>OX451737.1:841644337-842862565 GCA_948472305.1 Vicia faba
ACTTTTATTAAAAACAGTTATAATATAATTAATTAGTCTATTATATATTGACTTTATTTTTAAATATTTTTAAACACTTAGTAATATTAATTAATTAGATGTTATTTGTAAAAAAATAAGAAAGTATTTAATATTTTAAAAATTAATTTATATTTAAAATTAATTTTTATCCAATAGATACTTTTATTTAGAGAGGCATAAAAGATAATGCATAATCTTAAAAGTTACTTTATTCCACAATTTGAGTGAGTGTACTCTCCAAATACTAGGGTTAGGATAACACATACGCAACAAATATCCAAGGTACCTTCACATAAGCCAATAAGATTTAGAAACATGCATATTGGCAGTCAATATAAAATAAAGTTGACTTGTGGGTAGTTGTCTGTTAAAAACCATAAAAATGATGCTCTTTAAATTATAATAAAATTCCATACAAATTTTACGGATACTAAAAAAAAAGATTATATTAATAAATTCATAAATAACATGTCCATAAAATTTAGAGGCTGAATTCTAGAGTAGCAAACAAAAATGTTTTAGTATATATATAAATGCAAGGTATGACACATTTAAACTCATCTTCCTAGAAGCTACCAGTTCCTCTAAACTTGTTGACCCCAAAGTCGTTTCCTTTTCTTGAAAGTTTCCTTGTATTTTCCAAACCACATCATTAAATTAAAGAGTATAGTATATAAGAATGGACACTAAGGTTATTTCTTCTGGAATCCGTTGTTCAAAATTACCTCAAAGTTACATCCGACCGGAATCCGACAGACCATGTCTCACCGAAGTCTCGGAGTTCCAGAATGTTCCTATCATCGACTTGGGTTCTCAAAATAGAACCCATATTGTTCAGCAAATCGGTGAAGCATGTAGCTCATATGGCTTTTTCCAGGTACAATAGAGCCTCATGTTTCATCATTTTTTTAATTATTTTTTATGATGATAACTACATGGGAAATATGATTATCATTATAATGTGAATGCATAGTCATTAGTTGAATTTTATAAGTTTAGGGAGGTTAATTATATTGTTAATTAATGAACAGGTGATTAATCATGGGGTGGGTCTAGAAGCATTGAAAAGAACGACAGAAGTGGCATATGAATTTTTCAACTTGCCACTTGAGGAGAAGATGAAATTGTATTCAGATGATCCTTCAAAGACAATGAGATTATCGACTAGTTTTAATGTCACTAAAGAGGAAGTGCATAATTGGAGAGATTATCTTAGACTTCATTGCTATCCTTTGGAGAAATATGTGTCTGAATGGCCTTCTAATCCTGTTTCATTCAAGTAATGTCTTTTCATACCCTATCTTTTTTTACACGTCTTGCTGACTATTGTGTTTCTCTTTTTCTTTTTAAATAGACACAAAACCTTAATCACAATCAATAACGTTAATTAAAAATAAAATAAATTTCTTCTATTATTACAACTAATTCATGATTTCAATTAAAAATGAAATTGAATTTCAAATAGATTTAAAATTTTTCTCTATTCAATTGTTTTTAAAAATATGAATTTATATAGATTTTCATGCAAGTATTTCTCTTTCGTACCTTATCTTTTTTATACATGTGTTGCTGACTAATTCTTGTGTTTGTGATATCTTTTCTACATTGAGACATATTTGCATGGATACAAATATATATATTAATATTTTTAAAAACAATTAATAAAAAAAAGAAAATTTTAAATTTATTCAAAATTTAAAAAAAAAATTAAACTAAATTATGAGCTGATTGTGATAATGAGAGATATACAATTTTATTTTAATCTTTTAATTAATAAAAAAATTGTGATTGATTATATATAAAATTAAATGTTATATTTGATTTTATTTAAATAATTTCTCTACATCACATGATGGTGTGTTCATTTTAAATTTGATATAATTAAGTTAAACGTTATTATCCAAATTAAGGTTCTAAATGTTGGTGTGCTTTTTGCTAAATTTAATAATTACTTTAAGAGAGAATGAGTAGAGTACTCCATCGGTAATGATTTATAAATAAGTTTAATTTTTTTTTATATTTAATAATTAATATATTTAATCTATATATAAATTAAACATATTAATTATCAAATGTATTTTAAAAAGTCAAATTTATTTATAAAATATTAGAGACAATATTATTTTA
Source organism: Vicia faba (assembly GCA_948472305.1). Lineage (NCBI taxonomy): Eukaryota > Viridiplantae > Streptophyta > Magnoliopsida > Fabales > Fabaceae > Vicia > Vicia faba. Next base: position 841,646,486 of record OX451737.1, read on the forward strand.
AGAGATCTAGCATTTTTAGTCCATAAAATAAAAGATTGGCCATGACATCACTATATGTTTACGTGTTGACGTAAGCACAATTGTAGGTAGTACTACTGTGTAATCAAAAGCCTGGTCGGGAATCTGTCTGTTACCCTTTTACTACTGTTTTAAAAATTCTTAGACGTGTATTTTAGTTTATTATGCTGAATCACTAAAAATAAGAAAAGCTTTTTTTTATTGACCGAAAATATTAAATGAAGAAAACTTATATGCACTGTTAATGTTAAGATTCTAAGATTCTATAGAATTAAAAAACTATAGAAAACAGATGAAAGTATAATAAACGTTGTATTGGCAAAAATGAAAATTTAGTTCATTAAAGTGATACAAATATATATAAATTAAAATTTTGTTTTAAGTTTATTTTTTTAAGGGTTTTAAAAGTGAAAGTTTTAAAGAATTACGTCTATATTTTAATGCATATTTAATATTTAAAAAATAAATAAATAAATATGATAGTATATATTAGAGTTTAATAGTAATGCACTTTCGGTATAAATATTTTCTGAAATATTTGGATGTTGAGTAGAAAATGTCAGGGACAACATAATTGTGAATTGTTTGATGATAATAATTTAATTTCTGTTGCAATGGCAGAGAAACCGTTGCAAGTTACTGTAAAGAAGTCAGGGAATTGGGATTTAGAATAGAAGAATACATATCAGAGAGTTTGGGCCTAGAAAAAGATTACCTGAGAAATGTTTTGGGGGAACAAGGGCAACACATGGCAGTGAATTACTATCCACCATGTCCACAACCAGAACTCACCTATGGATTGCCAGGGCATACAGACCCAAATACTCTTACAATTCTACTTCAAGACCTTCATGTTTCTGGCCTCCAAGTTCTTAAAGACGGCAAATGGCTTGCTGTTAATCCTCACCCCGATGCCTTTGTTATTAACATAGGTGATCAACTTCAGGTACGTATCTACTCATTCCAACTCATACTCGCACAAAATGTATATATCCTATGTATGTTTATGTAGTTTTAACTATGAAACACAGACACCAGAAACACAACACAGACACATACACGAATAGAGGTGTTGGTGTTACATAGAGTTTTAACTTTTTATGCTATACTTGGGTGATTGCAGGCTTTAAGTAATGGACTTTATAAGAGTATTTGGCACAGGGCTATTGTGAATGCTGAAAAGCCAAGGCTTTCGGTAGCTTCATTTCTCTGCCCAGACAATGAGGCATTAATATGTCCTGCAAAACTACTCACAGGAAATGGATCTGGAGCCATATACAGAGGATATACATACGCAGAATACTATAGCAAATTCTGGAGTAGGAACTTGGACCAAGAACATTGTTTGGAACTTTTCAAGAATAAGTAACTTTAAATATGTTGGCATAAAGCAATGGGAATAAATATGAGGGAGATATTAATTTATCCAGTCATTATTGTGAAGCTGCGTAGAATTTTGTTTTTAATTGTCAATGCATTTGCTTTTTGCAAATTAAGCAAATTGTATTTTGTTGCATTAATTATATGTTAGACTCTCGTCGAATTCGCAAGAATTCGTTAGCTGCGAGACTCAATTGTTTGTACTTTTGCACCATGCATACGAATTCACATATTTCCTCAGAAGCAATCTTTCTCTAGTAGTAGTTTTTTGGCAGGAAACTAGAAAAGGTACCGGAGTGGTCTTGAGTTACATTTTATATATGTTAGTAATAAAATGCAAAGAGATCGTAAAAGAAAAAGCTTGACAAAGGCCAAAAGTTCTACAAAGAAAGATTAAAAAACTAAACACATTTTAAATAGGACCAACAACCATTCACATGTTAAATGTAAAGTCCAATAACATGAGTGAGTTCATGGTTAGTTGTATAATTAACTGTTATGTATTGGGTCCGCTCTTGACCCAACTCCATGTGAGGCCCAACCTAATTATGTCGGTCAAGTCTTATTGGTTAATCTTGTCCTCGACTGCGTCAGACAGCAATATCCACTCTCCGCGGGGAGGTAGTCTCACTACACGGGGGACAAACCCAATTAGTCTTAGGAAGATCATCGTCGATCAGGAGGGCCCCAAGGTCACCCTTCAATCCTCTCCTCGATCAAGACTGGTCCTCCCACGTGACCTCGCGTCTGGCGGGGAGCGTCCACGACGAGCAGAAGCACCCCCACGAGCATCCTCCTCGTAGGGCTGACCATCAATGTCTCCGAATATCACAGAGTCTTCGTGGCTCCGGAAAGACCGCATTCATATCCTCCTGATCGTGCGGAGGAAGTCATCTAGGGGAGACCACGTATTGGCCCTCACTACTCACGTAGGACCTGGCAGTCTCCACTTTGGACCTGTTTGATCATCCTAATGAGGAGACTTTGCCCCAGCGCTGGAGGCTATAAATACCCTCTCTTTAGAGAGAGTCGGGTATTGAACGTTTCTCACTCTCTTACTTGCTTGCACCATTCCGTATCTCATTTTGGCATTAGAATGTCTTGAAGGTACCCCCCCCCCCCCACCTCACTCTCAAGTACTGCTCGAAGTAAGTTGTGATGGTCCATTTTGATCAGGTACAATCAGTGATAATGGGCCTTGGGACGCTATATATAGAGCTGACGTGGAATGCGAAACGTCGCATCGAGATGCTCACCAACCGCCTTTCTCCTCGACATCTATGCGCTCAGTTAATGATGATCCATATTCCCTAGGCCATCAATACAATCCCAAAGGTCACGCCACTTGTCTACACCCCGCAGACTCTTCCCTCCCTACAAATCGAGGAACAACTAGAATGATCCCATCTCGAATCCATTCCGAATGCTTCTCGGGTAAACCCATATACCGATGACTTTCTCCGTCAACACAATGAAAGATCCTCGTCGATTAACGCATCTCGTAAAAGAAAAAGCTGGACTTAAGTCATAACTCCTTCATCAGGAGCAACGACTATGGGGCTCATGTTCTAGACTGGGCCTGCCCTTGACTCAACTCCATGTGAGGCCCAACCCAATTATGTCGATCAAGGCATGCTGGCCAGTCCTGCCCTCGACTGAGTCGGACAACAACTTCCACTCTCCGTGAGGAGGTAGCCTCACCACATGGGGATAAATCCAATTAGTCTTAGGAAGATCATCGCCGGTCAGGAGAACTCCGAGGTCGCCCTCCAACCCTCTCCTCGACCAAGACTGATCCTCTCACGTGACCTCGCGTCTGGCGAGGAGCATCCACGACGAGTAGAAGCACCCCCACGAGCATCCTCTTCGTAGGGCTGACCATTAATGTCTCTGAATATCATGGAATCTTTGTGGCTACGGAAAGACCGAATCCATATCCTCCTGATCGTGTGGAGGAAGTCATTCAGGGGAGGGGGGACTACGTGCCGGTCCCCACTACTCACGTAGGACCTGACAGTCTCCACTTTGGTCCTGTTTGACCAGCCCAATGAGGAGACCTTAGCCCAGCGCTGGGGGCTATAAATACCCTCTCTTTCGAGAGGGTCAGGTATTGAACATTTCTCACTCTCTTACTTGCTTGCACCATTTCGTATCTCATTTTGACACCGGAGTGTCTTACAGGTACCCCCCCACTCACTCTCAAGTACTGCTTGAAGTAAGCTGTGACGGTCCATTCTGGTCAAGTACGATCAATGGCGTCGATTTTGGGAAACAAGCTTCCCCGTATTTCACTTACATAAGACAAAATCTAATCCAACTCCTTTTTTTACTGTCATGGCTAACCTCACGGCAGAAAATAACCTGAATGTCCATCCCACCGACGTGAACAACAATGTCGCCGACACCAATAACGTTTGTCCCGCTGGCCACAGCGCCGGTAACAATAACAACACCGGTGTTGTACCCCAAAATTTGCCCTCTCATTTTCTCAAGATTTCTCTCACATGTGTGGTTATAAACACCTATTTAAAGGAAAAAAATGAAAAATTGAAGATGTTAATATGTCTTTCGACGGATCGAAGGTGGTGGTCGAAGGAAAATAAAAATAAAAAACTTGAAGATGTTAATGTGCCTTTCGACAAGTCGAAAGTTTTCTTCGAATCCACATCCTTCGATTGGGCATCTAGACTTTCTTCGAGCAGGCTTGAGACATCCTTCGATTTCCTATCTAGGCTTCCTTCGAACAAGCTTGAGTCATCCTTCGTTTGGGGCATTGGTTTCATTCGAAGCAACCTGCTTCGAATCAACCTTCATGCACGCTTCGAATTCACCTCTAAGCTTGGTTCAAACCCTCCTGCATGCAAGCTTCAATTGCAGCATTGGCTCCTTACATGTTTGCCTAGAGTCACAAAGCAGTGACCTCCTGCATGCAGGCTTCGACATGGCATTGACTCTTCATGCAAACCTTCATTTGAGCAATGGCCTCTTGTATGCTTGCTTGGAGTCACAAAGCAATGACCTTCTGCATGCAGGTTTCGATAGAGCATTGACTATGTTTACACTAGCTTTGACTGGACAATTTTTCCCTTTGAAATAGTTTGCTTCGATTCCATACACATGGTTAGTGTCCCCTTCAAAGAACATGTATTGGTGGATTTGAAAGGAATACATATGGGTCCCTTTCGAAGGATATACCTTACTAGCCCATTCGAAGAATTGCAAATGGCCCATTCGAAGGACATTTGTTGGATGAAAATCAAATAGTATTGTTTGAAGAAAGATCTGGTCGAAGGTTGTCAAAATAAAAGGTGGTGATATCAAAAGATACTTGCTGCCAAGTTCAGGCCTGATACACTGGCCATAACGCTCTAAAACTGCTGCACAGCAGTCCTGCAACACTGCACCTATTCTTGCACCAATTTGGCATGCAAATGCTTCCCCTCGAAAGCTAAAAAAATAGTTTACCCATTTTGTTCAAATTGTTTTGTTTTCTCTCCTAAACCTCAGCCAACTTCACCTATAAATAAGAGACTCCATAACACTTCTAAGGGGCTAGACAACACATCCAGAGGCTTTTGGTAGCTGGGAAAAACTTTAATTGTGTGAGAATCATCAAACACTTAACACATTATCAAACCCAGATTTAAAAGATCATACCTTTGTTTTTTACCCTTTCGAATATAATATTATAAATACAACACCTGTTTCTTTTCCCTTTTGAATCCAAGAACAAACCCACACTTTGTTTTTCTTTTGAATCCAGTAGAAAGAATACTACACCTGTTCTTCTCCTTCGAATCCAGAAATAACAAGCACAACCCCCACTCTCCTTGACCTTCGAATCCAGTCAAAGATACACCACACATGTTTCTTTCCTTCAAATCCAGGAGCACCCAGGGTAGCAGCTCAAGATCTAACACTTACATTCCAACGTCAAACAAGGTAAGTCCCATTAACCTTAAGCTTTTCGTTTCAAACATAACATGTAAATAATATTTGTTCACTTTTTATTTCTATACTTTCGATTGCATGCTTTTTTCTTGTCCAAGTATACGTTAAAAGCTAACTTGTACAAACCCTAAACGAAAGATAAAATCTTGTGTGAAACAAAGCCTTAGGCTCCCCCCCATGGATGCTTCATAGTCCAAATGAAGGAGCAAGAAGGGAGAAATTAAAGTTGTCCACACTGACTTCCAGGCCTGAAACAAAAGAAGCAGCCAGAATGATGTACACACTGACTTCTAGGTCCCAATCGAAGGAAGCAGAAAGGCATAATCGAAGGCTGCATCTCATGCTTCATGCAAAGCCCAAATCGAAAGGAGCCAGAGAAGCAGAATCGAAGGGTACATTCTGCCTAGATCGAAAAGCTTATTTTCCTTCTTTTATTTTGTTTTATCTTTACATTTTCTTGCTATTCAATATGGTTGTAATAGTGTAGGATTTATTTTCTGCATTTTTATTGCTTTATACAAATGATAGTAATTAGGATGTATGGCAAGATAAAACCAACAAGTAGACAACCCAAAAATCAAAGACAAAATGCATGCAATCAAACACACTATTCACACATGCACCTCTAGGGTAATCTCACTTGTTGCCTCGGAAAAATAGTCATGTCCCTCGAATATGAGCGTTTTAGGAAAGACCCTCGATAAAACATCGTAGTCCCTTGATGAGCCTCGATGTTGCCTTCGGTAAACGATCTAGTCCCTAAACGAAAATTGCTAAAATGTCTCATAGGTTACCTTCTATGACTATACAAACGACCCACGCCTGTCCCTTCACATCCAACGATGGGGCTTCTTACCAAATCAATGGTTAGATAGCAACATCTAAAGGAGGAGGAAAAGAAAATTAGACCTTTTGAGTAGGTAGGACACTCATAGTTACTCGCTTGCTCACAACAAAAACATTTTATACACTAACACTTTCATTTGAAACATTTTCAAAAGACAAATCTCTTTGTACGCATTCTTATAGAGACGAGAATCATTACAAAGGCACTTTTCAAAATCACTTTCAAAAACATCTTCCACAAACATCTCTTTGAACTATTTTCAAAACAAAAACTTTGTACACATTGTTATAGAAATGATAATCATTACAAAGACGTTTTCAAAATATTTTTAAACCCACCCCACAAAGCACATTTTCAAACAAAAGAAAGTGATCTAGCAAGCAACTAAGAGCGCGTAGATAACTAAGAATGAAAGTGTGCTAATACCTTCCCTTTTTATAACCTACCCCCCGAACTCAAGAAATAATCTCGAAAGGTCTTTCCTGTTCTTTTCAACCTTTCCTTATTAGATAAAAGAAAAGTCAGTGGCGACTCTTGCTATCCGCAACAATTGTGATCAAACGCAAAACACCCAAGTCAGTTCTCCCACCGTGTTACAGAACTGGTGACTCTGCTGGGGAGTAAAACTTAAAAGTGGGGTTACCTTAGGGCTAGATCACCTTTACTTGCTTTCCTTGTTTGACTTGCATACTTTACATTGGTTCCTTGTTTGGGTTTGTTTTGATCCTCTACCCGGATCTGGAGTACCTTTTAGGTAAGTAGCAATAGATTGTGGAAACTGTACGGGGTATACCGACATGGTTGAAGGGATAGCTACGTTAGTGTGACACATTTGTTGGTGCCGGTAGCCCTTGAGTAGTTAAGGAGAATACGGGGCCGCTGTGTGGTGTCATGAAGCACTAACTGACCTTAGAACCTTAATTGAAAAACTTGGCCATTAGGAAGTAGTGAGATAGCCGGCTTTGGTGCAGTCTGAAGTTGGTTGATACTCGAGGCTAAGCTCATTGAGATCAGACTTTAAGGATATTTCGGTCGCCAATAAAGAGGCTTGCGCTGAAACAATGCCCGATGAAGAAAGATCAGTGATATTGGGATCCCCTAAAACCTATTTACTTACTAGGACAGGTTGAGCCAACTAAACTCAAGAGGGTACTTACCTACAAACTCCATGCAAGCCTAAAACTAAGGACTTATTTGCTTTGTGTGTACATAAAAACTTGCTTGCTTTGCATACTTGTACATGAATCATACCATAGCATTTTCAATAACCACTTCAAGGATCTCAAGGGCCTATGATGCAGGGTCATGTTGAACCAGACGCCTATCAAGGGGCAAGAGGATTCATTCTCTAATAAAAAACACTGTCAAAGACCAAGGCACGGTAACTTGAGTCAAGGGCTATGACCCACTCGACTTGGTGAGCTTCATTCTCGTGGAAGGACATCCACTGATACGAAGTTCTCCAATCAAAGCTATTGATCAAAATTCAACTTCTAACATCTTCTGGTGTTTATCCCGCGAGATCCTTGAAAACATTGCATCCACATAACATGCATCATACCATGACATGTTTTCCCCACACGGGTTTCACATCCTCTTACTGTTTATTTCAGTAGAGATGGCTCTAGAGCAGACTATCGAGGACATTCGGACTCAAAATTCTCAACTTCAAGAAATGTTCTTGAACCTATCCAAGGGGCAAGAAGAAGTGAAAGCACTCTTCACTAAGAGAATGGACCTAAAGAATCCTGAAGACAACAAGGATAACCAGTTGGAGCGGCTACAAACTGAGATAGCCATAATAAAGATCCAGATGATGGGACAGATGGTAGGTCAGATGGCTCTTATCCAAAACTTAGCTCGGGGACAAGAAGAGCTGAGAGTCATCATCAATAAAATTCATCAAGACGGATGCAACCGTATGAAACAAACAGTCGAGACTGGGGATCAAGTCTTTAATCAGTCTCCCATGAGTCAAGAAGCTGATTTGATTGAGAGTAGACTTTTTCAAATTGCTGCTACATCGTGAGGCCAACAACAACCTCGCCAATAAGGACATGGTAATCGGCGTAAATGGAATGCATCCAATAGGAAATATACCAAACTCAACATGCCAATGTTGCAAGTCTTGCTACACATGTTGAATCTGAATTTGGTCACATTGAAGGACCCTCCTCGGAATCCTAATACTTCCGCTCCCAGTTACCATCCCAATGAAAGGTGTGCATATCACTCCAACAGTCCAGGGCACGATACTAATAGTTGTTGGATGTTGAAAAACAAGATTCAAGACCTAATCGACGAAGTAGTGCTGGAGTTTACATAAGAAGATCAATTGGAATTCTTTTATCACCCCTCAAAGGCATCCATATGAAGTGACGGTCTGGGCGAGGAAATTTTTTGTTTATTCGAATTTTCATTTGTAATTTCTTTGTTTACTTAAACACTTATCTATATGTCAGACTTTGGTTACTTTCATTAATGCATTGCATATATTTGTCTTGAATTAATCCATTCATTTTCATGCTTTTTACTCCCTTTATGATATTCAACTCTTGTTTCAAAAAGTTGCAAACCTTTAAAGGGAGGATGACGAAAACAATGCCATAATCTCATACAATATGCTTTTGGACAGACCTTGCTGACGATGTACATGTGTTTACTTCAATTCCTAAACACAGGAGTTATAAGGAGAATAATACCTAGTCAACCCCTTTGAGCCTAAGAAGTTGGAGTTTTCTTTTTCACACAAATTGAAACCTTTAATCAATCCTAGGGCATGGTAGTTTCTCAGTTAATTCAAATGCGCTTTCAGTCGCAAGCTTTCACCTCACACACAACGGGTGATATCAAAAACATCCTTCTGAATCCAAAGACGGAAATGGTTCCCTATCAAATAGGTAGTCATTATCTCTCAAGAGAAAAAGCCCACTAAGTCAAAACCTACGAAGGAGACTTAAGAAAAATTAGGGCATCCCGTTGTCTGTAATCTCAAGACAAGAATAGTCAAGCAAAAACCAGGGATAATAAATCAAAAGAGGTCATTATAAATCCTCAACAACACAAACAATGCTACAAAAATGATTTCCTTCCGACAAACTTAACTTGTCTGAACCATCAACAAAACATTATTTTAGACTCAATTGGAAACCAAACATACAATTAACTGAGTTTAGGGACTGAAGAACATCACGAAGAACGGGAGGGTACAAATACACTTTGAGCCTTATCCTTTGTTTCTTAAAACCGTGAACCATACCACGCTACAACCCTTCAAAAGTCCTAATTGAAGCATGGGTTAATTCGAAAGCATACTGTTACAAAAGGTATCCTGACTCCTGTAAGGCTTTACTCTAAATCCTGAATTTGAATTCACGTTCTTACAAAAATTCTTATATGCTAAAACACATTTTCAAAACTTCAAGAAAAGCATAAACTTTGCATTATTTGAATATCGCTGTTTGAATATAGCTATTTGTTTCACAATAGAGAAATTCGCATCACGGACATCCCATGAACGGAAATTTTCCCAAGAAACAGAACCACTTCGAAAGGGATGACACTTCTAATGACAAATATCTTATAATCAAGGGGCATGACATGTCACTATCCAAATCATCTTGGGGCAGTCAAGTCGAGATTCCAAGAAACATCTCAAGAAATGTTGAGTAACCAGGGGCAGGCTTGTATCAGAATCACTTGGGACATTAAATGTGAATTCCAGCGAAGGGTTACATACGGCCAAGCAAAGATTTCCTGGCAGTACAACAACACTTACTACTTGGGGCAGTGACAAATCTCCATAGAGTCCTTTTCACAAAGTGATCCCCAGTCAAGTCCCTATAGGGTCATCTCTATAAGGTTATCCCCACAGAATAATCTTCACGGATAAGGGTACAAACCCCTCCAGGCTAAATTCATAGATATCCCCACAAAGTTGGATCCGGGGCCAGATTTTCAATCGCCGGAAAACCTTTTTCCCAGCTGAGTTGGTCTCAAGAAGAATCCTCGAGGAGTTCCACCAAAAGAAAACACTTCTCCAGTAGATTGGCAACATGGTTTATTTCCCCAACAAACTACAGATTCCCCAGATTGAATTTTCTCCTCAGGCTATCACAAATCAAAGGACCACAACCCCTTTTCCCCAGTAGACTTTCCTACAATCCCCAGTGAGTTACTGCAAAGCCTGGGAGACAATCAGATAACAGTTAACTTCTTTATCCCCAACAAGTTATTAACTTCCTTTCTCTTCCGTCAAGAGATAACTCCTCAGTAGAGCAACGGACAACTAAAACTCTTGAATTCCTCTCCCTAAGCAGGAATCAACACTCTCCACAAAGTTTCCCTCAAACAAATTCAATACTCCCCCAGCGGAGTTCTCCTCAAATAACAAAAACAGGAATCCCAAGCGAAAAATTCTAAAACAAGGTCTGGAGAGGTGCATACTCTTCATCTCCAATAGCAGTCCAGAATTTAACTTCCCAAAGCTCCCCAACACTTGTCAAAGATTTATTTTTTCAAGACAAAGTTACATTTCAATAACATTCAAAGCATATGCATACGAAACACATATAGCACAATCTTATTTATTTTGAGAACATCATTATGCCATGAATTTCATACATCATGACATTGCATGCAGCTAATTCTTTACCTTTTCAGGAAAGATCAATCAACAGATAATTATCATCAACAATTTTCAACAAGTTCCAGATTAATACCTGAAACAAGACAGGAAAACTATTTATGGACGACCGATTGTAGATTAATACCTGTAACAAGCTAGGAAAGCTATCTACATGAGCAGATTGAAGATTAAAACCTGTAACAAGCCAGGAAAACTATCTTCCTTTCTAAGGTCAGAGATTAATACCTGAAACCAGCCAGGGCAACTATCTCTACGACCAACAAAAACAAGTTTCAGATTAATACCTGAAACAAGACAGGACAACTATCTAAGGACAACTGGTTGTAGATTAATTTCTGAAACAAGTCGGGACAATTATCTACACGACCAGCTGAAGCAATCCTACACGGGCTCCTTCTCATACACTCTTCTAGAAACAGTTCAAATGTGATCCAGATACGACTGACATTCTGATACTTATTCCATATTCTCTTCTAGAAACAGTTCAGATGCGATCCAGATACGACTGACATTCTGATACTTATTCCAGATTCTCTTCTAGAAACAGTTCAGATGCGATCCAGATACGGCTGACATTCTGATACTTATTCCAGATCCTCTTCTAGAAACAGTTCAGATGCGATCCAAATACGACTGACATTCTGATGCTTATTCTAGATTCTCTTCTAGAAACAGTTCAGATGTGATCCAGATACGGCTGACATTCTGATACTTATTCCAGGTCCTCTTCTAGAAACAGTTCAGATGCGATCCAGATATGACTGGCATTCTGGTACTTACTCCAGATTTCTTATAGAAACAGTTCAGATGTGATCCAAATATGGCTGACATTCTGATACTTATTCCAGATTCTCTTCTAGAAACAGTTCAAATGTGATCCAGATACGGATGATATTCTGATACTTACTCCAGATTTCTTCTAGAAATAGTTTAGATGCGATCCAGATACGGCTGCCATTCTGATACTTATTCCAGATTCTCTTATAGAAACAGTTCATATGCGATCCAGATACGGCTGACATTCTGATACTTACTCCATATTATCTTCTATAAACAGTTCAGATGCGATCCAGATATGGCTGACATTCTGATACTTATTCCAAATTTACTCCCGAAACAGTTCAGATACGATCCAGAGACGGATATTATTCTGATACTTACTCCAGATTTTTCTCCTAGAAACGGTTCATATACGATCCAGATACGGATGTCATTCTGATGCTTATTCCAGTTACCTTTCAAATACAGTCCAAATGAAGATGTCATTCTGACACTCATTCAGCACATTTCTCAAATACAGTCCAGATACGATCCAGATACGGATGTCATTTTGACACTCATTCAGCACATTTCTCAAATACAGTCCAGATACAATCCAGATACGGATGTCATTCTGACACTCAATCAACATATCTCTCAAATACAGTCCAAATACGATCCAGAGACGAATGTCATTATGACGTTCATTCAGTACATCTCTCAGATTTGAGTTAGATATGATCCATTTATGGATATTATTCTGATACTCATCCCACTACATCTACTGTTTCAGTATAAATTGACCAGATATTTATTCTGATACTTCCAATTTTTGTCAACGGTCACCTTTGGATGGCATCTATAAGCCCATCTCCGACAACTCTCCATCACCTCTCCAAATGACATCTTTAAGCCCATTCCCCATACAATCAACCACAACATCATCGAGTGCAAATTTCTGGGCACTCTAGTGTTTAATCATCTTCTACCTTCAAGCTACGAACGACAACGTGCCATACTCACTTTTCAGGTTTAAAAAGATTGAACAGGGCAGCTTTTGCACCCCAAAATTTTCCCTCTCATTTTCTCAAGATTTCTCTCACATGTGTGATTACAAACACCTATTTAAAGGAAAAGAAAAAAATGAAAAATTGAAGATGTTAATATGTCTTTCGACGGATCGAAGGTGATAGTCGAAGGAAAAGAAAAATAAAAAAATTGAAGATGTTAATGTGCCTTTCGACAAGTTAAAAGTTTGCTTCAAATCCACATCCTTCGACTGGGCATCTAGGCTTCCTTCGAGCAGGCTTGAGACATCCTTGGATTGGGCATCTAGGCTTCCTTCAAGCAAGCTTGAGTCATCCTTCATTTTGGGCATTAGTTTCCTTCGAAGAAACCTTCTTTGAATAAACCTTCATGCACACTTAGAATTCACCTCTAAGCTTGCTTCGAACCCTCCTGCATGCAAGCTTCGATTGCACCATTGGCTCGTTACATGTTTGCCTTGATTCACATAGCAGTGACCTCCTGCATGCAGGCTTCGACAGAGCATTGACTCTTCATGTAAACCTTCGTTTGAGCAATGACCTCTTGTATGCTTGCTTGGAGTCATAAAGCATTGACATCCTGCATGCAGGTTTCGACAGAGCATTGGCTATGTTTACACTAGCTTCGACTGGACAATATTTCCCTTTGAAATAGTTTTCTTTGATTCCTCACACATGGTTGGTGGCCACTTAAAAGGACATGTCTTTGTGGATTTGAAAGGCATACATAGGGGTCTATATCGAAGGATATACCTTACTAGCCCATTCAAAGAATTGCAAATGGCCCATTCGAAAGACACTTGTTGGATGAAAATCAAATAGTATTGTTTGAAGAAAGATATGGTCGAAGGTGGTCAAAATGAAAGGTTGGGATATCAAAAGATGCTTGCTGCCAAGTTCAGGCCTGATATATTGGCCATAACGCTCCAAAATTGCTGCACAGCAATCCTGTAACACTGCCCTTATTCTTGCACCAATTTGGCATGCAAATGCTTCCTCTCTAAAGCTACAAAAACAGTTTACCCATTTTGTTCAAATTGTTTTGTTTTCCCTCCTAAACCTCAGCCAACTTCGCCTATAAATAAGAGACTCCATAACACTTATAAGGGGATGGACAACACATCCAGAGGCTTTTGGTAGCTGGGAAATACTTTGATTGTGTGAGAATCATCAAACACTTAACATATTATCAAACTCAGATTCAAAAGATCATACCTTTGTTTCTGACCCTTTCGAATCCAACATTAGAAACACAACACCTCTTTCTTTTCCCTTTTGAATCCAGGAACAATCCCACACTTTGTTTTTCTTTCGAATCCGATAGAAAGAGAACTACACCTGCTCTTCCCCTTCGAATCCAGAAATAACAAGAACAACCCCCACTCTCCTTGACCTTCGAATCCAGTCAAAGAAACACCACACCTATTTCTTTCCTTCGAATCCAAGAGCACCCAGGACAGCAGCTCAAGGTCCAACACTTACATTCCAACATCAAACAAGGTAAGTCCCCTTAACCTTAAGATTTTCGTTTCAGAAATAACATGTAAATAAAATTTGTTCACTTTTTATTTCTATACTTTTGATTGCATGCTTTTTTTCTTGTCCATGTATACGTTAAAGCTAACCTGTATAGACCCTAAACGAAAGAAAAAGTCATGTGTGAAACAAAGCATTAGGCTTTCCCCCCTGGCTGCTTCACAGTCCAAATGAAGGAGCAAGAAGGGAGAAACAAAAGTTGTCCACACTAACTACCAGGCCTCAAAGAAAGAAGCAGCCAGAAGGATGTACACACTAACTTCCGGGTCCCAATCGAAGGAAGCAGAAAGGCAGAATCGAAGGCTGCATTGAATGCTCCATGCTAAGCCCAAATCGAAAGGAGCCAAAGAAGAAAAATCGAAGGGTGCATTCCTCCTAGATCGAAAAGCTCATTTTTCCTCCTTTTATTTTGTTTTGTCTTTACATTTTCTTGCTATTCAATATGGTTGTAATAATGTAGGATTTATTTTCTGCATTTTTATTGCTTTATACAAATGTTAGTAATCAGGATGTAAGGCAAGATAAAACCAACAAGTAGACAACCCAAAAATCAAAGACAAAATGAATGCAATCAAACACATTATTAACACATACACCTCTAGGGTAATCTCACTTGTTGCCTCAGAAAAACAGTCATGTCCCTCGAATATGGGCGTTTTATCAAAGAACCTCGATAAAAGATCATAGTCCATCGATGACCCTTGATGTTGCCTTCAGTAAACGATCTAGTCCCTAAAGGAAAATTGCTAAAACGTCTCATAGGTTGCCTTCTATGACTATACAAACGACCCACGCCTGTCCCTTCACATCCAACGATGGGGTTTCTTACCAAATCAATGGTAAGATAGCAACATCTAAAGGAGGAGGAAAAGAACATTAGACCTTTTAAGTAGGTAGGACGCTCATAGTTGCTCGCTTGCTCACAACAAAAACATTTTATACACTAACACTTTCATTTGAAACATTTTCAAAAGACAAGTACACATTCTTATGGAGACGAGAATCATTACAAATGCACTTTTCAAAATCACTTTCAAAAACATCTTCCACAAACATCTCTTTGAACTATTTCCAAAACAAACACTTTGTACACATTGTTATAGAAACGTGAATCATTACAAAGACGTTTTCAAAATATTTTCAAACCCACACCACAAAGCACATTTTCAAACAAAAGCAAGTGATCTATCAAGAAACTAAGAGCACGTAGATAACTACGGATGAAATGGGTGCTAATACCTTCCCTTTTCATAATCTACCCCCCAAAATCAAGAAATAATCTCGAAAGGTCTTTCCTGTTATTTTCAACATTTCCTTATTGGATAAAAGAAAAGTCGGTGTCGACTTTTTCTATCCACAAAAATTGCAATCAAACACAAAACACCCACGTTAGTTCTCTCACCGTGTTACAACAGGCAACAACAATATCGGCCACGCCGTTGACATACCCTGCCCCTCAGAATATAGAGATGGACTGCCTGCCTCATCTTCATCATTGTCCCGATGACTCAAAGACTTTCATCGTCCTCCCCAGAACTACCAGCCGAACGCGTTCCAGGAGGTCCCCATTCATGCGGGTGTTGATGCCACGACCAAGGAACTGTTCGCGGCTATAAATCAAACAAACTACTTGATCTTTTCACAAGGGGAGAGATTAAGGGTATTCGAAGATTCTCGAAGAGCTCCCAGAAGACACAAGAGGCCTAATTATCCTCCTGCCCGCCAGATAGAGAACCGTTCCCAATCTCCCTCACGAAGACGCAGACGGGATGCCTCTCGAAGCCCCTCTCCTCAATGAACCAGGCGACGCCCCGCATTGGAGAGGGATCAGCCCGTTGATATGGGGAGACGTGATCATATCCCCCCGTGCCAAGAGAGAAGACCCCCTGGAAACAGAAACATGGGAAATAACTAACAACGACCCCGACCGGGGGATCCTCCCCGCGACCAGGGCCGCCATCATGACCGGCATTACAATAGGTCGCCTTCTCGATCTCCAGACAGAAGCGACGAAGACGACCCCCATGGTCCCTTATCCCAGGCTATTATGGAGGCACCTGTTCCCTCGGGTATGGAGAAACCTCCACATCTGAAGGAGTACGACGGTATTGTCGATCCAGACGACCACATCAATGGATTCGAGGCAATGCTGCACTATCATAACATCGGGGGACCGATCAAATGCTGGTTGTTCTCTACGACTATAAGGAAGACTGTGATGGACTAGTATAAGAACCTCACTCCAGGTTAAATTACCTCATGGAGAAACTTGAAAAACTAGTTCATCAACTCATTCACTGCCTCACGTCGACACCCGAAGACTGAGACAGCCCTCGAGGCCATCGTCTAGAGAAGCGACGAGACCCTCAGGGATTTTATTGATCAGTTCAATTGCTAGGCCATTCGGGTTCCTTGTATCGATCATATAAAGAGATACCTGCTCGAGAGGGGACTCCTTCCAGACACGGAGTTCAGGAAGGCCATTGGTATCGAACCACCCTGGACAATCAATGCTCTCCTAAAAAAGGCAAGGGCCTACATGGACTATGAAGAGATGGAAGCTCCCAATAGAGCCTGCGACCCAAGGAATCATGGACCAACCAACAATCCATGACACTAAGATTCGAGACTTCCTCAACGGACGGGCAAGAAGAGGAAGGATGACAAACCACTGGATCCTCGTGAACAAAGAGGGTCCGTGGGGCGATTCAATGAGTACACTCTGCTGATAACTTCCCGCGAGTGCATCTTGGCGGAGTGTGCTAATAATGACTTCAAGGACAGTGGCATCAGACATCCTCGCCCTTCTCCTGCTAAGCCCGGAGCTGACCGAAGCAAATACTGCTAGTATCATCGAAGTCATGGACACCTGATTGAAGACTGTGTCTATCTCAAAGATGTTATTAAAACCCTCATTAAAGGGAGCAGACTCGGGCAATATCGGCATGATGAAGCCCCCTATCAAGATGCTCGCAACACAGAGGAGGCCGAGGAGGATACCCGACCGTCGGATGAAATGGCCCCCATTCAAATAGCCTTCTTTGTTAAAATACCGGAGGACTTCTACGTCCCTGACACGCACGAAGAAGAACCTCTGTATACGCACAGTAGGTGGGAAAAATTCCCCTCCTCCATGGTTATAAATGGCGGGGGTTTCAATGATATATCTATAAACTCTGCAAAGAGAAAGCTGGACGAGCTGGTCGACACAGCCCCCCTACAAGCAGTGACATTCGAGAGGGTCAAGGGTAGATCGGAGTCGATCACGTTCTACCTAGAAGAGTTTCCCGGAGGGGCCCCCAATTAAAGCATCCCTCTTCTGGTTAGGGAAAGGATGGCAATTTCGATTTTCACCGCGTCTTGGTCGATGCGGCAAGAAGGCTAGAACACTACTTCCTGTATCTAGCCATCTTCGCCGAGGATGTGAGCGCAGCCCTCATTCGTGAGACTCCGGATGGGTAAAAGCCAGTCTATTTCACGAGAAAAGTACTTTAGGGACCTGCGGTCAGGTACCAACAGATTGAGAAAGTGTCCTTAGCCCTCGTCGATACGGCAAGAAGGCTCAGACACTACTTTCTGGCGTACATGATCATCATACAGACAGACCAACCCGTGTGACAACTCCTAGGTCAACCAGCCATGGCAGGTCAAATGCTAAAATGGTCCTTGCGGCTCTCGGAATTCGACATTTAGTATGAAAGCAGAAAGGCCCTCAAGGCCTAAGCTATGTCCAACTTCGTCGCAGAGATGACCGCTCACCCCCCCCCCCCCCCCTTCCGCAGGGAAGGAGCACAAGTGGACCATCTTTATGGACGGAGCTTCAAGCTCGTCAGGAAATAGAGCAGGAATCCTCCTCGAAAACAAGGAAGGTGTGATCAGTGGAAATAGAACTGACTATTTTTAAGTTGGTTCGCGAAATGTCGCGGTAAGCAAGAGTCGCCACCGTCTTTTATGTTCTCCAACATGGAAAGGACAAAAGCACAACAAAATTCCTTTTTCGAGATGTCTCTCGGTTTGGGAGGTAGATTTATAGAAAGGGAAGGTGTTAGCACCCTTTCTATCCGTGGTTATCTACGGGCTGTTAGGTACTTGCTCTATGTTTTCAAAAAATTGTTTGCTTTTCAAGTGTATGTGGGTTTTGAAAAAGTTTCGTTTTGAAAAATTTCTAGGTAACTCTTGTATCAGCCCTCAAGAGTGTATGAAATATTTGTTTGAAAACTTTTTTGAAAGTGTGGGTGCGAAAAGTATTTTTGTTTGTTTTGAAGGAACAAGTACCCATGAGAAATCTACCTACTCTAAGGAATTAGGCTGTGTAAGAGTCCTTTAGACAGTACTATCCCACTATTGAGAAGTAGGTAGCACCGTCGTTGGAGTTATTCGGGTCAATTCGATTATATAGGACATGTGGTCACCAAAGCAATAGTAGGACGCCTTAGCGGTAAACCTAATGTCCTAGATCCTTTTTATCTGAGGCAACCGTTTCGAGGCAACTGGATCTTTAGACAGGAGGGCGACCTCTAAAACACCCTATACTTGATGACCACCTCGAGGCAACCAAGTGAGGCGTACCCTATAAGTGGCATGTGCATGTGTGTTGTTTTTCAGTTAAGCTTATCTTGTACATGTTATTTGTGAGCTACGCTTTGACTTTATTTTTCATACAAGTCTTTCATGCATTTTTAACAGTTAAGAGTGCGGAAAATAAATTGCGGAAAGTTGAATCTACGCTATTACAAGGCGCAGGTATATACATCGCCAAAAAACATAACCCGTTTGGAAAATAAATGCGAGAAAAGTAAATAAAGCGATAAAAGCCTAATTAACTATTACATTTCCGGAGCAGATACATAAATATAATGAATTAAAATAAACATGCGCGCGAAAGATTGAATCGGGACGTCCTTAGGGTTTTGACCCTTTTTGAGAAAAGAATTGAAATTGGTCCTTTTTTGCAATTAAATTAACTATTAAACCTAATTTACTAATTAATTAATTATTTACAAGAAAAAGTGTTTTTTTATGTGTTTTTATGTTTTTAATGAAATAAAATAAAAAAAGAAATTAAAAGTGTCAAAGGAAAAACCTAATTCTAGATTTGATTTTATTTAATGTGAAAAAGATTAAACTTACACCTAATTAAACTAAATTAATTTAAATTAGTGTTTATTTACAAAATAATTAAACTAAAGTGAAATTAATAATAATAAATAAAATATTTACATTTTTTTAAAGATTTTATTATGAAAATGTTAATTAATTTGCTGGTGAGTAATTAATTAAAATAATAATAAAAATAAATAAAGCAATTGAAAGAAAGAAAATAAAAAATAAAATGCAAACCCAGGGGGGGGGGGTTTGGGCCAGCAAGGAGGTGAGCAAGCAGATTCCAGGCCCATTAACAAATCAGTCCATTTGACTTTTGGAGATTGGCTGCGTGTGCTTTGACCAAGGTGTATGGTGGTCATCAGGATCCACGCTTGAGGCCACATGGCGCTTTGATTTCTGGAGATACATGGTGGAATGCTTTTGGGACGCTGCATGAGAACACGTTAAACAAAATAATATCAAGTATTTAGGGGACCTGGGATTCGAACCCAGGTCCCAATGTTCACACTCCAAGGCTTTGACCAACTGAGCTGCACGTTTCAATTATTATTAAAACAAAACGTAATTATTATATTGGTAAACAACAGCATATGCCTGAAAATAAAAAAAAAGCGCGCGATTGTTTTAAACGGGCCAATCACACAATGATGCATCATCGTCTTCTTCAACAAAATTGCTGGTTATTTACCTGCGGATTTTTATCCGCAGGTGGTTCCGTAGGCTTTCCTTAAAATCGTCCCTAGGCTTCAAAAACTTATTCCAAGACCATGGTTGGTCTCGTCCAGGTCTCCTGAGTTCATCCACGCTTATGATTTCTTCTGATTTCACCTGAAAACAAAACGCCTAAAAACAACACACACAAACCCTAGGCGCGGATATCACCATATGAGGCTTAAAAACGAAATCAAATATTGCCATCAGGTTAGAAATTAAACAAGAAACATGAATATGCCAATGTTTTTTGAGAAAAAAATGCAAGAATAAGGAGTTTAGATTTCGTGTTCAGAGGTGACTTCGTGAGTACTTACAGTGCTGTATAGGGAGTCTTAGGACGTGGTGTTGATTGTGTTAGCTTCAGGGGATGTCAAGGAAGGGAACCACATTCTTCTTTTGGTCTGAAAACGCCTCCTACCTTGTTCTTGATCTCACACTTTTTCAACAATTTTTCACTTTTGCTTTGGCCGTTTGTGCAATATCTAGGTCATGAATTAGGTTTAGGTTACTTGCATATGTATAATGCAAGCAGTCTAGGTTCAAATTTGGGCTTGTATCCTTGTGTATTGAAGTCTTGAGATTTTGTTGACCACCATTAAAGAACTTTCCATATTTGGAGAAAATCCAAGATTTTATGCACAAAAACCCCTAGCACGAATTTGTGAGTTGGCACATGACATATAAAAGCTATTCAAATCACAAAGATGCTATTCCATTAATTTTTAGATTTTATTTGAATTATTATGGATTTAAAATGAATTAAATCAATAAAAATTAAATAAAATGGAAAAATAAATGTTTGATCTTGAAATTAATCATGGGACACGTGTGTGGCATGACAAGGCTGAATCAAGTGGAAGAAAATGGGCCCTTTTGTCAAAAATTGAAGTTTTAAGGATAGTTGACTTTTGCAAATTCATGAAAATTTCCCAACTTCTCCAATGCATATCTTGCTCAATTTTGATCATATGAACATGTTCTTGGACATTTTGGAAAGGCCTTGAAGTCCTCTAACCAATGCCTTTAGTCCCATGTCATTTGGATTTACTAATCTCAAGTTATGGTCTTTGACTTAAAATGCCTTTTTGTTGACTTTTGAAATTGACCTATAATGTAGAAATTGATAACTTTTTGTGAGAGCATTTCTTGGACTTGGAATGTGAAGATGAGTTGTAGGAAATGTCATCCCCTTCAAAATGAGCATTGGATGGGATTTTTATGATGAACCATTAAGAAGTTATGCCCTGGTCAAGTTACAGTTGACTTTTCAGCTGTCCAAAAATAGCAACTTTTGCATCTTTGATGATTTTTGAGCCATTCTTGTGGAATCATGATCAAGACTTGATCAAATGATGATTGTGTGCTCAAAATAAGATGTTGACCAAAAATTCTGACTTTTGACTGTAAAATGACCATTTTGCCCCTACAGTTGATTGTGAAGCAAATGGGCTTTTAGACTGTGCAACTTGATGCTGTGAGCCTTGAGACTTGATATGTAGATACTTGGCAATGTATATAGGACCATATAACTTGATTGAGCCCTTGAAAATCTCAAATTCATTGCAGGAAACAAAACCCTAATTTTGACTGACTTAGGAGATGGTTTGAACTGTGCAATCCTTGAGGAGTCTTGAACCAATTGAAGATGATTCTTGACAAACTTTGAAGAATATGGGAGGGCAAATTTTGGGGTACAACAGTTGCCCCTGTTCAATCTTCTTAGACCTGAGGATGTAGATTGGCTTGCGTGCCTTTCGTGATCCGAAGGTGGAAGATGATTGAACACTAGAGTGCCCAGAAATTTGCACTCGCATAGTGGAGTATCAGCAATGTGATGTAGGGAATGGGCTTACAGATGCCATTTGGAGAGATGGTGGATATGAGGATGGGCTTATAGATGCCATCTGGAGGTGTGACAGAACCTTGTCGGGAATGGGCTTATAGATGCCATTTGCAAGTGTCGATCACGTAAGAGATTCCTTAGCGAGAACTTGCGTACTTGAGAAAGAGAGATAATTTCCTGGCTTGCTACAGGTATTGATCTTTAATCTCTTCGTGTAGATATGCCCTGGCTAGATACAGGTATCGAATCTACAATCAATTGCTCACAGATATGCCCTGGCTAGATACAGGTGTTGAATCTGGAATTAGTCGTCTACAGATATGCCCTGGCTGGATACAGGTATCGAATCTCTAAACTCTTCATGCAGATATGCCCTGGCTAGATACAGGTGTCGAGTCCACAATCAAATCACTCACAGATATGCCCTGGCTAGATACAGGTGTCGAATCTGGAATTAGTCGTCTACAGATATGCCCTGGCTGGATACAGGTATCGAATCTCTAAACTCTTCATGCAGATATGCCCTGGCTGGATACAGGTATCGAATCTACAATCAATCACTCACATATATGCCCTGGCTAGATACAGGTATCGAATCTGGAATTAGTCGTCTACAGATATGCCATGGCTGGATACAGGTATCGAATCTCTAAACTCTTCATGCAGACATGCCCTGGCTGGATACAAGTATCGAATCTACAATCAATTACTCACAGATATGCCCTGGCTAGATACAGGTATCGAATCTGGAATTAGTCGTCTACAGATATGCCCTGGATGGATACAGGTATCGAATCTCTAAACTCTTCATGCAGATATGCCCTGGCTAGATACAGGTATCGAATCTACAATTAATCGCTCACAGATATGCCCTGGCTAGATACAGGTATCGAATCTGGAACTGGTCGTCTACAGATATGCCCTGGCTGGATACAGGTATCGAATCTCTAAACTCTTCATGCAGATATGCCCTGGCTAGATACAGGTATCGAATCCACAATCAATTGCTCACAGATATGCCCTGGCTAGATACAGGTGTTGAATCTGGAACCGGTCGTCTACAGACATGCCCTGGCTGGATACAGGTATCGAATCTCTAAACTCTTCATGCAGATATGCCCTGGCTGGATACAGGTATCGAATCTACAATCAATCGCTCACAGATATGCCCTGGCTAGATACAGGTGTTGAATCTGGAACCGGTCGTCTACAGACATGCCCTGGCTGGATACAGGTATCGAATCTCTAAACTCTTCATGCAGATATGTCCTGGCTGGATACAGGTATCGAATCTACAATCAATCGCTCACAGATATGCCCTGGCTAGATACATGTATCGAATCTGGAATTGCGACAGTTGATAGTAATCATCTTTGGATTGACCTTTTTCCTGAAAAGGCAAAACATCAGTTGGATGCAATGTCACGATGTATGAAATGCATGATGTCATGATGTTCTCAAAAATAAATGAGATCGTGTGATATGATGCGTATATGTATGTATCCGGATGTATGAAATGTGATATGTCTATGAATGTATTTTCGTCTAGGAAAATAAATCTTTGACGAATGTCGGGAGCTTATTGAATCCTGGGTTGATGTTTGAAGAGTAGAGTTCTTCGTTTCCGCTGGGGATGATGATTGCAAGAATAAACCGGTAGGAGAAGATGACTCCGTTGGGGAATAAACTTGATGAAGGGATTACTCTGCAGGGAAATACTCTGTGGGGAAGAGATACTTCGCTGATATTTTGATGATAACTTCGTTGGGGATACCGTTGATATGTTTTGTTGAGGATTTTTGATGAACTCCGCTGGGGGATAGGAAGAACTTTGCCGAGGACGATCTTTCCGTGGTATTTAGCTGAGGATAACCCAGTTATAAGGTCTGGTGGGGAATAACCTTTGAATATGGTCGGTGTTGTACCCCAAAATTTGCCCTCCCATTTCTCAATGATTTCTCATCACAAAACCTTTGAAGCCCAAGATCCAGTTAGGGTTTCATCTGCTCAAGACCTCTCCTTGCACTGTTGACCCAAATTAGGGTTTGTGTTTGCACCAAGATGTTTTGACCTAAAGTGCTTAAGATGACTTTCATGCTTCATATTGGACTCCCAAGTTTATCCATACCAAGTTTCAAGCTTTGATTCCAAGTTTTGCCCAGTCAATTGGACAGTTGACCTAAAAATCAGTTGTATTGGGGAAAAAGTCAATTGTGGCCAATTGACAGTCAAACCTCATGAAGATTGACCCACATCAACATTATGAACTCATATGGACCATTTGATCAAGTTTGGATCACAATTCCACAAGAAATTTGATCAGATCACCAAAAGGGCAAAATGGTCATTTTTAGGGTTTTGACTGCACAAAGACAATTTTTGACTGTTTGACCCAACCAATGGCAAACCAAGCTCATATATGGACTCAAGGACCCCATGGAATTATCTTGACATGCTCAACAAACTCAAAAGATCCCAAGTACACAAGATTGACAGTTGAATTTCCCAGTCAATTGATCAATTTTGACTGTATACTGAAAAGTCAAACTTTGACTTTTTGGTCAAAATCAAGAGTCAAGATTCATTTTTCATCAAAACATGCCAAATCATGAAACTTGTTCATCAAGAAATCACAAAATGCAAATTAGGGTTAGAAATTAGAATTTTTCATAACTTATAATTTTTCTAAGTTATAAAAAAACCCTAATTTTTTCCCAACTTTGCCCCACTTTTTCACCAAGATCCATTTGGATTCAAACAAAGGTCAAAACATGAAAGTTGTAGCTTGTTGCATAATCTACAACTTTGATTCACAAAGTTTTCCCATTTGAGGCTTGTATCTCAAGTTACAAATTTTTGAATGAGGGCATTAAACCATTCTTAACTTAGTGAATTTTTGACCTATTTTGACAAGGTTTTCTACCCCACCTCAAGGCCATTTTCCATACACTTCCACTTGGAATTTCAATTTTCATTTCAAAGATGGATTGTAGTACACATTCCAAGCTTTCCAAAATGTCCAAGAACTCATCAAACAACCTCATGACTTGAGAGATTCGAATTTCACAATTTGGCAAAAACTCACTTTTGAATTGGCTATTTTTCATGTTCATAATTTGTGCAAACTTCTCAAACCAGCATGCCCCTTGATTACAGGTCCTAAAACCATCCAACACTCAATAATTTAATGCATGTTCATTATGCTAAGACCTTGTTTCATGAGCTAAAGCATTGTATGATGGATTAATCCCAAATTGGAAAAAGCATTATATCCACTTTTGCAAAAGTTTCACTTTATGTCCAATTACAAATCCAAGAAGTACAGTCCATATCTAATTGGCACAAGTTTATGTGTTAATCACACTGATCAAGGAGGGATTATGCAGCATAGTATGAGGGCATGTACAGGCTAGAGGCACAAAGTAACCATGGCTTGCTTAAAGTGTAAGAAACACATCATAACTCAAACCAACTCTCATATCAGCTTAAAAACCCTTAAGTGAACTTGACAAACATACTCAAGACATCTCAACCAAGCTTTTGCACGACCCTAGCACCTCTCAAACACTCCCAATCTCAGAATCATCTTCAAACTGCAAAAACAGGGTCAGGCCTGCAGTTTGAGTGCCATCTTCCATTTCCCTCAAGCTCTCTTGCCCAAACCAGTTCACACACATTCCCTAGCATCTATGCAAGCTAACCATGACTTGAAACACGACCTGTAATCCCTCTAACCACTTCCACCATTTTCAGTTTCTTGTTTTGCAGGTGAAGTGCTCTAGCACGATTCAGAAGCTTTCAAGACAAAGTAAACATTGGAATAGCATCCCTGGACCTCAAGGAAGCTTTTCCAATCATCACCTTGCACTGAAAGCTCCCTCATTGCCAGATAGAATTCCAGCTGAACAGGTATCTTGGTGAACTTCTATCTCTCTTATCAAGCATCATTAACTCTAAGTTTGTGAATAAACAATGTTCTACTCATGCCACTGAACATGTACATATTTTTACTTTTCATTTCTTTTACTTGAGCTGTGAGAATTTGAGGTTTGAAAATGGCAGAAAATCTAGGTTAGGATTTGGGGGAGAAGAAATTCTCCCTCATCTTAGAGAGTTAGATCAAGTTCTGCATATGGTTAGATTCGTCTCTTGATGCTGAACATTTTTCATGTTATGAGTTTTCATTAATAAGCCAGGAATCAGGAGTTAGAAGATGAAGAACAGGGCGCGCGTTTTTTGAATATTGTTGTTCAGAGGTTGAAGAAAGGTCTTCATGGGCTGGGCTTATGTTGACTTTCCTTTTTGCACCACCTTTTTGGTTTTACACCCCCTGAGCCCATTTGCTTTATTTTTGATGATTTTTGATTTTTTTCCTTTTTTAATTGACTCATTTATTTTTTCTCAGCATATTAAAAATATAAAAATATTTTTTCTCACCATTTTTGATTTTATTAGGTATTTATTTGATTTTTCTTTTAGTTTGAACATAAATGAATAAATATATACCTTTTGTTTAAAAATACAAAAAGAGCACAAATATATTTTTTATACACTTTTATCTTATTTTTACTTCCTGAAAATATTTTATAGAAAAATACTTTTTTTATTTAAATATTAAATATTATTAATTAATACATATAATACATATTTTGTAAATAATATGAATATATAAGTATATATTAATGTGCTTAGGATAAAAATACCAAAAAATGTACATGTTTTATTTTTTAATATTTAATACTAGAAAATGCCCTTTTTCAAATATACTATATTTTATTTTATTTTTGTATGTAAATAATAAATATTATATGAATTAATTGATTAATACCCCTTTGATTAAAAATTAGGGTTTTGCCCTAAATTTGAAAATACTCCAAAAATAATACCTTTTTATTTCCCTTTTTATTTCACATAAATATTTTTTTTTTTCATACACATAAAAATTCTTTTTACATTTTGCATATTTATTTCAATTTCCATTTAATTATACAATTACTTGTCTTGTAAATATTCAAAGAAAATGATGTAATAGTTAGGTTTAAATTTCTGTCTAAATATACCCCATTTGAAACATTGTACCCCCTTCCCCATATTATTGTGTTGTAATAGCGTAGGAATTTTAATTTCGCACTTTAACGTTTTCTAAACCTACCATGATAGAGTTAGGGTTTGAATGCGAATAAAACGAACAAAATAGTTGGACCTAATCTCAAGATAAGTAAGCATGAAAATGGACAACACATTTCACACTTGCACCCCTAGGGTATTCCACTTTGTTGCCTTCAAATAATTGGGCCATATTGCATGTTGAACTTCTTTGGGTAAAACAAACAACCAAATGATCATAGTCCCTCAAAATGTTGCCTACATGAATGATCAAGTCCCCTTTTAAAAGAAAAATTGCCCAAAGACATTTAACACAATTGCAATTATGGTCTAAACGATGACCCGCGCCCGTCCCTTTCACCTCCTAAGACAAGATTGTCCACCAAATGCAATGGTGGAACAAAATTGTCAAAAGGTTTAAAACATAACAAAAATCTTTGAGAAAACTTTAGGGTAGATAACTCTTAAGTACTTGCCAATTTGCAAAGAAAACACTTGCCTATTTCCAAAACCCACTTCACAAACACTTTCAAAAAACAAGCTTTCAAAAAACCTTGAAATATCTTTTCTAAAGACAAAACACCTTTTGTAAAACATTTGAGTAAAGAATTGTTACAAGGGTAGCCTATACAAGGCATCTTTTCAAAACATTTTCAAAAAACACACACCAAGCACCATTTCAAACAATTGAAAACCAAGGCAAGTTGATCTAAGCAAGTACCTAAGAGCCCATGGATAACCATGGATAGAAAGGGTGCTAATACCTTCCCTTTCTATAATCTACTCCCCGAACCCAAGAAAAATCTCAAAGGTTTTTGCTGTGCTTTTTAAACCTTTCCTTAGGATAAAATAAAAAGTCGGTGGCGACTCTTGCTCAACCGAAACATTTGCGAAAACAAACGCAAAACTACAGTCAGTTCTCCCACCGTATCACAGAACTGGCGACTCTGTTGGGGATATTTTTTAAAGTGGAGTAACCTTAGGGCTTAGATCACCCTCTTGCATGACTAATTGTTTGAATTGATTGCTTTATATCTTGGCTCTATTGTTTGGGTTTGCAATCCTCCACCCGGATTTTGGGAAACATTCATAGATAGCAATACGTTGTGGAAACTGTGCGGGGTATACCGACACGGTCGAAGCAATAGCTATATTAGTGCGACATATTTGTGAGTACCGGTAACCCTTGAGTTCAATCAAGGAGAGTACGGGGCCGCTGAGTGATGTCACTAAGCACTAATGACCTAGAACCTTACTTGACCATCTTGGCCTTTTATTAGGGGTAGTGAGATGACCGGCTTTGGTGCAGTCCGAAGTTGGTAGATACTCGATACTACACTCATTGAGGGTTGTTTTCTTGGAATATTTTGGTCGCTAGTTAAGTGGCTAAACCAAAACGATGAACGATGAAAACAATCCCGTGATATTGAGCTCCTTAGAACCCGGTTACTATTTATAGGACAGGTTTTTAAGCCAACTACACTCAAGAGGGTACTCACCTATGAAACCCCATGCAAGCCTGAAACTAGGGTTTGGTGTGATTTGCTTGTACATATGTTTTGTGCATACATCATAAACATCATGAAGCATCATATGCATTTACTAACCATTTCAAGGGCTTGGATCTTCATCTTCGTTCTTGTTTTGTAGGTCATGGAAATTACTCGCAGAAATACCATCCAAGTCAACCTTGTGAGAATCTCTCCTCAACTCAAAGAGCTCACCTCAAGAATCCCGGAAAATTCATCCTTCAGTGAAAGACATGGTAGACTGCTCAGCCTAGTCAACACCAACATTGAAGAAGACATGATGAAAGTGCTATTCCAGTTCTTTGACCCTCTTCACCACTGCTTCACTTTCCCTGATTATCAGTTGGTACCCACTTTGGAGGAGTTTTCTCAACTCCTGATAATTCCTATCCTTAATCAACTACCCTTCAACGGTACGGAAAAGGAACCAAAGCCGGAAGATGTTGCTCGAGCTTTACATCTACAACCATCTGACATCAAGGGGCATTGGGAAACCAGAAGCGGCGTCAAAGGATTCTTAGCAAAGTTCTTGTTTGAGAAGGCACAAGAATGTTGGAACTCATTGGACCTACAAGCCTTTGAAGAGATTGTGGCACTCCTTATCTACGGGTTGGTCTTGTTCCCAAATCCTGACCAATTGGTAGATGTCAACGCCGTCAAAATCTTCTTGTCCAGAAATCCAATACCAACATTGCTTGGGGACATCCTTCACTCATTTTACACACGAACAATGAGAAAGAGGGGTGTTCTCATGTGCTGTACTCATATCCTTGCAAGGTGGTTTATTTCGCACCTTCCGCAATCTGTCTTGAAAAATGACCAAGGTACGAGGTGGTCCCAACGGTTGATGACTCTTACTCACTCTGATGTGCATTGGTGTTCTCGGTCCAGAGAAAATGTCATCATCGTCGATCGTTGCGGAGAGTTTCCTAATGTTCCTTTACTTGGAATCAGGGGAGGCATCACCTACAACCCTTGCCTAGCTTTGAGGCAATTTGGATATGCACGGAGGGATGGCCCTCATGATATGTTGATTCCTAGCCTAGTTTTTGACTTCGACAACGATGCGCAAGGAATTCGCCAAAGATTCATCAGAGCTTGGGGAAAACTCAACAAGGTTGATAGCAAGACTCTGGGACACAAGAACTCCATCCCTCTTGAGCCCTATCTCAAGTGGGTACGAGCCCGAGCCCAAAGTCTAATGATGCCTTATCCTCATGTACTCCCAGTGATTAAAGAGCCCGTCAATGAAGGAGAGGTTCCCTACACCATCCTGCATCCAGACATGCCTACATCGTGGGAGGAAATGCAGAAAAGTTGGATTCAGCTCAAGGAGGAACGGAACACTTTTGAAGCTAGCTACTACGCCAGTGAAAAGAAGGTTTTAGAGCTTACCCGCCGACTCCACGAGCAAGAGGCCCTCAACACCTACATTGCACCAAAGAGGATGCGCAATGTCTTTCTGCCTTAAGAAGTTTATTTTGTAATATTTGGCCCATGGGGCATTTATGTACTAACAAATTTCTTCTTATTAATATGACGTGCGTTCTTCTTTGTCTGAAACAATTTTGAATGTTATAAATCCTTGAATGCATTGCATACATCAGCATACCATTCATCATGTGCATAAGCAGGTCTCACTCCAGGTTTCCTTATCTGTCTGCTGTTTATTTCAGTAGGATGGATCTCGAGCAAACAGTCAAAGACCTACAAGCTCAGAATGCATAATTCCAGCAACTCCTGATGACCTTGGTTAAAAGCCAGGAGGATATCAAGACTCAATTGGGGAATAAGGACCCAGTGAAGAAGAAGAAAAAGAGGATTGGGGTGGCTACTTTGGGGAGAAGATTTGACAGAGAAGCTCGGAGAGTGCTTGAATTTCCTCCTACTTCTGATGAAGGGACTAGTAAAAGAGATGGAGTTGCGGTGCCTTCCGAGTCTGATGCGGAGGAAGAAGAGGTTGAAGAGGATGAAGATTATTCTGACCAACAATATCCTACCGCTGATGATAAATATAAAGGGCTAGAAGACAGATTGGCCGCCATGGAGCTACAAAGAGTACCGGGTTTGGATTTTGAAGACTTGGGTTTGGTCGTTGGGATTGTGATTCCCCCAAAATTCAAAGTGCCAGTGTTTGTGAGGTATGATGGGCTGTCCTGTCCAAAAATGCATCTCAGGTCCTACGTGAGAAAGATTCAACCCTATACGGCAGATAAAAACCTCTGGATTCATTTCTTTCAAGACAGCCTATCGGGAGCTCAGTTGGAGTGGTTTTATCAGCTAGAAGGAACCAGTGTTAGAAATTGGGAAGATTTGGCCACCGCTTTCTACAAACAATACCAGTATAATTCTGATCTTGCTCCTACTCGTACCCAACTTCAGGGTATGTCACTAGGAACAAGTGAGGGATTCAAAGAATATGCACAAAAATGGAGGGATTTGGCTGGCAGGGTGCAGCCTCCTTTAACCGACCGTGAACTCGTTGATATGTTTCTTGGGACCCTATCTGGGCCATTTTTCAATCATCTAATTGGTAACTCTTCCGCGGGGTTTACCGATTTGATCTTAACAGGCGAAAGAATAGAAGCTGGCATCAAGTCAGGAAAGATTCAGAAGGGTGTTGCTGTAAGTGTTGAGAAGAAACCTTTTAAGAAGGAGACAGCTATGGTATATTCTCAGAGAAGAGCAGGGAAGACGGAGCGTCGGCCAACTGTGGGGGCCGTAATGATTCAAAACACTCCGAGTGAGCAGCCTCGCTATAACCAGTCCAGACCAAATCAGCAACGGGTGGAACGGCCACAACGACAGTTCACCCGCATTAACATGACTCCAGCACAAGTGCTTCCCCATCTATTGAAGTTGAATCTTGCCACCATCAAGGAGGCACCAAAGAATGTGAATACGTCCTCTCTGCATTATCATGCCAATTCTAAATGCGCCTACCATTCAGACAGTGTTGGACATGACACCAATGATTGTTGGGCACTCAAGCACAAAATCCAAGACCTGATAGAGGCTAAAGAGGTGGAGTTTGACGCTCCAGAGAAGCCTAATGTGATATCTGCACCCATGCCGAAGCACGGCCGAAATGTCAATGCCATTGAGGAAGATTTGTATGTTGCTGATGTCAGTGATCTGACTACTCCATTGCTAACCATTAAGTTGAATTTGTTAAGGGCCGGGATCTTCCCGGGATGTAAAGAAGACTGCTATTGTTGCTACTCTCTTCCGTTTGATTGTCCGCTACTGAAGAAAGGCATCCAAGGCCTTATGGATAGTCGACAAATTTTGTTTGAAAAAGTTTCTGCTGTTCCAGTTCATACTGAAGATGTCTCAATCATAACCATTCACGCCAATCTTTCCAAGGCCGTCAAAAAGCCTGTTAAGATTACACCAGCTGCAAAATCTGTTCCTTTGAAGATAACAATGCTAGGACCTGTTCCCTATGTTTCTGAGAAGTCGATACCTTGGAACTATGGCGGTGACATCTACTACCATGGTATCAAGCAAATCGAGGTAATTGAAGAAAGTTCGGATGATGAAAGAGCCAGCATTAGTAACATTGCGGGCACCAGCAAAATCACCAGGAGCGGGAGAATATTTTCTCCAGAGATTGCCCCTCCAAGAGCAGTCTTTGGACCCTCATCAGCTAACGAAGTCATCCCTGCACCAATAAAACTCTCTGCTAGAACTCCTCTGATTGAAGACGTTGTTGTTCCTAGTACTATCTCTCCTACCGCTGCTGACAAAGGTAAGAGAATCCAAGATGAGCCCGTCAGGACGAGGGCTCAACCCTTGGTTATCCCGGAAACCTCCAAGAAGGAAATGGACGAGATTTTGAGGATAATCAAGAGAAGTGATTACGATGTGGTGGAACAGTTGGGGCAAACCCCCTCCAAGATCTCCATGCTGGCACTACTACTTTGCTCAGAAGCGCACGCTAAAGCCCTGATAAAATTCCTGAAGGCAGCTCATGTGCCCCAGGAAACCTCTGCGGATCAATTTCAAAATTGCGTGGCTAGCCTGACTGCGGACAATGGACTAGGTTTTTCTGATGCCGACCTAACCCCTAAAGGCAGAAACCACAATGATGCTTTGCATATTTCAATCGAGTGTCGCGGAACCACTCTTGCACATGTTTTGGTTGATACCGGTTCGTCGCTGAATGTTTTGCCTAAGAAGGCCTTGGACCGACTAGATTGTGAAGGGTTGGATTTGAAGCCGAGTGATATTGTTGTCAGAGCTTTCGATGGTTCGAAGAGAATGGTCCATGGAGAGGTTGAAATTCCCATCAAGATAGGCGCCGAGGTGTTTAAATCCACTTTCTATGTGATGGACATCCGTCCGTCATACTCTTGCTTGCTGGGTAGGCCTTGGATACACCATGCTGGGGCAGTCACCTCCTCCTTGCATCAGATGTTGAAGTATCCTGTCAAGGGAAAGATCATCACTGTCCATGGCGAAGAAGAGTACATGATTAGCCACTTAAATTCGTTCCGGTATGTGGAGGTTAAAGGAGAGTTCATTGAGACACCGTTTCAACATTTCGAAGAAGTCCTTCCTGAAATAACAGTAGCAAAGTTGACGGCTGAGACACCGAGACAGATGGCCAGGATGGCATCTCTGGAGGATGCAAGGGCCGCAATAAAAGAAGGGAAGAATTCAGCATGGGGGCAGTTACCTGACATTCCGCATAAGACTGACAAGTTTGGATTAGGGTTCACAACCGCTGGCCAGAAAGCTATGCGCCGTGCGAAGATTGAAAGAGCGCCAGTCAAAATTTCTCCCTACGGAATCAACGCTTTAGAGGATGAGGATAAAGAAAGCAACATTGAAGAGTGGATTTATCCAACTGTCAAAGGAGGATTGAGCAATTGGGAGACTAAGGACTTTGTCCCCATCACTTTTATTCATCAGTAATTTACGTGTTAAACATTTCCTATTTGGTCTGTAATATTTACTTTCAAAACAATCCGTACACTATCTTTTCACCTCCTGCCTTGCCCGGGGCATGTAGGTCTATTTGTAAGGGTTTTGATTATTTTTCATATTCATATGCCATGTTTAATGATTCATTGGATGTTTCTCATTTGATAAAATGCTTATGTTCATTTTCTTTCCTTTTGCATTTTTTGTTTAAGGATGGCTATCCCTTACACACACCCACACTCACCAATGCAGGTACCCATCCACTCTGGATTCCATGGGTGACTATTCTGCTGTATCTTTCAATAACTCTGAAGATCTGGTCAATCTAGCCGAGTATGAAGATGATGAAGGTTGTGAAGTACCCGGGGAACTAGCCAGGCTTCTGCAACAAGAGGAAAGGGCCATCTTACCGCATGAAGAGCCATTGGAAACTGTTAACTTGGGAACCGAGGAGGACTGGAAGGAGGTGCAAGTGGGTGCCAATCTGGAACCAAAAGTCAAGGAGCGCTTGGTACAGTTGTTGAATGAGTATGTTGAAATCTTCGCTTGGTCCTACGAAGACATGCTGGGTCTAGACACAGACGTCGTGGTTCACCGTCTCCCCACAAGAGAAGATTGTCCACCAATCAAGCAAAAAGTTCGCCGAATGAGGCCTGACATGTCCGAAAAGATCAAAGCGGAAGTAATGAAACAATTCGATGCTGGCTTTCTGGCTGTTACGTCCTATCCTCAATGGGTCGCTAACATCGTGCCAATACCGAAGAAAGATGGCAAAGTCAGAATGTGTGTGGACTACCGGGATTTGAATAGGGCCAGCCCTAAAGATGATTTCCCGCTACCTCATATTGACATCTTGATCGACAATACAGCTCAGCATAAAGTGTTTTCCTTCATGGAAGGATTCTCGGGCTACAATCAAATCAAAATGGCTCCCGAGGATATGGAGAAAACAACTTTTGTCACACAATGGGGCACTTTCTGTTACAAGGTGATGTCGTTCAGGCTGAAGAACGCAGGGGCAACTTATCAACGCGCCATGGTAGCTTTATTTCATGATATGATACATCATGAGATTGAAGTTTACGTAGACGATATGATAGCTCGGTCACAAACAGAGGAAGAGCACCTTGAACATCTGGAAAAGCTGTTTTCCAGGTTAAAAGAATACAAGCTCAGGCTGAATCCAAGTAAATGCACTTTTGGAGTTAGGTCTGGTAAACTCCTGGGATTCATTGTAAGCAACAAAGGCATTGAAGTCGATCCGGCAAAAGTAAAAGCAATACAAGAGATGCCTGCTCCCCGTACTGAAAAGGAGGTTAGAGGATTCTTGGGGCACATAAACTATATTGCCAGATTCATCTCACATCTGACTTCTACCTGTGAGCCAATTTTCAAACTCTTGAAAAAAGATCAGGTAGTGGAATGGAACGACGATTGCCAAGCTGCTTTTGATAGAATCAAGGAGTATTTGCTAGAACCTCCTATTCTGATGCCACCCATCGAAGGAAGACCATTGATCATGTACTTAACCGTCTTGGATAACTCAATGGGGTGTGTTTTGGGCCAGCATGACGAGTCTGGTCGAAAAGAGCATGCTATTTATTACCTTAGCAAAAAGTTTACCGACTGTGAGACTCGCTACTCACTGCTCGAGAAAACTTGCTGCGCTTTGGTATGGGCTGCTCGCTGACTAAGACAGTATATGCTGACTCATACTACCTTGTTGATATCCAAAATGGACCCTATCAAGTATATCTTCGAGAAGCCCGCTTTATCTGGAAGGATAGCTAGATGGCAAATGATCTTAACCGAGTATGACATCCAGTACACCACCCAAAAAGCTATAAAAGGGAGTGTATTAGCTGACCATCTGGCTCATCAGGCTATCGAAGATTATCAGCCCATGAGATTTGACTTCCCAGACGAGGACATCATGAATTTGGACAACGTTGAAGGTGACGGACCGTATGACGGACCCGAAAAGGGATCCCGATGGACCCTGTACTTTGATGGTGCTTCAAATGCGCTTGGAAATGGTATTGGCGCAGTACTCATTTCTCCGGAAGGTTGTCACACGCCTTTCACGGCCCGACTTTGCTTCAGCTGCACGAACAACATGGTTGAGTATGAAGCTTGCATCTTTGGTCTCAAGGCTGCTATAGACTTGGGGATCAAATCTTTGATCGTATTTGGGGACTCGGCTTTGGTTATCAGTCAAATCAAAGGAGACTGGGATACCAAACATCCTAATCTTATCCCATACAAAGAACATGTCTTGACATTGTTACCTCATTTCAAGCAAATTACCTTCAAGCATTTTCCGGGAGAAGAGAATCAACTAGCAGATGCTCTAGCCACAATGTCCTCCATGTTTAAACTCAATTGGGATAACGAGGCTCCCCAAATCACCATCGAGCGAATGGATGAACCTGTGCATTGTCACGAGATTAATACCGAAGAAGTAATGGAACAACCTTGGTTTCATGAAATCAAAAGGTATCTCGAGACTAGAGATTATCCTGAAGGAGCTTCCATGAATGACAATAAGTTCTTAAGGAAATTTGCTGCTAAGTTCTTCCTGAGCAACGGCATCCTTTACAAACGAAGCCATGATTGTGTATTACTCTGATGCGTAGATAAAGCTGAGGCAGAGTTGATCATGACTGATATACACAGCGGCACATTTGGCACTCACTTGAGCGGGCATACAATGGCTAAGAAGATCCTGAGGGCAGGCTATTACTGGTCTACCATGGAAGTTGATTGCGATCAACATTCCCGTACTTGCCACAAGTGTCAAGTCTACGCTGACAAAGTTCATATTCCTCCGGTTCCCCTCAACGTCCTGACTGCTCCGTGGCCCTTTGCAATGTGGGGCATTGATATGATTGGAGAGATCAAGCCCACGGCTTCCAACGGACATCGCTTCATCCTGGTTGCCATTGACTACT
This sequence comes from Vicia faba, assembly GCA_948472305.1. Lineage (NCBI taxonomy): Eukaryota > Viridiplantae > Streptophyta > Magnoliopsida > Fabales > Fabaceae > Vicia > Vicia faba. The sequence continues at coordinate 841,682,849 of OX451737.1, forward strand.
TCACTAAATGGGTCGAAGCAGCTTCCTTCGCCTCTGTCACCAAAAATGTGGTTGCCCGCTTTATCAAGCAAAATCTCATATGTCGGTATGGTGTTCCAGACAGGATCATCACGGACAACGGTACAAATCTGAATAACACAATGATCACTGCATTGTGCGAACAGTTCAAGATTTATCATCACAATTCATCTCCCTATCGGCCGAAGATGAACGGTGCTGTTGAAGCTGCGAACAAAAACATTAAGAAGATCATTCAGAAAATGACAGTCACTTACAAAGACTGGCATGAGATGCTACCGTTTGCTCTGTATGGATACCGTACGACGACACGTACTTCAACTAGGGCAACCCCATTTTCTTTGGTTTACGGCATGGAAGCTGTTTTGCCTATGGAAGTCCAGATCCCTTCTCTAAGGATTATGAAGGATGCGGGTTTGAATGAAGATGATTGGATGCAGACCCGACTTGATCAACTCAATATGATCGACGAGAAGCGACTTGCTGCTATATGCCATGGTCAGACGTATCAAAAGCGGATGATAAAGGCCTTCAATAAAAAAGTCAAACGTCAAGTGTATCAAGTCGGAGATCTAGTAATCAAGCGGATTATCTTGCCGCAAAGTGATCCCAGGAGCAAATGGACTCCTACATATGAAGGACCGTTTGTGATCAAGAGCATATTTTCTGGTGGTGCAATGATTCTGACCACCATGGACGGCGACGATTTGCCGCACCCTGCGAACGCAGACATAGTCAAAAAATACTACGCATAAAATAACCCGACAAGTCAAAAACCCGAAAGGGCGGCTTGGGCAAAAATGGGCATCCCGGTGGATCGAAAACCCGAAAGGGCGATTCAGGCAAAAATTAGGGATAAAAACAAAAAAATCTGTACACCCGGCAAGTTGAAAACCCGAAAGGGCGGCTTGGGCAAAAAGGGGTTTCCCGGTGGATCGAAAACCCAAAAGGGCGATTCAGGCAAAAGTTAGGGAATTAAAGAGTATGACTATGTCTCGTCGGATCACTTCAAAAACAATCTCTTCATCAACCAGTTCCGGGTTTCTGATCAATCCAGTCATCGGCAAACAAAGCATTGAATGGACAGATATTCAGAGTTGTGAAGGCTGTAGCAGAATGGAATCCCATGAAATTATTTCACATAGCCATCTTTATTTTGTATAAATTTTTCAAATATTTACGACAAAATCCTCTTACTAGGATGATTGTCTCCTTTGTACAAATATACTCAAAGAAAATCAATACAAATACTTTTCCCAGAAATTTGTGTCATTTCCTTTTCTTTTCTCTTGCACTATTTGTTTTATTTTGAGAAACGTCCAATGTTTTGTTAAATAGGCATATGCATTTGAAACATAATCATTTTCTTATAAGACGGGAAAGAGGATTACCGTTAGGTCAAAGGTACAGTTGGATATCTTGATACCCTTCAAAGGAAACCCCCGGGAGATTTGGAATCCATATCCCTAGCAAATCTTGTAACTCACCCCCAGTAGATGCTGGAAGTTTATTCCCTGCAGAGTACAGACGTCTCTCCCGAGTTTTATTCAAAGTTATTCCTCACAAGGTCTTATAACTGGGTTATCCGCAGCTAACAACCACGGAAGATCGCACTCGCCAGAATTCTTCCTATCCCCAGTGGAGTTCATCAAAATTCCCCAGCAGTAACTTATCTTTGCAAATCCCCAGCCAGAGAATCCTCCGGAATTCAATTCCCCTCATAGTTTAAGTTTCAGTATCCCCAACCGAGCTAAAGCTTCAAATTATCAATCCCCAGCGGAGCCAGACTAATGAACCTTTTCCCCACAGAGTTTTAGGAGAACAAAACCTTGAGTCCCCAGTAAGGTCGCCAGAGATGCTTCCCGCCAAACTGAAGATTCTCAGTCTTGCATCCCCAGCAGAAGTCTACTAGGTTGGTACTCCCCAGTAGAAGTCATCAGGAATTCCCCAGAGGTTTGGTATGCAACCCAAGCTCCTTATTCCCAAGTCACAGCCAAGGATTTATTCTTCCCGGCAGCAGTCACGATGTTTTTATCTTCAGCCATCTAGGATTCATCTATCCCCAGTAAGACAGCTCATCAGCTTACATGCGCATTCATTACATTCATATCATACCATTGATATCCCATATATTGCATCATGCATTCCATGCAACATAATTTTGTGTCTAGCTAAAATTTTGTCCTTTTCAGGATAAGAGTAAAAAGTTATCCTTAACAGTTTCAGATGCAGTTTTACACGGACTCATCATCAAGCAACCTTATACCGGTTCCTGTTCAAATTCAAGATTTCTGAAAACAGTTTATAGATTCTTCCCAACAACGGATGTTAATCTATCGACTTGTTCAGATGCAGCCTTTTGAAAACAGTTTATGGATTCTTCCCAACAATGGATGTTAATCTATCGACTTGTTTAGATGCAGCCTTTTGAAAACAGTTTACGGACGCTTCCGAACAACGGACGCTGCTCTATTGCTCATTCAACTCCAAGATTTCTGAAAACAGTTTACGGGTTCTCCAAGTAACGGATGTAAACCTATCGCTTGTTCAGTTTCTTCTCCGGGCTTCTGAAAATAGTCTATAGATTCTTCCCAACAACGGATGTTAATCTATCGACTTGTTCAGATGCAACTTTCTGAAGACAGTTTACGAACGCTTCCCAACAACGGATGCTGCTCTATCGCTTATTCAAAACTTCAAGATTTCTGAAAACAGTTTACGGGTTCTCCAAGTAACGGATGTTAACCTATCGCTTGTTCAGTTTCTTCTCCAAATTTCTGAAAACAGTTTACGGATTCCTCCCAACAACGGATGTCAATCTATTGCTTGTTCAGACCCCCAGTTCAGAGATGGTCCAAAGCTTGGACACCTTCCTGATATTCCCTTCTAGATGGCATCTCTAAGCCCATCCCCGACAGGATCTCTGTTACCCTCTCAAGATGGCATCTCTAAGCCCATATCCAAATGGCATCTCTAAGCCCATTCCCGCATTCATTGCTTTGACGAGTGCAAATTTCCGGGCACTCTAGTGTCCAATCTCCTTTTACCCTCGAGTCACGAAAGGCAAACTTGCCAATCTAACTCTTCGGATTCAAGAAGATTGAACAGGGGAAATTGTTGTACCCCAAAATTTGCCCTCCCATTTCTCAATGATTTCTCATCACAAAACCTTTGAAGCCCAAGATCCAGTTAGGGTTTCATCTGCTCAAGACCTCTCTTTGCACTGTTGACCCAAATTAGGGTTTGTGTTTGCACCAAGATGTTTTGACCTAAAGTGCTTAAGATGACTTTCATGCTTCATATTGGACTCCCAAGTTTATCCATACCAAGTTTCAAGCTTTGATTCCAAGTTTTGCCCAGTCAATTGGACAGTTGACCTAAAAATCAGCTGTATTGGGGAAAAAGTCAACTGTGGCCAATTAACAGTCAAACCTCATGAAGATTGACCCACATCAACATTATGAACTCATATGGACCATTTGATCAAGTTTGGATCACAATTCCACAAGAAATTTGATCAGATCACCAAAAGGGCAAAATGGTCATTTTTAGGGTTTTGACTGCACAAAGACAATTTTTGACTGTTTGACCCAACCAATGGCAAACCAAGCTCATATATGGACTCAAGGACCCCATGGAATTATCTTGACATGCTCAACAAACTCAAAAGATCCCAAGTACACAAGATTGACAGTTGAATTTCCCAGTCAATTGATCAATTTTGACTGTATACTGAAAAGTCAAACTTTGACTTTTTGGTCAAAATCAAGAGTCAAGATTCATTTTTCATCAAAACATGCCAAATCATGAAACTTGTTCATCAAGAAATCACAAAATGCAAATTAGGGTTAGAAATTAGAATTTTTCATAACTTATAATTTTTCTAAGTTATAAAAAAACCCTAATTTTTTCCCAACTTTGCCCCACTTTTTCACCAAGATCCATTTGGATTCAAACAAAGGTCAAAACATGAAAGTTGTAGCTTGTTGCATAATCTACAACTTTGATTCACAAAGTTTTCCCATTTGAGGCTTGTATCTCAAGTTACAAATTTTTGAATGAGGGCATTAAACCATTCTTAACTTAGTGAATTTTTGACCTATTTTGACAAGGTTTTCTACCCCACCTCAAGGCCATTTTCCATACACTTCCACTTGGAATTTCAATTTGCATTTCAAAGATGGATTGTAGTACACATTCCAAGCTTTCCAAAATGTCCAAGAACTCATCAAACAACCTCATGACTTGAGAGATTCGAATTTCACAATTTGGCAAAAACTCACTTTTGAATTGGCTATTTTTCATGTTCATAATTTGTGCAAACTTCTCAAACCAGCATGCCCCTTGATTACAGGTCCTAAAACCATCCAACACTCAATAATTTAATGCATGTTCATTATGCTAAGACCTTGTTTCATGAGCTAAAGCATTGTATGATGGATTAATCCCAAATTGGAAAAAGCATTATATCCACTTTTGCAAAAGTTTCACTTTATGTCCAATTACAAATCCAAGAAGTACAGTCCATATCTAATTGGCACAAGTTTATGTGTTAATCACACTGATCAAGGAGGGATTATGCAGCATAGTATGAGGGCATGTACAGGCTAGAGGCACAAAGTAACCATGGCTTGCTTAAAGTGTAAGAAACACATCATAACTCAAACCAACTCTCATATCAGCTTAAAAACCCTTAAGTGAACTTGACAAACATACTCAAGACATCTCAACCAAGCTTTTGCACGACCCTAGCACCTCTCAAACACTCCCAATCTCAGAATCATCTTCAAACTGCAAAAACAGGGTCAGGCCTGCAGTTTGAGTGCCATCTTCCATTTCCCTCAAGCTCTCTTGCCCAAACCAGTTCACACACATTCCCTAGCATCTATGCAAGCTAACCATGACTTGAAACACGACCTGTAATCCCTCTAACCACTTCCACCATTTTCAGTTTCTTGTTTTGCAGGTGAAGTGCTCTAGCACGATTCAGAAGCTTTCAAGACAAAGTAAACATTGGAATAGCATCCCTGGACCTCAAGGAAGCTTTTCCAATCATCACCTTGCACTGAAAGCTCCCTCATTGCCAGATGGAACTCCAGCTGAACAGGTATCTTGGTGAACTTCTATCTCTCTTATCAAGCATCATTAACTCTAAGTTTGTGAATAAACAATGTTCTACTCATGCCACTGAACATGTACATATTTTTACTTTTCATTTCTTTTACTTGAGCTGTGAGAATTTGATGTTTGAAAATGGCAGAAAATCTAGGTTAGGATTTGGGGGAGAAGAAATTCTCCCTCATCTTAGAGAGTTAGATCAAGTTCTGCATATGGTTAGATTCGTCTCTTGATGCTGAATATTTTTCATGTTATAAGTTTTCATTAATAAGCCAGGAATTAGGAGTTAGAAGATGAAGAACAGGGCGCGCGTTTTTTGAATATTGTTGTTCAGAGGTTGAAGAAAGGTCTTCATGGGCTGGGCTTATGTTGACTTTCCTTTTTGCACCACCTTTTTGGTTTTACACCCCCTGAGCCCATTTGCTTTATTTTTGATGATTTTTGATTTTTTCCTTTTTTAATTGACTCATTTATTTTTTCTCAGCATATTAAAAATATAAAAATATTTTTTCTCACCATTTTTGATTTTATTAGGTATTTATTTGATTTTTCTTTTAGTTTGAACATAAATGAATAAATATATACCTTTTGTTTAAAAATACAAAAAGAGCACAAATATATTTTTTATACACTTTTATCTTATTTTTACTTCCTGAAAATATTTTATAGAAAAATACTTTTTTTTATTTAAATATTAAATATTATTAATTAATACATATAATACATATTTTGTAAATAATATGAATATATAAGTATATATTAATGTGCTTAGGATAAAAGTACCAAAAAATGTACATGTTTTATTTTTTAATATTTAATACTAGAAAATGCCCTTTTTAAAAATATACTATATTTTATTTTATTTTTGTATGTAAATAATAAATATTATATGAATTAATTGATTAATACCCCTTTGATTAAAAATTAGGGTTTTGCCCTAAATTTGAAAATACTCCAAAAATAATACCTTTTTATTTCCCTTTTATTTCACATATATAATACTTTTTTTTTCATACACATAAAAATTCTTTTTACATTTTGCATATTTATTTCAATTTCCATTTAATTATACAATTACTTGTCTTGTAAATATTCAAAGAAAATGATGTAATAGTTAGGTTTAAATTTCTGTCTAAATATACCCCATTTGAAACATTGTACCCCCTTCCCCATATTATTGTGTTGTAATAGCGTAGGAATTTTAATTTCTCACTTTAACGTTTTCTAAACCTACCATGCTAGAGTTAGGGTTTGAATGCGAATAAAACGAACAAAATAGTTGGACCTAATCTCAAGATAAGTAAGCATGAAAATGGACAACACATTTCACACTTGCACCCCTAGGGTATTCCACTTTGTTGCCTTCAAATAATTGGGCCATATTGCATGTTGAACTTCTTTGGGTAAAACAAACAACCAAATGATCATAGTCCCTCAAAATGTTGCCTATATGAATGATCAAGTCCCCTTTTAAAAGAAAAATTGCCCAAAGACATTTAACACTATTGCAATTATGGTCTAAACGATGACCCGCGCCCGTCCCTTTCACCTCCTAAGACAAGATTGTCCACCAAATGCAATGGTGGAACAAAATTGTCAAAAGGTTTAAAACATAACAAAAATCTTTGAGAAAACTTTAGGGTAGATAACTCTTAAGTACTTGCCAATTTGCAAAGAAAACACTTGCCTATTCCCAAAACCCACTTCACAAACACTTTCAAAAAACAAGCTTTCAAAAAACCTTGAAACATCTTTTCTAAAGACAAAACACCTTTTGTAAAACATTCGAGTAAAGAATTGTTACAAGGGTAGCCTATACAAGGCATCTTTTCAAAACATTTTCAAAAAACACACACCAAGCACCATTTCAAACAATTGAAAACCAAGGCAAGTTGATCTAAGCAAGTACCTAAGAGCCCATGGATAACCATGGATAGAAAGGATGCTAATACCTTCCCTTTCTATAATCTACTCCCCGAACCCAAGAAAAATCTCAAAGGTTTTTGCTGTGCTTTTTAAACCTTTCCTTAGGATAAAATAAAAAGTCGGTGGCGACTCTTGCTCAACCGAAACATTTGCGAAAACAAACGCAAAACTACAGTCAGTTCTCCCACCGTATCACAGTCGGGGAGATACATTTGTACTCTGCAGGGACAAGCTTCCAGAATCTACTGGGGATAAGCTTCCAGAATCTACTGGGGGGGATGATTCAACTCTCCTGGGAAACTTTTGGGCTGTATTGGGGAGATGGCTCCACTGGGGTGTCTGTATTCCGTCGGGGAACAATCTTATGTTAAGACTGCCGGGGATGCTTGCTTAGGAACATCTGTATACTCCGTTGGGGAATATTGAGATCTTCTGGGGATACCCAACTTCCTTAAGGCTGACAGTAGACTAACTCTGCTTGGGGAGAGTATCGCTGACTTGCTGGAGATACTGTGCCTTTTCGGGGCTGATGGGAGACCAACTCTGCTTGGGGAGAGAGCATGGCTGACTCTTGACTTACTCTGCAGGGAGTGAAGGTATCCTGGTTACATTCTTTAGCCGAACTTACCTTGGTACCTTGGTGGACAGAGCAACTAGATCGCTTAGACCACTCATTATTGCCCCTGTTTCTGATGTCACCTGTAATTAGTCCTTTGTTTCGCATGCAAATATTTATGATTAGCAATTAGTGTCAAATGCATATATCAAAAATGAACATTGGACGTTCTTCGCAAGACAAAACAGAGAAAGGAAAAACAATTGGCAATTTGTCTGGTAAAGTGGATTTGTATTGATTTTGAAATTTGCCTGTAAATAGGCATTCATGTACAAGAGGCTGACGTCCTAGTAAGAGAACACCGCCGAACAACAGAGTTTATACAATTTTGTAAAAAGGAAAACAAAACAGCTACGTGAAAAATAATCCCACTGGGTTCCAACTCTGCTATCGCCTTTATGTCTTCAAGCGTCTCATCACTTGGCTGCTTAGTTGAAGATGAAGCTGATTGATTGATGCCGTCTGAACCTGATAGTTGATACCGAATTCTGGATGCAAGGTGATCCAATGAGACATAGTATTACGCTTATCCCTAACTTTTGCCTGGACCGCCCTTTCGGGTTTTCAGTCCACCGGGATACCCATTTTTGCCCAAGCCGCCTTCTCAGGTTTTCGACTTGCCGGGTGTACATATTTTTTTATTTCATCCCTTATTTTTGCCCGAACCCTTTTGGTTCACCGGGAAGCCCTTATTTTTGCCTAGGTGTGTCAACCTAGCGGGTCTTTTAGTCATGCGTAGTATTTTTTTACTATGTCTGCATTGGCGGGGTGAGGAAGGTCGTCACCATCCATGGTGGTTAGAATCATAGCTCCTCCTGAGAAGATATGTTTAACCACAAATGGCCCTTCATATGTAGGGGTCCATTTGCCCCTGGGATCACTTTGAGGAAGAATGATGCGCTTGATTACCAGGTCTCCGACTTGATACTCTTGTCGTCTGACTTTCTTGTTAAATGCCCTGATCATCCGTTTTTGGTACGTTTGACCATGAAAAATAGCGGTGAGTCTCTTTTCATCGATTAGATTTAATTGATCAAGTCGAGTCTGGATCCAGTCATCTTCGCTCAAACCTGCATCCTTCATTATCCGGAGAGAGGGTATCTGGACTTCAATAGGCAAGACTGCCTCCATGCCATAGACCAAGGAAAAGGGTGTTGCCCCTGTTGACGTCCGTGCTGAGGTACGGTACCCATGAAGAGCGAACGGTAACATCTCGTGCCAATCTTTGTAGGTCACTGTCATCTTCTGCACAATCTTCTTGATATTCTTATTAGCTGCTTCCACAGCCCCGTTCATCTTTGGCCGGTAAGGAGAAGAGTTGTGGTGTTGTATCTTGAATTGCTCGCAGAGCTCAGTGATCATCTTGTTATTAAGATTGGTACCATTGTCTGCAATGATCCTCTCAGGTATACCGTATCGACAGATCAGGTTATGCTGAATGAACCATGCCACGATGTTCTTGGTTACGGTAGCATAGGAAGCTGCTTCAACCCACTTTGTGAAGTAATCAATTGCTACTAGGATGAAGTGATGCCCATTGGATGTTGTAGGTCTGATTTCGCCGATCATATCAATTCCCCACATTGCAAAAGGCCAAGGTGCTGTCAAGACGTTCAGAGGTACTGGAGGAATGTGCACCTTATCTGCATATATCTGGCATTTGTGACATGTCACAGAATGTTGGTAACAGTCAGCTTCCATTGTGGACCAGAAATATCCTGCCCGAAGGATTTTCTTTGCCATGGTATGTCCACTGGAATGTGTTCCAAAGGTACCTTCATGCAGCTCTGCCATGATCCGTTCTGCTTCAGTCTTATCCACACAACGCAGTAAAGTTGAATCATGGTTTCGCTTGTATAGAATGCCATTGCTGAGGAAGAACTTTTCCGCGAACCTTCTCAGAAACTTCTTGTCATTGACGGATGCACCCTCGGGGTATTCTTGAGCTTCCAAGTACCTCTTCACTTCATGATACCAAGGTTTTTCAGTTACCTCTTCATCCTCAAGATCACAACAATGTGCAGGTTCGTCCAATTTCCAGATAATGATCCGGGGAGCCTCGTTGTCCCATTTAACTTTGAACATAGAAGACATCGTAGCCAGTGCGTCTGCCAACTGATTCTTCTCTCTTGGGAAGTGTTCAAAGGTTATCTCCTCGAAATGGGGGATCAACGTCAATACATACTCCTTGTAAGGAATAAGGTTTGGGTGTTTCATATCCCACTCGCCTTTGATCTGATTGATCACGAGAGCGGAATCTTCGAAGACACTCAGAAACTTGATCCTTAAGTCAATTGCAGCTTGAATACCCATGATACATGCTTCATACTCTGCCATGTTGTTGGTGAAGTTGAAACATAGTCGGGCAGTGAGTGGAGTATGAGTGCCTTTAGGGGATATGATCACGGCGCCAATACCGTTACCCAAAGCATTTGAGGCTCCGTTAAAGTGCATAGACCATCGGGATCCTTCCTCGGGTCCTTCATCCGGTCCAGGTACTTCACAATCAGTTACCACCATGATATTCTCGTCTGGAAATTCAAAGTTCATCGACTGGTAATCGTCCACTGCCTGGTGTGCCAAATGGTCTGCCAATACACTTCCCTTGATTGCTTTTTGAGTCGTGTACTGGATGTCATATTCCGTCAAGATCATCTGCCATCTTGCTATTCTTCCGGATAAGGCGGGATTTTCGAAGATATACTTGATTGGATCCATTTTTGAAATCAACAGAGTAGTGTGAGTCAACATATACTGTCTCAGCCGGCGAGCAGCCCATACCAAAGCGCAGCAAGTTTTCTCGAGCAGTGAGTATCGGGTCTCACAATCGGTAAACTTTTTGCTAAGGTAATAAATAACGTGCTCTTTTCGGCCAGACTCGTCATGCTGCCCCAGCACACACCCCATTGAGTTGTCCAGTACTGTCAAGTATAAGATTAGAGGTCTCCCTTCAACCGGTGGCATAAGGATGGGTGGTTCTTGGAGATACTCTTTGATTCTTTCGAAAGCGGCCTGACATTCATCATTCCAACGTACTACTTAATCTTTCTTCAGTAGCTTGAAGATTGGTTCACAGGTAGCAGTTAGATGTGAGATGAATCGGGCAATGTAGTTCATCCGTCCTAGAAAGCCTCTGACTTCTTTCTCTGTCTTGGGAGTTGGCATCTCTTGTATGGCTTTCACTTTGGCAGGGTCCACTTGAATACCTTTATCGCTCACGACGAAGCCTAGCAGTTTTCCAGATCTCACCCCGAAGGTGCACTTGTTTGGATTTAATCTCAGCTTGTACAACTTCAAACGGTCAAACAGCTTCTGTAGATGGTCAAGGTGTTCCTCCTTAGTTTGGGACCTTGCAATCATATCGTCGACATATACTTCGATCTCGTGATGGATCATGTCATGGAACAAAACAACCATGGCACGTTGGTAGGTTTCCCCAGCATTTTTCAACCCAAAAGGCATGACCTTGTAGCAAAAGGTGCCCCACTGAGTAACAAAGGTGGTCTTCTCCATATCTTCGGGAGCCATCTTGATTTGATTATATCCGGAGAAACCGTCCATGAAGGAGAACACCTTGTGCTGAGCAGTATTGTCAACCAGAACGTCGATATGAGGCAGAGGGAAGTCATCCTTGGGGCTCGCCTTGTTCAAATCCCTGTAATCAACACACATTCGGACCTTACCATCCTTCTTCGGTACTGGAACCACGTTGGCAACCCACTGAGGGTAAGAAGTCACTGCTAGAAACCCGACATCAAATTGTTTCATAACCTCAGCTTTGATTTTCTCGGACATCTCTGGACGCATACGGTGGACCTTCTGTTTTACCGGAGGGAATTCTTCCTTGGTAGGAAGGTGATGAACCACAATGTCGGTATCCAACCCAGGCATGTCTTCGTAAGACCAGGCAAAGATTTCCACATAATCATGCAACATCTGAATCAACCGTTGTTTTACACTGAGCTCTAGATTGGCACCAAGCTTGACTTCCTTTCTGTTTGTCTCAGTACCCAGATTTACTGTTTCCACTGGCTCTTCATGTGGCTGAATGGCCCTCTCTTCCTGGAGCAGCAGTCTTGCAAGCTCACCAGGCACTTCGCAATCATCTTCACCTTCGTCTTCGGCTAAGTTGATCAGATTTTCGAAGTCATAACTGGTAGTAGCAGGGTCGTTACCAGTGAGATCCAGAGTGGATTGGAACTGAGTGACAAAAGTAATAGGTATGAAATCTTTGGCAGTCCAGTCGCTTGGTCCACCGTTGGTCATTGGGTAGATCCAGCTGTTGAATTCAGATTCCTCCACGTCATCATCATCCCCAATAGCATTTACTCCATGGTTGGGCATGGGAGCTGTCACCACATTAGGCCTCTTGGGCGCCTCAAACTGTACCTCTTTAGAATCAATAAGGTCTTGAACCTTATTCCTCAGAGCCCAACAATCATCCGTAGAATGCCCCGGGCTATTAGAGTGATAAGCGCAACGGGCGTTGGGGTTGTACTTTGGAGAGGTTGTGTTTACCACCTTCGGAGCTTCTCTGACAGTTACCAGATTAGTTGACAGGAGTTGCGGTAATATCTGAGACAGGGCCATACTGAGCCGAGTGTACTGCCTTTTGGGTCTCTCACCCCTTGGTTGGTTATATTGCTGAGGAGCAGCGGCAGGCTTTGAAATTACCACCGCGTTGTCAGCTTGGCGGCATTCCGGTTTGTTCTGTCTCCTTGGACCATAAACATCACTAGCTTCCTTCTTGAAGGGCTTCTTTTCAGTACTCGAGGAGGCACCTTTCTGTATCTTCCCCGACTTGATACCAGCTTCTATCCTCTCACCGGTTAAGATCAGATCTGTAAACCCAGCAGAAGAATTACCAATCAGATGGTTGAAGAATGGACCAGACAGGGTCCCCAAGAACATGTCCACGAGTTCACGGTCAGTCAACGGTGGTTGTACCCTTCCAGCCAGGTCTCTCCACTTCTGCGCATACTCCTTAAAACCTTCACCCGTCCCTAGCGACATACCCTGGAGTTGGGTACGCGTAGGAGCGAGGTCGGAATTATACTGATACTGCTTATAAAATGCAGTAGCCAAGTCCTCCCAGTTTCGAATACTGGTTCCATCCAGCTGATAGAACCATTCGAGTTGAGCCCCTGAAAGGCTATCCTGGAAGAAATGGATCCATAGGTTCTTGTCTGCAGTGTAAGGTTGGATCTTCCTTACATATGATCTGAGGTGCAGCTTAGGGAAGGAAGCCCCGTCGTACTTCGCAAAGGCAGGTGCCTTGAACTTGTGTGGGATCACCACCCTAGAAGATAAACCTAGATCTCCAAAATCCAACCCGGGCACATGTTGGATCTCCATAGCACTTAAACGATCCTCCAGCTGTTTGTACCTGTCATCAGCAGGAGGGTACTGCTCATCATTATAATCCGTCTCGTTGTCGGAGACCACGGGACTAGGAACCTCTCTCCCTTGTGGGCTGCCTTTCCCAGCAGATGGGGTGGTCAGCTCAGCCTCATTTTGTGATCCATTCCCAGATCTGCGTCTAGGGTTGAACAAAACAGTCCTCTTCTTCTTCTTTTTCAAAAGCAGAGTCTTCAATTCTTGTTGTCCCTGGGCTAAGCTCATGACCAGCTCTTGAAACTGGGCGTTCTGGGCCTGGAGGGCCTTGATAGCTTGTTCAGTAGTAGGTTCAGGATTCATGATGTTTGCTGAAATAAACAGCGAAGAAGATTAAGCAACCTGTAGAAAAAGAGTACTTGTTATGCACATGATGCATGGAATGCGTATGATTTATGCATGCAATGTTTTCAAGGATCTCGCGGGGTAAACAGAGAAACTTGTTAGAAGTTGAATACAGTAGCTTGATTGAAGGGACTTCATGTTGTTTAGAGCCCTTCTTCAAGAGTCAAAGCTCACCATATCGAGTGGGTCATAGCCCCTGACTCAAGTTATCAACCTTGGCTAGAGGAAAATAAATCCCCTTTGCCCCTTGCTAGACAGTTGGTTCATCATGACCTGCATCACAGACCCTTGAGATCCTTGAAATGGGTTAGTCCTTATGCAAGATGTATACAGGTTAGTCCTTATGCAGGATGCATGCAATGGTATGATGGTATGATGTTATGATAAAGACACACCACAAGTATCCACAAAAAGCAAACATGATAAGGCACACAAGTCACACCAGACAGCCCCTAGAGTTTAGGCCAGCATGAAGTTCAGGTACTACCCTCTTGAAGTTGGTGGGTTCAAAACCTGTCCTATCAAAAGTAACTGGGTTCTAAGGAGCTCAATATCATTGGGTTGTTTTCTATGTTCATTGTTTTGATTTAGCCACTGAACTGGCGATCAAAATATTCCAAGAAAATAACCCTCAATGAGTGTAGTATCGAGTATCTACCAACTTCGGACTGCACCAAAGTCGGTCATCTCACTACCCCTAAAGAGGCCAGGATGGTCAAGTAAGGTTCCTAAGGTCAGTTGATGCTTCACGACACCACGCGGCGGCCCCGTACTCTCCTTGACTTAACTCAAGGGTTACCGGTACTCACCAAAGTGCCACATCAACGTAGCAAACTGCTTCAACCGTGTCGGTATACCCCGCACAGTTCCCTCACAGTTTGTTGCTACTTTCTAAAAGGGTATCCCCCAGATCCGGGTTAGGATCTATGAAACTCCAAGACAAGTCCCAAAATATTAAAGCAAACAAAACAAGCAATTGAAAACAAGAATGGTCTAATCCTAAGGTACACCTCACTTATTAATAGTCCCCAGCAGAGTCGCCAGTTCTGTGATCGGTGGAAATAGAACTGACTATTTTTAAGCTGGTTCACGAAATGTCGCGGTAAGCAAGAGTCGCCACCGTCTTTTATGTTCTCCAACATGGAAAGGACAAAAGCACAACAAAATTCCTTTTTCGAGATGTCTCTCGGTTCGGGAGGTAGATTTATAGAAAGGGAAGGTGTTAGCATCCTTTCTATCCGTGGTTATCCACGGGCTCTTAGGTACTTGCTCTATGTTTTCAAAAAATTGTTTGCTTTTCAAGTGTATGTGGGTTTGGAAAAAGTTTCATTTTAAAAAATTTCTAGGTAACTCTTGTATCAGTCCTCAAGAGTGTATGAAATATTTGTTTGAAAACTTTTTTGAAAGTGTGGGTGCGAAAAGTATTTTTGTTTGTTTTGAAGGAGCAAGTACCCATGAGAAATCTACCTACTCTAAGGAATTAGGCTGTGTAAGAGTCCTTTAGACAGTATTATCCCACTATTGAGAAGTAGGTAGCACCGTCGTTGGAGTTATTCGGGTCAATTCGATTATATGGGACATGTGGTCACCAAAGCAATAGTAGGACGCCTTAGCGGTAACCCTAATGTCCTAGATCCTTTTTATCCGAGGCAACCGTTTCGAGGCAACTGGATCTTTAGACAGGAGGGCGACCTCTAAAACACCCTATACTTGATGACCACCTCGAGGCAACCAAGTGAGGCGTACCCTAGAAGTGGCATGCGCATGTGTGTTGTTTTTCAGTTAAGCTTATCTTGTACATGTTATTTGTGAGCTACGCTTTGATTTTATTTTTCATACAAGTCTTTCATGCATTTTTAACAGTTAAGAGTGCGGAAAATAAATTGCGGAAAGTTGAATCTACGATATTACAAGGCGCGGGTATATACATCGCCAAAAAACATAACCCGTTTGGAAAATAAATGCGAGAAAAGTAAATAAAGCGATAAAAGCATAATTAACTATTACATTTCCGGAGCAGATACATAAATATAATGAATTAAAATAAACATGCGCGCGAAAGATTGAATCGGGACGTCCTTAGGGTTTTGACCCTTTTTGAGAAAAGAATTGAAATTGGTCCTTTTTTGCAATTAAATTAACTATTAAACCTAATTTACTAATTAATTAATTATTTACAAGAAAAAGTGTTTTTTTTATGTGTTTTTATGTTTTTAATGAAATAAAATAAAAAAAGAAATTAAAAGTGTCAAAGGAAAAACCTAATTCTAGATTTGATTTTATTTAATGTGAAAAAGATTAAACTTACACCTAATTAAACTAAATTAATTTAAATTAGTGTTTATTTACAAAATAATTAAACTAAAGTGAAATTAATAATAATAAATAAAATATTTACATTTTTTTAAAGATTTTATTATGAAAATGTTAATTAATTTGCTGGTGAGTAATTAATTAAAAAAATAATAAAAATAAATAAAGAAATTGAAAGAAAGAAAATAAAAAATAAAATGCAAACCCAGGGGGGGGGGTTTGGGCCAGCAAGGAGGTGAGCAAGCAGATTCCAGGCCCATTAACAAATCAGTCCATTTGACTTTTGGAGATTGGCTGTGTGTGCTTTGACCAAGGTGTATGGTGGTCATCATCTTTGGCCACAGGATCCACGCTTGAGGCCACATGGCGCTTTGATTTCTGGAGATACATGGTGGAATGCTTTTGGGACGCTGCATGAGAACACGTTAAACAAAATAATATCAAGTATTTGGGGGACATGGGATTCGAACCCAGGTCCCAATGTTCACACTCCAAGGCTTTGACCAACTGAGCTGCACGTTTCAATTATTATTAAAACAAAACGTAATTATTATATTGGTAAACAACAGCATATGCCTGAAAATAAAAAAAAAGCACGCGATTGTTTTAAACGGGCCAATCACACAGTGACGCATCATCGTCTTCTTCAACAAAATTGCTGGTTATTTACCTGCGGATTTTTATCCGCAGGTGGTTCCGTAGGCTTTCCTTAAAATCGTCCCTAGGCTTCAAAAACTTATTCCAAGACCATGGTTGGTCTCGTCCAGGTCTCCTGAGTTCATCCACGCTTATGATTTCTTCTGATTTCACCTGAAAACAAAACGCCTAAAAACAACACAGACAAACCCTAGGCGCGGATATCACCATATGAGGCTTAAAAACGAAATCAAATATTGCCATCAGGTTAGAAATTAAACAAGAAACATGAATATGCCAATGTTTTTTGAGAAAAAATGCAAGAATAAGGAGTTTAGATTTCGTGTTCAAAGGTGACTTCGTGAGTACTTACAGTGCTGTATAGGGAGTCTTAGGACGTGGTGTTGATTGTGTTAGCTTCAGGGGATGGCAAGGAAGGGAACCACGTTCTTCTTTTGGTCTGAAAACGCCTCCTACCTTGTTCTTGATCTCACACTTTTTCAACAATTTTCCACTTTTGCTTTGGCCGTTTGTGCAATATCTAGGTCGTGAATTAGGTTTAGGTTACTTGCATATGT
Organism: Vicia faba; assembly: GCA_948472305.1. Classification (NCBI taxonomy): domain Eukaryota; kingdom Viridiplantae; phylum Streptophyta; class Magnoliopsida; order Fabales; family Fabaceae; genus Vicia; species Vicia faba. The sequence continues at coordinate 841,699,793 of OX451737.1, forward strand.
ATAAGGCAAGCAGTCTAGGTTCAAATTTGGGCTTGTATCCTTGTGTATTGAAGTCTTGAGATTTTGTTGACCACCATTAAAAAACTTTCCATATTTGGAGCAAATCCAAGATTTTATGCACAAAAACCCCTAGCACGAATTTGTGAGTTGGCACATGACATATAAAAGCTATTCAAATCACAAAGATGCTATTCCATTAATTTTTAGATTTTATTTGAATTATTATGGATTTAAAATGAATTAAATCCATAAAAATTAAATAAAATGGAAAAATAAATGTTTGATCTTGAAATTAATCATGGGACACGTGTGTGGCATGACAAGGCTGAATCAAGTGGAAGAAAGTGGGCTCTTTTGTCAAAAATTGAAGTTTTAAGGATAGTTGACTTTTGCAAATTCATGAAAATTTCCCAACTTCTCCAATGCATATCTTGCTCAATTTTGATCATATGAACATGTTCTTGGACATTTTGGAAAGGACTTGAAGTCCTCTAACCAATGCCTTTGGTCCCATGTCATTTGGATTTACCAATCTCAAGTTATGGTCTTTGACTTAAAATGCCTTTTTGTTGACTTTTGAAAATGACCTATAATGTAGAAATTGATAACTTTTTGTGAGAGCATTTATTGGACTTAGAATGTGAAGATGAGTTGTAGGAAATGTCATCCCCTTCAAAATGAGCATTGGATGGGATTTTTCTGATGAACCATGAAGAAGTTATGCCCTGGTCAAGTTACAGTTGACTTTTCAGCCGTCCAAAAATAGCAACTTTTGCATCTTTGATGATTTTTGAGCCATTCTTGTGGAATCATGATCAAGACTTGATCAAATGATGATTGTGTGCTCAAAATAAGATGTTGACCAAAAATTCTGACTTTTGACTGTAAAATGACCATTTTGCCCCTACAGTTGATTGTGAAGCAAATGGGCTTTTTGATTGTGCAACTTGATGCTGTGAGCCTTGAGACTTGACCTGTAGATACTTGGCAATGTATATAGGCCCATATAACTTGATTGAGCCCTTGAAAATCTCAAATTCATTGCAGGAAACAAAACCCTAATTTTGACTCGCTTAGGAGATGGTTTAAACTGTGCAATCCTTGAGGAGTCTTGAACCAATTGAAGATGATTCTTGACAAACTTTGAAGAATATGGGAGGGAAAATTTTGGGGTACAACAGAAGGCGTCGTGATCGAACACTCTCTCGCTATTTCCTTTCCAACCTTAAACAATCAGGCTGAATACGAGGCCTTGCTCATATTATTAAGACTTGCCGAGGACCTGGGTGCCCGAGAGATACATATTTTCACTGATTCCCAACTTGTCGCGTATCAAATTCAAGGGGGATACCAGTATAAGAACAATAGCCTCATTGAATATTTAAACTTGGTCAGAGAACATATGAAAAAGTTTGATCGTGCAAAAATCACACATGTGCCACGCGAACAGAACACACGGGCCGACATACTTTCAAAGCTCGCGAGCACGAAGAAGAAAGGCGGGAACAAATCCGTCATACAAGAATCCATTTCTCTCCCGAGCATTAAAAGGTCCACTCTGCCGCCTGAAGTGAATGCCATCGGGGACATCTCATGTTGGATGACCCCGGTGTTCAATTTCCTTACAAAAGGGGAACTCCCCGTGGATCAAAGAGAGGCGGCTGCAACCAAACAACGAGCCTGCTTGCATGTTGTACTAGAACACAAACTTTACCGTCATGGATTCTCCATCCTAGTCCTAAATTATGTCGAAGAGTCTGTAATTCCCGAGATACTACAGGAAATCCACGAGGGAATCAACGCTTAACACATGAGTGGGAGGTCCCTAGCAAGGAAAGCCATGCGAGCGTGATATTATTGGTCGACCATGCAGCAAGATGCAAAAGACCACGTCAAGAAATGTGAAAAGTGCCAAAAACACGTGGACATGCACCTCGCACGTCCACACGAGCTCACAACACTATCTCCCCATGGCCATTCGCATGGTGGGGAATGGATATCCTCGAACCTTTCGTGCAAGGAACATATCAAAATAAGTTCCTTATCGTAGTCGTCGACTACTTCACGAAATGGATAGAAGCCAAAGCTCTGGCTAAAATCACTTCACATAACATCCTCCGTTTCTACAACTGAAATGTACTTGCTCGGTTCGGTATACCGCGGGTGTTCGTCACCGGCAATGGGAAACAGTTCACCGGTCAAAGTTTCAAAAACTTCGTTTCCAGACTCGGCACCAAGCAGCATTTTGCCTCGATCGAACACCCCCAAACTAATGGTCAGGACGAGGCCGCGAATAGGGTCATCTTGCAAGGACATAAATTCAGGTTGGGCGAAGCCAAGAGGGGTTGGGTCGGAGAACTACACAACGTCTTATGGGCTTATCAAACAACACCCCATTCGACGACTGGTGAGACACCATTCTGACTAACCTATGGCACCAGGGCCTTCATCCCTGTAGAAATCATGGAGCCATCCAGGCGAACTGAAATGTCGCTCGACGAGGAGATGAACGACGAGGCCCTCAGAGATGAGCTCGACCTGGTCGAATAAATCCGATAAGGATAAGCTCTTCGTGAGGCCACGCTTAAAAAACAGGTATCCCTACGCCATGACAACAAAGTCATAAAGCACGAATTTCAGGTCTGCAGCCTAGTCTTGCGAAGAAACCAGAAGGATTCCCGCGAAGGGAAGCTGGCCACAAACTGAGAGGGGCCATACCGCGTCCAAGAAGCTACGAGCACTGGAGCATATTACCTTGAACAATTAAGCAGAGAACCACTACCTCGACCCTATAATGCTGCAAAGCTAAAACAATATTATAGCTAAGTATTTCACCTACTACAGGCGTTAGCAGTTAAACGATCCTCTCCAACCGATGAGGGGATGAGCTCAACCACGTAGGCATGTCTAGGTACGGACATGGCATCTAAACATCAGCGAAAGGCTAGATTTTTTTCATTTCACGAGCATGATCTTAGCCCGATAGGGACACCTCAATTATGCTCTGCTGATGAAGTACCCAACATGGCAGAACACCCAGCTCACGATGGGCAGTTCACGCCACGAGTTTAAGATCCCAACCGCGATCTTACACTCGTTCCACAGATCCCTACTCCCCCTCCTCGACACATCCCAACATGTGTCGAACAATATGAGGGTCGAGCATACGTCTCCACACATGGAAAAAAAGAACTTATATCGATCACAACAAAGGTCGAACATACATCTCCACATGGAATATACAAATATTCATGGAATAAATAAGTCAAAAACAACGACAAGCAAAAAATAAGCAAGCATCAGCAAAAACATAAAGGAATTAAAGCAAAGTAAAGCATTTATAAATATCAACCGCTAGAGTCGACGATGTCTGAATGTTACAAAAAATTACGGGCACGCAGACCCAAATACAAATAGCTAAGTTATCTAAAAAATGATAATCACTCCTCAGAGTTCCCACTTCGACCTCGGGAGAGTCAGGAGGAGGAACCACCTGGCCGTCTATCACCTGGGATAGAACCCCCGTTCCTTCGGTGTTGAGCCCCGGGTTCAACACGAACAGCTGGTTCATGGCATCCTCGAAGTCGTCGGCCAAAGCATCAACGCAGTCCGACTCGAGGATTTGAATCCGAGCAACAAAATCAATGTAAGTGCACAAATTAGTTACCCCATCAGGTTCTCCCTCCACGGGTATCATGGCAGCCTTCAGGTCAGCGACTTACCTCTCCAACCGTTCCCTTTCGCTCTCCCATAATTCTTTATCGAGCAGGACACGATCCTTTTCCTCAAGGGATTTTTTAGCTCTCTCTTTCTCCCCCGCCAGCGTATCGGCCTGCTCCCGAAACATCTCCTTGCTTCGTTCGAGGGCGGTCTTTAATTTCTGTGCCTTCGCCTGAAGAGTCGCTTTCTCTGACTCTAGTTCCTTGACCCGACAAGAAGAGTCCACCCCTTCGCCCGCAAGGATCACAACCATCTCTGCCACCTTCATCAGCCCGACCATACTAGAAGCCAGATGCTTCCTTCAACCCTCTTCTTCGAGTCTCCTGATGATATCGAACTCATTCTCAGACACAGTCAGAGGAAAGCCCTCGAAGAAATCCTCCTCCATGAAGCAAGGCGGTAGTGTAACACGATGGGAGAACTGACTTGGGATGTTTTGCGTTTGATCGCAATTGTTGCGGATAGCAAGAGTCACCACTGACTTTTCTTTTATCCAAATAACGGAAAGGGTGAAAAGAATAGGAAAGACCTTTGAGATTATTTTATTGAGTTCGGGGGGTAGATTATGAAAAGGGAAGGTGTTAGCACCATTTTCATCTATAGTTATCTATGGGCTCTTATTTGCTTGCTAGATCATTGCTTTTGTTTGAAAATGTGTTTTGTGGTGGTTTATGAAAGTATTTTTTTTAAAAAAAGCGCCTTCGTTTAAGAAAACTTTGTAATGATTCTTGTCTTTATAAGAATGTATACAAAGTGTTGGACTTTTGAAAATATTTCATGTTTTGAAAGTGTTTGGTGCGTATTTGAAAAGATGTTTATTTTTTAAAATAAGCAAGCAACTAAGAACGTTTCTACCTACTCAAAAGTCTTTGTTCTTTTCCTCCTCCTTTAGATGTTGTTATCTTACCATTGATTTGGTAAGAAGCTTTATCTTTAGATGTAAAGGGACGGGCGTGGGTCATCGTATGGTCATGATAGAAATGTTGTGAGATATCTTAGCATTTCTCTTTTAGGGACTAAGATCATTTGCAAGGTAACATTCGAAGCGTCATCGAGGGATTATGATCTTGTATTTTTGATTGTTTTACTAAGATGTCTCACATGCATAACATGATCATTTTTAGGCAACAAGTGGAGTTAACCCTAGGGGTGCATGTGTGAATAGTGTGTTTGATTTGCATGCACATAGTCTTTGATTAGGGGTTGTCTACTTGTTGATTTTATCTTCCCATACAAATCTTATTTTACTAGCAATTATATAAAAGCGATAAATTGCGGAAAGTAAATATTCTACGCTATTACAATCATTAGGGGGATGAGGTGTACAAATTTACAAATGGGGATTTCAAGAAATTAAAGTCCTAATTATCTATTACAACCATATTGAAATAATGTACAAGAATTGAAATGTAAAATAGATTTGTTTTGTTTTTGTTAAGAGAAGAAATAAATTTGCTTAAGAAAATATTTTTGGCCTTTTTTGTTTTAAAATAAATAAAATAAAGAATGTGAATATAAGGTATTTTTTGTGTTTTTTATTAGTGAAAATAAAAGTGAATAAGAAAATAAAAGTTAAAGTCAGCGCATGGCTGAGAGAATAGAAATATGAGAAAGAGAAAAAGTTATGACTCTGGCATCTTGCAAATCAGAAAACAAACGTTAGCGAAAGTGGGGAAAGCCAGAAGTTCTGGATCCAGACGCACTAATGTTCTGAGGTTGCTGGGAGCAAAGGAAAGCCTAGAAGTTTTGATTGTTGAAAGAGCACAGCAGTTCTGATGCAGTTGGAAACCTATAAGTTCTAGTGTTATTGGAAGGCTAGAAGTTCTGGTTGTTGAGGGAGTGAGGTAACAATGCTGTTGGATAAGAATGTCTAGAAGTTTTGGTCCAGGAGTACTGTTTTGACAAACCACTGGGAGGGGTTTAGCTAGAAGTTCTAGTTCATGATCACTGTTTGACAATAATGGGGTAAAAATGTCAAGAAATAAACATAAAAGATGTTTCTGGGGCTAGAACTCAGGACCCTTAACACTAATGTCTTATGCGCGCACTCTCTACCACTGGGGTGGCTGTACATCCGGTATTAGAAGAAAAAACGTAAACATGTATCATAAAGTAAGTTCTGATGATGAACTTCATCTTCTCCTTCACGCCAACCAGAGCATCTGCAACTTAGCTACATAAATAAAATAAATAAATATGTACAAAATCAGAGTCATGATATCTACATTGTATCTTTGAAAATACAAGTCCGACAGTGCCCAAGTAATGAGATAGAAGTCAGAAGAAACTTACCTTACAGCTGGAAGTTATTCTGTGAACTAAAGCCTGGTTCAGACTGTTGTGATGTTTTGGTCAACTTTCTCAAGTTCCCAGAAAGCTAGAACAACCTTTAACTTGAGCTATGAATGGCTGGAATGTTCTGGAGCAACCAAGAAGCAAAGTTCTGATTTTTTTGAAATGGAGGTGGTGAGGATTGTGTTCCAGTTTGAAAGAAGGAGTTGGGATGTCTTCTAAGTGTATTCTAGAAACCTGTATGGATGATTTGGTCAAGGAACACACAAGAAAGATTAGAGTTTGAATGTAAAAACCAGAAATTAGCAGGTTTTGTGTTTGGGATGCAGTTTCAAGTTCCTAGAATTTTCAGCAAGGTTTCAAGGCTTTTATCAAATATCTCCCACCTTTTAACAGTTTCAAATGAAGTGTAATTTATAGGAAAAGGATTTAGGAGCTTGGAGAAACCAAGAGTACATCCCCCAAGTGTTATGGCACTGACTTGTTCTTGAAGCAAGTTTGGACAAGTATGGCTCAAGGCAAAATAGAGTGGTTAACAGCTTTTAGCCGTGCCGAATCTGAGTTTGTTAGCATGATTTATGGAAAAGTACCCTCAGAAGCAAAAGTAAAGCATGGGCCTAGCATAAACTTTGTACAAAAGTTTGCTTTTCAAGGACAACAATGGTACTTCTATGCCACACGTGGGGAAATCCTTTGGATAAAGACTCAAAATTGGGTGTGAGCATTAAATGATGATGAGATTTATCAAAACAGAAAACCTGCAACCTGAGATTATGCATCATAGCTTGAAGCTGGATCTGAAGTTCAGCGCAAACGTAATTTAGAACAAATGTCCAACTTCTGATCTTTAATCTCCCTTCTCCAGCATGATCTGAAGGAGTTCTTAGAATTTTCAGAAAGCTTGTAACATGCTTTGTAGACCTTATTTGAATACTCTTGCAAACTCTGATTGAACCTACGTGAAAACTAGCCCAGAAGTTCTAACCAAATTCTGTCTTGGAAATGCCCAGAATTTACTGAGTGCTTCAGTTTCATAGACGTGTCTTCAAGGATTTATAACTTGAAATCCCAACATTTCTAGGAGAAGTTCTGTTCTAAAATGTTCTAGATTTCATTGAGATCTGCAACTCTTATGTCAGAAGTTCTTCCAAAATTATCTTGCATCATGGTGAAAATCTGGCCAGAAGTTCTGAACTTATCATACTTTCTTAACACTTAGAAAAATTTCTAAATGTTTAGAATTTTGACTTTTCCAAAGTAATTTTTACTTTTGATTTTCTTGGTGAACCAACTTCATATTCTAACATATGTTGATGAAATGTGATTCTTGAAACTTGATTTTGATCCAAAAGTCAAAATTTGACTTTTCAGTGTGCAATTGACCATTTTTCCCCTGTGCCAATTCCAAACCTAAATTGATGTATCAGTGATGCAAACTTGATGTCATGGAAGACCTTGTGAGAAAATTCTTGAGAAATGAGAGGGAAAATTTTAGGGTACAACAGGTAGGTTGAAGGCTCGGGCAGTCACCCCTCCCTCAGTCACATCAGTGAGCCCACCTTCTGGGCGACTCCTTTTCTTTCTAAACCCGTAAGCATGCTGCTCAACATCGCGGGTTCCCGATGACCCACTTGATCCCTCCTTGACCGGTTCGGAAACTGAACCCATGGGTGTAGCCTGGTGCGGCTTCACCAACCTCTTATGGCTCTTTTTCTCTTGGGTCAGTTTCAACAATCTCTCATGGTGCTCCGCCATATTACCTGCAAAAACAAAAATAGTATCCTCGAGTTATCCTCGACGGGAGAAAAAAAGAAGTCAAGTCAAGAAGTAAAAATATAGTAAAATAAAGCGAGCAGAAACCTAAGAGATTCACAGCTTGCCAGTAAGAACGACACTCGACGAGCGCCTTGGTGTTGATTGGGTGCGCTTCGAACATCGGCTCACCATCTTCATTGAGGATGTCATGTCCTTCCCTCGTGACCCACCTGGCGGGGAAGAACCCGTCAACGAATTGATTAAGGACGCCATAGGCCTCTTCTTCCTCAGCACTCATGCTGCCGACGAGAGTATGGTAATGCCTGTGACCATGATCGTAGTGGCCTGAACACCAATGGATGTGAAACTTTGAGAGTCTCCTAACCTCCGGGTTTCCCTCCACATCATAACAAGGTTCACCATTTTCATCCACAACAGAGGTCGGGTCGAACATGGCGTCCACGACTTCCTGAGTAGAAGGTTGCACGACATACAATCTGTCTTTAAAGTCGCAGACATAGTCCATGTACATCCTAAACATCCTCTTCAATTGTTTGAGGGAGACCCGGCTGTGTTTCCCACCCCGGGATTGCCGTTGTAGATGAAAAACCCTGAAGAACACGGAAATGGTTGCCCCGACCCTCAGGAACAGACAAGTAATCTCAAATTTCCGGATGAAGGCAACGATGTTGGGGTGAAGTTGAAAGGTTCTAGGTTCAAGTGATTGAACACCCTCATCTGGAAATCGTTGAAGGGAAGGCGAAGCCCCAACTATTTGAATACAACCTCGTACATGGGGAAGTTGTCTTCCTCGAACTCCGATCATATTCAAGCGGTGGGCGTCGGTCGCAAGATCTTGAAGTTCCTTTGGAAACCTTCCTGATCACCGCCATACTCGACGACAGTGTAAGCCTACCTCCTGCTATAACTGTATATCGAGTCTATTCCTCGAGGCTTTACCCTGACCCAAGCCAATGCAGGATCATCGACCGTGTCAACCAAGTTGACACCCTCCTCGGCTACGCTGGTCTCTTCGACATCCATGTGCCCGGAAGATTCGGGAGTGTCATCCAACTTACCTACAAAGTAGAGGAAACTGATGAATTCCACAGCAAATCCAAATTAATCCCTCCATGACGCAGGTGAAAAGGTTATGCGGCGCCTAGACCAAGTCGACAGTCACTCGGGCAGAAAAGGGAAGTACACGGCCCTTGATCAGGGCATGAAAATCATGCAAGTCTTATAGGACCACACAGCGGTTATAACGATGAACGCTTGTTTTCATGAACATCCCGGGCACATGATGAATACAGCGAGCAAAATATGAATTTGTCGGCCAAAATCATGAATTCTTCGGATATTGCATAAATTTCTTATGCAAAATTAATGAATTTCGCGGGGATGTGTGGAGACCACGGGGTAAATTCATCTAAGTGTCAGTCAAAAGGTGAATATCACGGTCTCAAACACAAAAAGTACGCATGAATACCCCGAGCAAAACCCCCCAATTGTGAAATTCTACAACTTAAACATCATCAAATCCAATCTAAACAAGAGTACACGAATAATACTTACTTGAACAAGAATAGATGAGGAATAACGAGGGTAGATGAAGAACATGTGGCGGATTCTGTGATGGCATTAACGGTTGAGGAAAACAGCACGGTGTTGGTGATAAGGAGAGTGAAGAGAGCGAGAATGTAAAATGTGAATAATGGGCCTTGGGGCGCTATATATAGAGCTGAAGTGGAATGTGAAACATCACATCGGGCAGCTCACCAATTGCCTTTCTCCTCGACATCTACGCGCTCAGTTAATGATGGACCCTATTACCTAGGCCACCATTACAATCCCAAATGTCAAGCCACGTGTCTACACCCCGCAGGCTCTCCCCTCCCCACGAGTCGAGGAGAAACTAGAATGATCCCATCTCGAATCCATTCCGAATGCTGCTCAGGTAAACCCACATACCAATGAATTTCTCCATCAACACAATGAAAGATCATCGTTGAGTAACGCACCTCGTAAAAGAAAAAGTTGTACTTAAGTCATAACTCCTTCATTAGAAGCAATGAATTAGGGGGGCTCCAGTTCTGGATTAGGCCTACCCTTGGCCTAACTCCATGTGAGGCTAAACCCAATTAATCCATTCAAGGTATGCTGTCCAATCCTACCCTCGACTGTGTTAGGCAGCAACTTCCACTCTCCGCAAGGAGGTATCCTCACCACACGGGGATAAACCCAATTAGTCTTAGGAAGATCGTCGCCGATCAGGAGGATTCCGAGGTCACCCTCCAATATTCTTCTCGGCCAAGACTGATCCTCCTACGTGACCTCGCGTCTGGCGGGGAGCGACCACGACGAGCAGAAGCACCCCCACGAGGATCCTTCTTGTAGGGATGACCATAAATGTCTCATAATATCACGGAGTATTCGTGGCTCCAGAAAGTCTGCGTCCATATCCTCCTGATTGTGAGGAGGAATTCATCCAGGGGGGACCACGTGCTGGTCCCCACTACTCACGTAGGACATGGAAGTCACCACTTTGGGCCTATTTGACCATCCCAATGAGGAGACCTTGGCCCAGCGCTGGGGCTATAAATACCCTCTCTTTTGAGAGGGTCAGGTATTGGACATTTCTCACTCTCTTACTTGCCCGCACCATTCCGTATCTCATTTTGGCATCAAAGTGTCTTACAGGTACCCCCTCCCCCCACCCACCTCACTCCCAAGTACTGCTCGAAGTAAGCTGTGACGGTCCATTCTTGTCAGGTACGATCACTAACTTTGTAGGTTAGTTTGTTAGGTATGTTTTATAACCAACAAGAAAACTATGCATATATGTTGTAACTTCTTTTATAAGCAATCTATCAATGTTACAACATTATCATCATCTTCCATCATTCCATAACCAAGTTCATCTTATGGTGTGTGTACATTTTGATTACTTGTGAAGCGAGCAAGTCATTGATGCACTATGGCATCAAGAGCCGAGTTCCAATTTTGGGAAACAAGAGATCCATACTTATGAGGTGTGCTTTTCAGTGTTCTTTCTTCACAATCAAGAATATAAATAGTGGTTCTTCATGGAACATCTTGGTTCTTCATGGAAACAATTAGGAATAATGAAATTCTTTGATGAATACATTTTTTTAGCTCAAGAAGTGCTGGAAATGGTTCAAAATGGTTATGAGGATTTAGCGGAAATTCCTACATATGCACAAAGGGAAACCTTCAAAGATTCAAAGAAAAATTAGTGCAAAACTTTGTTCTATATTTGACAAAATGTGGATTTTCAACATTTTAAAGAAATCTCAAAGATGACTAGATCAAATGAGGTGGGGGTTATCTTGAAGAAGTACCATGATGGTGGAGAAACGATGAAGCAAATGGAGCTTCTATTTTGAGGAGATGATATAAGCCGATGCATATAAAATATGATTAAAAAATAAGTGATTATTTCTCAAAACTAATTGTTGTGGTGAACCAAATAAAAAATGTGGTGATTCCATTTTTGATAAACAAATGGTAGAAAACATGGTGATATCTCTAAATTTTAAGTTTGATTTCATAGTGGGGACAATTAAAGAATCCAAAGATGTCAGAACCATGAAAAAGTTGAGGAATTTCATAGCTCCCTAGAGGCTCATGAACTCGAGATGGATGATAGAAGGAATGAAAAATCAGTTTAATAAACATTGAAAGTTCGACTTGTAAAGAAAGATCATTATGGCAAGAAATATAAGAGGAAAAGCAAAGGAATTTTCAAAGGTGGAAACTAGTCTAACAATGGAAAGGCTAAGTTTGATGACAAAATTGAATCCTCCAAGAGAGGAAGCGATTTTCGCACCAATCAAGAAAATAAAAAAGACTTTGATAAGAGAATATTATAATTCTATAATTGAGTGAAGTATGGCCACTTTGAAGATGAGCGTTGAAAAAATAAACATGGCAATAAATGATAAGAAATGTTAGAAAAATGATGAAGAGACACACATAACACATGATGATTATGATTCAAAATAAGTTTTGTTAAAGGCCATAACGTGTGAAGGAAATGGTATATGTGAATTATGGTATCTTGTTTTGAGATGTTCAAACCATTATGTTTGGATATATAAAATGACTCGTCAACTTTGATTCAAGAAAAAGGACCAATGTCATAGAAAATAAAAATTACCTTACATTATAAGGTATAGGTGAAATTGTCATCAAAACAAAGTGTTATTAGATTTGATTGGCTATTTTTTATACGCAGCATGTTAAGTAAGATGTTCTGACTATGTGTGAGACATCCTATCTCTATTTGACTGTGTCGTGCATGCTTTATCTGTTTGAATATCGCTTCAATGTTTTCTTCCAGATTTATTTATTTTAGTTCAAGCATAAATGTGATTAAAAGTTTATTATTGGGAAAAACTTTTTAATATGCATATGTCACATAAAGATTCTATTGAATCTTAAATCTGTTTGGAAATCATTTACTTAGATTTGATTCTATATAAGATTTTTATTTGATTTTAATGAAGAAGACTGAACTTGTTGTTTTTGGATTCAAATTCTTTTTGTAAAAATTGTACTAGATTTTTCGGATGGATTATGGTTGCTATTTAAGAAGGTGGTTCTCCTTGTTTGAAGACTCATATCTTGAAGCTTTTATTGCGTCATACTCTCTTTCTATCAAGTCTTTGCATTTTTGTTCTAATACTATATTCTTGAGTATCTTTCTTATTTTAGATGGATGGTGTAATTGGTATGTAATTGTAATTTAAATCACTCCACATGAAATAGTCGTCTTAAAAACACTTGGGATAATTGTTGAGTGAAAATGAGGAGTAACAGTTCCAGGGGGGCCTGAATTGAAATTCACAGATAATATTAGGAAAATAACACGAAATTAAGAGAGATAAGATGATACTGTCTTGTATTATTGACTACTGATTTATTGAATTTCCTTTCTTTATGCTATTGCTTTTTAGACTTGGTGTCATTGCACTGAACTAGGTTAATAATTATCTATGTTATTTAAGTTTTGGACTTGATCTTTGCTTATTAAATATCATATTGTCTCACACATTGTCTCAACAATGTGTGTGACATATTGATTCTAATCTAACAAAATTTTAAATGGCATCAGAACACGCACCTTGTTATGGTTAAGTGAGCTTTAGGGTTTTATATACATGTTGTTCAAGATGGACAATCAGTGGCGGAGCCAAAAATTCCAGGCAGCCTGGGCAAAAATTTTAATTGCAAGTTACATATGTCATAATATATAAATAGTCATAAAGTGTGCTACATAAAATATAACCTACGAATAGTATGCTAAATAAAATTACGAGGTAAATTCCCTCTCTGAGACTTCTTTGCAGTGAATGTTTAAATAATATCAACATCTTTAAGTGACTTGAATATCTCCTGCTCGGTGTAACATATCATCAAGTCAGTGAACCAAACATCATTGATTTTGTTGCTCAAATTAGACTTGATAATCTTCATTGCTGAAAAATCTCTTTCAACGGATGTTGTTGATACCAGAAATATCAAAGTCAAATCAATGAGTTTGTAGACCAATGGAAATACCAAGTGTTTCTCAGTTTTAACCGTCTTCATTGACAAACTTTGAACATCTTCACAAGAAGTAAAGGAAGCATGTCTTTTCACTTGATATACATAAGTAACAAGTTGCTCCCTTATTGTTCCACGATCATCATCAGAAAAGTCTGTATGATAAATATTAGCAAGACGAGCAAGCTTATCAAAATCAAACATAACTTTACTTCCTTCACTAAACCGATGATCCATCTCCACACATATTTTGTCAATAGCAACATAAAAAAATCTCCTCACTGTAATGGTGAAGATTAGTGACAGTTCTCCCTTCTCTTCTTGAATGACCCTGGACCCGTATTTCTTAATCCATATTTGGCACCGGAATACTTTGAGCAACACGAAATTCTTGGGCATCAATAAATAAATCATACTAACCACACTCTCTCTCTCAATGTATCCAACCAAGTTTAAAATCATTAACTAATTCCATAGCAAGCACAATATTAAGATCTTTTGTTTGCCAGATTTTGGAAAGTTCATTTGTAATACCAAACAAATTTAACATAAGCTTCAAAATGAAAGCTAATTTAAAGCTCTCCGTTTTTCTATCAAGCAAGTTCAAAATCAGAATCAAACAAGCAATGCGAAAATAAAGAATTGCTAATGTAGTAAAAAATGCGAAAATACCAACAATATCCATAATAGGCAGAAACTCAACACAAAGAAGCAAATTGATTAAAATATATTTATAAAAATCCAGAAACACAAAATTTAATCTAATTAAGTAAAATAAGAATTTTGTAATTTTTTTCGGAATTTTTCGAGACTATGAAAACAATAAAAAATTCATAAAAAAATAGGAAAAAGATGAATTTGGGATTTTGGGGCCAGGTCAGACGCAAAACGGACGCCCGGACGGGAATCACACGAAAAAAATTCAAGAAAAAATGATTTTTCCCTAAAACCCGATTTTTAGGGCCAAGTCAAACACAAAACGGACTTTCGGGCGAGAATCACACAAAACAGGCATAAAACGCAACAAACAGAACCTAAAAAAAATTAACGGTTATAGAAAATCAGAAGAGAGGAGGCATGAGAATTCACCTCACGGCGGAGCAAAGCAATGACGGTCGCTGGTCGAACTCGACGGAGAGGATACGGCAGCGACTCGTCAGAGAAAGAAGGGAGGAGATACAAATAGACGATGATTTTTCTTTCTTTCTTTAAAACTTGTGTACAAGGAGGGAGGATGATTAGTTTGTTTTGTTTTAAGAGAGATTTTTTATGATTAGTTTGTTTTGTTTTAAGGGAGTTTTTTTTTTAATTTCTATTTTGATTAATAAATAATGGCAAAATACTCTTATTCATCCCTTAACTTTACCTCGTCATCTATTTTAGTCCTTTAATTTTTAAAATATTTAAGATCCCTTATCTATTAAAAAGGTTGCAAATAAGTCATTTCCGTTCATTTGATGTAAACGGACATTAGTCGTGTATGCGTGGCAGATGACGTGGCATATGTTTGTCACAAAGGTCATCAAAAATACATGAAAATGTTCAAAATTTTATATTTATTCAAAATTCAAACCAATGCCACTTTAGTTTTTACATGAGTTGGTTTACCACTAGAACACACCATTTTTGTTGTTTATATTTACTAATTTTTATACTAACTTTTATTTAATTTTTAAAAAAAATGTAACAAGTGCAGTAGGTAACTTATCTTAAACATGTATCAATACTCAAACCATCATACATACCATTACAGTGGCCATTATTATTTCAAAAAGAAGAAAAATAAATGATGTAATTGATTAACAACCTTGTTGTAAAACTTAGTTATTTTCAGAAGTATAAGAAGATTTAAACCAGAACCATAGATTTAATGATTGCAAAAATTTTCTCACTGCAGCAAATCAAAATCCATAAAAATGTATAATAGGTGTGAATGAAAAAGAAAAAGAAATATGAACAGAAAAGTGAGGAAAGTAATTCATAAAAACTCATTACTAATCTTCATTCTATAAAATAACATCACAATAAGTGATTTCCATTCTATAAAGCATTCAAACAACCAAGAAAACAAACTAAAAATGAAAATAATTCTAATTAAACCACAAATATCATAATTTTTATAAGAATCTCACAATTTCTGTAAGAATCACTATTTCTGCAAACAAAGACAAAGCTATTCTTAACACAAACTCAGCCAACAAGAACATTAAAGTCATTTATGACATGCATATATGAACAATTTGCAACTAGCTTTTCACCGAATTTTGAAATGTCTGCGCCAAATTTTGACCTATCGTGACTGAATCTAACGGCCATAGTGATTTTGTGTGATTTTGTTATAAGCATAACGCCCTTGTGTCGCGGTCGAGCCGGTTAGCGAGATGAAGATTTGACGGTGCGGTTTTTTGTGATTGAATGGAGGAGAGAAATGGTGGGTTTAGTTGATTGCGAGGAGGCGTTCATCTTCGTAGATTAGTTTCTGTGTAATTTCAAGCGTATGATCATATATTTGGTTTCAGTGAAATAGTGGGCTTAAAAATTTGTTAGTTGGGGATAGAATAAACTTGCATCTGAAGGGTTTGTTTTGATAGATATCAGGAACAATTTGGGCGTGGACCTGGACTTGGTCCAAGGATCTGGAACATGTTTGATGAAAGTGGATGGAATTGTTCCTAATTTTGTGTGAAGGAAAGACTTTGATAATATATAAATAAATTGTAAAACATATTAACAAATTCAATATGGTCTAATGGTATACTATCTTCTTAAGAAATCAAATTGGCATGGATTTGATTCCTTCTCAAGGAAATATTTTGAGACTTTTATTTGAAATTTTAACAACATTGGTAATGATTATGCCACTTCATATGCCACACGTGTAAAACATAGACATGTAGATGCCACACATTGCTAAATGTCTGTTTACATCAAATGGACATAAAGGACTTGCGTGCCACCTCTCTAATAGACAAGGGATCTATTTGAACATTTAAAAAATTAAAGAACTAAAATGGATCCCTAGTTAAAGTAAAGGGACGAAAAAGGCAAATCCTTGGAAACATTGTCTCACTTTCATTACGGATTACTCAAAGGTTGCATAAGACCTGTTCTGGACTGGGCCCGACAGGCCCAAAAGCATTACTAAGGCCCAATCCAAAGGGACTTACTGAGGACCACGCCGAGCAAAGGGGTCACATCCGTGCCCGACATCCTGATGTCCAGCTCGACATCCCACTGTCCAACTCCAAGTGATGATGTCCAGCTCCACCTCTTGACGTCCAGCTCGACATCCTGCCGTTCAGTTCCACGTCCTGACATCCAGCTCGACACCCTACTGTCCAGCTCGACGTTGTCTCGAGCATCCCAACTAGGGCAGACTCAGTCCACCGTTCCCCAACGATACTCCGGAAAGACCGCGTCTCCGTCCGCCCGCACTTCACGCAGCACATCCAGGAAGGGGACCACGTGCGGGTCCCCACTACCCACGTAGAACCTGGCAGTTCCTCCATTGGGCCAAACCTACCCGGCCCAATGAAGGGACCTTGGCCCAGCGCTGGGGGCTATAAATACCCTCTGTTTCCAGAGGGTCAGGTATTCATCATTCTAACCTCAACTTACTATTATCTGCTCGTACTCCTACTTACTTACTTCAGCATCGGAGTGCCTTGCAGGTACCCCCCCACCCCCACCTCGTTCAAAAAAGCTTTCTGCTCGGAGCCAGCCGTGACGGTCCATTTCTGATCAGGTCAGATCAGTGGCGCCGTCTGTGGGAAAAAGCTTCCCCGTCTAACGAACAATTCTAAGGACCAAAGCTCAATTCAATTACCTGTCATGGCTGATCCAGCTCGCGAAGAGCAGCACGTCCGTGTCGCCGACACTAATAACGGTCCCACGGACAAGAATGGACACCTCGACAATCCCGGTGATCCCGGCCACAATGCCATCCCTGTGACAACCGCCCCTGGACCTACCTCCCACAGGGACGGGGTTACTGCGTCGTCCTCTACGACCCCTCCAGCACTCGAAGACGACCCGGAAGCTCTCGCTTATCGCAGAGCTGCCCGGTTCTATGAAGTCCCAGTCCCCGCTGGAGCAGACGCCACGACTCAGGCACTGTTCGCGGCCATCAATCAGACAAATTATCTCATATTCGCCCAAGGAGAAAGACTAAGGGCACTAGAAAATGATCGACGACCCCCGAGGAGGCACCAGAGGCCACCTTCTCCACCTCCTCGGGTCGAAGAAGTTCGACACCCTTCTCCCCCGCGGAGACACTATTGGGAGAAATCCAGGAGCCCCTCTCCCCGGCCAAAGCAGAGGCGGCCCCAATATGAGAGACAGCCCGTCATCCCTACCGAAGAACCCAGTCGCGACCCCTCAAGGCACGACAGGAGGCACACCGGAGACGGGCGGGTGACCTTCAACCACCGAGCATCACGCTCGAGGGAATCTCAGCACGACCATCGTGCCAGACATAACTACAGGACCCCTTCTCTTTCTCCGGAGAGGAGCGACGAGGACGACCCTCGCGGTCCCCTGTCGCAGGCCATCATGGATGCACCTATCCCCCCCGGGGATGGATAAACCCCCGCATCTGAAGGAGTATGATGGAGTAGCGGACCCGGTCGACCACATTGACGGGTTCGAAGCCATGCTCCACTACCATAATGTCGGGGGGCCCATCAAATGCCGCCTTTTTCCCACAACTCTCAGGAAGGCGGCCATGGACTGGTATAAAGGGCTCGCCCCGGGATCAATTACATCATGGCGGAACCTGAAGAACCAGTTCATCAGTTCCTTCACAGCATCTCGGCGCCACCCGAAGACCGAGGCAGTCCTCGAGGCCATCATCCAAAGACAGGATGAAACCTTGAGGGAATTCATCAACCGCTTCAACCGGGAAGCAATACAGGTCCCCTGCGCGGACCATATGAAAATATATTTGCTGGAGAGGGGCCTCCTCCCCGGCACAGAATTCAGAAAAGTTGTGGGTATTGAGCCACCTGCAACTTTTGACGCTCTCCTCGACAAAGCCCGAGCATACATGGACTACGAGGAGAGAGAAGCTGCCAACAGGGCACGAGACTCCAGGGCTCGCGCTCCCAATCATAGCAGCAGCTCACGACAAGACCCTCCTCCCCGACGAACCGGGGAGAAAAGGAAAGAAGATCGACCCCGGGAGGTCCGGGAACAAAGGGGCCCCTCGGGCCGTTTCACCGAGTACACTCCGCTCACGGCTTCCCGCGAGCGTATTTTGGCGGAGTGTGCTAGCACAGATTTCAAAGACGGTGGCGTCAAGCGTCCCCGGCCTGCTACTGCCAAGCCAGGGGCAGACAAAAATAAGTACTGTCAATACCATAGGAGTCATGGTCATTTGACAGAGGACTGCGTCCACCTCAAGGACGCTATTGAGACCCTCATCAAGGGAGGGAGGCTCGCACAGTACAGGCGAAACGACGCTCCCCGTCGTGACGCCCACGAAGCTAAGGAGCCCGAAGAAGATGCCCGACCATCTGACGAGTCGGTACCAATCCAGACCGCCTTCTCGGTAACCAGGCCCGAGGATTTCAAAATTCCCGAGCTCCTGCAGGAGCCCCTGACAACACACAGCAGGTTGGAATACTTCCCCTCCGCCATGGTCATCAACGGGGGCGGATTCAACGACCTCACCATCAATTCAGCCAAGAGGAAGTTGGACGAACTGGTCGACGCAGCTCCTCCACAAACTGTGACGTTCGAAAGGGTGAAGGGCAGATCAGAGCCCATCACCTTCTACCTAGAAGAGCTCCCCGGCGGAGCCCCGAACGCAGTCATCCCCTTGCTAATAAGGGCAAAGATGGCCAATTTTGACGTGCATCGCATCCTGGTCGACGAAGGGAGTTCCGTCGACGTGATGTACAGCCAGCTGTTCCGGACCTTGCAACTGGATGACTCACATCTGTCTCCGTATGTGGGTTCAGATCTTCAAGGCTTCAACGGCTCAACTTCCAAACCTTGGGGTTATGTCGAGATCCTGGTGACGTTCGGAGAAGGAACGGCTACAAGACAGGTGAAGGTCCGCTTCCTCGTCATTGATTGCCCGTCCCTATACAACTGCATCTTGGGGAGGCCGACATTGGCGGAGCTGACAGCGGTGCCCTCAACTGTCCATCTAAAAATGAAGTTCTATACCAAAAGGGCAAGGGTAGCCACCATCCAGGGAGACCTCGCCGCTGCCCGCAGGTGCTTCAACGCCGCTTCAAGGGGACGGGATACCGTCGACGTGGGGACCAGACCCACCAAGAAGACAAAGCAGGAGCCCGACAGAGCATCCCCCGAGGAAGAAGTCCAGAAGGCTCCACCAAAGGTCGACTCCATAGCCCTCGACGCTCGCTTCGACCAAGACGAGCCATCCAGCAGCGAGCAAATCCCACTCCGACCTATTCCGGACGGCGATTTTGAACTCGTTCCCCTCGGAGCAGACCCGACCAAGGGAGTGAAGATTGGCAAAGACCTCCCCGACTTGGCCAGGAAGCAAATCAAGGCCTGTCTGCGCGAGAATGCTGATCTCTTCGCCTGGAGCGCTGCAGAGATGCCCGGACTCGACCCTGAGGTCGCCTATCATCACCTCGCCATTGATCCAGCCGCCAAGGCCGTAGTACAACGTAGGCGTAGGCAGTCTCCAGAAAAAACGGAGGCTGCTGAAAAAGCTGTAAAAGACCTCCTAGAGGCAAATTTTATTTCTGAAGCCCGGTACTCCACCTGGCTGTCAAATGTTGTACTTGTTAAAAAGAATAATGGAAAATGGAGAATGTGTGTTGACTATACCGACCTCAACCGGGCTTGCCCGAAGGATGCTTTTCCTCTACCTAACATTGACATGCTGGTCGACAATTCGGCCGGCTACAAGACTTTGTCGTTCATGGACGCCTACTCGGGATACAATCAAATCCCAATGGCTCTGGGCGACAAAATCTGCACAGCGTTCATGACCAGCTCGGGCAACTATTACTACAACGTAATGCCCTTCGGACTGAAGAACGCTGGTGCAACTTACCAACGCATGATGAACAAAGTGTTCAACAAACAGATTGGCGACATGCTCAAGGTATATATGGACGATATGATCGTCAAATCCCGAGCAGACATCGATCACGCAGCCCACCTCAAGACAGTCTTCGCCCAAGCAAGACAGTGCAAAATGAGGTTCAACCCCGAGAAGTGCACGTTCGGGGTCAGGGCAGGAAAATTCCTCGGATTCAATCTAACAGAACGAGGGATTGAAGCCAACCCCGACAAGTGTCGGGCATTCTCCGACCTCCCGACACCAACGTCGAAGAAGTCGATACAAATCATGAACGGCATGTTGACGTCACTATCCCGCTTCATCGTGAAGTCCGCTCAGCACGCACTTCCCTTCTTCAAGCTCCTTCGAAAGGAAGCAGCCTTCGAATGGAACGAGGAATGCGAGCACGCACTCCGCCATCTGAAGCAGAGCCTGTCTCAACCGCCCGTGTTGTCTCGACCAGATGACGATGAACCACTATACCTATACTTGGCAGTTTCAAACGAAGCCATCAGCGCAGCTGTTGTACCCCAAAATTTGCCCTCCCTTTCTTCAGGAAACCATCTTAGATTTTTCAAAGTCCCCTGGAACAAATCCAAGTCCTGGGTTATCCTTTTGCCCAAGCAAGCCACTTACAAGAGCAAGATGATCTCACAAACTCCGGAAACAACGCTTCCATCTTGAGGAAAATCAAATTCTAAGTGCTTAGAATGTTTCTTTAAAATAAGTGTTTTTTTTAGAAAAAATCAGCGCTTCAGAACTTCTGGACCCATTCCAGATGAAGACGGTCAGAAGTTGCAAGTTTGGCTCAGCGTGGTCAGAAGTTGGCTCTTCAGCAGTTATATCAGTTCAATCAGAAGTTGTAAACGTGGTTCAGAGTGTAAGCCTCAAACAGAACATGCCCCTTCAGCAGTTACACAAGCTCAGTCAGAACTTGCTAAAGGAATGCAAGAGAAACATGAAAGTATAAAGGCTCCTTCAGAACAGGTTGAAGTCAGAAGATGAAAGGTCAGAGGGATGGGTGTCACATTGATACAGAATCTCTAAGTCCAGATTGTCCAGAAGTAGACCCAAGGAACGTACCAGAAAACCAGGAAAATTTCCAGAGCTTGCTAAGACAACAGGTAGCCAAGGCCAGAGCATGGTTTACGCTGCTGATTCAACAACCAGAATGTTGGTATTGACAGGTCTTGTCACCATTTAATGCCCATTAATGCTTCCAACCACTCCTGAGCGATCACGTGTGGCTTGGAAAATGATTTTGCACAGATTCTGGCATGGGTCTTCACGCCACCGCCCATTTCAGAGGTCACTTCCCCCAATCTACGCCTGCTGCTGCTACCTAGGCTGAAAAATAGCTGTTATCACAACTTCCCAGGAATTTCTGTCAAAAAACCAGTTCAAACTCTGTTGGCGCCTTAAATGTTCAAGATATCCACAAGAACTTTGCCTATAAATAGAAAGCTTTCACCACTGCAAAAGAGGTTCAAGAAGTACAAGAAAAGAAACAGAAAAATTGCTAAGAGAGAAACGAAACTCCTAGCAACACAACATTCTGAAACTCTGCCAAAATTTCCAGCCTTGTGTCATAACTTTAAGTTTCTCACCTTCAACTTCATCAAACACCCAGCCCTTTTTCTGTAAACCAAAAACATTCTTTCCAAACTTCTGACCCTATACACGTATACGCCTTCACTTCCCTTTTCCCAAATCTGTCCAGAACACCACCAGAACCAAAAGCTAACTTTCACCCACCATTTTCCAGAAAGTCAGGTAAGCACCTGCTGACCCTCACCACACTGTTAAGCATCATCAGCTGTGCATATTCAAGTAACATAATGTAAATATTCATGTTATTGCTGTTTATGTTCTGAGGACTCTCATACCTCAGAACGTTCTGAGCCAGTTTAGGACCTGCCTGTGACCTTGGTGATTCTGACCTCTGAGACGTTTTGCTATTTTGCTGGATCTGTCCCAAATATGTTTTCTGTTTTGTGGAGTAACAACAGGATTGCAGATGTTCTGATTAGTGCAGGAAAAAGCCAAGTGCTGACTTTGACGTTAGCACATCTGAAGCCTGTTTGGCTGTCAATAACATCAGAACCTCTGAGAGTTATTGCCTTTTCAGCAGAATATGAACTTCTGGGTTCTCCACTAACAAACTTCTGTCTTGCAGCGCAGGGAAATCAGAACTTCTGGTTTCCCCACTAACAAGGGTCTGTTTTGCAGGTTCTAGAGTCAGAAGTTCTGACTCATCCAGTTTCACCAACAGGTTGATCATCTGACAGCGGATCTGGGTCAGAACTTCTGATGGCCTCCCAACAGCGCGCAGGCTCCCTCCCTCTCTCTATATATCTTGTTTTCTGCTATTTTCTTTTTTGTCTATTTTTCTCGTTGAACCCCCCATGTACAAATGTGTATCCCCCTCCCCTAACTGTTGTAATAGCGTAGGATTTTACATTTCCGCTTCTTATTGCTAGTAATTAGGACATGTATGGCAAGATAAAACTCAATGAAATAGAAAAACCTAATTCAAAGAAAAAAAACTCTTGTATGCAATAAAACACACTTGCACACTAACACCCCTAGGGTTATATCCACTTGTTGCCTTTCAAAATTGGGCCATATTGCATGTTAGGTCTCTTTGGGCAAAACAAACAATTTAAAAGATCATGGTCCCCCGATAATATTTTTTTTTTCAAAACAAAATGATCAAGTCCCTTAAAGAAAATGCCCAAAGATACTTGGCACCATTGCAATTATGGTCTAAACGATGACCCGCGCCCGTCCCTTTCACATCCTAACACAAGATTGTCCACCAAATACAATGATGGAATAAACTTGTTAGAAGGGTTAAAACATAGCAATAATCTTTTGAGAAATTTAGGAGTAGACAACCTCTTAGTTACTTGAATCAAACTTGCAAAACAAAACACTTGCCTAATTTCAAAATCACACATCACAACACTTTCAAAACAAACTTTCAAAAACAAATGAAAACCTTTTCAAAAGACATACACCTTTGTATACATCCCAACATGGATCATTACAAAGGTTGCCACTACATTGGCCTCTTTTTAAAACATTTTCAAACCCACACACAAAGCACCATTTCAAACAAATTGAAAACAAAAGGCAAGTGATCTAAGCAAGTAACTAAGAGCCCATGGATAACCATGGATAGAAAGGGTGCTAATACCTTCCCTTTCTATAATCTACTCCCCGAACCCAAGAAAACATCTCAAAGGTTTTTTGCTGTGCTTTTTAACCTTTCCTTAGGATAAAATAAAAAGTCGGTGGCGACTCTTGCTCAACCGCAACATTTGCGAATACAAACGCAAACCTCAAGTCAGTTCTCCCACTGTATCACAGAACTGGCGACTCTGCTGGGGATACGACTTAAAAGTGGAGTAACCTTAGGGTTTAGATCACCATTGTTTTCAATTGCTTGCTTTGTTTGCTTTTACATTTGTGGGCTTTGTATCGGAGTTTTATAGATCCTAACCCGGATCTGGGGATACCTTCTTAGAAAGTAGCGACAAGGCTGTGAGGGAACTGTGCGGGGTATACCGACATGGTTGAAACAGTCTGCTACGTTGATGTGGCACTTTGGTGTGTACCGGTAACCCTTGAGTTCAGTCAAGGAGAGTACGGGGCCGCCGCGTGGTGTCATGAAGCATCAACTGACCTTAGGAACCTTAATTGAACCATCTTGGCCTTTTTAGGGTAGTGAGATAACTGACTTTGGTGCAGTCCGAGGTTGGTTGATACTCAATACTACACTCAATTGAGGGTTGCTTTCCTGGAATATTTCGGTCGCCAGTTCAGTGGCTAAATCGAAACGATGAACAATGAAAGCAATCCCGTGATATTGGGACCTTTAGAACCCGGTTACTTTTGATAGGACAGGTTGAGCCCACCAAACTTCAAGAGGGTAATACCCAGACTCCATGCAGGCCTAAACTCTAAGGGTTTGTGTGACTTGTGTGCCTTACCATGTTTGCCTCTGTGAAAATTGTATTTAATCATCCCATCATTACATCATACAAACATCATGAGCATTGACTAACCATTTCAAGGGTTTCGAATCTTCATCTTTGTTCTTGTTTTATAGGACATGGAAACTGCTCGCAGAAAGACAATTCAGATTAGCCTTGTAAAGATCCCTCCTCAGCTTAAGGAACTTCTGTCCAGGATTCCCGAGGGTTCTTCATTCAGTGAGAGACATGGAAGACTCATCAACTTGGTTAACACCAACATTGAGGAGGACTTGATAAAGGTCCTGTTCCAATTCTTTGACCCTCTGCATCACTGCTTCACCTTCCCGGATTATCAGTTGGTGCCTACATTGGAAGAGTTCTCCCGACTTCTGAAGGTCCCTATCCTTGATCAACTACCCTACAACGGTACGGAAGAGGAACCCAAGCTTGAAGAGATTACTAAAGCCTTGCACCTACAGACATCTGACCTCAAGGGACATTGGGAAGTTAGAAGTGGTATCAAAGGATTCTTAGCTAGATTTCTGTTTGAAAAGGCTCAAGAATGTTGGAACTCTCTTGACCTACGAGCTTTTGAAGAAGTCATGGCCCTCCTTGTCTATGGTTTGGTGTTGTTCCCTAACCCAGATCAGCTTATTGATATCAGTGCGGTCCAGATCTTCATGACCAAGAATCCTATACCTACACTGTTGGGGGACATCCTTCACTCATGTTACACTCGAACCATGAGAAGAAGGGGTGTCCTTTTGTGTTGCACTCCTCTCCTGGGAAGGTGGTTTATTTCGCACCTTCCACAATCAGTTTTGAAGAACGAGCGGGGTTTGAGATGGTCACAACGGTTAATGACTCTCACGCATGCAGATATACATTGGTGCCCTAGGTCTAGGGAAGACATCACTATCATTGATCGTTGTGGGGAGTACCCTAATGTTCCTTTATTTGGAATCAGAGGAGGTATTACTTACAACCCATGCCTGGCTTGGAGACAGTTTGGTTATGCTCGGAAGGATGGCCCCCATGACATGTTAATTCCCGACATAGTTTTTGACTTCGACAACGATACTCAAGGACTTCGTCAGAGATTTATCAGAGCTTGGAGGATGCCAAGTAGGATAGACAGCAAGACATTGGGGCACCGGAACTCCATCCCGTTGGAACCTTACCTCAAGTGGGTACGAGCCCGCTCCCAGAAATTAGTGATGCCTTATCCTCATATGCTTCCTGTGGTCAAAGAACCAGTCTTGGAAGGAGAAGCATCCTACACCATTCAACATCCCGACATGCCCACCTCCTGGGAAGAGATGCAGAAGAGCTGGATCCAACTTAAGGAAGAACGGAATTCTCTTGAGACCAGTCTACATGCTAGTGAAAAGAAGGTCCTGGAACTCACCCGCCTGCTGCACGAGGAAAGGAATCTCAACACCTACATCGCGCCAAAGAGGATGCGCAATGTCTTTTTACCTTAAGGAGTTATTTTGTAATATTTGGCCCATGAGGCGTTTATGTACTAACGAATTTCTCCTTATTAATATGATGTGCGTTCCTTTTTGTCTACAACAAATTTTGAATATTCTAAATCCTTGAATGCATTGCATACATACGCATTCCATTGCACCATATGCATAGCAGGTACCCTATTTCGCAGGTTGCTTAATTTTCTTCGCTGTTTGTGTGAACAGTTATCATGAATCCAGAATCATCCAGTGAGCAAGCAATCAAGGCCCTTCAGGCCCAAAGTGCACAGTTTCAAGAAATGGTCCTAAGCCTAGCCCAAGGTCAGCAAGAGTTAAAGACTCTACTCCTGAAGAAGAAGAAGAAAAAGAGGATTGCGCTGTTCAACACCGGACGCAGATTTGGGAACACACTCCACAATGAAGCTGATCCAACCACTTCTTCTGCTGAGAAAAACAGTCCCCAAGGGGGAGGAGCTCCTAGTCCCGCAGTCTCCGACAACGAGACGGACTATAACGACGAACAATACCCCCCTGCTGCTGACAGATACAAACAATTGGAGGACCGCTTGAGCGCCATGGAGATTCAGAATGTGCCGGGACTGGATTTCGGAGATTTGGGGTTATCTTCTGGGGTAGTCATTCCACACAAGTTTAAGGCGCCTGCCTTCGCCAAGTATGATGGGGTCTCCTGCCCAAAGCTGCATCTAAGGTCGTACGTAAGGAAAATCCAACCTTACACGGCGGATAAGAACCTCTGGATTCACTTCTTCCAAGATAGCCTCTCGGGGTCACAGCTTGAATGGTTCTACCAATTGGACGGAGCTAGCATCCGACACTGGGAAGATTTGGCAACCGCATTCTACAGACAATACCAATACAATTCTGATCTCGCTCCTACGCGTACCCAACTTCAGGGTATGTCTCTAGGGACGGGTGAAGGGTTCAAAGAGTACGCTCAAAAATGGAGAGATTTGGCTGGCAGGGTGCAGCCTCCATTAACTGATCGAGAGCTGGTTGATATGTTCCTTGGGACTTTGTCTGGTCCGTTTTTCAATCATTTGGTTGGTAACTCCTCTGCTGGATTTACAGATTTGATATTAACAGGAGAAAGAATTGAAGTTGGCATCAGGTCAGGCAAGATACAGAAGGCTGCCTCTACAAGTGTTGAGAAGAGGCCATTCAAGAAAGAAGCAAGCGCCGTCTATGGTCCTAGAAGACAAGTCAAGCCCGAAAGTCGCCAAGCCGTCAATGCTTTGGTCATCTCCAAACCTGTTGCTGCTCCTCAGCAGTACAATCAACAAAGAAGCGAAAGGCCCAAGAGGCAGTATACCCGACTAAGTATGACATTATCTCAAATTTTACCCCAACTGTTATCCACCAACCTGGTGACCCTCAAAGAAGCTCCTAAGGTCGTCAACACTGCGTCTCCTAAATATAACCCAAATGCCCGGTGTGCTTATCATTCTGATAGTCCCGGGCACACCACTGATGATTGCTGGGCCTTGAGAAACAAAGTGCAAGATCTGATCGACGCGAAGGAAATTCAGTTTGAAGCGCCGGAGAGACCAAATGTTGTAACGGCTCCTATGCCCCAGAATAGGATAAATGCCATTGAGGAAGAAGTGTATGCTGTTTCAGTAGATGAAGTTGTTACCCCTCTGAAGACTGTTAAGAAGAACCTACTGCGGGCCGGTTTATTTCCGGGTTGCGGTGAAGGTTGCCTATTCTGTGCTATTTCCCTATCTGATTGTCCCCTGCTGAGGTTAGGCATCCAAGGCCTAATGGATAGCAAGGAGATTCTATTCAAAAAGACTGTTGTTCAATTGGTTCCGATGAAAGAAGTTTCTGTGATTACCATCTTCAAAAATCCAATCAAGGCTTCCCCAAAGAAGCCTATTCAAATCATGACAGTTGCGCCTGTGATCATTACTGTTCCGGGACCCCTCTCCTACGTGTCTGATAAAGCTGTCCCCTGGCATTATGGGGCAGACGTATATGTAAATGGAATAAAGCAAGAATTCGACGCTAGTGCCAGTATCTGCGATATCACTGGTCCAGCCAAGGTCACCCGCAGTGGCAGGCTCTTCTCGCCTGACATTGCGCCGCCCGCTATTCGAAAACCCCTCCTCATAAAACCTACAAGTTTACCTAGTCCTGTTGCTGATCAAATTGTGTCCCCTGCTGCCGAATCATCAAATGCTCGGGGCAAAGGGATTGAAGAAGAGCCTGCCCGGATGGAGGCGCCGATACCCATAAATGCTGAGGCCTCCCGACAAGAAATGGAGGAGATTCTGAAAATAATAAAGAAAAGTGATTTTAATGTTGTCGAGCAGTTGGGGCATACACCCTCCAACATCTCCCTGCTCTCCCTATTGCTATGCTCCGAGGCCCATGCTAAGGCCTTAATCTCATTTCTCAAGACGGCCCATGTGCCGCAAGAGACGTCTGCAGTCCAGTTCACTGACTGCATAGCGAATCTGACGGCGGACAACGGCTTGGGTTTTTCAGATGCTGATCTGACCGCAAAAGGGAGAGACCACAATGATGCCCTGCATGTCTCTATTGAATGCAGGGGCACTACTCTGGCACATGTATTGGTGGACACTGGTTCTTCTTTGAATGTTCTTCCGAAAAAGGCTTTAGATCGTCTGGATTATGAAGGCCTGGAGTTGAAACCCAGCAATATCATCGTCAGGACCTTTGACGGTTCCAAGAGGATGGTTCATGGAGAGGTTAACATCCCTATTCGTGTGGGCTCTCAAGTGTTCGACTCTACCTTTTACGTGATGGATATACGTCCATCGTACTCTTGTCTGTTGGGTCGACCTTGGATCCATAAAGCTGGGGCAGTGACCTCCACCTTGCACCAGAAGCTGAAGTATCCCGTCAGGGGAAAGATTGTCACTGTGCAAGGAGAAGAGGAGTATATGGTGAGCCATTTGAATTCCTTCAGGTACATCGAGGTGGACGGAGAGTTTATTGAAACCCCCTTCCAGCATTTCGAGGAGGTGCATCCAATTTCAGCAGCTGCAGAGACAATGGCCGAAGAGAATGATTCCTTGAAGATGGCTTCCCTAAGGGATGCCCGGGCTGTGGTTCAGAAAGGCAATTATGCACACTGGGGTCAGCTTCCTGACTTCACTCAGAAGAACGACAAGTTTGGGCTAGGCTTTACTGCAGAGGCTCAGAAGGCGGTGCGCAAAGGGAAGATCGGAAAGGCTCCGGTGTTTATTTCCAGCTCAAGAGTGAACGCTATCGAGGAGGATGTGGAGGAAGCAGAGTTTGATAGTTGGATTTACCCGACTACCAGCGACGGACCAAGCAACTGGACGGCAAAGGATTTTACCCCTATCACATTTGTCACGCAGTAATTAATTTCTTTTGATTTCCGAATTTGTAACAAACAATATGTTAAAACTTTGTTGGCTCGGTGTCCTACCCGGGGCATCGTAGCTCCATTTGTGAGGGCTTTTTGTATGACATTTTCATATATCATCAATCAAAACATTGGACGTTTGTTGCATTTCAAATCTTGTGCTCTTTTCCTTTCTGTGTTATATATATTGCAAGACAGCTGTATTTACACACACTCACTTATACAGGTTTCAATCCACTCTGGATCTCGCTGGTAACAGCTCTGCTACCACCAGTTATGACTTCGAAAATCCGATCAACTTGGCCGAAGACGAAGGTGAAGATGATTGCGAAGTGCCTGGTGAACTCGCAAGACTGCTACTCCAGGAAGAGAGGGCTATTCAACCACATGAAGAGCCTGTGGAGACAATTAACTTGGGTACTGAGACAGATAGGAAAGAGGTCAAGATTGGTGCCAATCTAGAGCTCAGCGTGAAGCAACGATTGATCCAGATGCTACAAGACTACATGGAGATTTTTGCTTGGTCCTATGAAGATATGCCTGTTTTGGATGCCGACATTGTAGTTCACCATCTGCCAACCAAGGAAGATTGCCCTCCGGTAAAACAAAAAGTTCGACGAATGCGTCCAGAGATGTCTGAAAAGATCAAGGCCGAGGTTATGAAGCAATTTGATGCCGGTTTCCTTGCAGTAACTTCCTACCCCCAGTGGGTTGCCAATGTGGTGCCAGTACCGAAGAAGGACGGTAAAGTCAGAATGTGTGTCGACTACAGGGATTTGAACAGGGCCAGCCCCAAGGATGACTTCCCCCTACCTCACATCGATGTCCTTGTTGACAATACAGCTCAACACAAGGTGTTCTCCTTCATGGATGGTTTTTCAGGGTATAATCAGATCAAGATGGCTCCTGAAGATATGGAGAAGACTACATTTGTGACTCAGTGGGGGACCTTCTGTTATAAGGTCATGCCATTCGGATTAAAAAATGCTGGGGCAACCTATCAACGTGCCATGGTTGCTTTATTTCATGATATGATCCATCATGAAATTGAGGTATACGTTGATGACATGATTGCAAGGTCTCAAACTGAGGAGGAGCACCTTGACCATCTGAGGAAGTTATTTGACCGACTCAAGTTATACAAGCTGAGGTTGAATCCCAACAAATGCACCTTTGGGGTAAGATCCGGAAAGTTGTTAGGTTTCATTGTAAGTGATAAAGGTATTCAGGTGGATCCTGCCAAGGTAAAAGCCATACAAGAGATGCCGACTCCAAAAACAGAGAAATAAGTCAGAGGTTTCCTAGGACGACTGAATTACATTGCCCGATTCATCTCACATCTGACTGCTACTTGTGAGCCAATCTTCAAATTACTGAAGAAAGATCAAGTGGTACGCTGGAATGATGAATGTCAGGCCGCCTTTGAAAGGATAAAGGAATATCTCAAAGAGCCACCCATTCTTATGCCACCGGTGGAAGGAAGACCTCTGATACTATACTTGACAGTACTTGACAATTCGATGGGGTGTGTGCTGGGGCAGCATGACGAGTCTGGCCGAAAAGAGCACGCTATTTATTACTTGAGCAAAAAGTTTACCGACTGTGAGTCTCGTTACTCACTGCTTGAGAAAACTTGTTGCGCTCTTGTATGGGCTGCTCGCCGGCTGAGACAGTATATGCTGACTCACACTACCTTATTGATTTCAAAGATGGATCCCATCAAGTACATATTTGAAAAGCCCGCTCTGTCTGGGAGAATAGCGAGATGGCAAATGATCTTAACAGAATATGACATCCAGTATACAACTCAGAAAGCAATTAAGGGAAGTGTACTGGCTGATCATTTGGCACACCAACCTGTGGACGATTACCAATCATTGAACTTTGATTTTCCGGACGAAGATATCATGGTGGTAACCGACTGTGAAGTGCCTGGACCGGATGAAGGACCTGAGGAAGGATCCCGATGGTCCATGCATTTTGATGGAGCCTCCAATGCTTTGGGTAACGGCGTTGGCGCTGTAATCATATCTCCCAAGGGAACTCATACTCCCCTCACCGCCCGATTATGTTTCAGCTGCACCAACAACATGGCAGAATATGAGGCATGTATCATGGGTCTTCAAGCTGCAATCGATTTGAGGATCAAGTTTCTAAGTGTCTTCGGAGATTCCGCTCTCGTGATCAATCAGATCAAGGGCGAGTGGGATACGAAACACCCGAATCTTATTCCTTACAAGGAGTATGTGTCGACCTTGCTCCCTCACTTTGAAGAGATAACTTTTGGGCATTTCCCCAGAGAGGAGAATCAGCTAGCGGACGCACTAGCCACGATGTCTTCAATGTTCAAAGTTAAATGGGACAATGAGGCTCCCCGAATCATTATCTGGAAGTTGGATGAACCGGCATACTGCTGTGAGCTCGAGGCTGAGAAAGTGACTGAAAAACCCTGGTATCACGAGGTGAAGAGGTACTTGGAAGCTCAGGAATACCCGGAAGGTGCATCTGTCAATGATAAGAAGTTCATGAGGAGGTTTGCTGCAAAATTCTTCCTCAGCAACGGCATTCTCTACAAACGGAATCATGATTCAACCTTGCTACGTTGTGTGGATAAGGCTGAAGCGGAGAAAATCATGATGGAACTACATGAAGGTACATTCGGAACGCACTCCAGTGGACACACCATGGCTAAGAAAATCCTTCGGGCAGGATATTTCTGGTCCACAATGGAAGCCGATTGTTACCAACACTCCCGAACTTGTCATAAGTGCCAGATCTATGCTGACAAGGTGCATATCCCTCCAGTTCCTTTGAATGTCCTAACAGCACCTTGGCCCTTCGCAATGTGGGGCATCGATATGATCGGTGAGATCCGACCAACGGCATCCAACGGGCATCGCTTCATCTTGGTGGCGATCGATTACTTCACGAAATGGGTTGAGGCAGCCTCCTATGCCACAGTAACCAAGAGCGTCGTGGCGCGTTTCATCCGGCATAATCTGATCTGTCGGTACGGCGTCCCAGAAAGAATCATTACGGATAATGGTACCAATCTCAATAACAAAATGATCACTGAACTCTGTGAACAATTCAAGATACAGCACCACAATTCTTCTCCCTACCGGCCGAAGATGAATGGGGCTGTAGAGGCAGCCAATAAGAATATCAAGAAAATTGTGCAGAAGATGACAGTGACCTATAAAGATTGGCACGAGATGTTACCGTTCGCTCTTCATGGGTACCGCACCTCAGCAAGGACGTCAACCGGGGCAACTCCTTTCTCTTTGGTCTATGGCATGGAGGCAGTCTTGCCGATCGAAATCCAGATACCCTCTCTCCGGATAATGAAGGATGCAGACTTGAATAAAGATGATTGGATCCAGACTCGACTTGATCAATTAAATCTGATTGACGAAAAGAGGCTCACTGCTATCTGTCATGGTCAAACGTATCAGAAACGGATGATCAGGGCATTTAACAAGAAAGTCAGACCGCAAGAGTATCAAGTTGGGGACCTGGTAATCAAACGCATCATCCTTCCTCAAAGTGATCCCCGGGGAAAATGGACCCCTACTTACGAAGGGCCATTTGTGGTTAAACGTGTGTTCTCAGGAGGAGCCATGATCCTAACCACCATGGATGGTGACGACCTTCCTCACCCCGCCAATGCAGACATAGTAAAAAAATACTACGCATAAATAAAAGACCCGCTAGGTTGACATACCTAGGCAAAAATAAGGGCTTCCCGGCGAACCAAAAGGGTTCGGGCAGAAACAAGGGATGAAATGAATATAAAAAAATCTGTACACCCGGCAAGTCGAAAACCTGAAAGGGCGGCTTGGGCAAAAAAAGGGTATCCCGGTGGACTGAAAACCCGAAAGGGCGGTCCAGGCAAAAGTTAGGGATAAAAGCGTAACACTATGTCTCATTGGATCACTTCGCATCCGGAATTCGGCATCAACTATCTGGCTCCAGATTTCGGCATTGACCAATCAGCTTCATCTTCAAATTAGGCAGCAAAGCGATGAGACGTTCGAAGACATGAAGGCAATAGCAGAGTTGGAACCCAGTGGGATTGTTCACATAGCTGTTTTGTTTTCTTTTTTTTTTTTCAAAATGTAAACTCTATACTATTTGGCAATGTCCTCTTACTAGGATGTCAGCCTCTTGTACAAAAAAACGCCTATTCACAGGCAAAGTTTAAATCAATACAAATTCACTTGTCCATACAAATTACCCTTGTTTCCCCTTTTTTCTGTTTTGTCTTGCGAAGAACGTCCAATGTTCATTTTTGATATATGCATTTGACATTAAATTGCTGATTCATAAATATTCGCATATGAAACAAGAGATTAATTACAGGTGACATCAAAGACAGGGGCAATGTGGAGTTGTTTAACGCAGTCTGTTTGTTTTGGTCCGCCAAGGCACCAAGATAGGTTCAACTAAAGAATGTGGCCAAATCATCTCAATTCCCCGCAGAATAAGACAGGATGCGACAATACTTTCCCCAAGCGGAGTCGATTCCCCGTCGATCCTGAAGAAGCCCAACATTCCCCGGCAGGTCTTAAAGCTCATCCCCAGTAGATCCTGCAAGCTTATCCCCGGCGAAGCACGGACGTCTCGCCCGAGTTTTATTTAGAGTTATTTCCTCACAAGGACTTATAACTGGGTTATCCTCAGCTAAAAGCCACGGAAGACCGCTCTCGGCAAAGTTCCTACAATCCCCAGCGGGGTCTATCTTTGGTATTCCCAAGCAGAGTTTATCTTTGGAATTCCCCAGCGGAGTTTATCATCATTATCCTCAGCGGAATCCGTCGTTAAAGTCCTCAGCAGGCCTCTCATCAAAACTTCGGCCAAGTATCTCTTCCACAGAGCAGCTTCCCGGCCGTTCGTCAAGGATTTATTTTCCTAAGATGAAATTACACTCATAAACATTTCACATTTTCATACATCTTGCTTACATACATGATGAAACGCATACAACATCTCATGTTGAACATCATAACATCATGCATATCATATATCATGACATTGCATACCACTTATGTTTTCGCCTTTTCAGGAAAAAGACAATCCCGAAAACAACTACCTTCAACTGTCACAATTCCAGATTCGATACCTGTATCTAGCCAGGGCACATCTGAGAGTGATCAGTTTCCAGACTCGATTCCTGTATCTAGCCAGGGCACGTCTGAAGAGTTCAAAGATTCGATTCCTGTATCCAGCCAGGGCACATCTATCAACTACAACATTTCCAGACTCGATTCCTGTATCTAGCCAGGGCACGTCTGAAGAGTTCAAAGATTCGATTCCTGTATCCAGCCAGGGCACATCTATCAACTGTCACGTTTCCAGACTCGATTCCTGTATCTAGCCAGGGCACGTCTGAAGAGTCCGAAGATTCGATTCCTGTATCCAGCCAGGGCACGTCTATTAACGACTATTTCCAGATTTGACTCCTGTATCCAGCCAGGGCACATCTGTGAGCAATCAATTGTAGATTCGATACCTGTATCCAGCCGGGGCACATCTGCATAAGGAGATTGAAGATCAAACACCTGTAACAAGCCAGGAAAACATCCGTCTTTCTCAAATATACAAATTTCTCGCTAAGGAATCTCTTATGCGATCGACACTTCCAAATGGCATCTATAAGCCCATTCCCGACAAGGTTCTGTCACGTCTCCGGACGGCATCTGTAAGCCCATCCCCATTGCTGATACTCTACTAGGCGAGTGCAAATTTTCGGGCACTCTGGTGTCCAATCTCCTTTTACCCTCGAGTCGCGAAAGGCAAACTCGCCAATCTAACTCTTCAGGTTCAAGAAGATTGAACAGGGGCAACTGTTGTACCCCAAAATTTGCCCTCCCTTTCTTCAGGAAACCATCTTAGATTTTTCAAAGTCCCCTGGAACAAATCCAAGTCCTGGGTTATCCTTTTGCCCAAGCAAGCCACTTACAAGAGCAAGATGATCTCACAAACTCCGGAAACAACGCTTCCATCTTGAGGAAAATCAAATTCTAAGTGCTTAGAATGTTTCTTTAAAATAAGTGTTTTTTTTAGAAAAAATCAGCGCTTCAGAACTTCTGGACCCATTCCAGATGAAGACGGTCAGAAGTTGCAAGTTTGGCTCAGCGTGGTCAGAAGTTGGCTCTTCAGCAGTTATATCAGTTCAATCAGAAGTTGTAAACGTGGTTCAGAGTGTAAGCCTCAAACAGAACATGCCCCTTCAGCAGTTACACAAGCTCAGTCAGAACTTGCTAAAGGAATGCAAGAGAAACATGAAAGTATAAAGGCTCCTTCAGAACAGGTTGAAGTCAGAAGATGAAAGGTCAGAGGGATGGGTGTCACATTGATACAGAATCTCTAAGTCCAGATTGTCCAGAAGTAGACCCAAGGAACGTACCAGAAAACCAGGAAAATTTCCAGAGCTTGCTAAGACAACAGGTAGCCAAGGCCAAAGCATGGTTTACGCTGCTGATTCAACAACCAGAATGTTGGTATTGACAGGTCTTGTCACCATTTAATGCCCATTAATGCTTCCAACCACTCCTGAGCGATCACGTGTGGCTTGGAAAATGATTTTGCACAGATTCTGGCATGGGTCTTCACGCCACCGCCCATTTCAGAGGTCACTTCCCCCAATCTACGCCTGCTGCTGCTACCTAGGCTGAAAAATAGCTGTTATCACAACTTCCCAGGAATTTCTGTCAAAAAACCAGTTCAAACTCTGTTGGCGCCTTAAATGTTCAAGATATCCACAAGAACTTTGCCTATAAATAGAAAGCTTTCACCACTGCAAAAGAGGTTCAAGAAGTACAAGAAAAGAAACAGAAAAATTGCTAAGAGAGAAACGAAACTCCTAGCAACACAACATTCTGAAACTCTGCCAAAATTTCCAGCCTTGTGTCATAACTTTAAGTTTCTCACCTTCAACTTCATCAAACACCCAGCCCTTTTTCTGTAAACCAAAAATGTTCTTTCCAAACTTCTGACCCTATACACGTATACGCCTTCACTTCCCTTTTCCCAAATCTGTCCAGAACACCACCAGAACCAAAAGCTAACTTTCACCCACCATTTTCCAGAAAGTCAGGTAAGCACCTGCTGACCCTCACCACACTGTTAAGCATCATCAGCTGTGCATATTCAAGTAACATAATGTAAATATTCATGTTATTGCTGTTTATGTTCTGAGGACTCTCATACCTCAGAACGTTCTGAGCCAGTTTAGGACCTGCCTGTGACCTTGGTGATTCTGACCTCTGAGACGTTTTGCTATTTTGCTGGATCTGTCCCAAATATGTTTTCTGTTTTGTGGAGTAACAACAGGATTGCAGATGTTCTGATTAGTGCAGGAAAAAGCCAAGTGCTGACTTTGACGTTAGCACATCTGAAGCCTGTTTGGCTGTCAATAACATCAGAACCTCTGAGAGTTATTGCCTTTTCAGCAGAATATGAACTTCTGGGTTCTCCACTAACAAACTTCTGTCTTGCAGCGCAGGGAAATCAGAACTTCTGGTTTCCCCACTAACAAGGGTCTGTTTTGCAGGTTCTAGAGTCAGAAGTTCTGACTCATCCAGTTTCACCAACAGGTTGATCATCTGACAGCGGATCTGGGTCAGAACTTCTGATGGCCTCCCAACAGCGCGCAGGCTCCCTCCCTCTCTCTATATATCTTGTTTTCCGCTATTTTCTTTTTTGTCTATTTTTCTCGTTGAACCCCCCATGTACAAATGTGTATCCCCCTCCCCTAACTGTTGTAATAGCGTAGGATTTTACATTTCCGCTTCTTATTGCTAGTAATTAGGACATGTATGGCAAGATAAAACTCAATGAAATAGAAAAACCTAATTCAAAGAAAAAAACTCTTGTATGCAATAAAACACACTTGCACACTAACACCCCTAGGGTTATATCCACTTGTTGCCTTTCAAAATTGGGCCATATTGCATGTTAGGTCTCTTTGGGCAAAACAAACAATTTAAAAGATCATGGTCCCCCGATAATATTTTTTTTTTCAAAACAAAATGATCAAGTCCCTTAAAGAAAATGCCCAAAGATACTTGGCACCATTGCAATTATGGTCTAAACGATGACCCGCGCCCGTCCCTTTCACATCCTAACACAAGATTGTCCACCAAATACAATGATGGAATAAACTTGTTAGAAGGGTTAAAACATAGCAATAATCTTTTGAGAAATTTAGGAGTAGACAACCTCTTAGTTACTTGAATCAAACTTGCAAAACAAAACACTTGCCTAATTTCAAAATCACACATCACAACACTTTCAAAACAAACTTTCAAAAACAAATGAAAACCTTTTCAAAAGACATACACCTTTGTATACATCCCAACATGGATCATTACAAAGGTTGCCACTACATTGGCCTCTTTTCAAAACATTTTCAAACCCACACACAAAGCACCATTTCAAACAAATTGAAAACAAAAGGCAAGTGATCTAAGCAAGTAACTAAGAGCCCATGGATAACCATGGATAGAAAGGGTGCTAATACCTTCCCTTTCTATAATCTACTCCCCGAACCCAAGAAAACATCTCAAAGGTTTTTTGCTGTGCTTTTTAACCTTTCCTTAGGATAAAATAAAAAGTCGGTGGCGACTCTTGCTCAACCGCAACATTTGCGAATACAAACGCAAACCTCAAGTCAGTTCTCCCACCGTATCACAGCAGCTCTTGTCCGCGAGACCCCTGACGGGCAGAAACCTGTCCACTTCACGAGCAAAGCCTTACAAGGCCCCGAGAGCAGGTATCAACAGATAGAAAAGGTTGCTCTGGCCCTCGTCAACGCTGCGAGGAGGCTCAGACACTACTTTCTAGCGCACACCATCATCGTGCGAACCGATCAGCCGGTGAGGCAACTCCTGGGTCGGCCAGATATGGCGGGCCGAATGCTGAAGTGGTCCTTGGAACTCTCCGAATTCGACATTCAGTACGAGAGCAGGAAGGCCCTGAAAGCACAAGCCTTGGCCGACTTCGTCGCGGAGATGACCACTAACGACATTCCCCCGGGGAAGGAACACAAGTGGACCATCTTCGTCGACGGAGCCTCCAGCTCGTCCGGAAGCGGCGCAGGGATCCTCCTGGAAAACGAAGAAGGTGTGGTAATCGAGCACTCCCTGGTTCTCTCCTTCCCGACGTCAAATAACCAGGCAGAATACGAAGCCCTGCTCGCAGGACTGAGATTAGCCGAGGACCTAGGAGCCCGCGAAGTTCAAATTTACACCGACTCCCAGCTCGTCGCTTCCCAAGTACAGGGAAGCTACCAGGCCAAAAATGACAACCTCATTGAGTACTTGAACTTAGTCAAAAAACACATGGCAAAGTTCGTACGTGCAGAAATTTCTCATGTTCCCCGCGAGCAAAACACGAGGGCGGACATATTGTCCAAACTCGCGAGCACACGAAAGAAGGGCGGGAATAAATCCGTCATCCAGGAATCTCTGGCACGTCCGAGTATCGAGCCACCCTCGACTACGGTCGAGGTCCACGCCATCGGGGATGCCACGTCTTGGATGACCCCGGTTTATAATTTCCTAACAAAGGGAGAACTCCCGTCGAACCAGGCCGAAGCTGCCACTATCAAGCGACGAGCATGTTCCTATGTTGTTCTCGAGCAGAAACTGTACCGAAGAGGATTCTCCATTCCCCTCCTGAAATGCATCGACGAATCCGCCATCCCCGACGTACTGCGGGAGATACACGAAGGTATCAACGCCCAGCACATGGGCGGTAAATCCTTGGCAAGGAAAGCCCTCCGAGCAGGATACTACTGGCCGACGATGCAACAGGACGCCAAGGAACACGTGAAAAAATGTGACAAGTGCCAGAAGCACGGGGATATGCACCTCGCCCCCCGCACGAGCTGAACACGTTGTCGTCCCCATGGCCGTTCGCCTGGTGGGGCATGGACATCCTCGGGACCTTCGTGCAAGGAACCTAGCAGAACAAATTTCTAATCGTCGCCGTGGATTACTTCACGAAGTGGATCGAGGCCGAGGCACTCGCAAAAATCACCTCACACAATATCCTCCGTTTCTACAAAAGAAACGTCCTCGCCAGATTCGGAATTCCGCAGGCCCTGGTGACCGACAACGGTACCCAGTTCACCGACCACGGGTTCCGAGACTTCGTCACCAAACTGGGGACCAAACAACATTTCACGTCGGTCGAGCACCCTCAGACCAACGGGCAAGCCGAAGCCGCAAACAGAGTCATCCTCCGAGGGCTCAAGCGTCGACTCGGCGAAGCCAAAAGAGGATGGGTCGAGGAGCTCCACAGCGTCCTGTGGGCATACCGAACCACACCCCACTCAACGACTGGGGAAACACCATTCCGACTGACCTACGGCACCGAAGCTGTCATCCCGATCGAAATCATGGAACCATCCCGACGAACGGAGGAACCCCTCGACGAAGAAATGAATGACGAAGCACTAAGGGATGAACTCGACCTAGTCGAGGAAATCCGATCGGGGGCTGCCCTGCGCGAAGCCACCCTAAAACAACGAGTGGCTCTACGCCACAACGACAAGGTCATCAAGCGCGAGTTCGAAATAGGCAGCCTGGTACTACGCAGGAAC
Source organism: Vicia faba (assembly GCA_948472305.1). Classification (NCBI taxonomy): domain Eukaryota; kingdom Viridiplantae; phylum Streptophyta; class Magnoliopsida; order Fabales; family Fabaceae; genus Vicia; species Vicia faba. The sequence continues at coordinate 841,739,610 of OX451737.1, forward strand.
CAGAAAGACTCCCGCGAAGGGAAGTTGGCCGCGAACTGGGAAGGACCTTACCGCGTCCACGGCACCACGGGTACCGGGGCGTACTACCTCGAGCAGTTAGACGGAGAGCCATTACCAAGACCCTGGAATGCTGCTAAGCTAAAGCAGTACTACAGTTAGAAACTATCAACACCTGGGACCCTCGACCAGCAGCACCCGCGCTCGGTCAACGAGGAGAAACGTCCAACTTCGTATAAGGCTAAGGTACAAGCCCGACATACGACCAAAATGGCACAGCATCGCGCGGTAAACGATGACGATCGATAGTGCCCGACGTGGACAGCTATACCGAGCCCCACCGTCGTCGTACTCATAAGGCAGAACACCCAGCTCGCGATGGGCAGTTCACGCCAAGGGCGAACCGTCCCTAACGGGCTCCACGCCCGACTGAGCAACCTCGCTCCGTAAAGCCCGACATTCCATCAAGAATAACGGGCCATCTACAAGGGTCAAAAGAAAATCTCTCCCCTCGAGCACACCAATTAGGTGACTCTGACCAATCGAAATAGGGCAGAGAACGCATACAAACGGAGGCGGGCAGACTCGCTCGCCAAATCAGAAGCCACTTACGGGCACTCCTCGGGCCTGTGACTTAGGCTAAAAATTCATGCAAATGTACGATTTCAAACAAGGGCAAAAAATCCAAAATGTAAAACAACATTGATATAAATGCCCAAAGGCGACAAAACAATAGTAAACCGACCAAGGAGGCCGGCGATGTTCATAACATACAATAAACGGGCACGCAGGCCCAAAGAATACAAATATCAAGGGCACGCAGGCCCACTATCCTACTCAGACTTCCACGGAATCATCATTGTCGGTGTTCGGAGAGTCGGGTGGAGGAACGATCACGCCATCTACAATCCGGTGTGTGTGACCGATACCCTCAGTGACCAGGCCAGGGTTTAGCAAGGAGAGTTGATCGACCGCAGAATTGAACCCGTCCTCCAGGGCACCGACGCAGTCCACCTCGAGGAGCCGGATGTGGGCGACCAGCTCCATCCGACTCTTCAAAGCTACTATGTCCTCGGGCTCATCTTCGGCAGGTTGTAGGGCAGCATTCATTTCCTCGACCTGTTTACCCAAGCGTTCGACTTCGGCCGCCAGGCGATCCCTGTCTGCCCGAAGAAGCTCCCCTTCCTCAGTCAACTTCCCCGACTTCTCCTTCTCCAGGGTCAACATCTCCCTCTCAGCATCGAGCATCGCGGTCTGCTCTCGGAACATCCCCTCGGAGCGTTCCAGAGCGACCTTCAATTTCCGCGAGCTCGCGGTCAGCGCCGCCTTCTCCCGCTCGAGCTCTTCAACATGGGCAGAATCCCCTCCATCCTCGGATAGCACCAAAGCCATTTCGGCCATTTTTACCAGCCCATCCACGCTGGCGGCCAGATACGCCTTCCGTTCCTCTTTACTCATCTTTTTTATGGCCTCAGCTTCATGGGTAACCACTGTCGGGGGGAATCGCTCGAAAAAGCCCGCCTCCTCGAAACAAGGGGGGAAGGCGAAAGATCTAACAGCGCCGGCGTCCTCGCCGACAGTCGAACCACCTTCCACACGGGTCCTCTTCCTCTGCGTCAAAACGGCACTGGGGTCGATCTCCTCGACCTCTGGATCCGACGCGGGTCCCGAGCTCGACAGCGAGTCCACCCTCACCGGCTGAGGAACATTTGGACCGGGTGGGGGACCCATCCTCGTCGCCTGTGGGGCCTTCACGACCCTCCTGTCCCGCCTCTGGTCGCAGGATAATTTCAAGAGCCTTTCATGTCGACTAGCCATCGTACCTGCACGAAATAAAGGAAAAGTCAGTATCGAGCAAACTTCATGAGTAAATGACGAATAAAGAATTTCAAGCAAACAACCTAACAGGCGGGCAGCCTGCCTGTAAGTCGGACACTCCACCAGCACCTTGGTGTCGATCGGACGGGACTCGAACATCGGGTAACCATCTTTGTCCAGGATATCATCCCCTTCCCGCGTAACCCATCGGGCGGGATGGAAACTGTCGACAAACCGGCAAAGAGCGTCGTACGCCCGCTCATCTTCCGAGCACATTTCCCCGACGGCGGTATGGTAATAACCGGTCCCATGCTCGTAATGTCGGGACATCCAGTACACCGGGATTTTAGCCCTACAACCCAACACAGGGCTCCCATCGTCGCTCATCATTGTTTCCCCATCATCGTCGCTCACTGGCCCCTCCTCCTCGAAAAGGGAATTTAAAGCAGCGTCGGTAACTGGCCGTACCACGTACCACTTGTCTTTAAACCCCCTCATGGAGTCCATATACATCTTAAAGAGTCTCCTCGACTGCTTCAGGGAGACCCAGCTATGTTTCCCTCCTCGGGACTGACGCTGCAGGTGAAATACCCGGAAGAAAAGAGGGATGGTCGCCCCGATCCTCAGGTAGCGACACGTCAACTCAAACGCCCGGATGAAGGCGAGAGAGTTTGGGTGTAGCTGGGACGGGGCTAGCTCCAAGTGCATAAAGACCCCGGTCTGAAAATCAGTGAATGGCAGCCGCAGCCCTAGGTCTTTGAACACGATTTCATACATCGCGAGGCTGTAATTCGGATAAACCGAGCAAATCCTTGCCCGGGTTGACGGAACCATAACTACAAAGTTTTGCTGGAAGCCGGGCTGGTCTTGACCCTCTTCAATGACAGCGAATGGATGTCGGTCGTCCCGGCTATATACCGACGCTATCCCCCGCGGCTCAACGCCCACCCATTCCAGCAACGGGTCGGTCACGGTATCAATCAGGGTGACCGACTCGTCGGCGCTCTGTTCTTCACGGTCGCGGCGTCCGGAGGAGCTCGGCTCGTCCGCCATGGTTACCTGCAGAGCACGGGAAACCAGTCAGTTGAGCACGAAGTCCTACGCTCGACAAAATCATGTCATCCCATACACGACTACATAAGTCCGTTTCCACAAATGGTCACCTCCCCGACGTCCTGAACCCGGTGTTCTTCCTCAAACTAACTGCACGGCCACTCTCCAAGCATGTCGGCCCGAGGTATGAAAATGGCGAGCCACACCATGAAGCCCACGGCCAAGACCATGAACATACCGGGCGCGATCATGAATCAGGCGCCCTGGATCATGAAGACCCCCGGGCAGCTCTGAAGTTTATCACCTAAACTATGAATGTGCCGGCCACAAACATGCGTTTGCCGGTCCTAGACATGAATGTGTCGGGCTAAGCACGAGTTTACCGGGCTAATCCCACGCGCACGATCCTAAAACATCTACAAACGCCAGAAATCATGCATTCTAAACAGAAAAATGAAGAAGATAGACCACTTACTTGGATCAAAGAGTGGGATCTGGCTACGAAATGGAAGAATCTGTGACGAGAAGTCGCAACTGGAAAAAATCTGGAAGAGCAGCAGCAGAGAGAGCACAGAGAGCAGAAAACGTATTATGGGGCCCAAGGTTCCTATTTATAGTGATGACGTGGAATACCAAACGTCACCTCGGGCAACCACAGACTCCATCTCCTCGACGCACTGCTCCCAACGCAATGATGACCCTACCCCCATAGGGTGGCGGCACAGTTCCCGAAAGATACCTCGTGTGCTCAACCGACGCGCCCGGTAAGGATCCTCCGCGCATCCACCACCGAGGACGTCTCCGAGCACGACACGAGGAGGCCCCTCGAGGGCCCACACCTCTATCCCGGGCACGAGACCTCAACGAGGGAATAACTTGGGTTCAAGTCATGGCTCCTCGCAAAGGAACCACGACTTGGGGGGCTCCTGTTCTGGACTGGGCCCGATAGGCCCAAAAGCATTACTAAGGCCCAATCCAAAGGGACTTACTGAGGACCACGCCGAGCAAAGGGGTCACATCCGTGCCCGACATCCTGATGTCCAGCTCGACATCCCACTGTCCAACTCCAAGTGATGATGTCCAGCTCCACCTCTTGACGTCCAGCTCGACATCCTGCCGTTCAGTTCCACGTCCTGACATCCAGCTCGACACCCTACTGTCCAGCTCGACGTTGTCTCGAGCATCCCAACTAGGGCAGACTCAGTCTACCGTTCCCCAACGATACTCTGGAAAGACCGCGTCTCCGTACGCCCGCACTTCACGCAGCACATCCAGGAAGGGGACCACGTGCGGGTCCCCACTACCCACGTAGAACCTGGCAGTTCCTCCATTGGGCCAAACCTACCCGGCCCAATGAAGGGACCTTGGCACAGCGCTGGGGGCTATAAATACCCTCTGTTTCCAGAGGGTCAGGTATTCATCATTCTAACCTCAACTTACTATTATCTGCTCGTACTCCTACTTACTTACTTCAGCATCGGAGTGCCTTGCAGGTACCCCCCCCCCCACCTCGTTCAAAAAAGCTTTCTGCTCGGAGCCAGCCGTGACGGTCCATTTCTGATCAGGTCAGATCAAGACCTATTGACTTTTGATGCTCAATCTTCGACTTCTGACAAGTCAAGCAAGCATAAACAAATTTGGCAACTTCCTTTTCATACCAAGCCACCATAATAACTTTTCAAGTCTTGATACATCTTTATAGCACTAGGATGAATACTCAACTCACTTTTATGTCCTTCCTAAAGGATACTCTTCTTAAGCTCTAGAATATCGAGAATACACACTCTATCGCCAAACCTCATTAAACCATTCTCATAAATTCTGAACTTATCTCCTTTACCTTGGTTAATCAAAGTTAATTGATCGACTAACCTCAAATCAGACTGACCTTCTCAGATTTCTTCTATTATACCACTACTCAGTTTTAACATTCCTAACTTCACACTTTTAGAAGTCTCTTCACACACTAAGCTCATATCTCTGAATTGTTCGATCATCTCTAATTCTCGAACCATAAGCATCAACATATGCAGCGACTTCCTACTCAATGCATCAACAACTACATACACCTTACCAGGATGGTAACTCAAATCAAAGTCATAGTCTTTCAACAATTCAATCCACCTTATTTGTCTCATATTCAATTCTTTTTGGTGAAACAAGTACTTCAAACTCTTGTAATCACTGAAGACTTAGAATTTAGAACCCAAAAGGCAATTCCTCCAAAATTTCAACACAATCACCATAGCTTCTAGCTCTAAGTCATGCGTAGGATAATTCCTATCATGAACTATGAGTTGTCTAGAGGCATAAGCAACAACTTGCCTATTCTGCATTAGCACACCACCAAGTCCCGTCTTAGACGCATCACAATATACCACAAAAGACTCACTCAGATTAGGAAAAATTAATACCAAAGCAGTCGTCAACCTCTTCTTTAATTCTATAAAGCTTTCTTCGCACGCAACATCTCACACATAGGCCTGACCCTTTTGAGTCAACTGAGTCAACAACAAATCCATCTTAGATAATCCTTCAATGAACCTACGATAGTAACCTACTAAACCAAGAAAACTTCGAACCTCAGTTGCAGACTTCAGAACCTCTCATTGCAATACAACATTAAATTTAGAAGAATCCACAATAATACCACCACTAGAAATCACATGACCAAGAAAATTAACTTCCTTTAGCCAAAATTCACACTTTGACAACTTTACATACAACTTCTTTTCCTTTAACACTTGCAACACCATTCACAAATGCTCAGCATGCCCTTCCTTCATCTTTGAATATATCAGAATGTCGTCAATAAAAACTACAACAAACTCATCCAAATATGAATGAAAAGTTCTATTCATATACTCCATAAAAACACCTGGTGCATTAGGTATACCAAACAACGTCACTGTGTATCATAATGAACATACCTCGTTCGGAAAGTTGCCTTTGGAATATCATCTAGTTTAACTCGGATCTGATGATAACTCAGCCTTAAGTAAATCTTGCTGAAAACACAAGCACCCACTAACTGATCCATCAAACCATCGATCCTCGGTAGTGGATAGTTATTCTTAATTTTCATTTTATTCAGGTATTCGTAATTTACACACAGCCTCATACTTCCATCTTTCTTCTTAACTAGCAACACAAGAGCGCCCCACAGTAAAACACTCGGTCGAACGAACTTCTTCTCGAGCATCTCTTCCAGTTGTTTCTTTAACTCGCTCAGCTCTGAAACCGACATCCTATAAGGAGCCATTGACACCGAACTCGTACCTGACACCAAATCTATAGAAAACTCCATTGCACGTTCAGGAGGTAAATTACTGATGTCATCTGGAAACACCTCTGGAAATTCGCAAACAACACGTAATTCCATATTCGCATCTTTACCATCCACTTGCAACGATGCAAACATTGCAAACATCAAGGCTTCATCTTCTAAAAGTTCATTCACTTGCTTAGTTGTTCTCATACCTCAAATTTGCCCGCCTTAGTGCTACCGTCAAACTTATTTTCGAATTTGGGTGTTACAGATATAAAATTCCTTTGATTTAATTATATCAACATTCTGAGTTTTAATAAAAAAATTGTTTTCAAGTCTGTTTGAAAATATAATAATTATTTGTATTTTTGTAAGAAAAAATAGAAAATAATTGTTCGCTGTCATATACTTTCAATTGGCTTTTTACTTTCGAATAAGTAACATAGCACAGTTGGTAAGTCAGAAAGATTGACATATAGAAAGTCACAGGTTCAAATCTCACTTGGTGCACTTTGGATATTTTTGCTGTTACTAACTTTATTTTCATTTTCTAAACCACAAAAATCATATTTTTTATTATTAAATTATTATTTTCGTATTTATTTATTTATTATATTTTGAAAATATTATTTTTTATTAAAATATTTATTTTATTAAAAAAATAGTCAAAGTAAGTTATAAATAGATAAAATTTAATATGAGCCTTTTATTCACTTTGGGCTAGCTTTCTCTCCAAGTTTTTAACCTAATTTCACTCTATAAATAGGACTCATTGTTGTCCTAATTGATCATCCAGAAACATCAAGAATTTAGCCAGAAATATTCACAATTTCCACAATATCAACAATCATACAAAATTTTGCAATTTTCTTAAACACACACAATTATGCATTTTTACTAACACGCGTCATTTTTTAACAGTTGTGGCCGATGATTCAATATAAGACCTCCCACTAATTTTCAATTTATATCTCCTTTTAATTATTTTAAACACTACATGATGTCCGATAGTAATTTATTTTTCTAAATCACATTCCTATTAAGTATTTTGAACACCAATTTCTTTCATCATAAAACCTTTTTTTTCTTTTCTTCACTGTCTTTCAACTTGTAAATACACCGATCCTAATTTTGTTCATATACAAATACTAACATTCATCAGCACACACGCAAAAACCTTGCATAATCCGATTTCTTCTCATTTATACACGGTCAGTGCCAATTTGCTACTACCAAAAAAAAATAACCACAACAAACCTTACCACCATTCTTCAATTCAAACAGGCAATAAATATCATCACCTTCACTTTCTTTTCCAAACAAAACTACAATTTTAAAACACCATAACACTATAATAAACATCATCATTATTTTTGTTTGCTTTGTTTGTTGTGTCTAACAGATGAAGAGAAAAGGAGAACGAGTTCGTCTCCAGCGAAACAGGACCCAACAAAACTATTACATAATCGCATCATACTAACAATACTAACCATGAGTTCTAAGCTGTAATTATTTTTTATGCATGTTCATCATAAAAACTACAGCACAAAAAAAAACAAAAAGATTGAAACAGAAACATCATGAACAAAAGAGAAAAAGAAAGGAAGAAAACAGAACAAGTTCAACAACAACATAAACTTCTCCGCTAACTTTTCTCCAATGCCCCTGCAAAAAGCGATCAACAACACCATCAAATGCACAATTTTCAGATTTTTAACATATGAATTTTTATGTGTTTGCTTACCAATTTTACATAGGTAGAGATTAATTGAAAGATGTGGAAACCAGACGAAGAAACCTACGCCATAACCATCTCACGACACCACCGCGAAGACGACGATGTCGTTGAACTTGGACATTCCGGCAACCTCTGCACGCATAAGCCTCTATTTGCTCATCGGAAGCCGCCATCAATCAAATCGCGACCACCACACACCCGTCACAGATCTACCACTTCCAACCACTGTCGACCGCTCTCCAAATGAACCTTCCGTCAACGACTCCCAACCTCCGCGCGGACTCCCTTGTCAAAGCGAAATCCAACCTTCATCGACGCACCATCGACGCGCCGGAACGCTCAACGCGACGACCCCAAGGCAGCATATCTCTTCTCTCAGCCATTACCTCACTGCAACGTTGCGCCTCCAAACACCATGGAATTTGTCTCCGACATCTCTAATCCAAGGTAACTTCCATCTCTTATGGCTATATGATTGTTATGAAGTGTTTGGTTGGATTGTTAGTGGGTTTGAGAATTTGGAGTGGGTTTGTTCGAAGAGAAGAAGAGAATACTGGGAAAAAGAGCGTTGTTCTCTTTCTCTCTATGAAATTTATGATATTTATGTTTTTCATTATTACTATTTGAACCGCCAAGTGTCACCATATGGTTGGATCTTTAGGATATTCTGAAAAATGCATAGATATGTAAAGGGGTGAGACGGATGTTACTGTAATCTTCTTGCTTCCTATTTTTTCAATTAATCCAATTTTTTTAATAGTTATTTTAAATTAGTTTATTTAGTTTGACTAACTTAATTTAATAATTAGTTTACTTTATTTAATTATTATGTAAAAATAATAAAAAGTCTAAGATCTAAAACAAATAGGTATAATTTTATTTATTCGATAAGTCAGATTGATTTACTTGTACAAAATTAAATTTTCATAATTAATTCAAATATTTTATAAATAATAGGATGTCCATCTTCGGGTAATTAAATCGGTCGACACATCGTTTATCGATTTATTATTTAAAATCAAACAATTAAAATTCATGCAATTCCAAATATTTCACATGTGAGCAGCACGAAGTCAATATCTGATCGCGGTGAGGAGACTATATCAGACTCCCCGCCTTAGTCTCAAAATAGCTAACCAGTACTTCAAATGTTTTTACTAACCTAACATAATCAAAACTCGAGATTATTTTCGAAAAAGGATTAAGGAGAATTAATTTCAAGTTTAACTGTGAACCGCGTCTACAATTATACGTGATCCTATAAAAAAAACACCAACCAAAATACAAACTACGAATTGGGACTCTGATTCCTCATAAGAGGATGCGTAGGAATACGATCTAAAATCATGGCGAGTCTTTCTAATTAAAACTTAAAATCTAGTTTACCCCAAACCTAAACCTAAAGTCTAATATCCTTGTGAACAAGGTGGATGAAAGGTGCCTAACACCTTCCTTTCGTCTAATTGAGTCCAAAACCTAGAATCTCTGTCTGCGAATTAGGGTTTTTTGTTAGGTTCCCTTCCCTAGGATAAAAACTAATAGTGGCGACTCTTGATTTAAAAATCAGTTGCTACAACTGTCAACAACATCAATTCTCCATTGTCACCAAATTTAGGAACCTCAAAGTCTTATTATAACAATTGATATGAACATAGTTGAACTCCAACCAGTTCATTCCAAGAATCACATCGATTTGGTGTAAGGTAAGACACACCAAATCTATCACAAAACTCTTACCATAAATAGTCAAAGGACACTTCGAACAAACGTAACCAGTAGTAACAGAACCACTAGCAGGAGTATCTATTAACATACTACCATTCATATCAAACAGTTTCAATTCCATCTTTGTAGCATATTTGAGCAAAATAAATGAATGAGTAGCACCAGTATCAATAATAACAACCAATTCAACATCGTCAATAAAGCAAGTACCTCGAATCAAGTTGCACTTCTTAGATTCCTCTTATCCACTAAGCACGAACACTCTACCATTGGTCTGAGCAGTAGCATCCTTCCTTGGTTTCTGATAATGGGTACTGATATGACCCTACTCTCCAAAATTGAAACAAATCGTACCATCGTTCTTGCATTCAGAAGCAGGATGACCGGACTTACCATACTTGTAGCACCTCAGCACCTCATTCTCATATTCATTGGATCTGTGACCTTGTTCACCCCACCTATAGCACTTGATAGAAGCGAGGGCTACTCCCTCACTTGTCTCATTCCCATCATAAGCCTTTTGTTTCCCTTTATCAGTTGGGGCATCATAAGGCTTCTTACGATCTTGATATTGCCTTTCTCTTTTCTCATTCAAACTCTTGTAGTAAGCTGAATGAGCTTTGTTATCCTCTTTATAGATTCTACAACAGTCCACCAACTCTAAAAACACATGGATCTGTTGATATCCACTTGCAATGCATTAATTCAAGACAAGTGAAAACGAATGGATGAATTCAAGACAAACATATACAATGCATTAATGAAACGAAGTTTAACATCAACAGATAATTGTTTGAAGAACAGAAGAAATTACAACTTTGAAAATTCAAATGAAGCAAAAGTCTCTCAGTTTGAGCTTCGTCACTTCAGGTGGAGAACCCCTCAATGGGAGATCTTCATCTCTCCGTCCGGCATGAACCTCAACACTCCAATGTCGATCAGATCTTGAATCTTGTTCTTCAAGGCCCAACAGTCGTCAGTGTCGTGTCCCGGGCTGTAGGAGTGGTAAACACAAAATGCATCGGGATGATAGTTAGGAGCGGAGGTATTGGGCTTCCGAATAGGATCCCTCAAAGTAGTCAAATTGACCTCCAACAAGCGCTCCAGAATCAGAGATGAAGGTATGTCAGTCTCAGTGAACTGTCTTCCCGACGTCTCTTGCTTACGCCGATTAACCCGTTGACGCTAACGAGGTTGTTGCTGGGCTTGTGACCCTGAAGCAAGTAGAGGAGCCTTCCCCTTGTCTTCTTGAGTGGATGGAGGCTGAGCGGTGACTTGCTCTTCAACCTCAGATGTTTGCCCCAATTGGTTGTTTTGAAGCAGTCGGCGGACGAGAACTCTGAGTTCCTCTTGTCTTTGAGACAAATCTTGGATGAGAGCCATCTGGCCCACCAACTGTCCCATCACTTGGATCCTCAAGGTTGCCAAATCAAACTGCAGCTCCACAAGCTGATCGCTCCTGGCATTGTTTGAATTCTCCAAGCCCTTTGTGAGGAGAGCTTTCATTTCTTCTTGCCCCAGAGACAAGTTCAAGAACATTTCCTGCAGCTGAGCAGTCTGGTCTTGGATGTCTTTGACAGACCTTTCTAGAGCCATCTCTTACTGAAATAAACAGTATGAGAGTAAGGAAACCTGAAAAAGGAAAAACTGTCAAAAATGCAATGCATGATATGTGGATGCATGCTTTCAAGGATCTCTTGGGGTAAACACAAGAAAATGTTAGAGGTTAAACTTCGATCTTTGATTGGAGATTTTTGCCCCGGTGGATGTCTTTCCAAGAGAATCAAGCTCACCATGTCGAGTGGGTCATAACCACTGATTAAAGTTGTTGCACTTGATCTTTGATTGGAGAACTTTGTATCGATGGATGTCTTTCCACGAGAATCAAGCTCACCATGTCGAGTGGGTCATAGCCACTGATTCAAGTTGTTGTACTTGATCTTTGATTGGCGTTCGTTTAGAGGAGAAACCTCTTTCCCCATGGTAGACGTTTGGTTCAGCGTAACCCTGCATCAAAAGAACCCTCGAGATCCTTGAAAAGGTTATTGAAAATGCTATGGTATGATGTCATGATGTTATGTTCATGCATGCAAAAGCAAATGAGTGTATATACAGGAAATCATATTCACACAAAGCAAAACAAGTCCTTAGGTTCAGGCTTGCATGGTATTGGAGGTAAGTACCCTCTTGAAGTTAGTTGGCTCATCCTGCCCTAAAAATAGAAACCGGGTTCTAAGGAGCTCAATATCATTGGATTGTTTTCTGTGTTCATCGTTTCGGTTTAGCCACTTAACTGGCGACCAAAATATTCCAAGAAAACAACCCTCAATGAGTGTAGTATCGAGTATCTACCAACTTCGGACTGCACCAAAGTCGGTCATCTCACTACCCCTAAAAAGGCTAAGATGGTCAATTAAGGTTCTAAGAGTTCGTTAGTGCTTCACGACATTACTCAGCGGCCCCGTACTCTCCTTGATTGAACTCAAGGGTTACCGGTACTCACAAATATGTCACACTAACATAGCTTACTGCTTCAACCATGTCGGTATACCCCGCACAGTTCCCTCACAGTTTTTTTGCTATTTACCTAAAAAGGTGCCCCAAATCCGGGTGTAGGATTTACAACAAACCCAAACAAGAACCCAAAAGATAAAGCAATCAAGTAAATCAAAGCAAGAAAGTAAAGGTGATCTAAACCCCAAGGTAACCCCACTTTTAAATCAATTCCCCAGCAGAGTCGCCAGTTCTGTGATACGGTGGGAGAACTGACTTGAGTTTTGCGTTTGTATTCGCACTTGTTCAGTTTAGCAAGAGTCGCCACCGACTTTTTATTTTATCCTAAGGAAAGGTTAAAAAGCACAGGAAAAACCTTTTGAGATGTTTCGTGGGTTCGGGGGGTAGATTATGAAAAGGGAAGGTATTAGCACCCTTTTCATCCATGGTTATCCATGGGCTCTTAGTTACTTGGTTTTAGATCACTTGCCTTGATTTTTGATTACTTGAAAATGGTGTGTGTATTTGTGTTTTGAAAATGTTTTTGAAATAGACGCCTTTGTTTCGGCAACCGTTGTAATGACTCGTGTTTGAGTATATACGAAGGTGTGTATCTTTTCGAAAAGATGTTTCAAATTTTTTTGGAAGTTTTGTTTTGAAAGTGTTTGTGGAGTGTGGTTTAAAAAGTAGGCAAGTGTTTTTGCAAGTTGATTAAGTAACTAAGAGTTTTGTCTACCCCTAAGTTTACTCAAAGGTTTTTCTCATGTTTTAACCTTTTTTTAACAATTTTGTTCCACCATTGTATTTGGTGGACAATCTTGCGTTTAGGATGTTTAACGGGACAGGCGTGGGTCATCGTATGAACCATGAATGCAATGACGCCAAGTGTCTTCGGCAATTTGCTTGAAGGGACTATGATCATTTTGATAGGCGACTTTTGAAAGCGTCATCGAGGGACTTATGATCATTTGAATTGTTTTGCCAAAGAAACTCGACGTGCAAACGTGGCCCATTTTGGAAGGCAACATGTGGGATTACCCTAGGGGTGCAAGTGTGATTGTGTATTGATTTCATGTATTTGTCTTTTTTAGGTTATCTAGCGTTTGATTTTATGTACATGCAAACCCTAGGTCTAACCATGGTATAATTCGAAAGCGATAAATTGCGGGAATTTAAAGTCTACGCTATTACAAATAGTATCCGGGAGTGGGGGTACAAATGTACAAATGGGGATGAGACTTAAATAATTACAACCAAATCGAATTGCGATCTCAAACGTAAATGTATCGAATATACAGAAATAAGCAAATGTATAATGTATTAATGCGAGTGTATTGTGTATGTGTAAGTGTATTAGGTTTATTTATTTACAAGTTGAGAAATGTGAATTTAATGAGACAATTAAATATTATTTATTTGCCAAGTATTATTATCTATGTTTGATTTAAATTTGTATTTTTATATCTTTTTGTAAAGTATGTACAAAGTAAGAAAATTTAAATAAAGAAAGGAAAATGTTTTTAAATTCTATTCTTTTATGTATTTTTTTTAGTATTAATGTATTTTAATGAACATGTACAAATAATGAAAATTTAAGAAAAGGAAAAGAATATTTTAAGTTTTATTTCTTATATATTAGTATTTAGTATTAATATATATTTATACAAGAGTTTTAATTAAAAGAATATATTGTGTTCAAGATTATAATTATGTTATAAAAAGTATTATTAATAAAAACTTTGATGTAAAAATATTATGTTAATTTGTATATATATAAAAAAAAGATATGATAAGTAAAAAAGGTTTGAAAGAGTCAAAAACGGGCTTTAGGGTTTTTTGGGCCCAAACAAAAATGCCTAAGAATCAGAAAGAAAGGGGGTGCAGGCCAGAGTTGTAATGGGCTTAGGCATTTTTAGAAAGGGGCGAGGCCCATTGGTTCACAAAACATTTGCAAGGGTTTTTAGCATTGTTTTCATTTGGGAAAAGCCTAGGGTCTGAGAGAAACAGAGGCACCGTTTGCTTCGTCTTCTTCGTTCGTCTTCATTGTAGAGATTACTGAACCGAAACCCTCCGCCTAGGGCCACCGCGCCATCATCCGTCCTCATCCTCAGGCTCACTCAAACGGCGGTACAAAAGGGTATGATTTCTCGTTTGTGTTTTAAGATTTTCGTTAATGGATTCTGATTGAATGTTTCTTTTGTTGGAGGTGCGTGAAAAAGGAGGGAAGTTGTACCTTTTGGAGGAGACGGAGGAAGAGATGGGATCGGAGGCTCTCCGGAGGCCAAGGCGAGGGGATGGTGATGATGAACGCTTGAGCTAGCTTGCTGGTTTGTGTATTTTCGCCTTTTCTGTTGCTTAATGATGCATTTCTGAAAGCCTAGTATATCTCTTTTCTTCTTCTTGCTCTTTTACTGTATGCTGAATATGCTTGAATATCGTTGAGTGTTGCTCCTGAGTTCTTGAGTTGCCTTGATGATTTCTTTTCCTATGATGAAGTTTTTCTGAGGCCTTTTGTGTTGTCTCTAATGCCTGCTTACTGAGTTGGTGATGGTTGATACTTTGAAATGCTTCTTTTCCTTGTTTCTGACTTTGAGTTGAATGCTATTGTGTTGTTGTTGTTAGCCCAGTGATGAACTCTTTGAGTTCTGAGGGTTTTGAATGCTTGACTTTGAGTCTTCTTTGGGTTGCTTCTGAATGTTGATATGCTGAGATTGATCTGGTCAGTGTGTTTGCCCAATGATGATGTTTTCTGAGGGCCTTTTGTGTTGCCCTTGAATGCTTTAGCTTGAAAGGTTTGAAATGCCTAGGCTTGGATGTGAGGTTTGGACTTTTTAGGCTTGACAGATTTATTGATGGTTGATGCTTAGGCCTTTGTTTATGTTTGATGGCTTCAGCAGGCCATTTGATAAGTAAGGTCTTGGGGCTTTATTTGACAGGTTTAGCTTGAAAGGTTTGAACCAGTTTTGGCTTGTGTTGAAAACAAGTTTATTGACAAGTTTAGCTTGAAAGGTTTGAACCAGTTTTGGCTTGTGTTGAAAACACGTTTATTGATAGGTTTAGCTTGAAAGGTTTGAACCAGTTTTGGCTTGTGTTGAAAACAGGTTTATTGACAGGTTTTGACAGGTTTTAGGCTTATGCTGTTTGGATATGGCTTTGGCTTGATGCTTTCAGCAGGTTGAGTGTTGTTGTTGGACACAGGTTGGGTTAGAAAATGGTTTAAGGCTTTTTTTGAATTGTTTGAAGGTTGCAGCTTGAGGCTTTGTGTTCTGGTGGTGGCTTTGACATGCTGTTTCAGTTTTGAATGGTAGGCACAGGCTTGGCTTGTTGAGCTTGGCCTTGGTGTTGTATATTTTTTGTTTCTGAGTTCTGCCTTTTTTTCTACTGTTTTATTAACAGATTGTTTTTATCTATTTTTCTGCCTCAAGCCTAAACCTATAAGCCCAACTTCTTTTCTCTCTTTCTTCTCTCTCTAGTACAGTTAAAACATTTAAATAATGTTAAGTGTACTTTTTCTGAAAAGGCATACAGGCTGGAAAATGATGAAATAGGACTAGCTTGCTTGCATATATGGTCTTAACCTGCATACTTTCCTTCTTCAGCTTTCCTGCATCTTTGTTACAGTATGGAGTAGCCTTTGTATCTTGACATCCTTCCATATTTTGGACAGTTTGACATTGGACTTTGTTTTGGCAATTTGAACTTTTATACATGTTGTTGATTTTGAACTATGCAGTTGGTTTTGAACTATGCAGTTGGTTTGACAAAATTTGAATTTGTGCATTTCAATACTTTGTGCATTCATGTTTAGCAAGCAATATTCATCCCTCTTTGTGAACCGGGAGAAATCCCGTGATTTGCAGAGAGGGCTAACTGATTCCAGTCAGTTGCCTTTAATGATGAGCCCAAATTAACCGTCTGTCTCTTTAATTCAATTTATCTATTTCTGACTTTTTCTTCTTTTCTTATTTTTTGCAGATAAAATCAAATGAAGCAGAGGGAGCAAAGGATGGAAGATGAAGACTTAGGAAAACTTAGAAAAAATTAGGATAGTCTTATTTAAATTTAACTTACTGTACTATTATTATTGTAAACATTTTGTAAACAAAAACAATTATACAAATAAATTAAAGATAAATAAAAGTCCTTTTATCCAATTAATTCTTTTTCTTTTTCTCAATTGTTTATTTTATTATTTATAATTCTTGAATTATAATAAATGGAAATAAATTCCAATTATCTTAATTTAGAATAAATAAACAATTAAATAAACATTGGTTTCAGCATTGATCAATTAATGAACTTGGCGTTTCAGAAATCCAAAGCAAAGCACAGTCAATCACAACAACTGCCCAAATGTCTTTTCCTTTTACTGACTTTAATCAAACACTGCAAACTCAATCCAAATGCATCAATCCACATCTCAGAATAACTTGACAAGCACTGTAGAACTAGTCTTTCTGGAAAATCTGCGCACAAAGAACCTAGTCCCTGATCAAATGCCAAAGAAGCGTTCGCCTGATCAAAGTTGAGCCAAAATCAACCAAACCCTAAACAAACTGTTTGAATTGTTCCAGAGCCATGAAAATCAATAAAACCCTAATTCTATCTGACTGACGAGAAAAGTCTGCTTGACCGATCCTTGAGCCAGTTTGAAAAATCAGGAAACGCCTGAAGCTGTGATTTCTTGTGAAAAAATACGAGGGCAAATTTTGGGGTACAACACCCTAGTTTTAACAATTTTGAGATTTTTTAGGGCTTGTTCTTGAGGAAAATTTTCATGTGTCTCTTGGTTTGAAGATGTCATGTATTTATAATGAGAAGATTAGATCAACAAAAGTTAGATCAATCTTTTGTATTTCATGATCAAATCTTTGATTGGAATTTTTGCATGAAATCTTTCTTTCTTAGACCAATCATGTACCAATCAATCTTTACACGTTTTTTGCAAGTTGTCACCCATTTTTTAGACTTATGATTTGATTCAAAAATAGATTCTCATGCCTTATATCATTTATTTGGTATTTAATTTGATTTATTTTGCTTTTAATTGAATAAAATCAAAAAAAAAAGAAATAAAAACCACAAATATAAATGAATGGATTCAGAGGTCTATTATGAGGTCAGAAACACGACTGGACTTTAAAAGATAGGCCCATTACCCAAATATTCAAAATTTTCTCAATTTGGATTTTATGCATTTTCTCAAAATTGCCAAACTTGCACAAATCATATCTCGCTCAATTTTTGTCATATGAAGGTGATCTTGGAATTTTTGGAAAGATCAAGATGTCTCCTACAAATTTCATGTTAGTCATTTTTTCATTTTAAGCCTTTATCTTGATGTAAAGTGCTTTGACAAAAAGTATCTTTTTGTTGACTTTTAAAATGACATGTAATGTTTTGGCCCATATCTCTCAAATGAAGCATTTTTGGCCTTGAGCTTAGAGATACAAAGTTGTAGATAATTGAATTTCCTTCAATATAGGCTTTGGTTGAGAAATTTCTTATGAAGTATGTGAAAGTTATGCTTGGTCAAAGTTTAGTTGACTTCTCATTAAGAAAACCTTAATTTAGTAACTTTTGACTTTTGATGAATCTTGAGTTTTCTTGAGGAATCATGATCAAACCTTGAACAAATGATGAATGTGACTTAAAAATATTGATGTTGACCAAAAATCTTGAAGTTTGTCTGTAAATTGGTCAAGTTGACTTTTTGTCCAATATAGTTGATTTTCAATTATTTGGCTAAATTGACTGAGCAAACTTGTACTACAAGGCTTGAAATTTGGCATGAGGATACTTTGAACCATATGAGGAACCATGAAGTCCAGTTGAGGCATTATTAGTCCAATTTCCCTTGATAAAAACAAACCCTAATTGTAGGTTAATTGCTTAGGAGGAGAATTTGTTTGATCAATCCTTGATAAGTCTTGAGCAAATGACACCTTCATGAGCATGAGGAGGTATCTTGATATGATTTGTATTGAAAATGGGAGGGAAAATTTTAGGGTACAACAGGATGATTCATCTGAAACGTCTCTAAAACACGGGATCCATCATTAGGCTGATGTTGCACAGCTTCAGCAACATCATGAAAAGCAGCAGCAAGTGCAGAATTGTTCCTTCCAGCCATTTCTCTACTTCGCATCATTAATAGTCACAGTGGTTAAAAATTATCTCAACATTATTCCACTGTCATACACTACAGATTCAATAATCTGGCCAGACTGACCAACCTGCTCTGATACCACTAATGTAACACCCTTCTACACCCCAAGGAATATTCACAATTATATTAATAAATAAATTAGAGTATATCACCAAAAAGAGTGTCACATCTTCATATAAAATATTATAACAATATATCCTGCTCCGTAACACGGGTTTTTCAAACTTGATACAAGATAGATTCAGCATTTAGTTCTTCAAATCATTGCAACCGACATTATAGTTCAAAACACTTCATTATAATACTTCATAAAATTTAGTCATGCTTCATAACTCATACTTATAAATGAAAACATCTTGAGTACCATGTAGGGTGACTTAACATCCTAAAACAAAACAAAGAACATACGTTCCAATCATTCGATCCCAACCCCGATGTTACATATTAGAGCATGACTCCCTTTATTCAACAAAACCAAATAATACACTACGAAGCTATCCTTTAATGTCTCTATGACTATTCTTGATCACCTGCGTGTTACCCACATGGAGGCAACATTCAACAGAAAGGGTGAGTAAATCATAATCATTATATAAGACATAAGGAATAGACATAGTAAATATGCACATAAGTAAGGCATCACACATCTTCATATCTTCATGTTATACTCATACCTTCACAACGTCATCAATTTATAACAACAGGTTATCAACGCACCATTTATCAACAATTATCATTTAATCACATCATTATGCAATGTCACATAAAATGTAATGCATCATCATAGAATCATGCACATGGTACAAAAACTTCAGTGATGAATCGATCATCGTTATCTCTAAAGATACCCACCATAGGATCAATTCCCTCTTGGAACCAGAGCACTTCACTGTTACACCTAATCCACACGATGGGATTGTTGCCTTCACTAGACAATCGTCTTATCGTCTTCACTGGACCGGAGTTCTAACTTCACTAGAAGGAAGTCCTAACATACGCCATAAATGCATGATGTGCAACAACATGATAAGGACGACCAAGACTAGTCAACACGCATCATCATCCATGATTACATCATCATATCATCATCATATCATCATATAATCATCTTACTAAAACATCATATCATCATAACATCGTGTAATCATCATCATAATAAAACACCATCATAATATCATCATCATGTCATCGTAATATCCAAACATCATCATATCATACAACATATCTTCATGTCATCATATTATATAAGTTATCATCATAATGTCTCATAATCATCCTTTATTCATCTTCTAATCATCTTAATAAACAAGCATCTCCGTAATCCAACATGGGGAACCTAATTTCATTCTAGATTAGGTATTAGGAATATACTTCTTATCATTCATTTTACTCCACATGAATAAATTTCATTGCATTAGCTATCCAACGCTTCGAACAACACCTCATTCTGAGTTATAAAACTCAAGTTATGACTCTTTTAAGAAAATTCAATACAGCCAATCAAAACTGGACATCATCGCTTGGCAACACACCTCCATTTCCTGGTGACACTCTATTTGCCACCACCATCGCTCGATGACGCTTGGAGAGATGCACTCCAGAAGCGTCACTATTTTCTTCCCTTAGTCGCTACCTATTTCGCTTGGCGGCACGTCTTCTCCCGATGACACTACCTATGTTGCAGGCGACGCTGCACAAACAAGGTTTTCCTATTGCGATTTCCTTCATAAAACAATTCCCAAATTCTATGATTTCACCATATTACATGTCCTAAAACATCATCTAATCACAGGGTTTCATCATCTATCAACATCCTATAATTCTATACTCATTATACATCAATTATAAGTCATTATTCATCACCAATTCATCAATTCCTCATCAAACAACACCAAATCCTCATCTACCAAAACCTAAGAAAACCTACCATCATGTAAACCTTAAATCATATATAATAAAAATTATAAAACTCCTCTTACCTTAAGATTATTTCTAGAGATCAATTCATCTTCGTGCTCTACCGAAATTCCTATGCTCTTCTTGCCTCTTGTGCCATAGACTTCTTTTTTCCACATCGTCTGTTCCAATTCCACGATCGCACAGAATGATCGTATAAAATCCCAAACCTTCTCCTTATACAAAACTTGCCCTCTTACACCCATAATAATTAACTTCCCATCATGTCCTCACTTATCCTTCACTAATGATCATCTTGCCCTTATTTTCTCTACACAACTATTATTCCATTATTTAAATCTAAATATTTCTAAATAATTACTAGTAAATATAAATAATTCCGAAATATTCATTGAAATCCTAAATACCTCTTGTTGTCCCATAGTTTACCTCTATCTCATTAAATACCACACAAGTCATTATTATAAACATCATATGCATCAAGTCACCGTTATTTCATTGCAAATGCATCACAATTACACATCATAAATCATCACAAGGACTTACATCAAACATCAAAACATCATATATATATATATATATATATATATATATATATATATATATATATATATATATATATATATATATATATATATATATATATATATATATATATATATATATATATATATATATATATATATATATATACACACTAAACACTTCACAAGAACTCACATAATCAAGCTAAATTAATTAAATAATAATTCATCTAGAATTCGGGGTGTTACACTTCTCACCCTCCTGATCTTGGTCTAACCCCATAGAAAAACTAAAGTCTATGGCAACTGTTAGATCCATGGTTTTAGGATTGTCAGTAATATTTCTAAAACATGGTTCCTGAAAGATGTTAAGCAAGATGTCATAACATCTTGATTTGTCTTCTACAGCAGAGTGTGCAGGTTACACTGAAGACATTTGTTCTTCCAGATGTTGTGATATGTTGTACCAGAATATCAGTTCAGTTTGTCTAAATCTTGCCGGATTTTATTTGATTTTATGATATATCTTTTGGATATATCTCAATGATTTATGCAGGTCAAGAGGACTTAATCTAGAACAATAGAATCAAATCTCCAACAACGTTAAAGTTTCTAAAATTGTTTGGTGAGACAATTTAGAAATCTTGAAAGATTTGTTCCAAGATTTAAGGAGATATTTTCTGCAGAAATCAACGTATGGATCAAGGAATAATTGGGCAAAGAATTCGAAGCCCATGGACAACTGAAGTCTATAAAAAGGAAGACCTAGACCTAATGCAATTAAACTTTCAAAATTGTAAAATTAGGGGAAGTCTAAGTCTTAGGTTTTGAGAGTCTCTTGTGTTCTTGTGTTTGTAAGTCACCCTTGCATCTTTTGATACTTGTGGAGACATAGTGTTCTCACTCTTAAGATTTTAAGAAAATAGTTGAGTATTGTTCTTGGATGGAACTTTTAAGCAAAACCAAGTATTGTTCTTAATTACGAGTCTTAACTAAGTATTGTTAATTAAGAGTGTAATCTTCTACTGGGTTTTCTTTTATACCATCGCTGTGATTATGATTGGTTTAATTCTAGTCACAAGGTTTGTGGTTGTAGGTATATCACTGTGGTGATTGGAAGTGAGATGGGATTTCTCATATCTATATGGTGATTTCTAGGTAGAAGTTGCACGGGGTAGTGATTAGGAGAGAAGGATTAAAATGAGACTGTTTAGGCTTTGAACTAATACTATTATAGTGGATTTACTTCCAGGCTTGGTAGCCCTCAAATGTAGGTGATGTGGTACTAATCTGGGTTAAAAATTGACTGTGTTTTTATCATTCTGCAATTTAAACTTCTGCATTATTTATAGTTTGATAAATGTGTTCTTTCAGTCAACAGTTGTCACAATATTTATCTTGACATCATGTTCTGATGTTCAATACATCAGTATGTGCATGTATGGCAAGTGCCAGAATTTCAATTGGCCTCAGAGCATGCACCCCGTTCTCTCTATTGGGTGATTTTCAAGGAGTATTTTTCTGGTACTATTTGGCTTTGGAAGGCTAGGATGATAGATTTCTTAGAATCAGTGACAACTACTGATGGTTATATGATGCTTTTGTGAGCCTACTACAAATGTTGCTTTCACAACTACTGATGGTTGTGTTGATGTTACAACTACTGATGGTTGTAATGATGTTGTTGACAACTATTGATGGTTGTTCTTTTTTTTTGTCATAACTATTGATGGTTGTGTTGTTGTTACAAAAACTATTGATGGTTGTTTATGTGTTGATGTTGTTACAGCTACTGATAGTTGTGTTTATGCATCATGTCCTAAAATATGACCTGACATCTTTCCTGGAGTATGTTGAGGTTGTTTTTTTACTTCTGCTGCATATGCCTTTGATAGAAGAACTATGGCAGTTCATAGTTGGCGTTTCTGGTGTTAAGGCTAAAGGAAGAACTGTTCTTGGAAGCCATAATAGGATGAGTTATTTCTTATCTTTGTCCAGAGAATTTATAAAGATCTGTCAGGCTGATAAGGACGTGTGTTATGGCCAAAGTTGTTTGGGATTCTCTCAAGACCTCTCCTAGGCACATCTAAGGTGTATATATCCAGCTACTCACATCTCATCCTGAAAGCTTGAAGAAGAAATATGATGAAAGCAATTCATAATCGTTCATGAATTCCCATGTAATATCAAATGCTTTCAGTTCTTTGGGAGAAGAATTTTTAGAAGATAAGGTGGTTTAGAAGATTCTCATGTCTCTTTATAATAGATTTGACTTAAAGGTGTCAGCCTTTATAGAAGGTCAAGTCCAAATGTCTAGAACATTTGTTCTGACATAAGCATTAGAAATGGGATTTCTATACATTGACTTAAACAAGGTGGTAATCTTATTGCTGGATATGCAAAGTCTAATCTAGAGCTTCTGATGAAGAATTATGATATCATGTTGAGCGGTCTACTCTTTTCAAAGGATTGTGCATAAAAAGTGAAGAAGTCTGTCAACAAGAAGATAATTTGAAGGTATCTTTTTCTCATCTGCGGGATGAAAAGGAAGAATGAGAAAATCATCTAAGTCAATGATGTTAAATTAGAATGTCTCATCATCATCATCATCATCATCATCATTATAACAGACATCAACTAAAGGCCAAGTCTTGCATTAAAGATGTCACTTCTGTGATAAATGTTGGTTTCATCAGATTCTTCTATGTCAAGAAATACCTTCTCAACCTAAGAAATAACCAAGCAGTGGTTAAAATTCAAAGGAGGTGCTTTTTATCTTTTTGTCTTTTTTTCTTTCTCTTCTGAAGATTTCATCAAAAGAAGATAGGAATTTTGACATTGGTTGGGCTAGTCACATGTCTGAATTTAGAAAATGGCTGGTGAGCATTATATATCATTCTACCAGCTGTGTTACTTTGGTACAGTGGCCAAAGATGAAGGTGCCAAAGAATTGGATAGTTCATGATTCTCTTGTCTAAATTGTGTTCTCCTTGATTAAAGGTCTAACATCTAATATGATGAACTATTTCAATTGTGTGATGAAGGTCTGGATGTGAATGAATGATCACTAATGGGAAAAATTAAGTTCAGATAAGGAAATTTGCTATTAAAATCTATTTACTTATCCTGAATGTCCAAGGAAGTTGAAGTGAAGATGTCATACCAGAAGTTGCAACATCAATCTGCTGCTATAATTCTAGAACTTCCTCTTCTGAATCTCATAAAGTCGTTTTTGCAAGGTGATGTATATTATTGTGATGTTTGTTGATAATTTTGGTGAACTTTAGAAAAGTAAAGATCAAATCTATTTGAAGTTATCAAAAGTCTTTATCAACTTATGCTAAGGAAAGTTAGGGTTCATAAGGTGTTAAATGAAAATTCTCTAGGTGGATTATAGCAAATCATAATCAAATATCTTTGAAGTCTTCAAAGATCTATATGGGTCCCAATTGTATTAAGTGAATATCTCTGTTTTTCTTCTACTGTTAGTAAAACTTAAAAGAGATGATTTTGTCTTTAAAAAAGGGCATGATGCTGAACCAAATGTTGGGATAATATCTCACGAAACTGATACTCCAGAATAAAAGGCTCTGAATAGGTGTAGGCGCTAAATCAAAAAATTCTCAAGTCAGCTAAAGTTCAGGAGTTTTATCCAGAGGATTGGATAGTATGGAGTTTGGTCTATGAAGGGATCTCCATTTTTTAATATGTAAATCTGATGCTATCTTGCATTCAAAATTTAAGAAGACCTTAATAGGTGTAGTTTGGATTAAATCTTTTGACACATTATGGAATTTCAAGAACAAGTCTAATGAAGTTGGTGTTAATGAAGGATGACTATCTTTGGGAAGAAATCTTGTCTCCTGAATCAACCAAATTTTGTTTGTATCCTAGTCTTCACTAAGGTGAAGTATAATGTTGAAGGAAATTGTCGTCATCTAGTGTTTTGCATGCAATGTCAAAAAGGATGTCATGACATTGTACTATGGCAAGTTGATTACAATATGTGTAATCAAGCTTGCAAGTTTGAATTGACAAAGTTCATTGATATTGGTCTTAGTTCTTTTAGTGATCTTGCTGCAAGCAAATGTATTCTCCTTAGCTTGGGACCTCTAGGAAGATATTATGAGACATACTTAGTAAGTCATTGGATGTAAGTCAGATTGAAACCTTGAAGACTATTTTGGAAAATTGTTCTGCTATTGGGTCAATACCAACATAAGAGGCTTGTAAACTTTATTGTCCAATCAGTTATGGTTATTTTTAACCTAGAATGTGTTAGTTACAGTTTTATTTCCAAGCAGTCAAACTTGGGAAGAGAAGAAGAAAAAGAGAGTGTATATATCCTGTGGTGAGTGGTGCACTGATGATAAGAGTAACTACACTTTCTTAGAAAACACTCTCATTGGCTGAACTTTCATTACAAGCAATGTAACCTCTATATCTCTCTGTTGAATGAATCATTCGTTACTGGCTAAGTTTCAAGAGGAACCAATCCTTGCATAAGGCTGATGTTATAAAGCTTATTTTTCTTGAAGCTAAGAAGGATAAGAGTGTTGATTCATAGTAGGTTGAATCCAAATAAAAATTTCTTCTTGAGTTATCCGTTAGTGCATCCATGTTAATTGAGTTCA
Organism: Vicia faba; assembly: GCA_948472305.1. Taxonomy (NCBI): domain Eukaryota; kingdom Viridiplantae; phylum Streptophyta; class Magnoliopsida; order Fabales; family Fabaceae; genus Vicia; species Vicia faba. The sequence goes on from OX451737.1 coordinate 841,764,946, forward strand.
GTGTTATATCTCATATAACATTTAACAAAAGCAAGGAGTGCATAAGGTTATTTGACAAGGGTAAAAAGTGAGAAAATTCTGAAGATAACCAACAATGTGTGTGTTTCACCAGTTCTTTGAAGTTATGTCTCTATTACTGGTGTTTGTTTTGTGTTTTAATTGCTCGTGTAGATTTCTGCTTATGTCTATTGCTTATGCAATAAGTGTGTTTTCTTTTAGGATGGTATGTTTATTTCCTTGTTGTGTGTCTCTATTGTCTGTGTGCAATATGTTTTCATTTGTGTTGATTTCATTTTCTCTATTTTTTGTCAATTTTTGGCTAAAAAGGGGGAGTAAAAGTGTGATGTGTGTCTGTCTTACAATTGTGTGTCTTGATGACATGTTTGAGTCTTTGTCTTTAGTAGTCTGTTTAGTTTGTGCTTCTGTGTTTGTGTATTATTTATACTACTACTAAGGGAAGAGTAGTCTTGTGAAGTTGTTGTTATATGCAACTGTTTAGGGGGAGCATGATAGTTTGTCATGCTTGCTTGCTTCTGCTGCTGCTAATGTGTTTTTTGGCATGTAGAGATGTCGAACCAGATGTTATGACATTTTGTTTGTTGTGCTTATGTGTGAACTTGGACAACTCATGTAGGTTATTTGGGTTTTCCTTAGTTTTGGTTTGGTGATTTTTTCAGGTTGGTTTTCTTGTGCTTTAGGAAAAGTTTCTTCCTCCTCTTGAGGGGGAGACTTGGTTCTTTGTGACAAGAATTGGTTGTGTTTTAGGGGGGGGGGGGGGGGTAACTTGGATGGTTCTGAAGATGCAGGTCATCTTCTTCCTCATGTACATAGTTCACATGTGTCACGTGTAGCTTATGTTTTGTGGTTTTATTCCTCTCTCTAGGGTTTATTGTGCAAAAGGTTGTGTTAGCCAAAATTTTCCAAATGGGAAGATTGTTAGATCCATGGTTTTAGGATTGATAGTAATTTTGATAAAATATGGTTCCTGAAAGATGTTAAGAAAGATGTCATAACATTTTGATATGTCTGCTACAGTAGAGTGTGAAGGTTACACTGAAGACATATGTTGTGACATGTTGTACCAGAATATCAGTAAATGTTGTTTAAATCTTGATAGATTTGATTTGATTCTATGATATATCTCAATGATTTACACAGGTCAAGAGGATTTAATCTGGAACAAGAGAATCAAATCTCCAACAACGTTAAAGTTTCTGAATTTAGTTCTTGAGACAATTTAGAAATCTTGAAAGATTTGTTCCATGATTTAAGGAGATATTTTCTGTAGCAATCAATGTATGGATTAAGGAATAATTGGGCAGAGAATTTGAAGCCCATGAATAGCTGGAGTCTATAAAAAGGAAGACCTAGATGTAATGTAATTCAACTTTCACAATTGTAAAATTAGGGGAAGTATAAGTCTTAGGTTTTGAGAGTCTCTTGTGTTCTTTTGTTTGTAAGTCACCCTTGTATCTTTTTATACTTATGGTAGACATAGTGTTCTCACTCTGAATCTTTTAAGAAAAGAGTTGAGTATTGTTCTTGGATGAATATTTTAATTAAAAACAGTATTGTTCTTAGTTAAGAGTCTTAACTAAGTATTGTTGATATGAAGTGTAATCTTCTATTGGGTTTTCTTTTATACTGTTAATTCTTTATTTTATGATTGACATTAATTTTGATAAAACTAATTTGGTAGCGACATGTTAAATAAGATGTTCTAACTTGCCAAGGAAAAATGTTGAACAAGATGTCCTGTCTAGATGATTTGATATCTTATCTGTTACAACTGTGCACGTGGATATATTTAGTTACAACAAATCCTGAATATTATGAGAATAATAGGTTGTTCTAGATGGTGTCCAAGACTGAGGAATCAAAGATTCTATTTGAATTTATAAGATTAATTTATTTTCCTAAATGTTGATACATTTTAGGAAACATATGATTGATGTCCTATTTTAACGCAAAAGATTCTCCAAATCTTTTAGCAGCTCCTCAGTTGTGTTTTGAAGCTCAAATCCAGGCCATATATTACATATAACAAGAAGGATACAAACCTAATATAATATGTGAAATGTATTATGTTGTCAAGTATTCTTTTAGGGTTTGTGTGTTCTAATTTATTGTGAACCTCTCTGATATCATCTTGATATAAGAGTAGGATTGTATCTATTGAGTTGTAAGTTCTGTTAATCATTCTTAAGCTTTTAAGCATTGAGTGATTATGTGTATTTGAAGTGTGAATTCTGAAATATTATAAGTATTAGAGTTTTTCATCACTATTGTGATTCAAAGGGAATTGATAAGGGTATCATACCTAGGTGAGTCTTAGGTAGAAGTTAAGCATGAGTAGTGATTAGGTGAGTAGATTGTAAACTGGTGATAGTTTTTTGTGGGTCTACAAACTGATACTATTTAGTGGAATTCCTCCCTGGCTTGGTAGCCCTTAGACGTAGGTGTTGTTGTACACCGAACTAGGTAAACAATTATTTATGTTTGTTTACTTTCAGTACTTTTATCTATTTTTATATTATCATTGTGTTTTAATCAGATATCAATGTCTCGACATATCTTAGGATATCTGATATCTACATACCATAATTTCAATTGGTATCAGAACATGTATCCTGCTCTGATACCAATTGAAATTCTGGATAGAGATAAGGATGGGAAGATTACTGGTGTGCTGAAGGCTGAGGAGGACTGGAATGATGAAGATGGTAAATTAGATTAGGGAAACTCCAAATATTTAATGCACTATTCAATGGAGTAGCCAAGAACATCTTCAGACTGATAAGTAGTTTTACCGTTGCTAAAGAAGCTTGGGAGATCTTGAAGGCTTATCATGAAGGAACCTCTAAGGTGAAGATGTCAAGACTTCAACTTCTTACCACCAAGTTTGAGAACTTAAGAATGAAGGACGATGAGAGAAATCATGACTTTCACATGAATATTATTGAGATAGCCAATGCCTTAAGTTCCATGGGGGAGAAGATGTCAGAAGTTAAGTTGGTAAAAAATATTATCATATCTATTCCAAAAAGGTTTGACATGAAGGTAACTTCAATTGAAGAAACCCAAGATATAAACAACTTGAAATTTGATGGACTTATGGGATATCTACAAACCTTCGAATTAGGGACCAACGAAAATTCTGAAAAGAAGAAAAGCATAACCTTTGTCTCTAATGTTGAAGACTTAGAAGATGAATGTGACCTGGATATAGATGAAGGGATGTCTAATGCTATTGCGTTACTTGGAATACAATTCAACAAAGTGATGAAGAATATGGACTGGAAGTCAAGATCAAATGTCAAGAACAAGTCACTCGATATCAACAAGAATCAGGATTTTGGAAAAAGGCCCAGAATTGAAGAAGAGACTAACCAAGGAAAAGGAATCCAATGTCATAAATGTGAAGGGCTTGGACATATAAGAGATGAGTGTCCCACTTATAACAAGAAACAAAAGAAGGGTATATCTGTGTCATGTTCAGAAGATGATTCTGAAAGTGATCCAGAAGAGGAATCTGCCAAACAGGTTATTACCTTGACTGAAATTTGTGATTATGATGAAGAATTAGATTATGAAGAACTCACTTTTGAGGAACTTGCTTCTTCATACAAGGAGTTGTGCCTCAAAAGTGAAGAAGTATGTCAACTTGGAGAAGATCAAAAGAAAGTTATTGCTTAACCAAAGGCTGAAAAAGTGGAGCATCTGTCTATCATCTCTGATCTGAAGGATGGAGTTGTATTGCTCAATTCAAAAATTGACAATATGACTAAGTCTGTAAGAATGCTTAACAGTAGTTCTGATGTGCTGGATGAGATTCTTCAAACTGGAAAGAATGTTGGAAATGTTAAAGGTATTGGATATGATAATCAAGTTGTGATGAATAAAGGAAATGGGCCTGAAGTAAATTTTGTTCATCCAAAGAAAAACTAGGAACAAAAGATGTCAAATCAATTGTCCCAACATCAGCAAAGACAACATAGTTGCTCAAGAAGCAAAACTCAAATATGGATATGTCATTATTATGGAAGGTTTGGTCACATAAAACCATACTCTTATGGATTATATGGCTATCCCAAACCAGTTGCACAACCCAGAAGAGAACAGACTTTTGTTAAAGCAAAGAGAAAGAGGATTCCCAAAAATGGCACTTCTAGACTCATGGCTCACACTTCTCTCAGAACTTCTGCCAGAGAGGATTTGTATTTTTATAGTGGTTGTTCTAGACATATGACTTGTGTCAATAAATTCTTGGTGGACACTAAACCACATTCCACTAGCTATGTTACTTTTGGAGATGGCTCAAAAGGTGAAATAAAGGGTGTTGGAAAGTTGGACTATACAAGACTGTTATTTCTCCAAAATTATGATTGAAAGTTAATTTTGGTAAAACTAACTTTGCAGCAACATATTGAAAAGGAAGTTTCAACTTGCTTATTCAACATGTCGAATGTGATGTCCTAACTAGAAGTATAGGACATCTGGTTTGTTACAGTTTTGCAGTTTGGAAAATATTTCAACTTGCAGTTTCAACATGTCGAATGCGATTTCCTAACTAGAAGAGCAAGAAATCTGGACTATTACAATTTTGCAGTTTGGAAGTTGTTTCAACTTTTTGTTTGAACATGTCGAATGAGATGTCCTAACCAGAAGTAATGGACATCAGGTCTGCTACAGCTGATAATTTGGATTCAGTCATTGTGATTTAATTACTGAATATTTTGGGAATATTTAGTAATCCTATGTGGCGTCCAAGATTGATAAATCAGAGATATTATATTCATTTTTCAAGATATTCAAGCTTTCTAAATATGGAGACATTTTAGGAATTTTATGATTGAAGCATATTTTCTTGGAGAAGTTTTTGCAGACTTTGTACAGCCTCTCTGATGCATTTTTGAAGCCCAAATCCAGTTGGGAAAAGGTTTATAAATAAAGTGTCTATAACCTAGTTTATTACGATCTAGGATGTAGAATCATTAGGGCTTTGTCATTGTGCTGATCTCTAGGAGAGTTGTTTTATGTGATCCAATCGGGTTGTGAGTTGGATTGTGTTATAGAGTTGTAATCTCTGTTATTGTTCTCCTCAAAGCTTTTAAGCAAGAGGTAGTATTGTTCTTGGGGTAAGTTATTAAGAAACTCTAAGTATTGTTCTTGATCAAAGCTATGAAACAAGATAAAGTGTGTTGTTCTTAATCAAGGGTTGTCTTGATTAAGGTGTGTTTTTGTATTTGAAGTGTGGTCTTCATTTAGGTGAAAGGTCATCGATACGGTAACTGGGACTGGGACTGTTAGACATCATTGTGGTGATTGGAGGTGAGTTGGGATTTCTCATATCTAGGGAGGACCTAGGTTGAAGTTGCACATGGTAGTGATTAGGATGGAAAGTAGGCTTTTAAATGATATTATAATGGATTTCCTTCCTGTCTTAGTAGCCCCCATAGTAGGTGTTGTTGTACACTGAACCGGGTAAACAATTTTGTGTGTTGTTGTTTATGTTTTTAGTACTGTTTTTATTGTTTATACCTTGCCTCTATGTTTCAAGTTAGATCAGATATCCCAACATGTAATAGGAAATCTAAAGTCTGATATACCATAATTTCAAAGACAAACTATTCTTAATGATGTACTGTTTGTTAAGGGGCTAACTGCAAATTCGATAAGTCTTAGTCAACTATGTGACAAAGGTCTCAAAGTTAACTTCACTAAATCTGAATGACTGGTGAAAAATGAGAAGAATTATGTTATCCTGAAGAGAACCAGATCAAAAGATAAAACTGCTATCTGTGGCATCAAAAGCTTGGTCACTTACAACTGAAAGGTATGAAGAAATGCTTGTCAAAGGAAGTTGTTAGAGGTGTTCCCAAGCTGAAGATTTATGAAGGAAAAATATGTGGTGAATGTCAAATTGGGAAGCAAATTAAGATGTCAATAAGAAGCTCAAACATCCGACCGCTTAAAAAGTTCTAGAGCTACTTCATATGGACTTGATGGGACCTATGCAGGTTGAAAGTCTGGGAGGAGAGAGGTATGCCTTTGTTATGGTTAATGACTTCTCAGGGTTCACCTGGGTGAATTTCATCAAAGAGAAGTCTGAAGTGTTTGAAGTTTTTAAAGAATTGTGTCAAAGGATTCAAAGGGAGAAGTATTGTGACATTATTAGAATTAAAAGTTACCATGGGAAGGAATTTGAAAATAGCAAGTTTAATGAATTATGCACCTCTGAAGGGATTAGTCATGAGTTCTCTTCACCCATCACTCCTTGATAGAATGGTGTGGTTGAGAACAAGAATAGGATATTCAAGAATGTGACAGGGTCATGCTTCATGTTAAGAAACTACCATATCATTTTTGGGCTGAAGCCATGAACACTACCTGTTATATCCATAATAGAGTGAGTATCAAATCTGGTACATTTGTTACTCTTTATGAACTGTGGAAAGGAAGAAAGCCAATTGTGAAATATTTCCATGTCTTTGGAAGTAAGTGTTATATTTGGCATATCGTGAGCAGAGGGGGAAGATGGATTCTAAAAGTGATGAGGGAATCTTTCAGGGATACTCTACAAATAGTAGAGCATATAGAGTATTCAACTCCAGAACCAAGGCGATGATGGAATCCATAAATGTGGTTGTTGACGACTCAACTAAAGAAGTCGATGTCATAAAAGATGTTGAAATATTTATTCCATGAATGATGGTGTTTCTGAAGTTGTTGTAGACTCAAGTACTAATTCTGAACTTGAAGAATCTAAGACAACTGACGAAGAACCCTCAATCAGGATTCAGAAAGATAATCCTAAGGAGCTTATAATAGGGAATCTGAATGAAGGAGTGATCACCAGATCAAGGGAATTTGTGTCAAATGCTTGCTTTGTTTCAAAATTTGAACCAAAGAATATCAAGGAGGCCTTGACTGATGAGTTATGGATTAATGTTATGCAAGCTGAACTTGGTCAAATAAAGAGAAATGAGGTTTGGGACTTGGTACCAAGACCTGAAGGAACAAATGTTATTGGTACTAAATTGGTGTATAAGAACAAGTCATATGAACAAGGAGTTGTTACAAGAGACAAAGCTGAAGAATTGAAAAACACAAGAAGGGGGGGGGGGGGGGTTGAATTGGAATCTTAAAAATCAATGGAAATAACACGATAATTTTTATCCTGGTTCATTTGAACTCAAACTACTCCAGTCCACACGCCAAGTTTATTTCGCCTCTCTCCAACGAGGTCTTAATTCACTAATCAATCTTGATTACAAATATACTTTGACTACTGCCAAAGTCTTCTTGAGTATAACCACAACCCGATTTTTCTCAAGGAATTGCATTAAACAAAATATGAATAAGCAGTGTACAATATGTTTTTCTTTACAAAAACAATATCATAGACTTGTGATGTATTACACAATTAAAAGAATAGTATGAATGAGGAGTAGAGAGGATAACAACGTTGAAGTATTGTATGTTGTTGTGTGTAAATCGTAAACGATTTATCCTCATCCCTTGTTTAAATAGGTGCAGCAAACTTGAGTATTTATAAACTTGGTAAATGACAGTTAATGCGCTTTCCTCAAATAAAACATCCTTGTCTGTTTGTAGCCGTTGCATTTGATATAGCTTTGATGAATTGTAACGCTTCATAACATTAATGTATCTATTTGTTTCTTGCTTCAGAACTTTGGAAGGTCAAAATCATAAGGTCTTGTTTGCAGCATTATACTTTCTTTCACGGAGTTATGTAATCCGAGTTAAAACGTCTTTCTCTTAGCGCAACTTCTGATCTTCATTCATCAGAACTTTCTGAGAATTTTCTATGTTCACAGCAGGAACATCCTTGTAGCTTATCTTCCGATCTACTTCCATCAGAACTTCTCTACAAAACAGAATATAATTTTAGAGTGCATAATTGTTCTTTGTGTTTGTTATCATCAAAACTCTTACGAGGTTTGTAGAATCAAACCATGTTCTAACAATCTCCCCATTTTTGATGATGACAAAAACTAGGATATTTCAATTAAAATAGACAGAACATAAAGCATTAGAGAGTCTCCCCCTGAGTTGAGTACTCAGATAGAGATGAATTACTTCCTTGAAGTTCATTCTAATAAGAGCTTTTGATGCATCTCCTTCTGTCTTTATCAAATTTTTGTTCCTGTTTTGCTTTCAGAAAAAAACGAGAAGTTATGATATTAAAAAATGTTTGAGACTTTGTCTCAATATACTATTATCGGAAATATCTTACGTTCTCCCCCTTTTTATCAGGAATCAAAAACCAATATAAACACTAATATTCAGAGTAAAAAAGATGAGTTATATTAAACATGATCGCAATAACACTTTCAGATCCAAATAAAACAAGATAAATGAATGCAGAAAACAAGTTATAAAAAAAATTAAGATTGAGGAGGGGAAGTCGTATGAACAACGCTTCCAGCAAGCTCTTAATCTGAGTGCTCGATTCCTCTTGTTTTCCCAGCATTTCCTTGATTTCATTGCTCGTGTCTTCTTACTTGTCCAATCTTTCTTTGATCACTGCATTCTATTTCTTTAACTCTTCCAGAGTTTGCATAACCAAAGATGAAGCTGGTGTATCCACACAAGATGCAAGTTTCTCATAACACTCTGTAGCATTTTCTGATTCAGTGGCTTCTTTAGTTGATGTGCCTTTATCTTAAATAATAACCAGAGGAAGATTTTCAGAGCATGGTTCAATAAATTCTGAAGGTTGGTGCTCTATCCAGGGAGCATTGTCCAGCAGAAGAATAGATTTCCTTTCCCAATAACTCAGAACTTGATCTTTGAAAGCATTCAGCTGATCACAAAAGTTCTGTTGGGCCAGTTCATAACTTAATTCTTTGAGTTTATGGGATTCTGAGTTGAACCATCTTTTGAACCAGTTCCAATGAGAATCAGAAGCAGCAGGATTTGGATTTCCTAAGCTTGCTTGCCTCAAAGAGTTAACCCACTCCATTATTTCTATTTCAAAAATCAATAAATTTCTACCAACATCTGCTTTGGTGATAGTTGGTTTTGGTTTGGGAATGGCAATTTTGTGAGAAGTTGAGGCAAGGTGATCCAGCGCTTCTAAGTCTAATACTATTCTAAGGTGATCTTCTGGAGGGTTACTAGGAGAGGGAGTAGGAGAATCAGCAATGATGATTGGTGATGGATGTGTGTTTGGTGGAGTGGAATGGTAAGGTGATGGAATTTATGGAATGTCTTGGATGGAGAGAGGTTGCCGAACCATGAGAGGTTCTGTTATTCTAGGAATTGGTGTGGTGGTATCAGAGTCTGTGTATGGACTTTCTAGTTGGGAAGCAGTATCGTTTGTATTTTCAGGGTGAGTGGTTTGGAAGTTTGGATTTTCTGTTTGAGGAGTTTGAAAATCTGGATCAAATTGATCAATATCAGAAAGAACTCTAGCAAGTCCTGGATGATTTTGTTCAAGATGTGGATTGGAAGAGTGAGGTTCATTTAGAATGTTTTTTAGAGTTACTAAGGGGTCAAACTCTATATCAAAATCTTCAAATGTTTGAGGTGAGGGATCTTCTATTGGTTTTGGAGAGAAGGGTGTTTCAGATGTTGGAAAAACTACTGATTCTACAACATAAATAAAAGAAGAGTTACGTTTCTTTTTAGCAGCTTTTGGAGTCTTCTGAGAAGATCCTTATCCTGCAGCTTTTCTTTTTCTGGACTTCTTTAGGACAACATCCGGAGCTTGTTGATTCAGATCCCGAATGTTTAACTCTGGAGCAGTTCCATCCTTCTTGCATGCTTCTAACTATCTGACAACTATTTCTGGTGAAGCATCAATTTCAGAAAACAGAGGAAAATCTTTCAGGGGGATTCTCCTTGATGTGATGAATTCTTTTGTAGAAATGGTTGGATCCTTCTTAATGCTATCAAAGATCTTCATCTTTTTAAGGTTCTTGGCATTAAGAGGTTTTCTAGCACATGCCTCTAGCGTGCTTATCTGCTGAGCTTCAGTCATATGTTCTATTAACCTATTCTCAGTCAGAATATCTGAAATTAGCCTTCCCAGAAGTATCCAATCCCTCTTGGTTCTTTCATCTTCTCTTGTTTCCTTCACGCTTATTCTCAGATGATTGAAAAGTAAGTGAGGAAGGTTTATTTTCGTCTTCTTTGCAATGAAGTATACAGGAACTGTTGGTCAATATTTATGTAGTCAAGAGAGCTTGTTAGCTTCATGTGGTTGATACAACCCATAATGATCTTTGCCCAGATTCTGAAGTAGTCCTTCAGATCTTTAATCTTGTTGGATGGCTGCCCAGAAGTGAAGATTACTCTTGATATGGCTGTTAGGTCAGAACATTTCTCATCCATGTCGCTGCAACGGATTCCTCCGCCATTATAACCAATCATCTTTGCAATCAGATCTTCAATGATTGCAATTTTCTTCGCCATTACATAAGACATTACTTGGTTATTAGAGGAGGTTTCATGAATCCAGAATTCCTTTACCAAAATTGGGAACACTAGACCTAAAAGACGATCAAAATATCTGTTCCAACCTTGAATAGCTACACTTGCAGTAATATCAAACCCATTCTCCTTCATGCTTACAAAATCAATGATAAGCTCGCAGAGAACCTCAAGAGAATCAATTGGAGTAAGTAAGGTTATTGATGGTTCTTCGTATTGTTTTGCAGTTGATGAAGATGAACCAGGATCACATTGAAGATTCTTAGCGCTTGAAGCTGAAGCCATTGTTCATACAAAAGGGTTTTTACAAACGAAAACTAGAGAGGAAATAGAAGCGAGAAGAAGTGAGAGTTAGAGTGAATGTGTATTTATAATCAATTTGAAAACTTAATCAACAAGAAAGAGAAAAATATTAATGATTACACATCAATTATGAATCTTGAAAATAGGGGATGGCATGGAGATATGAAACAGTTACGAATGACATGCGTCTCAATGCACCCAATCAAAGCTTTAGACCCTTCAGAATTTGAACGCGTGTTCAGCCTTAGAAGGACGCTTGTGAGAGGATGACATATGTTTATAATGTGAATTGCACGCTTCTATCTTTGAAATGAACCGTTCAGATCTTCTTAGGTAGATTCTGATGCAACTGTCCTTCTAACTTCTGAAGAATTGTTGATCAGATGTTCACAAAGAAAACATAAAATTCCGAGGGTTAATGAATATACAAATAAAACTCTTATTCTAGACATAATTTCATGCTGAGATGTTTTAGAATGAAATTAAACCTATCTCCAAAAAGTGGTTTAGTAAAGACATCAACCCATTGATGGTTTGTGTCAATAAATTTTAAGGAAAGGATTCCTTTATGAATATAGTCCCTAATAAAGTGATGTTTTATTTCTACATGCTTAGCCATAGAATGAAAAGTAGGATTCCTAGATAAACAAATTACAGAAGTGTTATCACAGAATATAGGAATGTTACTCTCAAATATGTTGAAGTCTTCAAGCCGACTCTTCATCTAGAGCATCTGTGTGCTGCATCCAGCAGCTATTATGTATTCAGCTTCAGCTGTTGACAAAGCAATTGTGGATTGCCTTTTGCTGGTCCATTAGATCATATTTTCTCCCAGAAACTGACAGCTTTCAAAAGTGCTTTTTCTTTCTACTCTGTCTCCAGCGAAGTCAGCATCATAGTACCCTATTAAATTGTATTCACGGGTTTTTCTATAAAACAAACCAAGATTGGTAGTACCTTTCAGATACTTGAAAATTCGCTTAACAACTGTTAATTGAGATTCTCTAGGATTTTATTGGAATCTGGCACATAAACATACACTGTATAGAATGTCAGGTCTTGACGCTATAAGATATAAGAGAGAACCAATCATACCTCTGTAGATCTTCTGTTCTACCTTTTTACTTACCTCTTCCTTTTCCAGAATACATGTGGGATGCATTGGGGTCTTAGATGGCTTACACTCTGATAAGTCAAATTTCTTCAGAAGTTCTTTGATGTATTTGCTCTGGTGTATGTATGTTCCTTCTGGAGTTTGATTGATTTGAATGCCCAGAAAGAATTTGAGTTCTCCCATCAAGCTCATTTCAAACTCTGCCTGCATAGACTTAGCAAATTCTCTTCCCAGAGAGGCTTTAGTAGATCCAGAAATTATATCATCTACATAAATTTGACAAACTAAAATGTCGTTCTTAAATGACTTACATAATAAGGTTGTGTCCATTTTCCCTTTAGTGAATTCCTTTTCTAAGAGAAAGCTACTTAGTCTTTCATACCAAGCTCTGGGAGCTTGTTTCAGACCATATAATGATTTCTTTAGTTTAAAAACATACTCTGGATGTTTGGAATTTTCAAAACCAGGGGGTTGGTGCACATAAACTTCTTCATCAATGTATCCATTTAAGAATGCACTTTTGACATCTATCTGATAGAGAGTGATGCCATTATCCACAGCGAAGGAAATTAAGAGTCTGACAGATTCTAACCTGGTGATTGGAGCAAAGGTTTATGTATAGTCTATCCCCTCTTGTTGATTATAACCTTGTGCAACCAGCCGTGATTTGTTTCTGATTACTTCTCCTTGTTCATTCAATTTATTTCTGAATACCCATTTTGTTCCAATGATGTTGAACCCTTTTGGTTTGGGAACCAGACCGCATACATCATTTCTGGTGAATTGATTTAATTCCTCCTGCATAGCCAGTATCTAGTCATTGTCCAGAAGAGCTTCATCAATGGAAGTTGGCTCAATCAGAGATACCAATTCCATGAGAGATTCTTCAGAATTTCTGAATGTGGATCTTGTTCTGATCGGATCTTCCTTCTTTTCCCAGAATTTTATCTTCAGGATGAGCTAGGCTGTTTCTGGATAGTCTTTTCTGGAGAGGTTCTTCAGATGTTGCTGTAGTGTTTGTGATATTTCCTTCTGATGTTGTTTTTGAGTCTTTGTTGGGAACTTCTGATGTATTGCCTTCAATACCTGTGAATTAAACTTCTATATCTACAAGAGATTCATTTTGCTTTGACTTTTGAGATCCAAGCTTGTCATCAAATCTAACATTGATTGACTCTTCTACAATCTTGTTTTTGTGTTGTATACTTTGTAGCCTCTTGAGAGTTTAGAGTATCCTAACATAATACACTTCTGTGCTTTAGAGTCAAACTTGTTCATATATTCTTTGGTGTTAAGCATAAAACAAATACATCCAAATGGATGGAAATACGAAATGTTGGGCTTTCTGTTCTTCCACAGTTCATATGGAGTCTTATCCAGAATACGTCTTATGGATATTCTATTTCGGATGTAACATGTTGTGTTAATTGCTCCTGCCTAGAAGTTCTTAGCAATGTTAGTCTCGTTGATCATGGTTCTGGCCATTTCTTGTAAAGTTCTATTCTTTCGTTCTACAACTCCATTTTATTGGGGAGTTCTAGGACAAGAGAAATCATGAGAGATGCCATTCTCATTAAAAAATATTTCAAATTTTTTGTTTTCAAATTCTCCACCATGATCACTTCTGACTTTAACAATTCTAATATCTTTCTCATTTTGAACTTGGTTATAGAAAGCAACAAATACAGAGTGTGACTCGTCCTTGTGTCTTAAGAACTTTACCCATGTCCATCTGTTATAGTCATCTACGATCATTAACCTATACTTCTTGCCACTAATGGATGCAGTTTTCACTGGTCCAAATAGATCTATATGCAGAAGTTCTAATGGTCTAGAGGTAGAAACAACATTTTTTGCTTTAAAAGGAGGTTTTGCAAACTTACCTTTCTGACATGTTTCATACAGAGCATCTGAGCTGAACTTCAGATTAGGAAGTCCTCTGACCAGATTGAGTTTGTTAATCTGAGATATTCTTCTCATACTAACATGCCCCAATCTTCTGTGCCAGACCCATTGCTCATTGTTAACAAACAATAGGCATTTTACGTTCTGACTTTTTAGTTCAGAAAGATTTATTTTGTAAATGTTGTTCTTTCTCTTTCCATTAAATATGATATATCTATCTTTCTGACTAACATCTTTACATGAATTTTAATTAAAGATTATATCATAACCGTTATCACTTAATTGACTTATGGATAACAAGTTATGCATTAATCCATCTACTAACAGAACATTATTAATAGAAGGGAGGTTACCATTACCAACAGTTCCAGAGCCAATGATCTTCCCTTTTTGATTGCCTCTAAAACCTATGTAGCCTCCAGATTTAAGTTCCAGGCTTTGAAACATATGCTTTCTTCCCGTCATGTGTCGAGAGCATCCAGAGTCCAGGTACCATGATTGGTGTTTCAGTCTTGTTGTCAAAGATATCTGCTACATATACAATTTTATCCTTAGGTACCCATATCTTTTTGGGTCCTTGTTTGTTAGTGTTACCAAAATTTTGTTTGAATTTTGGTTTAGCAGAGAAATCATTACTGGTATATTTTAAGTCATATGTGTGCCCATAGGTAAAGTGATATTTCAAAGGAGTGCGTTTAATAACTGAAGCTACCGGCAGAAAACATAGAGCCGCCACCGAACTTTATTTATCCTGAAGGAATGGGAAATATCGATAAAACCACAAGGGAATGGATAAGATGGTCTTGCGACCAAGAGAAAGGGTAAGTGATTCGGTTGCGCAAGAGGAAGGTATTAGCACCCCTCACATCCGTTGTACTCAACGAGATCCATTTTGTTTGTTTGTCTTAAAGGGTGTGTTTATTTACAACTATGCTTGGTTGAGGGGAAATAAATGGTTTTTTATTATTGCGTTCGTGAAGGTTTCGCGACCCTTTGCCTACGTATCCAATGAAGGAATCAGAACACCGTAGTTCCTCTAGAAAATGGTTTGTTTGTTTGTGTTTTTTAGTGGGCGACGTTAACGCACGCATTCTAGCAATAGGCACGGCCGGTATCGCGGTAGAACGGAGATAACATGCCCTTTTGGGGGAATTATGATTTGTTGAGTGTCTTTGCAAGTTTTTTTAAAATAAATTCAAGTAATGATTAAAAGTGTTTTTGGGTTTTTTGATTTGTGAATGTTAAGTTTTAATTACAAAAGAAGAAGGGGTAAGAGGGAGACTAAGAAATATCCTAATTGTTGGTTATGTACAAACGAGCTAAAAATCTACTTAACATAAGGCAATCGAAATGGGGCTTAATCGCCTCACGGAGCAACCTAAGGAAGTATAGTATCAAAGTTTGAACACGAAAATGAATAAAGAAATTTAAATTCTGGATATTTTTTATGGTTTTTATCAAGTTAAATAAATATTAAATTCAAAGGGAAATTGAAACCTAAATCTAAAATATTCAAGTATTTTAATTATTTGTGTAAAAAAAATGAAATTAAAAAGAACATTTAAATTCTAGTTATCTATTTAAAAAAGAAATAAAAAAAAGCAAACATGAATAAGAGTTAGAAGCTAGAACAAAAATAATGAAAAGAGAAGGTAAAAAAATTCCCTATAGGTGTTGAACCCGGGAACCTTAGCTTGCAACTCTAAGTCTCTACCAATGTTTCACGCTTCTCTATTCGTTACTGTTTACAGTTGAAAAACAATAAAAATAAAACAAAAGAAAGATTTGGGCTCAGTTTGGGAATCCGGTACGGGTTAGGCCCATTTCTAAATTGAAAGAGTAGGAGAAGGAACCCTAAATATCCTTAAGATGTGCCGCTGCTCTATGGGGAAATGGTTAACATCAATTAATCATTATTAACTATTTCCAATAAAAATTAAAGGAAAAAGTTGGCAGAAAAAAGAAAAAAAGAAACTCTCTCAATCGTTCATGTTACCAACCTGTTCTAGATAGAAAAGAAAACTCACACCTTCATCTCTCTCAAACTGATAAGCTTTATCGATTCTCTCATCTCACTGCCTTATTGATTCTTCCATCTCTCTCTCAATTCTTCTTTTCTCTCCATCACTTTCTCCATAAATACGCAACAACGACTTCCAAACCTTATTTGTTATCTCTCACTCTCTTCTATGCATGGCTACGATCGAAGTTGTTGAACGACTCACACTCACGCGGGACAGGGATCTACCGACGAGGGCGAAGGAGTTATGGAGTCCGATTGACTCTGACGATTGCTTCGAGGTAAGCAATTTTTCTTCTTCGTCTTCTCTTTACTTTGACATACGACCGATTTAGTTGCGATGTGCTGGTAACGTTCGGTGTTACGAAATTTCATGTTGAAGATTGAAGGTAATTTGATGTTATGGGTATGCAGGTTAGGGGGTTGATTGCATGGTTGCTGAGAGATTGAGGGTTAAAAAAAACACAGTGGGGTTAATATAAGGTAGGCAAAATTTCGGTCAAGGCTTTGAAGGGTAAGTTAATGTTTATGCAGAAGGACGAATGAAAGAGAATTGGTAGCATTTTTTATGAAATTGTTGGTATATTTGTCTACTATTTTCTTATGTGTTTTTTTTATCTCTGTTAGTCACAATAAATTTGGAGCACAAATGAATTACAACAAATCAAAGAGTCATGTGGCACAAAAGATGATACAAAAGAAGTTTTAACCATGGTATAGTGTAGACAGAATAAGTAAATATCAAAGTAACGAGGTTCCAAATATCATGAGGAATAAGGACGTAAAGTAAAAAGTAGAGGCAGAAAGACTTACCTCAAGTTTTGGCTCAACAATGAAACAGAAACCCAGAGGTAATAAGCCACTCTATGAATCCCTTCTTCTTTTTGGAGATGATCTTTTGAGCAAGAAAGTCATGATTTTGAACACAAGGGTGTTTTTTTTCGGTTTTTTTTCTTGTGTTGGCTGTTAAGATGATGTAATCTCTCTTATTTCGGTTTGCTTATGCTGGCTCTTGTGTCTATCCTCTTTGCTGTGTGTTTTATGTTTATCGTATTGAGTTTTCAAGTTTCAGGCAATGAACATAGTGATGGTTCAAAGGTGTTATTGTATAATGGAGATGGTGAAAAAAGTGTATGAATGATGTTGGTGTGGTGGACGAAGATTGGTTATGTTGGCTATGTTCTCTTTGTTGTTTTTTTTTGGCTAGATGGTTCTTGCTGAAAATTTTCTTTGGGTTTCTCTTCTTGCTTCCTCTATTGCCCCGTTGCTTTTGCTTTGACTGTTTTTTTATAACAGCTGAGAGGCGGGAGTTAGAGGGAAAGTTTTGTGAATTTGAACAAAATTGGCTTGCTGACTTTGTGGCCTTTAGGATGCAGGTTCTGTTTTTAGTCATTTTTGTGTAAGACTTGGATTGACATGCTTGGCTTGTTTGTACTGACAGTATAGCAGTATAGCAAGTATTTTTTACTATTTTGCAACAGGCTGAGGGCAGGCTTATGCACAGGGTGACATCTCTCTAACCCTACCTCTTTTCCTCTTTTATCTTTCTGTGATGCAAAGCTATTGTGCTTTTTTACACAATTTATGAAGGGTTTGCTTTTTGGACATGATGATGCATAAAGGTTTTGGTTGTTTTCTAGCCTTCTATATTATTTGTTTGGTTTGATGCTGCTGCCTTGCTTTATTGTGTTGCAAATGCTGTTTTCTATTTTTACTTGTTGTTGCTGTTTGCTGCATTTGGCAGCTTGCTGGTTTTGGATTGCTTTGTTTTGGCCCATTGCCACTGCTGTTTTTACTATGTCTGCTTTGGGGCTACTGCCTGTAACTTTGCTGCATTTGTTTTGGTATGTGTTGTTTATATAGTAGCTTGTTGCTGCTGCATATTTTTTGTTGGCAATTTTTCTTTTCTCCCTTTTTGTGAACCAAAGAGGACAAATTTTTGTGATTTGCGATTTGGGAGAAAATAAACCGTGATTAAAAATAACTCCCTCTTTAACTTATTCCAAATGCAAACCCTCATGATGAGCATTTTCTCTTAACAAATAATTGTTTGGAAATTTTCATATGTCAATTGTTTTGCTAATTTTTCCTTTTCTTGGTCTTGTTTCATGAACACGAGAATTGGACGATCAAAGCGAGGCAAGGTGAAGAGAAGATCATGGCTAGCAAGGAGTGGACGCGTTTCTTGAGGATGAAGACTTGGAGAAGAACACATTATTTATTTCTTTGTAAATAAAACAAATGTAGTTTGTATTTCACGCTGTAATCCCTTTGGTTAAATTGTTCACAAGAAATGTACTTTGAATGATATCTCTTTAAATCGTGTGAATGATGAATTTGTTGTACAAAATTAAACAACTCTTGAATCTTGATTGAAAGTAGCAATTTCCGCTTGAATGATTTGAATGCACATCTTTCTTTTATGACTTGAATTTCAAGAAATCATGAACAAATATTGTAACTTGCATTTCAAGCAATCATGCGCCTTATCTTTCAAAATCCAATCAAACTCTCAAACAAAATAAATGCTTGAGAATTTAATTCCACTTGGTTAATTCGAACCCAAAACAAATGGTCACTTAAACCTTATCTTCTCATTACGCTTGAACCAAACTTGCACTCCTCGACCAGAACCCTAATTTTGATATTCAAACCACAATAACTTATAACTTAAACAACAAAACACGCCTTGATCGTTATGACCCCCAGTCTCATTTCTTGTGCCTAAACTCCACATTTGCCAACTTAAATTTCAAACTCTCGACTTAATGTCCTAGATATTGTAAGAAGAAAACTTGAAATGCGAGGAGATGAAATTCTTGACCTAACGCACTAAGCCTTGAGCCATATTCGAGGCAGGCGAAAGAAACATCTTCATAGAAACCGAGGACCCAAAACCCTAGCCTCTTGACCAACAAATAAGGAAATAAACCCTAATCCAGGCTCTGATAAATTAAGAGAGAACCAACCTCGTAACTTGATGACAAAATTCATTCCATGATCCACTAATTGAGAACCAGAAGAAATTCCTTTTCACCTGATAAGAAAACTTTAAAACAAAATTAGACATAAAGAGGGCGCAACCCTAATACCTCGAACCAAAGCGCCTGATTCCATGAGATGTGAGATATGCAAATGACTGAGTAATAAAATGTTGCAAATGGAATGCAAAGTCCAAAGCCAGACAAAAAGTAAAAAGATAGGGCAAATTTGGGGTATGACAATAACCAAGTCCTTGACTTTCTTAGGTTGGGATACTTTACCTTTGTATCCTATACCTTTTCTGCCATTTATGCTAACTCCATAGATCATTGAAGCCATCTTGCTTCTATCTATGTCTTTAGCAAGGAACTTCTGAAAGCTATGATCATATTCCTTTATGATATTATCAGAGTTACTGGGAACCTCTGAGATAGTTTCCTTATGAGTGTTTTGTAAATCGTTTTCAAGTTTTGAATTTTCTTCTTTCAGCTCAGAATTTTCCAATCTCAGATTCTCAGTTTCTTTAGAGTCAGAAACTAGATCCTTTTTCAAGTTCTTGAATTTGACTCGAAGCTGCTGATATCTTTCAAGAATTTCACTTAGACTTTCTCCTAATTCAGATTTAGTAAAATTTACAGTAAATACAGGAAATACCTCGTCAGTGTCTGATTCTGATTCTGACCCAGATGATTCAGTATCTTCTGTCACATTGGCTATAAGAGCAATGTTGGATCTTTCATCTTTTGATTTTGTGTCTGCATCAGAAGTATCTGAGTCATCCCATGTTTCCATGAGACTTTTCTTCTTCTCCTTAAAGAACTTCTTTTTGGGTTTCTCCTTCTGAAGCCTTGGACAATCGCTTTTGTAGTGCCCTTGTTCATTACACTCGTAGCAGACAATGCCCCTGTTGCTTGACTTTTTGTGTCCAAAAGATGATTCAGACTTTCTGTATCCAGAAGTTGATTCATTTTGATTCCATGTTCTTCTGGAATTTCTGAACTTCCTTTTCCTCTGCTTCCACAGCTGATTGACTCTTCTGGAGAGAAGAGACCATTCATCTTCTTCTGATGAGGATCCACCAGAGGTTTCTTCCATGGCCTGTAAAACTTTAGAATCATATTTTTTGTTAGATTTAAGGGCTAAAGTCTTACCTTGCTTCTGGGGCTCATCATCTTCTAAATCTATCTCATAAATTCTGAGAGAGCTAACAAGTTCTTCTAGAGATATCTTTTTAAGATCTTTTGCCAGTTTTAGAGCAGTGACCATGGGCCTCCATTATTTTGGTAAACTTCTGATGATCTTCTTAACATGATCAACATTTGAATACCCTTTGTCCAAAACTTTCATCCCAGCAACCAGAATTTGGAATCTTGAGAACATTGCTTCAATGGTTTCACTTTCTTCCATCTTGAAGGCTTCATACTTCTGAATGAGCACAAGGGCTTTGGTTTCTTTTACTTGCATGTCGCCTTCATGCGTCATTCTCAGAGAATCAAACATGTTCTTAGCTGTCTCTCTGTTTGTGATCTTCTCATACTCTGAATATGAGATGAAACTCAATAGAATAGTTCTGGCCTTGTGATGATTTCTGAAGTCACGCTTTTGATGATCAGACATTCTTTTTCTATCAATCTTCTAACCACTTTCATCCACGGGATGCATGTACCCATCAATCACCATTTCCCAGAGATCAGCATTGTGATACGATGGGAGAACTGACTTGAGTTTTTTCATTTGTGTTTGCAATTGTGCGGTTTAGCAAGAGTCGCCACCGACTTTTTATTTTATCCAAAGGAAAGGTCAAAAAGCACAGGAAATACCTTTGAGATGTTTTCTTAGGTTCGGGGGGTAGATTATGAAAAGGGAAGGTGCAAGCACCCTTTTCATCCGCGATTTTCCATGGGCTCTTAGTTACTTGTTTAGATCACTTGCTTTTGCTTTTCAATTGTTTGAAATGGTGCTTTGTGTGTGGTTTTTTGAAAATGCTTTTAAAAAGAGGCCTTGTCTAGGCAACCTTTGTAATGATTCTTGTTTGAATATATACAAAGGTGTTTGTCTTTTGAAAAGATATTTCAATGTTTGAAAGATTGTTTTTGGGAAATGTTTTGAAATTGTGTTGTGAGGTGTGTTTGAAAATAGCAAGGATGTTTTGCAAGTTTTGATCAAGTAACTAAGAGTTGTCTACCCTATTTTACTCAAAGATCTTTCCTATACGTTTTTAATCTTTTGACATTGTTGTTTTACCATTGTATTTGGTAAACAACCTTGTGTTAGGATGTTAAACGGGACAGGTGCGGGTCATCGCATACAATCATTGAAAGCAACTTGTGAGACGCTCTAGAAATTTTATAAGGGACGAGATCGTTTTATCGAAGGCAACATCGAGGGACTACGATCTTTGTTTATCGAAGGGTCGTTTGCTAGAGTGTCTCATATTCGAGGGACATGATTGCATTTCCGAGGCAACAAGCGAGGTTACCTTGGAGGTGCTCGTGTGAGAAGTGTATTGATTTCAAGTTATTTATTCTTGGATTAGGTCATCTAGCGATTGATTTGTGAATCTTGCCATACACGCCTAATTACTACACAGTATATTGAAAGTAATAAATTGCGGGAATTAAAAGTCTAAGCTATTACAAACGTATCCGGGGATGGGGGTACAATTATTACAAATGGGGATGAGTCTCACAAGAATAACAATGTCCGAATATCAAGTATTACAACCAAATCGAATTGTCGCAATTCAATACAAAGTTATAACAAATGAAGAAAATCAATAAATTATGAAATGCATGTATTTACTTGAAAATAAATAAATAAAAATCTATTCTAAAAAAGAAAGATTAAATATTATATTATTATTATTCTTCTATGTGTTTTTTTAATTAAATAATGAAAAAAAGTTTAAAGGAATCAAACTAACTAAATTAATGTTCTTTTTGGTATTTTCATTATGTGCAAGAAAAATAAAAAGAAAATGATTAAAATAAAACTAATTGAAAAAATCAAATTTATTTTACAAAATGAAGTTTTAATATATTACTTAGTATATTTTGTTTTTACAAAATAAAAAAAGATAAATTAAGAAAAAAGAAAACTAAACTAAACTAATTCATTTTTTGGTATTTTCTTAAATGTAACAAATTAGCAAAGATAAATTAAAAGAAAATTAATTTCAATAATTAATTTAATTTGATAAAAACAATATTGAATTTGATGAATATATTAAAAAAAGAAGTAAATAAAAACAAAATGAAAATGGGCTTAAGATTTATGTTGGGCCCAAAACAAAAATAAAAGAAGAACAAAGGGTCAGAATGGGGGGGTATGAGCCAACAATTATGTATGGGCTTATGGCTTGAGGGGCGGATAGGCCCAATGCTGAGTTAATTTTGCTGGAAAGAACAAAAAAACAAGGCAGAGGGGAGTATTGGCCATGCGTGGGCTTTGTGACTTGGGGGCAGACATGCCCAATGTTTAAGTTTTGTAACATTTGGTTAGGGTCTTCAGAAATTTAGGGTTTGTTCCTTGTATCTCACAGCGGCGCCGCTTGCCTTTGTTTTCTCTTCTTCATCTCCCTCAGCCTTAAACGCTCTGATTTCCCCCTCCCCTAAGCCGCCGGAGCACCCTCACTTCTCACATCCTCTCAATGATCAGTGATGTTGTCTTAAAACAGTATGGTTCGTTCTATTTTGATTTAGCATTTTTGTTTGATTCGCATGCTTTGTTCATTTCTAGTTTGCTTAACCTATGGTATTGTATGTCTGAGATGCAGCAAAGAGGTACGAAATGGTCATACCTGAGAATTTCTCTATGAAGAGAAGAGGAAAGGTGAGATGGAGCTCCCTGGTGGCTGGATACGAGGGGAAGAGACGATGACGGTTTGCTTCTGATTTTGTGATTGTTGTTGGTTAATGATGCTTGTTTATTCTGAAACTTTTTGATTGTTTGCTATTATTTTCTTCTTCTTCTGAAACCTTTGATATTTCTTTTCCTCTCTCTTGGACTATGAGGATGCTAGTGTTGAATGCTATGTCTGAAACTTTCTTGGTATGTTAGTTGATGATGATGCTTGTTGTTCTGAAACTGATTTGTAAGTTGAAATGTTTGGTATGATTTTGTTGTTGGTAGTTGATGTTGATGATGATTGTAGTTCTGAAATTGATTTGTAAGTTGAAATGTTTGATGGTGATTGTAGTTCTGAAACTTTGTTTTTGCGGGTTTGGCTCTGTTATTACAGTTGTGGCTTTTTGAACTGAGTTTGGAATGTTGGGAAGATTTGAAACTGTTGTTTGTTTTTGGAGGTTGATAACAGGTTTTTTGAATGTTGGTTTGAAACTGTTACAGGTTTTGTGGTTTTTGTTTTGTGAGTTGGTTCATAAGGTTTTTGAATTTTTGTACAGGTTTTTGATTGTTTGATAACAGGTTGGGAGTTTTGGCCTGTTTCTTGAAACTGTTATGTAGTTTTTGTTACAGTTTGTTTGAAAACTGTCATGCAGTTTTTTGGAACTTAGCTTGATGGTTTGGGTGCTATGCAGGTTGTGGTTCTGCAAGTTTTTGTTGTTTGTTGCTATACAGTTTCTTGGGATTTTCTGTTTGATTGTGCAGGTTTTGAGGTTGTTTGAAACTGATATGCAGTTTCTTGGGATTTTCTATTTTGCTGTTACACAGGTTTTGGATTTGGCAGTTTGTGGTTTTCCTACTGTTACAGGTTTTGTGACTTCTGTTTTATAACAGATTTTCTTACCTTTGGTTAGCAGGCTGGGACTTGTAGTTTTTGCTTGAAACCGTTAGGCCCTCTTCTTCTTGCTGTTTTATGGTATTATATCTTGTGCCCAATTTTCTTAGCCAACTGTACAATCCCAAAAAGGTGATATTTCTCCTCTCTCTTTCTCTCTCAATGATAAAGCAGTTTTGCTTTTCCACTTTTCCTGAAAAGTTTGCCTTATTTTTGGAAAATGATGAAAAGCTGTGACAAGCCTTTTGCTTGTGATTTGGTTTATCCTCTGCACTTTTTGCATGCTATTGTCTGCACTTGTACTTTCTAACTGCATTACTTGTGCTACTGTTTATACTTGTGTTGCCTTGGTTCAGTTTGCATCCAGTTTGCTGCAATGTTGTTTGCCTTAGTTCCTATTCTTAGTTTGCTGTAATGTTTAGTTTTGTTGCAATGCTTAGTTTGCTGCAATGTTTAGTTTGCCATGCTGCTTGGCTTGCTTGTGCTGCCTGCCTTAGTTGCTTGACAGTTTGGCCTTGTTGCAATGTTTTCATCTGAACCATTTGCCTTGCATTCTTTAGCTTGCATTTTTTCATTTTTTTTCTCTTTGTGAACCAAGAAGAGAAATCTTCTTGTGATTTGCAAAGAGAAAAAATAAAAACATGATGAAATGAAAAATAGCTCCTCTGATTCCAAACGGCAAACTTTAATGATGAATATTTTCTTTCTTTTTTTTGTTTGAAAATTCTATTTAATTAACTGTACTAATCCTCTTTTCTTTGTCTTTCTTTCATGTGAGCACAAATGGGGTGATGACAAAACGGAGGAAGCAGAAGACTTTGTGGAGAGCACGGGAGCAATGGAAGCTTAGGCTTAGACTTTTTCTTCTTTGTAACTTAGGGATAAATATTTAAACAAATGTACCAATTTACTTTTCAAATACAATAAGTTGCACAACTTAAAGCATTTAAATAATAAACTGTATTGTAACATTTTTTGAAATAAATGAAAAAGTATTTGTGAGATAATATGATATCCAATAAAATCTTCTACTGTCAATATCTTGCAATTCTTCCTTCAAGTCTTCACTGATTATTTAAGATTCCTGATTTAAAATAACTGAAACTGCATTCGAATAATTTCAATACAGATAACTTAAACTTTAAGTAATCCAATAACTCTGCAATCTCATAACCTTGCAACATCATTCTAATCAGAATACGCACTGCGCATTCCAATAAACAAGCAAACGTTTCATTCCATTAACGAAGCATATGTCTTAACAGATGCACATTACCTGGCTAACCCGGATCAGACAAAACCTGAATATTCCAAATGACAGTCTCAGCTCCCATTTCTCATCCCAGATGAACAGACCTTGAGAACAACCAGCAATCTTTCAGTAGGCTTAAAAAGTGTGAAAACATGTGACAGTTAATTTGAATTCTGAGAATTCAGTTTCTTTTTAGAAATGCGAGAAAAACCCTAATTCTTGATCTACTTCCAAAGAAAAATCTGTCTGATCGATTCCTGAGCCAATCTTGAAAATCTGAGAAAACCCTAGGGTTGTGATTTCTTGTGGAAAAGGGAGGGCAAATTTTGGGGTACAACAGCTGCCCCTATTCAATCTTCTTGAACCTGAAGAGTTAGATCGGTGAGTTTGCCGTTCGCGACTCGAAGGTAAAAGATGATTGGACACTAGAGTGCCCCTAGATTTTCACTCGTCAAAGCATAGTTTGAGGGAATGGGCTTAAAGATGCCATTTGGAGATGCGACAGAATCTTGTCGGAGATGGGCTTAAAGATGCCATCCAAGAATGTTTATTAAGTTGTATGTTGTAGGTGAAAGAATGAGTATCATAAAGGTATCCATGTCTGGAACGTCTCTGAGCTAGGGGTCTGAATAAGCAATAGATTAGCATCCATGTTTGGAGCATCCGTAAACTGTTTTCATGAGCTGAATCTGAACAAGCGATAAATTAACATCCGTGTCTGGAAGCATCCGTAAACTGTTTTCATGATCCGAATCTGAACAAGCGATAGATTAACATTCGTGTCTGGAAGCATCCATAAACTGTTTTCATGATCCTTGAATTTGAATAAGCAATAGATTAGCATCCGTGTTTGGAGCATCCGTAAATTTTTTTCATGTTCCTTGAATTTGAATAAGCAATAGATTAGCATCCGTGTTTGGAGCATCCGTAAACTGTTTTCATGAGCTGAATCTGAACAAGCGATAGATTAACATCCATGTCTGGAAGCATTCGTAAACTGTTTTCATGATCCTTGAATTTGAATATGCAATAGATTAGCATCCGTGTCTGGAAGCATTCGTAAACTGTTTTCACGAGCTGAATCTGAACAAGCGATAAATTAACATCCGTGTCTGGAAGCATCCGTAAACTGTTTTCATGATCCTTGAATTTGAATAAGTAATAGATTAGCATCCGTGTTTGGAGCATCCGTAAACTGTTTTCATGAGCTGAATCTGAACAAGCGATAGATTAACATCCGTGTCTGGAAGCATCCGTAAATTGTTTTCATGATCCTTGAATTTGACTAAGCAATAGATTAGCATCCTTTTTTGGAAGCATTTGTAAACTGTTTTCACGAGCTGAATCTGAACAAGCGATAGATTAACATCCGCGTCTAGAAGTATCCATAAACTGTTTTCATGATCCTTGAATTTGAATAAGCAATAGATTAGCATCCGTGTCTGGAAGCATCCGTAAACTATTTTCACGAGCTGAATCTGAACAAGCTATAGATTAACATCCGTGTCTAGAAGCATCCGTAAACTGTTTTCATGATCCTTGAATTTGAATAAGCAATAGATTAACATCCGTGTCTGGAAGCATCCGTAAACTGTTTTCACGAGCTGAATCAGAACAAGCAATAGATTAACATCCGTGTTTGGAAGCATCTGTAAACTGTTTTCATGATCCTTGAGGTTAGTAGCTTGTTAATCTTATTCTGAAAAGGGTAAAGTATTAGCCGAAACACAAAGTTATGTTGCATGAAATGTATGATGCAATATATATGTTTTATCAATTTTCATGATATATGAATGTAATGTATGCGCATGTAAGCTGATGAGCTGTCTTGTTGAGGAAAATAAATCATTGACTGCTTGGAGATAATAAAATCTTTGACTGCTGTTGGGGAAAATGAATCCTGGACCACTGTTGGAGATTCAAGAATTTTGATAACCTCTGTAGGGAGAAGCTATACTGCTGGGGAGATCAAGAGTTTGGGTTATATGCCAATCTACTGGGGATTTCAAAAATGAGAAACTCCGTTCTGTTGAGGATATTAGGGGAAAACTGAATGGTTTCCGCTGGGGATTGGTAGCTCAAAGTTTCCTCTCTGCTGGGGGTCTTAGTGACGTGCTGATTTGATCGGCGACTTCACTGGGGAAAAAAGTTTAAAAATAACTCTCTGAGGAATTATCTGGTTTTAAAGCGACTCTCCGGGGAAAAGGGAGGAGACTGGATGGTCTCCACTGGTGTTCAAAGGTCGAAGGTTTGACTCCGTTGGGGAAGAATGCTTCATTCTTACTGAGGGTTTGTAGTTCAAAGTTTTGCTCCACTAGGGATTGGGAACTTGAAAAATCAGCTCTGATGGGGATTCTTGAAACTTAACTCCGTCGGGGATATGCATTTCAAAGCTTTAGTTCCGCCTAGGATCTGGATGATGTATTGCAGGGGATTTCTCCTGGAATAGCCTAAAGACACTTTCCTACACTTCCATCCTATCAGTAATTATTCTTTCTCATTTCGTTTTATTTGTAAGTAGTGATTATATTTAAATGCATATGCTCATTTAATAAATCATTGGACGTTTTCAAATAAAACACAAGTGTAAAAAAGAAAGAAAAGAAAAGGCAAACAGTTTTCTGCACTTTGAAGTAACTTTGTATTAACTTTGTGTAAGTATTTTGTACAAAGGAGACATACATCCTGGTAAGAGAATGTTGTCATAAAATTGAGAAAAATTTATACAAAGAAAGATGGCTATGTGTAACAATTCCATGGGGTTCCCATTCTGCTATAGCCTTCGTAACTCTGAGTATCTTGTCCATTTGTTGCTTCGTCCGTAGATAATTGGATTGATCAGAAGCTTGGAGTTTGTCCGTGAAGAGATTGTCCTTAAAGTGATCCGACGAGACATAGTCATACGCTTTAATTCCCTAACTTTTGCCTGGACCTCCCTTTCGGGTTTTCGATCCACCGGGAAACTCTTTTCTGCCCAAGTCTCCCTTTTGGGTTTTCAACTTGCCGGGTGTATGATTTTTTTTGTTTATCCCTAATTTTTTCCTGAATCGCCCTTTCGGGTTTTCGATTCACCGGGATGCCCATTTTTGCCCAAGTTGCCCTTTCAGGTTTTCAACTTGTCGGGTCGTTTATGCATAGTATCTTTTAACTATGTATGCATTCGCAGGGTGCGGCAGGTCGTCGCCGTCCATGGTGGTTAGAATCACAACCCCACCAGAAAAGATGCTTTTGATCACAAATGGTCCTTCGTAAGTAGGAGTCCATTTGCCCTTGGGATCACTTTGCGGCAAGATGATCCGCTTGATTACAAGACCTCCGATTTGATATACCTGACGTCTGACTTTCTTGTTGAAAGCCTTGATCATCCATTTTTGATACGTCTGACCATGACAAACAGCAGTAAGTCGCTTCTCGTCAATTAAGTTAAGTTGATCAAGTCGGGTCTGAATCCAATCGTCTTCACTTAAACCAACATCCTTCATAATTCTCAAGGAAGGAATCTGAACCTCCATAGGTAAAACAACTTCCATGCCATATACCAAAGAAAAGGGGGTTGCCCCAATTGAAGTTCGCGCCGTGGTACGGTATCCGTGCAGAGCAAACGGTAACATCTCATGCCAGTCCTTGTAGGTGACTGTCATCTTTTGAATGATCTTCTTGATATTTTTGTTTGCAGCTTCGACAACACCGTTCATCTTTGGCCGATAGGGAGATGAATTGTGATGTTGAATCTTGAACTGCTCGCACAAAGCGTTGATCATAGTGTTGTTCATGTTTGTACCGTTGTCCGTGATGATTCGGTCAGGGATACCATACCGGAAAATGAGGTTCTGCTTGATGAAGCGGGCAACCACATTCTTTGTAACAGAGGCGAAGGAAGCTGCTTCGACCCACTTGGTAAAGTAATCAATGGCCACCAGGATGAAGCAGTGTCCATTGGATGCTGTAGGCTTGATCTCTCCAATCATGTCGATACCCCACATTGCGAATGGCCAAGGAGCCGTTAGGACATTGAGGGGAACTGGAGGAATATGTACCTTATCAGCATAGATTTGGCATTTGTGGGAAGTACGGGAATATTGATGACAATCAGCTTCCATGGTAGACAAGTAGTAGCCTGCCCTTAGAATCTTCTTAGCCATCGTATGTCCGCTCAAGTGGGTGCCAAATGTGCCACTATGCAGTTCAGTCATGATCTGCTCAGCTTCAACCTTGTCCACACAACGAAGCAGAACACAATCATGGTTGCGCTTGTATAGGATACCATTGCTCAGGAAGAACTTGGCAGCAAATCTCCTTAAGAACTTTTTGTTGTTGACTGAAGCTCCTTCAGGGTATTCTTGAGTCTTGATATACCTTTTGATTTCGTGAAACCAGGGTTGTTCCACTACTTCTTCGGTATTAATCTCGTGACAATGTGCAGGTTCGTCCATTCGCTCGACGGTAATTTGGGGAGCCTCATTATCCCAGTTAAGTTTAAACATGGAAGACATTGTAGCTAGAGCATCCGCTAGCTGATTTTCTTCTCGCGGGAAGTGCTCGAAGGTAATCTGCTCGAAATGAGTTAACAATGTCAGGACATGTTCTATGTAGGGGATGAGATTAGGATGTTTAGTGTCCCACTCTCCTTTGATTTGACTGATAACCAAAGCGGAGTCTCCAAGAACAACCAAAGATTTGATTCCCAAGTCAATCGCAGCCTTGATACCAAAGATACAAGCTTCATACTCGACGATGTTGTTGGTGCAGCTGAAGCAGAGTCTAGCAGTGAAAGGTGTATGGAAACCTTCCGGAGAGATAAGTACCGCGCCGATACCGTTGCCAAGTGCATTTGAAGCACCATCAAAGTACAGGGTCCATCGGGATCCTTGTTCAGGTCCGTCATACGGTCCGTTTCCTTCAATGTTGTCCAATGTCATAATGTCTTCGTCGAGGAAGTCGAACTTCATGGATTGGTAATCTTCGACAGCTTGATGAGCTAGATGGTCAGCTAGTACACTCCCCTTTATAGCTTTTTGGGTTGTGTACTGGATATCATACTCGGTCAGGATCATTTTCCATCTAGCGATTCTTCCAGATAAAGCGGGCTTTTCGAAGATGTACTTGATCGGATCCATTTTAGAAATTAGCAGAGTGGTATGTGTCAACATATACTGCCTTAGTCGGCGAGCAGCCCATACCAAAGCGTAGCAAGTTTTCTCGAGCAGTGAATAGCGAGTCTCACAGTCGATAAACTTTTTGCTAAGGTAATAAATGGCATTCTCTTTTCGACCAGACTCGTCATGTTGGCCCAATACGCACCCCATTGAGTTATCCAAAACAGTAAGATACATGATTAGCGGCCTTCCTTCGACGAGTGGCATCAATATAGGAGGTTCTAGCAAATACTCTTTGATTTTATCGAAAGCAACTTGACAGTCATCATTCCATTCAACCACCTGATCCTTCTTCAACAGTTTGAAGATTGTCTCACAGGTAGATGTCAGGTGAGAAATGAACCTTGCAATGTAGTTTAGGCGTCCCAAGAAACCTCTCACCTCCTTCTTAGTGCGAGGGGCAGGCATTTCTTGTATAGCTTTGACTTTGGCAGGATCAACCTCGATGCCTTTGTTGCTGACGATGAATCCCAAGAGTTTACCAGACCTAACTCCGAAAATGCACTTGCTAGGGTTCAGTCTGAGCTTATACTCCTTCAACCTGACAAACAGCTTTTGCAAATGGTCAAGGTGTTCTTCTTCTGTCTGTGAACGGGCTATCATGTCGTCTATGTAGACTTCAATCTCATGATGTATCATGTCATGAAACAAAGCTACCATGGCGCGCTGATAGGTTGCCCCGACATTCTTCAGTCCGAATGGCATCACTTTATAGCAGAAGGTACCCCACTGTGTAACAAAGGTAGTTTTCTCCATGTCTTCAGGGACCATTTTGATCTGGTTGTACCCTGAAAATCCATCCATTAAAGAAAATACCTTGTGCTGAGCTGTATTGTCAACCAAGATGTCAATATGCGGTAGTGGAAAGTCATCTTTAGGGCTAGCCCTGTTTAAGTCTCTGTAATCCACGCACATTCTCACTTTGCCATCTTTCTTAGGCACAGACACAATGTTAGCAACCCATTGTGGATAGGAAGTAACAGCAAGAAACCCGGCATTGAACTGCTTCATCACTTCGGCTTTGATCTTTTCAGACATATCAGGCCTCATTCGGCGGACTTTTTGTTTAATTGGTGGACATTCTTCTCTAGTAGGGAGACGGTGAACCACAATATCTGTGTCGAGTCCTGGCATGTCTTCATAGGACCAGGCGAAGATCTCAACATATTCATTCAACAACTGAACAAAACGCTCTTTGACATTTGGCTTTAGGTTGGCACCCACTTTAACCTCTCTTCTGTCTTCGGCCGTACCCAAGTTGATAGTCTCTAATAGTTCTTCACGGAGCAGAATAGCCCTTTCTTCCTGTTGTAGAAGTCTAGCCAACTCTCCAGGCACTTCACAATCTTTATCACCTTCATGTTCGACATGATTGACCAGATCTTTAGAGTCACTGAAGGCCATAGCAAAATTGTTACCCATGGAATCTGGAGTGGATGGGTACCTGCATTTTGTGAGTGTGGGTGTGTGTAAGGGATAGACATCTTTAAACAAATAAAATGTAAAAAGAAAGAAAATGAACACAAAAGTTTATATATGAAAACGTCCATGATTCATTAAAAATGGCATATGAAAATGAAGAATCAAAACCCTTACAAATGGACCTATATGCCCTGGGTAAGGCACAAGGCAAAAAGAGTGTACGAATTGTTTAATAATTATGACAGAACAACGGAAATGTTCGAAAGATAAATTACTGATTGATGAAAGTAATGGGAACGAAATCTTTCGCCTCCCAGTTGTTCAGTCCTCCTTCAATGGTCGGAAAAATCCAATCTTCAAAATTGCTCTCATCTTCTTCATCTTCCAAAGCATGAACTTCGTGAGGAGTGATCTTTAATGGTGGTCCTCCAGCCCGGGAGTGACGCACAGCCTTCTGACCAGCAGCAGTAAAACCCAAACCGAACTTATTTATCTTGAAAGGAAAATCTGGTAGCTGACCCCACACTGTACTTCCTCCTTCCTCGATCACAGCCTTTGCATCTTTAAGGGATGCCATCTGGGACACAGGCTTGGTAATAATGGGTACATAAGTCGTTGTCTTAGCTGCCGCAAATTCAGGAGAAACCTCTTCAAAATGTTGGAAAGGGGTTTCTATTAATTCACCATCTAACTCCACATAGCGGAAAGAGTTAAGGTGGCTTATCATATACTCCTCCTCACCATGAACCGTTATGATTTTACCCTGAACTGGGCATTTGAGCTTTTTGTGTAGAGAAGAAGTGACTGCCCCAGCGTTGTGGATCCAAGGTCTTCCAAACAAACAAGAGTATGAAGGACGGATGTCCATCACATAAAATGTAGAGTTGAAAATTTCTGTTCCCACCTTAATTGGGATGTCCACCTCTCCTTGGACCATCCACTTAGAATCGTCGAAGGCTCTAACAATGATATTACTGGGCTTTAAGGTCAAACCTTCACAGTCTAGTCTGTCCAATGCTTTCTTTGGCAGGACATTTAAAGATAACCTAGTATCAACCAGAACGTGAGCAAGTGTGGTTCCTCTGCACTCTACCGAAACATGCAGCACATCATTATGCTTTCTTCCCTTAGATGTTAGATCGACATCAGAGAAGCCAAGACCATTTTCGGCGGTTAGGCTGGCTACACACTCTTGAAACTGATCCGCAGAAGTTTCTTGAGGCACGTGCGCCATCTTCAAGAATTTGATCAAGGCTTTGGCATGAGCCTCGGGACAGAGCAATAGGGCCAGTATGGAGATTTTTGAAGGGGTTTGCCCCAATTTTTCTACGACATCATAGTCGCTTTTCTTAATTATTTTTAAAATTTCCTCCATTTCCTTTTGGGTGGTCTCGGGGATGACCAAAGGCTGAGCCCTCGTCCTGACGGGTGCCTCTTGGATCCCCTTACCTTTATCAACAACAACAACAGAGGGTACAACTTTTGGAGTAACAATTTCTTCAATTACTGGACTTTGCACAAATATCTTGACTGGCACAGGAGCACTTGAGGGTCCGAAGATTGCCTTTGGAGGAGCAATCTCCGGAGAGAAGATTCTTCCGCTATGAGTGATCTTACTTGTCCCCGCAATATTTCCTATGTCAGGAGTTTCTTCATCAGAATTATCTTCCACTAATTCAATCTGCTTAACATCGTAGTAGAAGATCTCTCCTCCATAATTCCACGGTATTGTCTTATTGGACTTGTATGGGATAGGACCCGGCATAGTAATCTTCAGCGGTACAATCTTTGGATCGGGTGTAATCTTAATAGGTCTCTTGGAGACCTTAGAAAGATTGTCGGAAATGGTAATTATAGCAATATCGTTGATTGAAGTAACAAGAGTAACAGGAGTAACAGGAGTTTTCTGAAAGAGGATCTCTTGATTATCCATTAGGCGTTGGACGCCTAACTTCAACAACAGTCAGTCGGATTGTAGAGACGAACAAAAGTAATAATCTTTTTCACAGCCTGGGAAGATCCCGAATTTCAATAGATTTATC
This sequence comes from Vicia faba, assembly GCA_948472305.1. Taxonomy (NCBI): domain Eukaryota; kingdom Viridiplantae; phylum Streptophyta; class Magnoliopsida; order Fabales; family Fabaceae; genus Vicia; species Vicia faba. Next base: position 841,798,341 of record OX451737.1, read on the forward strand.
TTGATTATTGGTAAAGGGGTCATTAAGTCATCAACAACAGTGTGATCGGTGGATCTGGAACTGACTGTTTAACGCTGGTTCGCGAAATGTCGCGGAAGCAAGAGTCGCCACCGTCTTTTATTTTCTCCAAATGGAAAGGACAAAAGCACAGAAAAATTCCTTAAAGAGATTGCTCTCAGTTCGGGAGGTAGATTATAGAAAGGGAAGGTGTTAGCACCCTTTCTATCCATGGTTATCCATGGGCTCTTAGATACTTGCTCATTTGTGTTTTCAAAAATGTTTAGTTTGCTTTTCAATTGTGGGTTTTAAAAAGTTTCTTTGAAAATTCCAGTTCGACTCTTGTATCAGTCCTCAAGAGTGTTTGAAAAAATTGCTTTCGAAAGCTTTTTTGAAAATGTGTTGGTGTGAAAAGTATTTTGTTTTGTTTTGAAATTTAGAGCAAGTATCTAGAGTCGTCTACCTACCCTAAGGAATTCGTCTGTGTAAATGTCCTTTAAAGTAGTGCCATCCCACCATTGAGAGGTAGGTAGCACCACCGTTGGAGGTGTTCGGGTCAATTCGAGGTTCGGGACATGGTGATCACCAGAGCAATGGGAAGACACCTTAGAAGCTACCCTCATGCCAGGTTCCCGGATCATGAGGACTTACTAAGACATCCTCTACTCGACGATCACCTTTCGAGGCAAGGCAACAGTGAGGCGTACCCTAGGGGTGGTGTGTGATTTGTGTGTCATTTTCAGTTTATTATTTGTCTTGTCATGCATTGGTGATCTACGTTTTGATTTTATTTTTTTGGGCATTCATTCTTTCATGTGATTGTTTAACAGTTAAAGGTGCGGGAATTTAAAGTGCGGAAAAGATAAAGGTCCTACGCTATTACAAAGGCGCGGGTCTACATCGCCAAATTAATACAAAACCCGATTTAAAATAAAATGCAGAAAATAAATGCCTAATTAACTATTACAGGGCTTTGGGGCAAATACATTACATTCACAAAAAAGAAATAAAATGAAATGCGCGAAAAGAAAATATAATCGAACGTGAGGGCGTTGGACCCTTTAAAGAAGTTAAAATGAATTTATTAATTAATTAAGTTAAATAAAGGAAATGACTTATTTTTTATGTTTTTTGGATTTGTGGATTTAAAGAAAATTAAATTAATTAAAAGTCAAATAATTCTAGTTCTAATTGTTTTTTAATTTATTAAAGAAAAATTACCTAAGTTAAAACTAATTTAAACATAATTGATTAATTACAAGTATTTATGAAATTAATTAATGGTTAAAAATAATTATAATAAGAAAATAAAATATTTATTTAAAAAGATGAAAATGTGCTAAAGACTTATTTTTTTTATATTTTTTAGTTATTAAAAAAAGCATTAAAGTTAATAACCTAAAATCAAAACTAAATTAATTATTGAATTTTATTTACAAAAATGGAACTATTAATTGATTAAATAAAATATTTTTATACCTCTTTTATGATTTCCTGATTTTTTTGGTTTTTATATTAAGAAATAAAACTAATTAAATTAGTATTTAGAATCTAATTAAGTCTAATCAATTTTAATATTGCAAAATAATTTAGAGTTTCCTAGAATAAAAAAACCTAATTAATTAATTAAATTTAGAAAAAAAAGAAAAATCTAAAATTTATTTGGGTAAGAATATTTTTGTGATTTTTTGAAATAAAAAGAAAAATTAATTTTGTTAATAAATAAGCAAATTAAATAAATCAAAATAAAATAGAAAAGAAAATAAATTCAAGGGAAAAAGGAAATGGGCCTGTTTTCATCAAAACGCAACTCCACATAATCTGAACCCTAGCCATGGAGGTTCACGTTTTGGCCACGAAAAATCCCAAGCGATAGCCCAGACCTGCTCTAAACATCCACTGGAACTCAAAGGTATGGTTAGTAGGGATTAAATCAAGCTATAATAAAAAATACGATCCATGGAAATTCTGCAAAATGGATGTTCATGTAGCTACAGTTTCAGCATGCATGGTTATATGAAAAGAGTGTGTTTATACCTTATTTTTCCTGTAGATCACGATAGGATGGGTGGGAGGTCTTGTGGATGGCTGAATCCTTGAGTTCGATCTTAGTGCAATTCTTTGGAATTTTTGAAAAGAAATTTCTCTTGGCTGCCTCTCTCTCACGTTTTTTTCTTATGCCTTGTGATAGTTTTCTCTAGGTTATGTAGGTGATTCTGATCAACATTAAGGCTCATCATACCATGCATTCAAGCTTGAGATTTTAACATAAACTCCCTTAACAAACTTTCCTTTTTGAACCAATTTTTGAAATGTTGCTCCATTTGGCCTTGAAACGAAATTGGGAAGTTGCATAATGATGAGTCAAAGTTAGTTAAGACCAAATATTCCTTTTAATTAAACTTTTTGATTTTCCTTTAATTTTAAAATATTTAAAGTTAATTAAATCCAATAAAATCAATTAAAAATGAAAAAATTAAATTAAAATTTTGAAATAAAAGGTGGGACACGTGGGAAGAATGGCCAAGTTAATTCAAGTGGAAAAAGTGGGCCCCTTTTGTCAAAAAATGAAATTTCAAGGATAAATGATTTTGGCCATTTCACAAAAATTTCCCAACTTCTCCAATGCATATCTTGCTCAATTTTTAAGCTTTGATCATGTTCTTGGACAGTTTGGAAAGGTCTTGAAGTCCTCTAACCAATGTCTTTGGTCCCATGTCATTTTGATTTACCAATCTCAAGTTATGGTCTTTGACTTAAAGTCCCTTTTTGTTGACTTTTGAAAATGACCTATAATGTTGAAATTGATAACTTTTTGTGAGAGCATTTCTTGGACTTGGAGTGTGAAGATGAGTTGTAGGAAATGTCTTTCTCTTCAAAATGAGCTTTGGATGGAATTTTTCTGATAATCCATGTGGAAGTTATGCCCTGGTCAATTTACAGTTGACTTTTTCAACTGTCCAAATAAGGAAACTTTTGCATCTTGATGATTTTTGAGCCAAGCTTTGAGAATCATGATCAAGCATTGATCAAATGATGTTTGTGGCTTCAAAATGAGATGTTGACAAAAAATTTGAACTTTTGACTGTCAAATGACCATTTTGCCCCTATAGTTGACTGTAGTGCAATTAGGGTTTTTGACTGTGCAATTTTGTGCTGAAAGTCTTGAAACTTGATATGAGGATGCTTGACCATATTTATAGGCATGTGGGACTTGATTGGACCCTTGGAAACTTCATTTTCTTGATCAGAACCAAAACCCCAATTTTGACTGCTTAGGAGGCCCTTGAACTGTGCAACCTTTGGGGAGATTTTGAAGCATGACTTGGCAATTTCTTGAAGAATATGGGAGGGCAAATTTTGGGGTACAACAGTTGCCCCTGTTCAATCTTCTTAGACCTGAGGATGCAGATTGGCTGACGTGCCTTTCGTAATCCGAGGGTAGAAGATGATTGAACACTAGAGTGCCCAGAAATTTGCGCTCACATAGTAGCAGTGTGGTGATGGGAATGGGCTTATAGATGCCATTTGGAGATTGATGGATAGGATGATGGGCTTATAGATGCCATGCTAAGAGGTGATGGAAGGTGGATGGGCTTATAGATGCCATCTGGACGTCGATCGCGTAAGAGATTCCTTAGCGAGAACTTGCGTACCTGCAAAAGAAGAATGAGTACCTGACATGTTGCAGGATCTGGTTTTCGGATGCTTTGTATAGATGTGTCCTGATTGGTTACAGGAGCTGGATTTGGAGTTTCAAAAGATGATGAATGAACCAGGGATGGTTACTACCTCAACGGGGACGGTGAGAGAACCTTGGGTGACTTTAACCTCAACAGCAATCGTTGAGAAAGTCTTGGGACTACCACCTCCGCAGGATCGGGAAGAGAACCATAGGCAATTATAATCTCAAAGGCGAACATTGAGAAAAACCTGGAACGGAATTATCGTCTCCGCAACATTGGGGAGAGAACCAATAGGAAATTATAATCTCAAAAGCGGACGTTTGAGAAAAACCTGGGATGGAATTATCGTCTCCGCAACATTGGGGAGAGAACCAATAGGAAATTATAATCTCAAAAGCGGACGTTTGAGAAAAACCTGGGATGGAATTATCGTCTCCGCAACATTGGGGAGAGAACCATAGGAAATTATAATCTCAAAAGCGGACGTTTGAGAAAAACCTGGAATGGAATTATCATCTCCACAACATTGGGGAGAGAACCATAGGAAATTATAATCTCAAAAGCGGACGTTTGAGAAAAACCTGAAATGGAATTATCGTCTCCACAACATTGGGGAGAGAACCATAGGAAATTATAATCTCAAAAGCGGACGTTTGAGAAAAACCTGGGATGGAATTATCATCTCCGCAGCATCGGGGAGAGAACCATAGGAAATTATAATCTCAAAAGTGGACGTTTGAGAAAAACATGGAATGGAATTATCATCTCCACAACATTGGGGAGAGAACCATAGGAAATTATAATCTCAAAAGCGGACGTTTGAGAAAAACCTGGGATGGAATTATCGTCTCCGCAACATTGGGGAGAGAACCATAGGAAATTATAATCTCAAAAGCGGACGTTTGAGAAAAACCTGGAATGGAATTATCATCTCCACAACATTGGGGAGAGAACCATAGGAAATTATAATCTCAAAAGCGGACGTTTGAGAAAAACCTGAAATGGAATTATCGTCTCCACAACATTGGGGAGAGAACCATAGGAAATTATAATCTCAAAAGCGGACGTTTGAGAAAAACCTGGGATGGAATTATCATCTCCGCAACATCGGGGAGAGAACCATAGGAAATTATAATCTCAAAAGCGGACGTTTGAGAAAAACCTGGAATGGAATTATCATCTCCACAACATTGGGGAGAGAACCATAGGAAATTATAATCTCAAAAGCGGACGTTTGAGAAAAACCTGGGATGGAATTATCATCTCCGCAACATTGGGGAGAGAACCATAGGAAATTATAATCTCAAAAGCGGACGTTTGAGAAAAACCTGGGATGGAATTATCATCTCTGCAACATTGGGGAGAGAACCATAGGAAATTATAATCTCAAAAGCGGACGTTTGAGAAAAACCTTTGATAACTTCTACTGAGTCTTCATCAGAAAAATCTGTTTGGGGTCGATTTAGCTGGACTAGAGAAGGCCTTGGACTGGATAAGAAATCTTTGGAGTCGATTAACTGAACCGGTCTAGGTCTTGAAATATGATTGAGAATTTAACTGAATCTTTCCTGAAAGGTAAAGGTCAGTCATATGCAATGCATGATATGGACCAAGCAATGATGTTCTCAACATAAATGAGATTTGTAAGATATGATGCGTCTATGCATTCTATGATGATGTATGTGATGTTTAGGAATGTATGTTTTCGTCTAGGAAAGTAAATCCTTGACGGGTGCCGGGAAGTCATATCCTGGGCTGATGTTGGAGAATAGATATCGCTTCCGCTGGGGATGATAGCTGCAAGAATACCGGCAGGAGAAGATGACTCTGTTGGGAAATAAACTTGGCGAATGGAATAACTCTGCGGGGAGGAAAGCACTCTAACAATCTTGCTGAGGAGCAATACTCTGTGGGGAGAGAGATACTTTGGCTGAATTGTTGATAGTAACTTGCTGAGGATACCCTTGTTGTGTTGGAAGTGTTGATAGACTTCGCTGGGGATGAGAAGACTGTGTTGACGACGACCTTTCCGTGGCTTTTGGCTGAGGATAACCCAGTTATATCCTGTTAAGGAAATAACTCTTTGAATAAAGCCGGACGACGCGTTCGTGCTTTGCGAGGATAAGCTTCCAGAATCTACTGGGGATAAGCTTACTGCTTAAGGAGGCGAATTCCAACTTTCCTTGGGACCCTGGGTTGGACTCCTGGGGAAGTTTTGAACTGCGGGGAAGTGATTCCTTTGAATGTTTGGTATACCGCCGGGGAACAATCTTTAGACCAAGATTGCCGGGGATGCTTGTTAAGAATATATGCTGCCGGGGCATGTTGAGATTTGCTGGAGGATACTCAACTTCCTTAAGATTTGATAACTTTGCTTGAGGAGAGCGCACTGACTTGCTGACTTACTCTCTGGGGAATTGGGATATTTGGTTATGTTCTTTAGCTGAATTCACCTTGATACCTTGGAGGACAGAACAATCAGATTGCTTAAACCATCCATTATTGCCCCTGTTTCTATGGGGGAGGCACCTGTGGGATGCTGATAATTGTTGAGGGTCAAACCTTCTTCAGGTAGGCAGGTGACAAGATGACAGGACATAGTCGTACGCTTTGATACCTAACTTTTGCCTGGACCGCCCTTTCGGGTTTTCAGTCCACCGGGATACCCATTTTTGCCCAAGCCGCCTTTTCAGGTTTTCGACTTGCCGGGTGTACAGATTTTTTCATTTCATCCCTTCATTTTGCCCGAACCCTTTTGGTTCGCCGGGAAGCCCCAATTTTTGCCTAGGTATGTCAACCTAGCGGGTCTTTGATTTTGCATAGTATCTTTTCGACTATGTCCGTGCTTTCAGGGAGTTGCCCCTGTTAGGAGTGTTTTGTCATGCCACAGAAGATGTTTAATCAGGCAAGATTTGTCGTTTGGAATGCCCCAAGTGACTCAGGCGGAGATTTTCCCCAGGCTATTTGGCCTTTGAGAGATTCTCCGAATCTTGATTGGATTGCCCCAGATGATGGACCCTGCTCATGCCATGCCCCTTGATTGGAAGTTCTTTTGTTCACTAGGTATTCATCGTGCGAATTTCTATGCTGTTCAAACAAAAAGTCATATGCAAACAAAGTTATGTTAAAAATGCAAAGCCTATGTCTGTCTTGAAGATTTTGAAAATGAATTCTTCTTTTTTTTCCATAAAACAAATGAACGTTTGTAAAACGTGATGTCAACTCCTTCTTTATAGTAAGCCTTAAGGAGTCAGGATACCTTTCGTCACAGTATGCTTTCGAACTAACTCATGCTTCAGCTAGGACTTTTAAGGGTTATAACGTGGCTTGGTTCACGGTTCAAGAAACAAAGGATAAAGGCTCAAGTTTATTTGTACCCACCCGCTCTTCGTGATGTTCTCCAAACCTAAATTCAGTTGATCGTGCGTTAGACCTTATTTGAGTTTTTGTCCTGATGTTCCAATGATGGTTCAGATATTGATGATTTATTCTGAATAGGCAGTCATTTTTGTCGAGGGTTTGTAAGACCTCTTTCTTTTTTTGACTTTGTTATCCCTATTTTTTGCCTGAACTGTTTCCTTTGTGATTACAGTCAGCGGGATGCCCCAGTTTTGTAAGTCTCCTTCATAGGTTTTGACTTAATGGGTTCTTATTTTGAAAGATAATGACTGCCCTTCTTTATTGATTATTCGGAACCATCACTGTCTTTCTTTGTTTTGTAGGGACCTCCTTCGGCGCCATTCGTTATGCACTTGGATCAACTGAGAAGACTACCCTGCCCCAGGTTATGATTAAGGGTTTTAATTTTCGAAAAGAAAAACTCCTACTTCTTTGGCTCAGAGGGGTTAACGAGGGATTATCTTCCTTATAACTCCAGTGTTTAGGGATTGAAACAATGCCTGTACCTCATCAGCGGGGTCTGTTCAAAAGCATACTGTAGTGATCGTGGTATCGTTTTCGTCATCCTCCCTCAAGAGGCTTAGAATTATTATTTAAGAGTTGATCATCAGAAAAAATATGAAAATAATTTGCATTTAGTGAATACGAATATATTGTTTTAGAACAGACATATGCGATGCATTAATGAAATAACAATGTTTAACATGAGTAAATGTTTGAACAAAAGAGAATTGCAACTTGAACATTCGAATGAACAAAACTTTCTCAATCCTAGCCATGTTTTGGCAAGGGAGCAGTGATCACGTGGGGAGTCTTGGGTACTTTAAACTGAATCTCTCCAGCATCGATCATGTCTTGGATCTTATTTTTCAAGCTCCAACAATCATCTGTAGTATGCCCCGGGCTGTCAGAGTGATAAGCGCAGCGGGCGTTGGGGTTATACTTCGGTGACGTTGTATTTTGGTTCTTCGGAGCTTCTTTTAGAGTTACCAGCTTGGTCTCCAGCAACTGTGGCAATATCTGGGATAAGGTCATGCTGAGCCGAGTGAACTGCCTTCTCTCGCTCTTTTGTTGGTTGCGATGTTGAATTTGTGACACTGGAGCCATTTGAGGAGCTCTCCCCTTACCTCCTTGTCTCAAAGGTGGTTGAACGATGACTGGCTTTTTACCCTTAGGCTTTTGCCCCAGTTGGTTACCCTGAAGCAGTTGGTTAACGAGAAACCAGAGCTCATCTTGTCTTTGAGCTAACCCTTGAATGGCAGTCACCTGCCCCAGCATCTGGACCCTCAATGCATCCACCTCAGCTTGTAGGTGTTCCAGCTTTTCATCCTCAGCACTGTTCCTGACAAAGGTCTCCATGAGAAGTGTTCTTAGCTCCTCCTGCCCCTTGGATAGATTCAGGAGGATTTCCCCGAACCGAGTCTCTTGAGCAAGAAAGTCCTGGTTATCTTGTGGGCAAGCCATTGCTGAAATAGACGGCGGAGATGGTAAGTGACCTGTAAAAAAGGTACCTGTAATGCAATGATATGTATGTATGCATGCAATGTTTTCAAGGATCTCGCGGGGTAAACAAGAAAATTTGTTAGAATTTGAAACCGGTAGCTTGATTGAAGGAACTTCATATTGTTGAGAGTCCTTCTTCAAGGGTCAAAAGGCTCACCATATCCAGTGGGTCATAGCCCCTGACTTTAGTCATCATGTCTAGTTTTGATTTCCAAACAACCTTGGTTAAGGGAACCTTCTTCAAGAGTCAGAGCTCACCATATCAAGTGGGTCATAGCCCCTGACAACTTTGGCTAGAGGAAAATAAATCCTCTTTGCCCCTTGCTGGGGTAGTTGATTCACCATGACCTGCATCACAAGCCCCTTGAGATCCTTGAAATGGATTAGGATGTATGCAATGGTATGATGTCATGATGCATGGGGTAATATGGATAAACCCTGTTATGAGCCCTTGTTAAGGACTGCAAACCAAAACCTGCAAGAAACTCAAGTAAAACCTGTCATGAGTCCCAATTAAGGACTATAAACAAAACCTGCAAGAAACTTGGTAAACTTTGTTATGAGTCCTAATTAAGGACTATGACAAAAAACTGCAAGAAACTTAGTAAGCCCTGTCATGGGTCCCAGTTAAGGACTAAAACAAAACCTGCAAGAAATTCGGTAAACCCTGTTATGAGTCCTAATTAAGGACTATGGACCAAACCTGCAAGTAGTTCATGTGTCAGTTTAACAAGCATGCAAGTAGGCAAGTACGAAGGCACACAAGTCACACAAAAGAGCCCTTAGAGTTTAGGCCAGCATGAGGTCGAGGTATTACCCTCTTTCAGTTTGTTGGTTCATACCTGTCCTATCAAAGTAACCGGGTTTTTAGAGGATCCCAATATCATTGACTACCCTCAATCGGTCATAACTCCAGCATCACAATCTTTTCTTGCGGCCAGAACCATCACGAGAGTTTAGCCTCAATGGGCGTAGCATACTGCTACTGTTCTATTGGCCAAGTTGGGTCAATTTAGGGTTCTAAGGTCGGTTGGTGCTTAATGACTCCTTGGAAGACCCATATTCTCCCCGTTTCAACACGAGGGATATCGGTACAGACCAAGGCGCCACACCAACGTAGCCACTGCTTCACCCATGTCGGTATACGCCGGACAGGTCCCTCACAGCTTATGCCACCTAAACAGGGTATCCCCAGATCCGGGTTAGGATCTATGTAACTCCCATGCAACCCACAAATTTAAAGCATACAAGTCAATACAATTGAAAACACAGTTATGAACTAACCCTAAGGTACACCTCACTTTAAGTTAAGTCCCCAGCAGAGTCGCCAGTTCTGTGATCGGTGGATCTGGAACTGACTGTTTAACGCTGGTTCGCGAAATGTCGCGGAAGCAAGAGTCGCCACCGTCTTTTATTTTCTCCAAATGGAAAGGACAAAAGCACAGAAAAATTCCTTAAAGAGATTGCTCTCGGTTCGGGAGGTAGATTATAGAAAGGGAAGGTGTTAGCACCCTTTCTATCCATGGTTATCCATGGGCTCTTAGATACTTGCTCATTTGTGTTTTCAAAAATGTTTTGTTTGCTTTTCAATTGTGGGTTTTAAAAAGTTTCTTTGAAAATTCCAGTTCGACTCTTGTATCAGTCCTCAAGAGTGTTTGAAAAAATTGCTTTCGAAAGCTTTTTTGAAAATGTGTTGGTGTGAAAAGTATTTTGTTTTGTTTTGAAATTTAGAGCAAGTATCTAGAGTCGTCTACCTACCCTAAGGAATTCGTCTATGTAAATGTCCTTTAAAGTAGTGCCATCCCACCATTGAGAGGTAGGTAGCACCACTGTTGGAGGTGTTCGGGTCAATTCGAGGTTCAGGACATGGTGATCACCAGAGCAATGGGAAGACACCTTAGAAGCTACCCTCATGCCAGGTTCCCGGATCATGAGGACTTACTAAGACATCCTCTACTCGACGATCACCTTTCGAGGCAAGGCAACAGTGAGGCGTACCCTAGGGGTGGTGTGTGATTTGTGTGTCATTTTCAGTTTATTATTTGTCTTGTCATGCATTGGTGATCTATGTTTTGATTTTATTTTTTTGGGCATTCATTCTTTCATGTGATTGTTTAACAGTTAAAGGTGCGGGAATTTAAAGTGCGGAAAAGATAAAGGTCCTACGCTATTACAAAGGCGCGGGTCTACATCGCCAAATTAATACAAAACCCGATTTAAAATAAAATGCAGAAAATAAATGCCTAATTAACTATTACAGGGCTTTGGGGCAAATACATTACATTCAAAAAAAAGAAATAAAATGAAATGCGCGAAAAGAAAATATAATCGAACGTGAGGGCGTTGGACCCTTTAAAGAAGTTAAAATGAATTTATTAATTAATTAAGTTAAATAAAGGAAATGACTTATTTTTTATGTTTTTTGGATTTGTGGATTTAAAGAAAATTAAATTAATTAAAAGTCAAATAATTCTAGTTCTAATTGTTTTTTAATTTATTAAAGAAAAATTACCTAAGTTAAAACTAATTTAAACATAATTGATTAATTACAAGTATTTATGAAATTAATTAATGGTTAAAAATAATTATAATAAGAAAATAAAATATTTATTTAAAAAGATGAAAATGTGCTAAAGACTTATTTTTTTATATTTTTTAGTTATTAAAAAAAGCATTAAAGTTAATAACCTAAAATCAAAACTAAATTAATTATTGAATTTTATTTACAAAAATGGAACTATTAATTGATTAAATAAAATATTTTTATACCTCTTTTATGATTTCCTGATTTTTTTGGTTTTTATATTAAGAAATAAAACTAATTAAATTAGTATTTAGAATCTAATTAAGTCTAATCAATTTTAATATTGCAAAATAATTTAGAGTTTCCTAGAATAAAAAAACCTAATTAATTAATTAAATTTAGAAAAAAAAGAAAAATCTAAAATTTATTTGGGTAAGAATATTTTTGTGATTTTTTGAAATAAAAAGAAAAATTAATTTTGTTAATAAAAAAGCAAATTAAATAAATCAAAATAAAATAGAAAAGAAAATAAATTCAAGGGAAAAAGGAAATGGGCCTGTTTTCATCAAAACGCAACTCCACATAATCTGAACCCTAGCCATGGAGGTTCACGTTTTGGCCACGAAAAATCCCAAGCGATAGCCCAGACCTGCTCTAAACATCCACTGGAACTCAAAGGTATGGTTAGTAGGGATTAAATCAAGCTATAATAAAAAATACGATCCATGGAAATTCTGCAAAATGGATGTTCATGTAGCTACAGTTTCAGCATGCATGGTTATATGAAAAGAGTGTGTTTATACCTTATTTTGCCTGTAGATCACGATAGGATGGGTGGGAGGTCTTGTGGATGGCTGAATCCTTGAGTTCGATCTTAGTGCAATTCTTTGGAATTTTTGAAAAGAAATTTCTCTTGGCTGCCTCTCTCTCACGTTTTTTTCTTATGCCTTGTGATAGTTTTCTCTAGGTTATGTAGGTGATTCTGATCAACATTAAGGCTCATCATACCATGCATTCAAGCTTGAGATTTTAACATAAACTCCCTTAACAAACTTTCCTTTTTGAACCAATTTTTGAAATGTTGCTCCATTTGGCCTTGAAACGAAATTGGGAAGTTGCATAATGATGAGTCAAAGTTAGTTAAGACCAAATATTCCTTTTAATTAAACTTTTTGATTTTCCTTTAATTTTAAAAGATTTAAAGTTAATTAAATCCAATAAAATCAATTAAAAATGAAAAAATTAAATTAAAATTTTGAAATAAAAGGTGGGACACGTGGGAAGAATGGCCAAGTTAATTCAAGTGGAAAAAGTGGGCCCCTTTTGTCAAAAAATGAAATTTCAAGGATAAATGATTTTGGCCATTTCACAAAAATTTCCCAACTTCTCCAATGCATATCTTGCTCAATTTTTAAGCTTTGATCATGTTCTTGGACAGTTTGGAAAGGTCTTGAAGTCCTCTAACCAATGTCTTTGGTCCCATGTCATTTTGATTTACCAATCTCAAGTTATGGTCTTTGACTTAAAGTCCCTTTTTGTTGACTTTTGAAAATGACCTATAATGTTGAAATTGATAACTTTTTGTGAGAGCATTTCTTGGACTTGGAGTGTGAAGATGAGTTGTAGGAAATGTCTTTCTCTTCAAAATGAGCTTTGGATGGAATTTTTCTGATAATCCATGTGGAAGTTATGCCCTGGTCAATTTACAGTTGACTTTTTCAACTGTCCAAATAAGGAAACTTTTGCATCTTGATGATTTTTGAGCCAAGCTTTGAGAATCATGATCAAGCATTGATAAAATGATGTTTGTGGCTTCAAAATGAGATGTTGACCAAAAATTTGAACTTTTGACTGTCAAATGACCATTTTGCCCCTATAGTTGACTGTAGTGCAATTAGGGTTTTTGACTGTGCAATTTTGTGCTGAAAGTCTTGAAACTTGATATGAGGATGCTTGACCATATTTATAGGCATGTGGGACTTTATTGGAACCTTGGAAACTTCATTTTCTTGATCAGAACCAAAACCCTAATTTTGACTGCTTAGGAGGCCCTTGAACTGTGCAACCTTTGGGGAGATTTTGAAGCATGACTTGGCAATTTCTTGAAGAATATGGGAGGGCAAATTTTGGGGTACAACAAACAGCAACATACAGATCCTCTTCAATAGCATGGGGACTATGACCATGCTTTGGCATTGGGGCAGAAATCACATTTAGCTTTTCGGGCGCATCGAATTCTACCTCCTTGGCATCTATTAAATCCTGGATCTTGTTTTTGAGGGCCCAACAGTTGTTGGTGTCGTGCCCTATGCTATCTGAATGGTAAGCACATTTTGCATTGGGATGGTAATGTGGAGAAGTGGTATTTGTATTCTTCGGTGCCTCTCTCAAATTAGCAAGGTTTAATTTCAGGAGATGGGGGAGGATCTGAGCGGGTGTCGTGTTTATCTGGGTATATTGCCGTTGTGGCCTTTCTACCCTTTGCTGATAGGTTCTGGGTTGATCATTCCTTGGTTGACTATTTCTAGGCTGATCCGATGCGGACTTTTGAATTAATACGGCCCCCACTGCTGGCCGACGTTCCTCTCTTCCCCGTCCTCTTTGAGAGTATATAGTTGAGACTTCTTTCTTAGCTGGAAAAGTTTTCTTGACGACAGCGGAAGCAGAGGTGTCCTTCTGAATTTTACCGCTCTTGATGCCAGCTTCAACTCGTTCACCAGTCAGAATTAACTCAGTGAACCCCGTCGATGAACTCCCTACCAGGTGATTAAAGAATGGACCAAACAACATCCCCAAAAACATATCAACAAGCTCTCTTTCAGACAATGGTGGTTGCACCCTTCCAACCAAGTCCCTCCACTTCTGGGCATACTCTTTAAACCCTTCATTAGAGACCATACCCATATTCTGTAGTTGAGTACGAGTAGGTGCTAAGTCTGTGTTATATTGATATTTTCTATAGAAAGCAACAACCAGATCCTCCCAATTATGTACGTCAGCCCTCTTAAGCTGGTAGAACCAGTCCAATTGCGTACCCGAAAGACTATCTTGAAAAAAGTGGACCCACAGATCCTTATCAGAAGAATGACGTTGGATCTTTCTGACGTAAGACCGTAGGTGCATCTTCGGACAAGACAAACCATCATATTTGGAAAATGTAGGCACCTTGAATTTAGGGGGAATCACAATCCCAGCAACCAACCCCAGCTCTTCGAAATCCAGCCCAGGCACCCTTTGTACCTCCATAGCTGCCAACCGCTCTTCCAGATTCTTATACTTGTCGTCTGCAGGAGGGTACTGCTGCTCGGAGTAATCTTCATCCTCTTCTTCTTCTTCTTCTTCAGCCTCATACTCAGAGGGCACCGCAACTCCCTTTCCTTTGGCAACCCCTTCATCAGACGTTGAGGGGAAATCCAGGACTCTTCTACCTTGGTTCTCAAATCTTCTTCCCATAGTAGCTACCCCGACTCTTTTCTTTTTCTTTTTCCCTTTTTCCTTTTCTTTTTCTTTTTCCAACATTGCTTTAAGGTCCTCTTGACCCTTTGACAAGGTCATGAGGAGTTGTTGGAACTGTGAATTCTGTGCTTGTAGGTCTTTGACCGTCTACTCTATATCCATCTTGCTGAAATAAACATCAGAAAGATAAGGAAACCTAGTGTGAAGACCTGTTTATGCATATGATGAATGATATGTATTCATGTAATGCATTCAAGGATTAAGAAATTCAAATTTGTTGTAAACAAAAAAGAACGCACGTCATATTAATAAGATAAAATTTGTTAGTATATAAGTGCCCCATGGGCAAAATAATACAAAATTCTAAGGTAAAAAGACGTTGCGCATCCTCTTTGGTGCGATGTAGGTGTTGAGAGTCTGCTCTTCGTGGAGTCGACGAGTAAGTTCCAAAACCTTCTTCTCACTGGCGTAGAAGCTGGCTTCAAAAGTGTTCCGTTCTTCCTTGAGCTGTATCCAACTCTTTTGCAAATCTTCCAATGATGTTGGCATGTCAGGGTGTAGGAGGGTGTATGGAACCTCTCCTCCCATAACAGGCTCTTTGATCACAAGGAGAATGTAGGGGTAAGGCATCATAAGACTCTAGGCGCGGGTTCGTACCCACTTGAGGTAAGGCTCAAGGGGGATGGAATTCTTGTGTCCCAGTGTCTTACTGTCCACTTTGTTGGGCATCCTCCAAGCTCGAATAAACCTTTGTCGAAGTCCTTGAGCTTCGTTGTCAAAGTCAAAAACCAAGTCCGAAATCAACATGTCATGTGGGCCATCCCTTCGGGCATACCCAAATTGTCTCAGAGCCAAACAGGGGTTGTAGGTAATTCCTCCCCTAATGCCAAGTAATGGGACATTAGGGAATTCCCCACAACGATCAATGATGATGACATTTTCTCTGGACCGAGAACACCAATGAACATCATAATGTGTAAGAGTCATCAATCGTTGCGACCACCTCAAGCCTTGTTCATTCTTCAAGACTAACTGGGGAAGGTGAGAAATAAACCACCTTGCTAGAAGAGGAGTACATCACATAAGAACACCTCTTTTCCTCATTGTTCGTGTGTGAAATGAGTGTAAGATGTCCCCAAGCAATGTAGGCACAGGATTCCGAGATATGAAAATCTTGACAACATTCACATCTATAAGCTGATCAGGGTTTGGGAACAAGACCAACCCATAGATGAGAAGTGCTACAATCTCCTCAAAAGCTCGCAGATCCAGAGAATTCCAGCATTCTTGTGCCTTCTCAAACAGAAACTTTGCCAAGAAACCCTTGACAGCACTTCTGGTTTCCCAATGACCTTTGATATCAGATGGTTGCAAGTGTAAGGCTTGAGAAACATCTTCAGGCTTTGGCTCTCTTTCCGTATCGTTGTAGGGTAGTTGATGGAGAATAGGAATCCTCAAGAGTTGAGAAAATTCCTCCAAAGTAGGCACTGAAGGGAGAATAGGAATCCTTAAATGTTGGAGTTGACCAAATTGAGAAGTCTACCATGTCTTTCACTGAAGGGAGAATTCTCTGGAATATTGGAAGTAAGCTCCTTGAGTAGAGGAGGGATTCTCACAAGGTTGACCTGAATAGTTTTTCTGCGGAGTGATTCCATGACCTACAAAACAGGAACAAAGATGAAGATCCAAACCCTTGAAATGGTTAGTGGATGCAAATGATGATTCATGATGTTCATAATGTATGCACAAGTATATGTACAAGAAAATCACACAAGATCCTAGTTTCATGCTTGCATGGGGTTTCATAGGTAAGTACCCTCTTGAAGTTTAGTTGGCTCAACCTGTCCTATAAATAGTAACCGGGTTCTAAGGAGCTCAATATCACTGGATTATTTTCTGTGTTCATTGTTTCAGTTTAGCCACTTTACTGGAGACCGAAATATTCCAAGAAAACAACCCTCAATGAGTGTAGTATCGAGTATCTACCGACTTCGGACTGCACCAAAGCCGGTCATCTCACTACCCCTAAAAAGGCCAAGATGGTCAAGTAAAGGTTCTAAAAGTCCATTAGTGCTTCATGACATCACTCAGTGGCCCCATATTCTCTTTGATTGACTCAAAGGCTACCAATACCCATAAATATGTCGCACTAATATAGCTATTGCTTCAAACATGTCGGTATATCCTGCACCGTTTCCACAACGTATTGCTATTTACCTATGAATGTTTCCCAAATCCGAGTAAAGGATTCAAACCCAAACAATAGAACCAAATGTAAAGCAATCAAAGAAAACAAAGTAAGCATGTAAAGGTGATCTAAACCCTAAGGTAACCCCACTTTTAGATGTTTCCCCAGCAGAGTCGCCAGTTCTAGGATACGGTGGGAGAACTGACTTGAGTTTTTGCGTTTGTGTTCGCAATTGTGCGGTTTAGCAAGAGTCGCCACCGACTTTTTATTTTATCCAAAGGAAAGGTCAAAAAGCACAGGAAAGACCTTTGAGATGTTTTCTTGGGTTCGGGGGGTAGATTATGAAAAGGGAAGGTGCAAGTACCCTTTTCATCCATGGTTTTCCATGGGCTCTTAGTTACTTGTTTAGATCACTTGCTTTTGCTTTTCAATTGTTTGAAATGGTGCTTTGTGTGTGGTTTTTTGAAAATGCTTTTAAAAAGAGGCCTTGTCTAGGCAACCTTTGTAATGATTCTAGTTTAAATACATACAAAGGTGTTTGTCTTTTGAAAAGATATTTCAATGTTTGAAAGATTGTTTTTGGGAAATGTTTTGAAATTGTGTTGTGAGGTGTGTTTGAAAATAACAAGGATGTTTTGCAAGTTTTGATCAAGTAACTAAGAGTTGTCTACCCTATTTTACTCAAAGATCTTTCCTATACGTTTTTAATCTTTTGACATTGTTGTTTTACCATTGTATTTGGTAAACAACCTTGTGTCAGGATGTTAAACGGGACAGGCGCGGGTCATTGCATACAATCATTGAAAGCAACTTGTGATACACTCTAGCAATTTTGTAAGGGGCGAGATCGTTTTATCGAAGGCAACATCGAGGGTCATCGAGGAACTACGATATTTGTTTATCGAAGGGTTATTTTCTAGAGTGTCTCATATTCGAGGGACATGATTGCATTTCCGAGGCAACAAACGAGGTTACCCTAGAGGTGCTCGTGTGAGAAGTGTATTGATTTCAAGTTGTTTATTCTTGGATTAGGTCATCTAGCGATTGATTTGTGAATCTTGCCATACACGCCTAATTACTACACAGTATATTGAAAGCAATAAATTGCGGGAATTAAAAGTCTAAGCTATTACAAACGTATCCGGGGATGGGGGTACAATTATTACAAATGGGGATGAGTCTCACAAGAATAACAATGTCCGAATATCAAGTATTACAACCAAATCGAATTGTCGCAATTCAATACAAAGTTATAACAAATGAAGAAAATCAATAAATTATAAAATGCATGTATTTACTTGAAAATAAATAAAAATCTATTCTAAAAAAGAAAGATTAAATATTACATTATTATTATTCTTCTATGTGTTTTTTTATTAAATAATGAAAAAAAGTTTAAAGGAAGCAAACTAACTAAATTAATGTTCTTTTTGGTATTTTCATTATGTGCAAGAAAAATAAAAAGAAAATGATTAAAATAAAACTAATTGAAAAAATCAAATTTTTTTTACAAAATGAAGTTTTAATATATTACTTAGTATATTTTTTTTTACAAAATAAAAAAAGATAAATTAAGAAAAAAGAAAACTAAACTAAACTAATTCATTTTTTGGTATTTTCTTAAATGTTAGAAATTAACAAAGATAAATTAAAAGAAAATTAATTTCAATAATTAATTTAATTTGATAAAAACAATATTGAATTTGATGAATTTATTAAAAAAAGAAGTAAATTAAAACAAAATGAAAATGGGCTTAAGATTTATGTTGGTCCCAAAACAAAAATAAAAGAAGAACAAAGGGTCAGAATGGAGGGGGTATGAGCCAGCAATTATGTATGGGCTTATGGCTTGAGGGGCGGATAGGCCCAATGCTGAGTTAATTTTGCTGGAAAGAACAAAAAAACAAGGCAGAGGGGAGTATTGGCCATGCGTGGGCTTTGTGACTTGGGGGCAGACAGGCCCAATGTTTAAGTTTTGTAACATTTGGTTAGGGTCTTCATAAATTTAGGGTTTGTTCCTTGTATCTCATAGCGGCGCCGCTTGCCTTTGTTTTCTCTTCTTCATCTCCCTCAGCCTCAAACGCTCTGATTTCCCCCTCCCCTAAGCCGCCGGAGCATCCTCACTTCTCACATCCTCTCAATGATCAGTGATGTTGTCTTAAAATGGTATGGTTCTGTTGTACCCCAAAATTTGCCCTCCCATATTCTTCAAAATTTGCCAAGTCAAAGGTTCAAAAAGTTCCCCAAGGGTTGCACAGTTCAAGGGCCTCCTAACAGTCAAAATTAGGGTTTTGGTTCTGACAAAGAAAATGAAGTTTCCAAGGGTTCAATCAAGTCCCACATGCCTACAAATATGGTCAAGCATCATCATACCAAGTTTCAAGACTTACAACACAAAATTGCACAGTCAAAAACCCTAATTGCACCACAGTCAGCTGTAGGGGCAAAATGGTCATTTGACAGTCAAAAGTTCAAATTTTTGGTCAATATCTCATTTTGAAGCCACAAAAATCATTTGATCAATGCTTGATCATGATTCTCAAAGCTTGGCTCAAAAATCATCAAGATGCAAAAGTTTCCATATTTGGACAGTTGAAAAAGTCAATTGTAAATTGACCAGGGCATAACTTTCACATGGATTATCATAAAAATTCCATCCAAAGCTCATTTTGGAGACAAAGACATTTCCTACAACTCCTCTTCACACTTCAAGTCCAAGAAATTCTCTCACAAAAAGTTATCAATTTCAACATTATAGGTCATTTTCAAAAGTCAACAAAAAGGGACTTTAAGTCAAAGGCCATAACTTGAGATTGGTAAATCAAAATGACATGGGACCAAAGGAATTGGTTAGATTACTCAAAGACCTTTCCAAAATGTCCAAGACCATGAGCAAAGCTTAAAATTTGAGGAAGTTATGCCTTGTGGAAGTTGGGAAATTTTTGGATATTTTGAAAAGCCAACATTGATTCAAATGACCTAAAATTGCTAATGGGCCTCTTTTTCTTCCACAATTCATCATCCAAGGCATGTGCACGACCATGTGGCCCAAAGGGAAGTTTTTGTCATTATTTATTTATTTATTTAGATTTTTTATTATTAATAATTCATTTAATTAAATAAAATACATGAAAAATACTAAACCTAATCTTTTGAATCTTTTTGTGCATAAAATAATCTCAATATTTCGTGTACAATCAAATATGGAAGGAATTAGGGTGATTGGATGTGATTGAAGCCAAAAAGCATGAAAAAAGATTTGGAAAATTATGGCTTGAAAATCAAATATTGCATAATCAATTCAAAGATTCTTTGATCAATTTTTTCAACCCTAATCATTCACAGGTACATATACAAGCTAACCCTATTCAAAAAAGACTCCCAGCTGCGCAAAAGAGTCATAAGCAAACTTGAAATTTTTCAAGAAAACTCCATAACTGAAATCACGATTGCAGGGTCTTTCAAGCCAAAATCACCATTCCATTAGCTTGCCAAGGTTGCCAGGAGACGATTCCAATCAAAAACTTGGTCACATACTCAAAGAATTGGTAATTCGAGGGCGAACTGTATCACTCTTTTTGCATAATCGTGCTCTATTATTTAGACCATATCATTGCATTTTATTCATGGATTTGTACTAATGAGACTTTTCTGAAGCTAACGGTGTACTTTGATTGAAGTTTTATGCACCACACGCGATTTCACCATGAATGGGACCTAGGGTTTTCAAAACTGTGAATTGGGGTTTCCCAGTTAAGGAAAAATTGGGACACGAGACTGGCATCATGAGAACCACAAGCTTCCAACAAATTCATTGATGGGGTCGCGCCCAATTTCTGATTAGAAACAAGCTATTCGCTATTTTCTCAAATGGCACCTTTTGGAACGGTGCAAAACCGTTGCTGATTCTCTTTTTATTTCAGGAAAAAAACAAAGGCGAGGAAGATGATGAAGTGGAAGGCAACGATTGGTCCATTTAAATTTTCGCGCTAACTGTCCCACTAACCTTTGTTTTTATGTTATATTATTTATTAGGTATTACATATTCAGAAGCGTGTGAATGGCCTAGTGGTGGAGAATGTTACTAGTAATCCCTGGGACCTGGGTTCGAGCCCCAGGTCCCTCACCCTTTCCATATTATTTTTCAATTAATGATTCTATGCAATTTCAGCGCTAAGGACCACCATGCGTCCATAATTCCTAGCTTGCCACTTGGCCAACAATGCCAATCCAAGGGACCAGATCCGGTGAACACCATGGGTTGCAGTCAACGCCTGGGCACGCTACCCTGAAAAGTCAAAAGAGGCCAAGGATTAATGGGCCTAAAATGCTTATTTACACCTCCTACTGGGGACAGAACCCCCCAAGGTTTGCAAGTCTTTTATATTTTTTATTTTTGTATTTTAATCCAATTATTATTTTTAATTAGTTAATTAATTTAATAAAAAAACATAAAAACAACAAAAAATCAGAAAAGACAAAATTAAAATATATTTATTTAATTAATATTTTTTTGTAAATAAATAACATTAACTGATTTGAGTTTTAAACTTAGGGTTAAATTTTAATATTTTTCTTAAACAATTCAAAATTTGGTAGAATTAGGGTTTGTAATAATTTTTATCCTTTTTCTTTTCTTTTCACAATAATTAATTATTAAATATTATTTTTTTAATTAAATTGCATGTAAATAATTAGATTAAGTTTAGGTTAAAATTTAATACTTTCTTAATAAATAAAAAAATTGTAGAATTAGGTTTTTTAATTGCATTAAATTCTCATAAATACAAAAAACACCAAAATAATTTCTTTTTCTTTTTAATTTCATTAATTTAATCATTTAATTTCGTAAAAAGGGTCCAACGCCCTCGTTTCAATTTAAAATTTCAATTCGCGTATTTATTTCTTTTCCTTTTAATATTTATGTACCTCTCCGAAGGCCTTGTAAACTCGGACATTTTAATCTTTCGCACTTTTACTTTACTTCTTTATTTATTTTCTGTCAAATCGGGTCCTGGAAATTTTGGCGATGTGGACCCGCGCCTTTGTAATAGTTTAGGAATTTTATCTTTCCGCACTTTTTTTAACTGCTAATAAATGCATGCAAGAATGAATGACAAAAATAAAAACAAACGCATAGATCACTTTGACATGAACAAGACAACATAACTGAACATGGCACACAATTCACACACCACCCCTAGGGTACACCTCACTGTTGCCTTGCCCTTCGAAAGGTGATCGTCGAGTAGAGGATGTCTTAGTAAGTCCTCATGATCTGGGAACCTGGCATGAGGGTAGCTTCTAAGGTGTCTTCCTATTGCTCCGGTGATCACCATGTCCCGAACCTCGAATTGACCCGAACACCTCCAACGGTGGTGCTACCTACCTCTCAATGGTGGGATGGAACTACTTTAAAGGACATTTACACAGACGAATTCCTTAGGGTAGGTAGACGACTCTAGATACTTGCTCTAATTTCAAAAAACAAATCAAAAATACTTTTCACACCGACACCTTTTCAAAAAGCTTTCGAAAGCAATTTTTCAAACACTCTTGAGGACCGATACAAGAGTCGAACTGGAATTTTCAAAGAAACTTTTTAAAACCCACAGTTGAAAAGAAAACAAACCATTTTTGAAAACACAAGTGAGCAAGTATCTAAGAGCCCATGGATAACCATGGATAGAAAGGGTGCTAACACCTTCCCTTTCTATAACTTACCTCCTGAACCGAGAGCAATCTCTTTAAGGAATTTTTCTGTGCTTTTGTCCTTTCCAATTGGAGAAAATAAAAGACGGTGGCGACTCTTGCTTCCGCGACATTTCGCGAACCAGCGTTAAACAGTCAGTTCCAGATCCACCGATCACAGAACTGGCGACTCTGTTGGGGACTAAACTTAAAGTGAGGTGTACCTTAGGACTAAGATCACTGTGTTTTCAATTGCCTTCTTTGCTTGCTTTGTTATTGTGGGTTGCTTGGGAGTTCTATAGATCCTAACCCGGATCTGGGGATACCTTCTTAGAAAGTAGCAACAAGGCTGTGAGGGAACTGTGCGGGGTATACCGACATGGTTGAAACAGTCTGCTACGTTGATGTGGCACTTTGGTGTGTACCGGTAACCCTTGAGTTCAGTCAAGGAGAGTACGGGGCCTCCACGTGGTGTCATGAAGCATCAACTGACCTTAGGAACCTTAATTGAACTATCTTGGCCTCTTTAGGGTAGTGAGATAACTGAATTTGGTGCAGTCCGAGGTTGGTTGATACTCGATACTACACTCAATTGAGGGTTGCTTTCCTGGAATATTTCGGTCGCCAGTTCAGTGGCTAAATCGAAACGATGAACAATGAAAGCAATCCGGTGATATTGGGACCCTTAGAACCCGGTTACTTCTGATAGGACAGGTTGAGCCCACCAACTTCAAGAGGGTAATACCCAGACCCCATGCTGGCCTAAACTCTAAGGGCTTTCTCTTGTGTGACTTGTGTGCCTTCGTACTTGACTACTTGCATGCTTTATCTGACACATGAACTACTCGCAGGTTTTGTTTTAGTCCTTAATTAGGACTCATGACAGGGCTTACTAAGTTTCTCGCAGGTTTTGTTTGTAGTCCTTAATTAGGACTCATAACAAAGTTTACCAAGTTTCTTGAAGGTTTTGTTTATAGTCCTTAATTGGGACTCACGACAGGTTTTACTTGAGTTTCCTGCAGGTTTTGGTTTACAGTCCTTAACAAGGGCTCATAACAGGGTTTATCCATATTACCCCATGCATCATGACATCATACCATTGCATACATCCTAATCCATTTCAAGGATCTCAAAGGGCTTGTTATGCAGGTCATGGTGAATCAACTACCCCAGCAAGGGGCAAAGAGGATTTATTTTCCTCTAGCCAAAGTTGTCAGGGGCTATGACCCACTTGATATGGTGAGCTCTGACTCTTGAAGAAGGTTCCCCTAACCAAGGTTGTTTGGAAATCAAAACCAGATATAATGATTAAAGTCAGAGGCTATGACCCACTAGATATGGTGAGCCTTTGACCCTTGAAGAAGAATTCTCAACAACATGGGTTTCCTTCAATCAAGCTACAAATTCCAATGCTAACAATTTTCTTGTTTACCCTGCGAGGTCCTTGAAAACATTACATGCATGTCATACACATTATTGCATAACAGGTACCCTTGTTGCAAGTCACTTACCTTTCTCGCTGTTTATTTCAGCAATGGCTTCCCAACAAGATAACTAGGACCTTCTTGCTCAAGAGACTCGGTTTGGGGAAATCCTCCTGAATCTATCCAAGGGGCAGGAGGAGCTAAGGACACTTCTCATGGAGACTTTGGTCAGGAACAGTGCTGAGGATGAACGGATGAAACATCGGCAAGCTGAGGTGGATGCATTGAAAGTCCAGATGCTGGGGCAGGCGACTGCCATTCAAAGTTTAGCTCAAAGACAAGACGAGCTCGGGGTTCTCATCAACCAACTGCTTCAGGGTAACCAACTGGGGCAAACGTCTAAGGGTAAAAAGCCATTCATCATTCAATCATCCTTGAGACAAGGAGATAAGGGGAGAGCTCCTCAAATGGATTCAGCGCCACAAATTCAGCATCAACCTCACCAGCTTCAACCAGACAAGCCCAGGAGGCAATTCACCCAGCTCAACATGTCGCTGTTCCAAGCTTTACAACGCCTGTTAAGATTGAACCTGATCACATTAAAGGCTCATCCCCGGAACCAGAACACAGCATCTCCTGTCTATGATCCCAATAAAAGGCGTGCCTACCACTCTGCCTGTCCAGGACATGATACAAATGAGTGTTGGGCTCTGAAGAACAAGATCCAGGACCTGATTGATGAAGGGGCATTGGAGTTCACACAGGATGGTCAAGCGGAATTTTTCTACCATCCCTCCAAGGCTCACCATTTGAAGTAGCAAGCCCTGAGACTAGAAAACTTTTGTTCATTCGAATGTTCAAGTTGTGTTGTTCTTTGATTGTTCAAACATTTACTCATGTTATGTTAAACATTGTTATTTCATTAATGCATTACATATGTCCGTTTTGAAGCAATATATTCGTATTCACTAAATGCAAATTATTTTCATATTTTTTCTGATGTCAACTCTTGATCTAAAATTCTAAGCCTCTTGAGGGAGGATGACGAAAATGATACCGCGATCATTACAGTATGCTTTTGAACAGACCCCGCTGATGAGGTACAAGCATTGTTTCAATCCCTAAACACTGGAGTTATAAGGATGATAATCCCTCGTCAACCCCTCTGAGCCAAAGAAGTAGGAGTTTTTCTTTTCGAAATTTAAAACCCTTAATCATAACCTGGGGCAGGGTAGTCTCTCAGTTGATCCAAGCGCATAACAAATGGCACCAAAGAAGTCCTTACAAAACGAAGAAAGACAGTAATGGTTCCGAATAATCAATAAAGAAAGGCAGTCATTATCTCAAAAAATAAAAAACCCATTAAGTCAAAACCCATGAAGGAGACTTACAAAACTGGGGCATCCCGCTGACTGCGATTCCAAAAAAGGAAACAGTTCAGGCAAAAAAGAAAGGGATAACAAAAAAATCAGAAAAGAAAGAGGTCTTACAAACCCTCAACAAAAACAAAAATGACTGCCTATTCAGAATAAATCATCAATATCTGAACCATCATTGGAACATCAGGACAAAAACTCAAATAAGGTCTAACGCACGATCACTGAGTTTAGGATTGAAGAACATCACGAAGAGCGGGTGGGTACAAATAATTTGAGCCTTTATCCTTTGTTTCTTAAACCGTGAACCAGGCCACGTTATAACCCTTAAAAGTCCTAGATGAAGCATGGGTTAGTTCGAAAGCATACTGTTACGAAAAGGTATCCTGACTCCTTAAGGCCTACGGTAGATACGGAGTTGACATCACGTTTTACAAACATTCACTTGTTTTATGAAAAAGAATGCATTTTCAAAATCTTCAAGACAGACATAAGCTTTGCATTTTTGATATAACATTGTTTACATATGACTATTTGTTTGAACAACAGGGAAATTCGCACGATGAATACCTAGTGAACAAAAGTACCTCCAATCAAGGGGCAGACATGGCCATGGTCCATTATCTGGGGCAGTCCAATCAAGATTCGGAGAATCTCTCAAAGGCCAAATAGCCTGGGGCAAATCTCCGCCTGAGTCACTTGGGGCATTCCAGCAACGAATCTTTCCTGATCAAACATCTTCTGGTGGCATGGCAAAACACTGCTAACAGGGGCAACTCCCTACATTCTGAGGGCGTGGATATAGTCGAAAAGATACTACGCAAAATCAAAGACCCGCTAGGTTGACATACCTAGGCAAAAATAAGGGCTTCCCGGCAAACCAAAAGGGTTCGGGCAAAATGAAGGGATGAAATGAAAAAATCTGTACACCCGGCAAGTCGAAAACCTGAAAAGGCGGCTTGGGCAAAAATGGGTATCCCGGTGGACTGAAAACCCGAAAGGGCGGTCCAGGCAAAAATTAGGGATCAAAGCGTACGACTATGTCCCGGCATCTTGTCACTTGCCTATCAGAAGAAGAGTTTGTCCATCAACAACTACCAGCACCTCACAGGTCTTCCTCTCCCACCTCAGAAACAGGGGCAATAAGGAGTTGTACAAACGATCTAATTGCTCTGTCCACAAGATACAAGTTAGGACATAACCAGTGCATCTTAATTCCCCAGAGAGTGAGCCAGCAAGTTAACATACTCTCCTCAAGAAAAACTATTATCAAACCTTAAAGAAGTAGGGTATCCTCCAGCAGATCTCAACATTCCCCAGCGCAGTACATGCATTCTTAACAAGCGTCCCCGACAGTCTTGGTCTAAAGATTGTTCCTTGGCGGTCCATCAAACATTCATTGGAGTCACTTCCCCGTACAATTCAAAACTTCCCCAAGAGAGTCCAATCCAGTTTCCCCAGGAAAGTTGGAATTCACCTCCCCAGGCAGTAAGCTTATCCCCAGTAGATTCTGGAAGCTTATCCCTCGCAAAGCACAAACGCGCCTCCCGACTTTATTCAAAGAGTTATTTCCTTACCAGGATATAACTGGGTTATCCTCAGCCAAAAAGCCATGGAAAGATCGTCGTCGACAAAGTCTTCTTATCCCCAGCGAAGTCTATTAACACTTCCAGCACAACAAGGGTATCCCCGACAAGTTATTATCAACGCACAACAAAGTACCTCTCTTCCCACAGAGTATTGCTCCCCAGCAAGATCGTCAGAGTACTTTTCTCCCCGCAGAATATCTATTCGCCAAGTTTATTCCCCAACGGAGTCCTCTTCTCCTACCGGTATTCTTGCAACTATCTTCCTCAGCGGAAGTAAAATCTATTCTTCAATATCAGCCCAGGAGTGACTTCCTGGCACCCGTCAAGGACTTATTTTCCTAAGACGAAAACATAATATTCATAAACATCTTCATACATCATAGCATGCATATACGCATCATATCTTACGAATCTCATTTATGTTGAGAACATCATTGCTTGATCCATATCACGCATTGCATATGACTGACCTTTACCTTTCAGGAAAGATTCAGTTAAATTCTCAATCATATTTCAAGACCTAGACCGGTTCAGTTAAATCGACTCCAAATATTTCTTATCCAGTCAAAGGCCTTCTCTGGTCCAGTTAAATCGACCCCAAACCGATTTTTCTGATAAAAACCCAGTTGAAGACATTCCAAGACCTAGACCGGTTCAGTTAATCGACTCCAAAGATTTCTTATCCAGTCCGAGGCCTTCTCTAGTCCAGCTAAATCGACCCCAAACAGATTTTTCTGATAAAGACTCAGTAGAAGTTATCCAAGGTTCTCTCAATGTTTGCTGTTGAGGTGGTAATCGCCTATGGTTCTCTCCCCGATACTGCGGAGTTGGTAATCCCAGGCTTCTCTCAACGATTTCTGTTGAAGTTGAAGTTATCCAAGGTTCTCTCAATGTTTGCTGTTGAGGTGGTAATCGCCTATGGTTCTCTCCTCGATACTGCGGAGTTGGTAATCCCAGGCTTCTCTCAACGATTGCTGTTGAAGTTGAAGTTATCCAAGGTTCTCTCAATGTTTGCTGTTGAGGTGGTAATCGCCTATGGTTCTCTCCCCGATACTGCGGAGTTGGTAATCCCAGGCTTCTCTCAACGATTGCTGTTGAAGTTGAAGTTATCCAAGGTTCTCTCAATGTTTGCTGTTGAGGTGGTAATCGCCTATGGTTCTCTCCCCGATCCTGCGGAGTTGGTAATCCCAGGCTTCTCTCAACGATTGCTGTTGAAGTTGAAGTTATCCAAGGTTCTCTCAATGTTTGCTATTGAGGTGGTAATCGCCTATGGTTCTCTCCCCGATCCCGCGGAGTTGGTAATCCCAGGCTTCTCTCAACGATTGCTGTTGAAGTTGAAGTTATCCAAGGTTCTCTCAATGTTTGCTGTTGAGCTGGTAATCGCCTATGGTTCTCTCCCTGATACCGCGGAGTTGGTAATCCCAGGCTTCTCTCAACGATTGTTGTTGAAGTTAAAGTTATCCAAGGTTCTCTCAATGTTTGCTGTTGAGGTGGTAATCGCCTATGGTTCTCTCCCCGATACTGCAGAGTTGGTAATCCCAGGCTTCTCTCAACGATTGCTGTTGAAGTTGAAGTTATCCAAGGTTCTCTCAATGTTTGCTGTTGAGGTGGTAATCGCCTATGGTTCTCTCCCCGATACTGCGGAGTTGGTAATCCCAGGCTTCTCTCAACGATTGCTGTTGAAGTTGAAGTTATCCAAGGTTCTCTCAATGTTTGTTGTTGAGGTGGTAATCGCCTATGGTTCTCTCCCCGATCCTGTGGAGTTGGTAATCCCAGGCTTCTCTCAACGATTGCTGTTGAAGTTGAAGTTATCCAAGGTTCTCTCAATGTTTGCTGTTGAGGTGGTAATCGCCTATGGTTCTCTCCCCGATACTGCGGAGGTGGTAATCCCAGGTTTCGCTCAATGATTGCTGTTGAAGTTGAAGTTATCCAAGATTCCCTCAATGATTGCTGTTGAGGTTGTAGTCGCCTATGGTTCTCTCCCTGATACTGCGGAGGTAGTAACCCCAAGATTTTCTCAATGACTGCTGTTGAGGTTAAAGTCATCCAAGGTTCTCTCACCGTTCCTGTTGAGGTAGTAACCATCCCTGGTTCATTCGTCACCGTTTGAAGCTCCAGATCCAGCTCCTGTGACCAGACAGGACACATCTACACAAAGCATCTGAAGACCAACTCCTGCAACATGTCAGGTACTCATTTTTCTTTCGCAGGTACGCAAGTTCTCGCTAAGGAATCTCTTACGCGATCAACATCCAGATGGCATCTATAAGTCCATCCATCCTCCATCATCTCTTAGCATGGCATCTATAAGCCCATCATCCTATCCATCAATCTCCAAATGGCATCTATAAGCCCATTCCACCATCACACTGTTACTATGTGAGCGCAAATTTTTGGGCACTCTAGTGTTCAATCATCTTCCACCTTCGGATTACGAAAGGCACGTCAGCCAATCTGCATCCTCAGGTCTAAGAAGATTGAACAGGGGCAACTGTTGTACCCCAAAATTTGCCCTCCCATATTCTTCAAAATTTGCCAAGTCAAAGGTTCAAAAAGTTCCCCAAGGGTTGCACAGTTCAAGGGCCTCCTAACAGTCAAAATTAGGGTTTTGGTTCTGACAAAGAAAATGAAGTTTCCAAGGGTTCAATCAAGTCCCACATGCCTACAAATATGGTCAAGCATCATCATACCAAGTTTCAAGACTTACAGCATAAAATTGCACAGTCAAAAACCCTAATTGCACTACAGTCAACTGTAGGGGCAAAATGGTCATTTGACAGTCAAAAGTTCAAATTTTTGGTCAATATCTCATTTTGAAGCCACAAACATCATTTGATCAATGCTTGATCATGATTCTCAAAGCTTGGCTCAAAAATCATCAAGATGCAAAAGTTTCCATATTTGGACAGTTGAAAAAGTCAACTGTAAATTGACCAGGGCATAACTTTCACATGGATTATCAGAAAAATTCAATCCAAAGCTCATTTTGGAGACAAAGACATTTCCTACAACTCCTCTTCACACTTCAAGTCCAAGAAATGCTCTCACAAAAAGTTATCAATTTCAACATTATAGGTCATTTTCAAAAGTCAACAAAAAGGGACTTTAAGTCAAAGGCCATAACTTGAGATTGGTAAATCAAAATGACATGGGACCAAAGGCATTGGTTAGAGGACTCAACGACCTTTCCAAAATGTCCAAGAACATGAGCAAAGCTTAAAAATTGAGCAAGTTATGCCTTGTGGAAGTTGGGAAATTTTTGGATATTTTGAAAAGCCAACATTGATTCAAATGACCTAAAATTGCTAACGGGCCTCTTTTTCTTCCACAATTCATCATCCAAGGCATGTGCACGACCATGTGGCCCAAAGGGAAGTTTTTATCATTTTTTATTTATTTATTTGGATTTTTTATTATTAATAATTCATTTAATTAAATAAAATACATGAAAAATACTAAACCTAATCTTTTGAATCTTTTTGTGCATAAAATAATCTCAATATTTCGTGTACAATCAAATATGGAAGGAATTAGGGTGATTGGATGTGATTGAAGCCAAAAAGCATGAAAAAAGATTTGGAAAATTATGGCTTGAAAATCAAATATTGCATAATCAATTCAAAGATTCTTTGATCAATTTTTTCAACCCTAATCATTCACAGGTACATATACAAGCTAACCCTATTCAGAAAAGACTCCCAGCTGCGCAGAAGAGTCATAAGCAAACTTGAAATTTTTCAAGAAAACTCCATAACTGAAATCACGATTGCAGGGTCTTTCAAGCCAAAATCACCATTCCATTAGCTTGCCAAGGTTGCCAGGAGACGATTCCAATCAAAAAATTGGTCCCATACTCAAAGAATTGGTAATTCGAGGGCGAACTGTATCACTCTTTTTGCATAATCGTGCTCTATTATTTAGACCATATCATTGCATTTTATTCATGGATTTGTACTAATGAGACTTTTCTGAAGCTAACGGTGTACTTTGATTGAAGTTTTATGCACCACACGCGATTTCACCATGAATGGGACCTAGGGTTTTCAAAACTGTGAATTGGGGTTTCCCAGTTAAGGAAAAATTGGGACACGAGACTGGCATCATGAGAACCACAAGCTTCCAACAAATTCATTGATGGGGTCGCGCCCAATTTCTGATTAGAAACAAGCTATTCGCTATTTTCTCAAATGGCACCTTTTGGAACGGTGCAAAACCGTTGCTGATTCTCTTTTTATTTCAGGAAAAAAACAAAGGCGAGGAAGATGATGAAGTGGAAGGCAACGATTGGTCCATTTAAATTTTCGCGCTAACTGTCCCACTAACCTTTGTTTTTATGTTATATTATTTATTAGGTATTACATATTCAGAAGCGTGTGAATGGCCTAGTGGTGGAGAATGTTACTGGTAATCCCTGGGACCTGGGTTCGAGCCCCAGGTCCCTCACCCTTTCCATATTATTTTTCAATTAATGATTCTATGCAATTTCAGCGCTAAGGACCACCATGCGTCCACAATTCCTAGCTTGCCACTTGGCCAACAATGCCAATCCAAGGGACCAGATCCGGTGAACACCATGGGTTGCAGTCAACGCCTGGGCACGCTACCCTGAAAAGTCAAAACAGGCCAAGGATTAATGGGCCTAAAATGCTTATTTACACCTCCTACTGGGGACAGAACCCCCCAAGGTTTGCAAGTCTTTTATATTTTTTATTTTTGTATTTTAATCCAATTATTATTTTTAATTAGTTAATTAATTTAATAAAAAAACATAAAAACAACAAAAAATCAGAAAAGACAAAATTAAAATATATTTATTTAATTAATATTTTTTTTGTAAATAAATAACATTAATTGATTTTAGTTTTAAACTTAGGGTTAAATTTTAATATTTTTCTTAAACAATTCAAAATTTGGTAGAATTAGGGTTTGTAATAATTTTTATCCTTTTTCTTTTCTTTTCACAATAATTAATTATTAAATATTATTTTTTTAATTAAATTGCATGTAAATAATTAGATTAAGTTTAGGTTAAAATTTAATACTTTCTTAATAAATAAAAAAATTGTAGAATTAGGTTTTTTAATTGCATTAAATTCTCATAAATACAAAAAACACCAAAATAATTTCTTTTTCTTTTTAATTTCATTAATTTAATCATTTAATTTCGTAAAAAGGGTCCAACGCCCTCGTTTCAATTTAAAATTTCAATTCGCGTATTTATTTTTTTTCCTTTTAATATTTATGTACCTCTCCCAAGGCCTTGTAAACTCGGACATTTTAATCTTTCGCACTTTTACTTTACTTCTTTATTTATTTTCTGTCAAATCGGGTCCTGGAAATTTTGGCGATGTGGACCCGCGCCTTTGTAATAGTTTAGGAATTTTATCTTTCCACACTTTTTTTAACTGCTAATAAATGCATGCAAGAATGAATGACAAAAATAAAAACAAACGCATAGATTACTTTGACATGAACAAGACAACATAACTGAACATGACACACAATTCACACACCACCCCTAGGGTACACCTCACTGTTGCCTTGCCCTTCGAAAGGTGATCGTCGAGTAGAGGATGTCTTAGTAAGTCCTCATGATCCGGGAACCTGGCATGAGGGTAGCTTCTAAGGTGTCTTCCTATTGCTCCGGTGATCACCATGTCCCGAACCTCGAATTGACCCGAACACCTCCAACGGTGGTGCTACCTACCTCTCAATGGTGGGATGGAACTACTTTAAAGGACATTTACACAGACGAATTCCTTATGGTAGGTAGACGACTCTAGATACTTGCTCTAATTTCAAAAAACAAATCAAAAATACTTTTCACACCGACACCTTTTCAAAAAGCTTTCGAAAGCAATTTTTCAAACACTCTTGAGGACCGATACAAGAGTCGAACTGGAATTTTCAAAGAAACTTTTTAAAACCCACAGTTGAAAAGCAAACAAACCATTTTTGAAAACACAAGTGAGCAAGTATCTAAGAGCCCATGGATAACCATGGATAGAAAGGGTGCTAACACCTTCCCTTTCTATAACTTACCTCCCGAACCGAGAGCAATCTCTTTAAGGAATTTTTCTGTGCTTTTGTCCTTTCCAATTGGAGAAAATAAAAGACGGTGGCGACTCTTGCTTCCGCGACATTTCGCGAACCAGCGTTAAACAGTCAGTTCCAGATCCACCGATCACAGGTTCATTCTATTTTGGTTTAGCATTTTCGTTTGATTCGCATGCTTTGTTCATTTCTAGTTTGCTTAACCTATGGTATTGTATGTCTGAGATGCAACAAAGAGGTACGAAATGGTCATACCTGAGACTTTCTCTATGAAGAGAAGAGGAAAAGTGAGATGGAGAGATGGAGCTCCCTGGTGGTTGGATACGAGGGGAAGAGACGATGACGATTTGCTTTTGATTTTGTGATTGTTGTTGGTTGGTGATGCTTGTTTGTTCTGAAACCTTTTGATTGTTTGCTATTATTTTCTTCTTCTGAAACCTTTGATATTTCTTTTCCTCTCTCTTGGACTATGAGGATGCTAGTGTTGAATGCTATGTCTGAAACTTTCTTGGTATGTTAGTTAATGATGATGCTTGTTGTTCTGAAACTGATTTGTAAGTTGAAATGTTTGGTATGATTTTGTTGTTGGTAGTTGATGTTGATGATGATTGTAGTTATGAAACTGATTTGTAAGTTGAAATGTTTGATGGTAATTGTAGTTCTGAAACTTTGTTGTTGGGGGTTTGGCTCTGTTATTACAGTTGTGGCTTTTTGAACTGAGTTTGGAATGTTGGGAAGATTTGAAACTGTTGTATGTTTTTGGAGGTTGATAACAGGTTTTTTGAATGTTGGTTTAAAACTGTTACAGGTTTTGTGGTTTTTGTTTTGTGAGTTGGTTCACAAGGTTTTTGAATTTTTGTACAGGTTTTTGATAGTTTGATAACAGGTTGGGAGTTTTGGCCTGTTTCTTGAAACTGTTATGCAGTTTTTGTTACAGTTTGTTTGAAAACTGTTATGCAGTTTTTTGGAACTTAGCTTGATGGTTTGGGTGCTATGCAGGTTGTGGTTCTGCAAGTTTTTGTTGTTTGTTGCTATACAGTTTCTTGGGATTTTCTGTTTGATTGTGCAGGTTTTGAGGTTGTTTGAAACTGATATGCAGTTTCTTGGGATTTTCTGTTTTGCTGTTACACAGGTTTTGGATTTGGAAGTTTGTGGTTTTTCTAACTGTTATAGGTTTTATGACTTCTGTTTTATAACATATTTTCTTACCTTTTGGTTAGAAGGCTGGGACTTGTAGTTTTTGCTTGAAACTGTTAGGCCCTCTTCTTCTTGCTGTTTTATGGTATTATATCTTGTGCCCAATTTTCTTAGCCAACTGTACAATCCCAAAAAGGTGATATTTCTCCTCTCTCTTTCTCTCTCAATGATAAAGCAGTTTTGCTTTTCCACTTTTCCTGAAAAGTTTGCCTTATTTTTTGGAAAATGATGAAAAGCTGTGACAAGCCTTTTGCTTGTGATTTGGTTTATCCTCTGCACTTTTTGCCTGCTATTGTCTACACTTGTACTTTCTAACTGCATTACTTGTGCTGCTGTTTATACTTGTGCTGCATTGGTTCAGTTTGCATCCAGTTTGCTGCAATGTTGTTTGCCTTAGTTGCTATGCTTAGTTTGCTGCAATGTTTGGTTTTGTTGCAATGCTTAGTTTGCTGCAATGTTTAGTTTTCCATGCTGCTTGGCTTGCTTGTGCTGCTTGCCTTAGTTGTTTGACAGTTTGGCCTTGTTGCAATGTTTTCATCTAAACCATTTGCCTTGCATTCTTTAGCTTGTATTTTTTCATTTTTTTCTCTCTTTGTGAACCAAGAAGGGCAACCTTCTTGTGATTTTCAAAGAGAAAAAATAAAAACATGATGAAATGAAAAATAGCTCCTCTGATTCCAAACGACAAACTTTAATGATGAATATTTTCTTTCTTTTTTTTTGTTTGAAAATTCTATTTAATTAACTATACCAATCCTCTTTTCTTTGTCTTTCTTTCATGTGAGCACAAATTGGGTGATGACAAAGCGAAGGAAGCATAAGACTTTGTGGCGAGCACGGGAGCAATGGAAGCTTAGGCTTAGACTTTTTCTTCTTTGTAACTTAGGGATAAATATTCAAACAAATGTACCAATTTAATTTTCAAATACAATAAGTTGCACACCTTAAAGCATTTAAATAATAAACTGTATTGTAACATTTTTTGAAATAAATGAAAAAGTCTTTGTGAGATAATCTGATATCCAATAAAATCTTCTACTGTCAATATCTTGCAATTCTTCCTTCAAGTCTTCACTAATTATTTAAGATTCATGATTTAAAATAACTGAAACTGCATTCTAATAATTTCAATACAGATAACTTAAACTTTAAGTAATCCAATAACTTTGCAATCTCGTAACCTTGCAACAGCATTCCAATCAGAATACGCACTGTGCATTCCAATAAACAAGCAAACGTTTCATTCCATTAACGAAGAAAATGTCTTAACAGACGCACATTACCTGGCTAACCTGGATCAGACAAAACCTGAATATTCCAAATGACAGTCTCAACTCCCATTTCTTATCCCAGATGAACAGACCTTGAGAACAACCACAATCTTTCAGTAGGCTTAAAAAGTGTGAAAACATGTGACAGTTAATTTTAATTTATGAGAATTCAGTTTCTTTTGAGAAATGCGAGAAAAACCCTAATTCTTGATCTATTGCCAAAGAAAAATCTGTCTGATTGATTCCTGAGCCAATCTTGAAAATCTGAGAAAACCCTAGGGTTGTGATTTCTTGTGGAAAAGGGAGGGCAAATTTTGGGGTACAACAAGCATCATGAGCCAAAAAGAAGCTTTCAATTCTATCTTTCCAGTAATCAAAGTTCTCTCCATCAAAGATTGGAGGTTTGCCGTTGATTATGTCTTTCTCATCATGCTAGTCATTGCTGTTGTTCTGACTTGGTCCCACCATAGTGTTTTTCTTAGCTTGAATATTTTACTAACACAGTTAAGTGCTTGAACTCAGAACCAGGCGCTCTGATGCCAATTGAAGAATTTAAAAACACAAGAAGGGGGGTTGAATTGGAATATTCAAAATCAATGGAAATAACACGATGATTTTTATCCTGGTTCGTTGTAACTCAAACTACTCCAATCCACCCGCCAAGGTGATTTCGCCTCTCTCCAACGAGGTCTTAATTCACTAATCAATCTTGATTACAAATCTACTTTGGTTACTGCCAAAGACTTCTTGGGTATAACCACAACCCGATTTTTCTCAAGGAATTGCACTAAAAAAATGAATAAGCAGTGTACACTATGTTTTTCTTTACAAAAATAGTATCACAGACTTGTGATGTATTACACAGTTGAAAGAATAGTATGAATGAGGAGTAGAAATGATAACATCGTTGAATTATTGTATGTTGTTGTGTGTAAATCATAAACGATTTATCCTCATCCCTTGTTTAAATAGGCGCAACAAACTTGAGTATTTGGAAACTTGATAAATGACAGTTAATGTGCTTTCTTCAAATAAAAGATACTTGTCTGTTTGTAGCCGTTGCATTTGATATAGCTTTGATGAATTGTAACGCTTCAGAACATTAAGGTATCTATTTGCTGCTTGCTTCAGAACTTTGGAAGGTCAGAATCATAAGGTCCTGTTTGCAGCGTTAGACTTTCTTTCATAGAGTTATGTAATAAAAGTTAAAACGTCTTTCTCTTAGTGTAACTTCTGATCTTCATTCATCAGAACTTTCTGAGAATAGTCTACATTCACAATAGGAACATCCTTGTAGCTTATCTTCTGATCTACTTCCATCAGAACTTCTCTACATAATAGAATATAATTTTAGAGTGCATAATTGTTCTTTGTGTTTGTTATCATCAAAACTATTACGAGGGTTGTAGAACCAAACTATGTTCTAACAAAAGCCATACTTGTTTCTCAAGTATACACTGAAATTGAGGGAGTAGACTTTGATGACACATTTGCTCATGTGACTCGCTTGGAATCTATCAGGTTACTTGGAGTGGAATGTTTTTTAAAGTTCAAGTTGTTCCAAATGGATGTTAAGAGTGCTTTCTTAAATGGATATCTTAATGAAGAAGTATATGTTGAACAACCAAAATAATTTGTTAATCCTACTTTCCCAAATCATGTGTTTGAATTAAAGAAGACCTTGCATGGGTTAAAACAAGCTCCGAGAGCTTGGTATGAGAGGTTGACTGATTTTCTCATTAACCACTAATATAGAAAAGGTGGAATTTATAAGACCCTTTTTGTCAAAGAGAAAGGTGGAAAACTTATGATAGCTCAAATCTACATGGATGATATTGTTTTTGGAGGGATGTCTGAAGAGATGGTCCACCATTTTATCAAGCAGATGCAATCTGAGTTTGAAATGAGTTTGGTAGGTGAATTAACATACTTTCTTGGTCTGCAAGTCAAGTATATGGAAGACTCCATATTTCTTTGTCAAAGCAAATAAGCAAAGAATATTGTGAAGAAATTTGGATTGGAGAATGCCAACCACAAAAGAAATCATGCTCCTACACATTTGAAGTTATCTAAAGATGAGAAGGGTATAAGTGTTTATCAGAGTTTGTATAGAAGCATGATTGGTAGCCTTCTATATCTTACAACAAGCAGACTAAATATAGCTTTTGATGTTGGAGTTTGCGCTAGATATCAAGCAGAACCCAAAGTGAGTCACATCAATCAAGTAAAAAGGATTCTAAAGTATGTGAATGGTACATGTGATTATAGAATGGTGTATTCTCATGATTCAAATTCCATGTTAGAGGGTATTGTAATGTTGATTGGGCTGGTAATGCTGATGACAGGAAGAGTACCTCTGAAGGATGTTTCATCTTGGGAAACAATCTGATTTCATGGTTTAACAGGAAATAAAATAGTGTATCCCTATCTACTGTTGAAGCTAAGTACATATCATCAAGTTACAGCTATTCTCAACTAACGTGGATGAATAAATGCTGACTGAATATAATGTCACACAAGATGTCATGACATTATTCTGTGACAACTTAAGTGCTATTAATATCTCCAAAAATCCTATTCAGAATAGTGGGACTAAACACATTGACATCAAGCATCACTTTATTAGAGATTCCATTGAATAAAAATCCATAACCCTTAAGCATGTTAGCACTGAAAATCAGCTTGCTGATATTTTTACTAAAGCCTTGGAAGTTATGCAGTTTGAAAAATTAAGAGGGAAACTTGGTATTTGTGTGTATGAGAATTTATAGCAATTACTACTACTTGCATGGGTAAAACAAAGATCAAAAGATTCGAAGAAAGTAGAACCCTACTAAGTCTACTAGTGTTGATGAGAATCTAACTGAAGATGAAAAGATTAAACTTGATAAGAACCTATGGAAGTTTGTTACCTCTACCTTGAACATCCTTGGCAAAAGAAATTAATCCTGTTGATGACTCCAGTGAAAAGGCTGATCATTATGTTCCTGAGCAAGTTGTTAATGAAAGAAGGAGTAAGAAGAAGGCTAATATTATTATCAATGTTGATGACCTGACATATGATGAGGAACCCATTACCAAACATTTGGCTCCTAGAATAGCCAAGAGACTTCAGAGAAGAAAAACAATGTTATGATGTTTGAAGATGGTGATATGAAAAACACTCCCTCAAGAAGTTCCAAAGGAAACTCTTCAGTTGTTCCTACTAAATCATGGAGTAAAATTGTTATCCCTACAAGGAAGAGGAAATTTATTTTTTCTAGTGACTTTGAATTTGAAGATAGTGAAGATGTCCAGGACATCATTCCCATTAATAATTTCGTCTACAAGAAGACTTGTACTGTTGTCCCTGAGAAGAATGTTGAAAGATGGAAGTATGTTGACCAAAGGAGGATAGCTTTAGAGAGGGAATTAGTTAAGTATTTCCTAAAGTGTAAGGATGTTGTGGAGCTTGTAGAGGTTGGTGGGTTGATGAGGACTAGCACTAAACTTGGTCCCTACTATGAAAGGTTAATAAAAGAGTTTGTTGTGAATGTACCTGATGGATGTAATGGCGTGAAGAGTGAAGACTACAGGAAAGTATATGTTAGGGTAAATGTTGTGAAACTATATCCTATTGTGATTAACAATTTTATGGGCAGGTCTGAAGAACCTCAAACTGAGTTAGACGTTATAGATGATCAACTTTGTAGGGATATAACTGGTGGGCAGGTGAAGCACTAGTCAAATGGAGGAAAGTTGTTAGCTTTAAGGCTTAGTGTGAGGTATGCTATTATTCATAGGATTGCTACTATTAATTTGGTCCCCATAAACCATACATCTACTATTTCTACTATCCTTGGTAAGTTCATCTATGTTGTTAGAAAAGAAAGAGCTTTTGAATTTGGAAAATACATCTTTGATCAAATTATGAAGAAGGCATCTTCATATGCTACAAAGCTTCCTATTTGTTTTCCTTATCTCATCTGTGGAATAGTCATGAATTAGCACCCTGGTATTTTACTGGATGTTGATAGTGTGAAGAAAAGAGAATCTCCTTTTTCTTTTCATTATAAACTATTTGGTGGAGCACATGCTCTAGACATTATTGTGAAATCTTTTTAGTTGCATGGTTCTGTAACTTAAAAGGAAGGTATAATTACTCACTTGGAGGAGACATGCAGGGAATCATAGGATTCTATCAGGATTAACACTGCTAGAAAGATCAAACTTGAGGGATTAATCAAATCTTTGATGGAGGAAGAGAAAAACCAGGCTGAAGCTGCTATTGTTGCTGCTGCTAACAATGGTGAATCTGCATGTGATGAATCTGAAGTTTCTGATGTTACTGAAAAAAGGGCATCTGGAGATGATTATGTTATTGACAAGAGTGAATCTGATGGTGATGATGCTGATGAGGATAATGTTACATCTAATGGTGATGAGGCTGATGGTGAAGGGGAAGAGTATGAAACTGTTGATGATGTTGACACTGATACATGATTGTGCTTCTTTGTATTTTCTCTTTGTTTTGGTTCTTTGGTTTTATAAGGGTTAAATTCCCAGACATATTTTAGCACCTTGTGTGCATGTTGTGCTACTTTTATTTATGTGCTACTGTGGTTCTTTTGGGTGATATACTTACCTTTGTCATATTGTGGTTAAAAAGGGGGAGTAGTATAACCACTAACGACTAACTGATTACTTGTGCTATTGAGGGCGAAATTTTGATTATGTTCATTCTTTGTTGCTGCTATTGAGGGGGAGAATGTTTTGATTCTTTTATGTGTTACTTAATAGTTTTGAGGGGGAGAATTTATTCTGGTTTGGACTGGCATGAAGAGATGTTAGACATGATGTTCTGACATAAATCTGACTGATTGAGAATTTATTTATCTCAATGTTGTTGTGTTTGCAGATTCCACTGACTAACACTCTGATATTTATTACTGCTGCTAATACCTCTGATAGTCTGATTTTTCAGCTGAAACCTTATGTTGTTGTGCTTCTGATGTGTGTGTTTGATTTATTTTTAAACCTCTGTTTTGTTTGGAATCTGAATTATGGACTGTTTATTTGTTTTTGCAAAAAATTGCCAAAGGGGGGATTGTTAATTCTCTATTTTATGATTAGAATTAATTTTGGTAAAACTAATTTGGCAGCAACATATTAAATATGATGTTCTACCTTGCAGAGGAAAATGATGAACAAGATGTCATAACTAGATGACCTGTCATCTTTCCAATTACAGCTTTGCACTTGGATATATTTAGTTATAACATATCCTTAATATTCTGAGAATATTAGTTTATTCTATATGGCGTCCAAGACTGAGGAATCAGAAATTCTATTTTAATTCAGAAGATTAATTAATTTTCCTAAATGTTGAGACATTTTAGGAAACATATGATTGATGTCCTATTTTTATGCAGAAGATTCTGCAGATCTTTAGCAGCTCCTCTACTGCATTTTTGAAGCCCAAATCTGGGCCAAACATTGCATATAAAAAGAAGGCTACAAACCTAATATAATGTGTAGAATGTATTATGTTGTCAATTATTCTTTTAGGGTTTGTGTGTTCTTGTTTATTATGAGCCTCTGTGATATCATCTTGATATAAGAGTATGACTATCTCTATTGAGTTGTAAGTTCTGTTAATCATTCTTAAGCTTTTAAGCATTGAGTGATTATGTCTCTTTGAATTGTGACTTCTGAAATATTCTAAGTATTAGAATTTTTTCATCACTGTTGTGATTGAAAGGAAATTGAGAAGGGTCTCATACCTAGGTGAATATTAGGTAGAAGTTAAGCACAGGTATTGATTAGTTGAGTAGATTGTAAACTGGTGATAGTTTGTCGTGCGTCTACAACCTGATATTGTTTAGCGGACTTCCTTCCTGTCTTGGTATCCCCTAAACATATGTGTTGCTGTACACCGAACTGGATAAATAACTTTGTGTGTTTGTTTACTTTCAGTACATTTATTTATTTTTATATTGTCATTATGTTTTGATCAAATATCAGTCTCGACATCTCTTAGGACATCTGATATCTGCATACTAGAATTTCATATACCATCACTATGATTGTGATTGGTTTAAGTCTAGTTCCAAAGTTTGTGGCTGTAGGTATATCACTTCGGTGATTGCAAGTGAGATGGGATTTCTCATATCTAGATGGTGATTTCTAGGTAGAAGCATGGGGTA
Organism: Vicia faba; assembly: GCA_948472305.1. Classification (NCBI taxonomy): domain Eukaryota; kingdom Viridiplantae; phylum Streptophyta; class Magnoliopsida; order Fabales; family Fabaceae; genus Vicia; species Vicia faba. The sequence continues at coordinate 841,839,881 of OX451737.1, forward strand.
GTTATTAGGAGAGAAGTTGTTAATTGGGATTGTTTAGGCTTTTAACTAATACTATTATGGTGGATTTCCTTACTTTCTTGGTAGCCCCCAGATGTAGGTGATGTTGCAATGAACCGGTTTAACAATTGACTGTGTTTTTGTCATTCTGCAATTTAAAATTTTGCATTATTTATAGTTTGATAAATATGTTTTATCAGTGAATAGATGTCATAACATCTGTCTTGACATCAAGTTCTGATGTTCAATACATCATTATATGCATGTATTTCAAGTGCCATAATTTCATAAACTCTTATATGAAGGTGCGAGAAACACAAGAAAGGGAGGATTGAATTGGGTTTAAACAAATATAATTTTTTCACAACTCAAACACAAAGCTAAAAAGTGAATAAAAATAAATCAACACAATTATTTTTATCTTGGTTCACAGTTAACTAAGTTACTCTAGTACATCTCACAAGGTGATTTTCCTTATCCACAAGGACTTAATCCATTATAATCAATCGATTACAAACAACCACAATAAGTCTGATCAACCTTGTTGAAAACCCCAACAAGTCTGTCGATCCTTATGGCCAATCCATGATGACCGCAACCAAAGTCTTCTTAAGAATCCTGACTCATCGAGTCTCTCAAGGATCCTATCCATAATCGTTGATTTACAATGATGCGTATACAAAGACGCTTCTAATAAGCAGATTACACAATGTTTAAGAACAAGAACACAAAAGTGTTGTTAGCAAGATATGAACAAAAGCTCCTTACTAAAAATACAAAATTATACAAAGAATATCTCAAAATAATTTGTACAACACTTTAGCTTAGTTTTGTAGAACAATAATTGTTAATGGTAGACAACAAGTACAATAGGAAACATAAAACTATTTGTTTTGTGCCTAACGATCATGGTGGGAATGGTAGACAACAAGTACAAAAAGGATTGTCCTTACGCCACCCTATAAGGGTAGAGGTCACATTGTAATTTGTACTTTTATACTCACCATCTCACATAAGCTAATCTTGATCTTTATCTTCTATGTCTTCAAAGGCTTTTGATGAATGTTGATGAAAGATGTTGTACAAGGATCAAAACTTGAATCTTCTTAGCCTAAGTATTTGGAGTCTTCATAACTTGTTTAGAAGAACCTTGTCTTCAGAGTCTTCAGCACTTGGTCTTCAAAAGTATTGTCTTCAGATCTTCAGAACTTGTTCAGCAGAACCTTGTCTTCAGCATCTTCAAAAATTGGGACAATAAAAGCAAGCTTTTAGAAGGCCTCCACAGCATCCTTGAAAAGTCATAATCAGAAGCTCTTGTACTAACGTTCCTTAGAACAGTTGCATGAGAAGCTTTCTAAAATCTTGTCTTTAACGTGTAATACACCAAATGTATTCTTCCAGAGTGTTGAGTTCAGCACCTGATGATGTCACATGCCTTCTTACCATAGCCAGAACCTTTTTATAAAAAGATATACACTAGACAGAAACCATTAGAGTACACAATTAATCTCTAAGATACCATGTAAAGTTATCATCAAAACTTAAGGCCAGATGCATAACCAATCTTGTTTTTACATTATAAGGCTAAGGTTGTAATAAACACATACTTTTTTTAGCAAGTACAGTGGCACCCACCATAGACCCCTGGTAAAACTGACATGGGCCACACCTTCCATTATTACTACCACATTCATTATTTTCTCTCAAAAATGTCCAAGGAAGATCAAAACTTCATGACTAGCACCATTTCCATAGGTTTCGTTGACATGTGAAATTCTAACTCCTCTAGGAGAAAATACGTCAGCTAAGTGTATGTTATGGATATAATATCCCCATGCCTCTCTAAAGCCACATAGTGAGGGCCACGGTCCATAATCATTTTCTCTAGCAATGATTCCCTCGGTGTCTACCCACACGACAATGATCCCACCATGGTCATTACGATGCAATACGATAACTGAGATGTCAAACGGGTATTTATATCCTATTTTAGAGCACCTTTCATAAGCTGAAACTCGATCCTAACAACATCAAGACATTTATGCTCACTATTGGGCTTGTTAGGCGAGTAGTTATGACTAATTGGTCACTTAACCCTTGAAACATCATGCGATATAGGAGCAAGCTCCATGGAGTTCGAAATCAATTAGATCGTGGTGGACGCCATATCGCCATATAATGTTATCCTTGATAGGCCATCCATCAATTCAATAGGAGTGATTATATTCACCCAATACCTGATCTTGAAATACTTGTTACCTAACGGGCAAGTCGGAATGGTCTGAGGTGACCAAAATAGGACCTAGGAATGTTATCAAAATAGCTTGAAGATGAGGAAGGAGGATGTCACCTATAAGGATTCCCTCTTTCTGAGGCGAAGTAAACAGACACAACGTGTTGGGATCCCATACTGGGCATGGAGAATGAGAGACTCACTCCCGCAAAAGCTCTAAAAGAGGTTCAAATAGGGCCTTTTGGTCACAAACTAACAAAGATAATCACCTCATTTTCTGAATAAGAAGATTTTCATCTATTTACCCAACTCAGAAGAGACATCCACTTGTTCGCTTAGGACCTCCCTGACGTGCCAGAAATATATACTAGAGTGGAGTTCCATATCCTTGTTTTCGATCAATCTATGAGACCAATGTCTCAAAGAAATCAAAAGGTTGGAAAGGAGAAGAGATCTTCTATCTACAAAGATGTGAATAAGTTAGCAAGCGCTGGCTTCATCACCAAAGTGAAATACCCAACATGTCTAGCCAATGTTGTCCTAGTGAATAAAGCATCAAACAACTGGTGCATGTGTATAGATTTCACCGACCTTAATATAAATTTCCCTAAGGACACCTTTATCCCATATTGATCGCTTGATTAATGGGTCCTCAGGATATGGGACTCTAATTTTCATGTACGCCTTCTTGGGGTACAACTAAATAAATATGGATCCTCTAGATGCACCCAAGACATTGTTCATGTCAAACCATAACAACGATTGCAATAATGATATGCCCTTTGTCTTGAAGGCTGTAGAGGCCACTGTAGCAACTGGTTTTTTAATCAAGAGTCTCCACTATTAGTTTTTATTCTAGGGAAGGGAATCTAATAGAAAACCTTAATTCACAGATAGAGATTCTAGGTTACAGACTCAATTAGACGAAAGGAAGGTGTTAGGCACCTTTCATCCACCTTGTTCACAAGGATATTAAGCTCTAGGTTAAGGTTTGGGATAAACACGGTTTTAAGTTTTAATTTGCAAGACTCGCCACGATTTTAGATTGCGTGCCTACGTATCCTCTTACGAGGAATCAGAGTCCCAATTCGTAGTTCGTATGGGTTGGTATTTCTTAGGGGTTTGCAAGCATATTTTGAATCACTTCGCACTCGGTCGGGAGTAGTGATTGCGGAGATTTTGACTGAATACGCGGTAAGTCAAAATTAGTTTGAAACCCATTTGCAAAAATAGTTGGTTAGTTTAGTTTAATGCGAAAATAGAATTTGATGTTTGATTTTTATTTTTTAATTGTACTATTTGCGAAGATCTCGATTAATACATGATTGGAAAAAAGATTTAATGCAAACAATATAGAAAATAATACATGAATTTTTTGAATGAAAATAATTTATTTGATCATATAATAATACTTAATAGTAAATATATTAATAATATTTAAAACATGATAATAATAAAAATTAATAATAATAATAATAATAATAATGAAAAAAAGAATAAATAATTAATAAAATATAATATAAAAAGAAATAATAAAAAATATTAATAATTTAGGTAAACCTGGGGGGTGTATTTTCTTGTTAAGAAGTAAATACTGGTGGTGCTAAAAGGAAGCCCGACTGGCCCAAACGTTTCTGGACAGAGGGGGTGCAAAAGGTTTTGAGCTTTTAGTAAATAGTTGGAAGGGGGTGTGAGTAACAGCGGGCTTAAGCCCATTACGGATTGAAGGGAGTCCAGATGATCCTGTGTAGTGAGGGAACATGGAATTTGGCGTAGGACTTGGCCTACGGCCGTCTGATGCATATCGTATGGATAATATTGAGAGAGTATGCTATCTACTATGCTTGTGCACGCAATGAATCCCAACAAAATATAATTTGTTTTTGTTTCTTTCCACTTTTCATTTTCACGACTTTTACAGTAACCTCACCTTCTCCCTCTCAATGTTCTCCTTTCTCTCTTCTTCTTTCAAAACCTCACGAACCCTAAATTCTCTCAATTCCATTCCTTCTTATTCTGTGATTCACAAAACAACAACAAAAGCAAACAAAGTATGAGAAAACAAGAAGCAAACCATAATCGAATGGACTGAGATGGCCGTGGTTGTTCTTTCGTGACGAGGCTGAATCGTGGTTTGGTGGTTTCAATCTGGAGAGTCATCCAAAGGACAAAGGTCACACGTGGATTTGAACGGCTATGGAAGTTGGTGCTGCTACAGTTTCGCCGCGGGTGATAAACGGAGGTTTCGTGGGTTGTCAGCGGTGGTTCAAGGGCGATTAGGGTTTCCAATCTGGAAACTTCAATCGTCCCTCCTTTGGAATTCAACGACAAGGGTCCGTTTCAAGCTCTCCGTCTCAATTTTTCCTTCTTCGTCTTCAACCTTTGTCTCAACATCTGTTTTCTATAAAGACCTCCTCTGCTATGTTCTTGTTCTGCAAGAAGAATCCGTCGTCCCCATCTTCGTCTCCAGCCCCATTTTTTGTAAAAGATCTGGGTTCATATAGTTTAGTTTTTTAGGGTTTCACATTTTTGTCGTTACAGTTATTACTTTAGCTTCAATTAAGGATTCTCAATTTGTTGTAATTAATTCTTTATAATTTGTAATGAGATTTAATTTTTCTGCATAATTTTATTCTGTAAGATTTGTATTCCTATATTATAAGATTTGATTTGCAGGTTCGTACTGTAATTCTAGATTTTGTGAAGATTTTCTGGATTTGCTGTTATATTTTGGTTTTATTCTGGAGATTTGGATTTGGGTAAGATCTGAATAGTATCTGTTATTCTGCCAAATGATATGTATAATCCTTGGTGAATTGGTACAATAATGGTTTTTTTTTGTGATTATTGGGCCAAATTCTTTTCCTTGTTTACAGCAACAACAAAAAAAATTGGGCCCTGCGTATTCGGTCTAACATTTTCAGACACTTGTTTTTTTTATGCAACCAGGCCCAATTGGCCCTTCCGTAACCCAATGTTTTAAATAAACTTTTAATAAATAATAAAATTATTAAACAATGAATATTGCAATAAGAAAAAGTCTAACAACATTTTTAGAACACACATCACGTTCTCTTATTATTCACTATATATATATATATATTTTAATTAACATAATAACAACAGTTTTAATAATTTTTCCTTAAAACAACAAAGCATCAAATGGGCTAACCTAGAGATTGTTTAATAGGCCTGTTCTTTTATGATTGTACCCCCTATTCTTTGTTATTCCTAAAATAAAAATGGGCCAACATGAAATGGGTCTTTGATTCGAAACTTTCACCTCTTCCTTTTACTAACGACAATAAACTTAGAGTGGACTTTAATATGCTTAAGAGCTTAATCCTTATTTGAAATAATTTTCATTTTCTAATTGCATAGGCCATTAGCCAACATGCTTCGCAAATAAGTCTATGAGTCTTTCTGATTTATAAAGCCCCATTTTTCTGAATTAAAATACACCCCTAGCCAGATAAAGACGGACCACCAGATACTATTGTATCGTCTTAAGTATTTTCTCTATTTCAATCTCAAATAATGTAATAGTCGCGGTAGGACAAATTTGGGGTACGACAGCTTCCCGTATTCAATTATCTTTCAATTGAATAGCGCGAGAAAACTTGAGTCTTGCGCATTCTGATTGGAAATTTATTGAATACTCGAAGTATCCCAAAATTTGTCCGACAAACATAAGGTTACACTGATATAGAATACCCTTAAGAGTCTTAAAGAAGTAGGAAAAGCCAATGATGTATCACCTACCGAGGTTTAGTTACAAGGCAGATAGTCTTTGATCTCAAAAGTGCAATTTTGTATGTCTTGGCTTATTCACCCATTTAGAGGATGAGCATAGAAATGATTGATGATACATGGCTGCTTGAAGACTGAGGCCATGGGTTATGTTTGTGAATCTTTGCATGACGTCTGATGCAATAGGCTAATCTTTGTGTTTCGGAGCATCGATAATCGATGTTTGCGGAATAAATAAACGCATTGTTGCATGATGTCTGATGCAATAGGTTACAGTTTTTGCAAATCGCCGCGTGAAGTATGAGACGATAAGCTAGATTTGGTTTTTGAACATCGCTGCATGAAGTCTGAGGCGATGGTTTGTGTTACAGAGTAAAGAGATATACATTGCTGCATGAAGTCTGAGACAATGAGTTTGGTTCTTGAATCGATGCGTGAAGTCTGATGTGATAGGCTGGATTTTGTAGAATAAAGAAATACATCGCTGCATGAAGACTAAGGAAATGGGTCAGGTTCGCAAATTACTGCGTGAAGTCTGATGTGATAAGCTAAATTTGGTTTTCGAACATTGTTGCATGAAGTCTGAGACGATGGTCTGCGTTGCAGAATAAGAAACACATTGTTGCATGAAGTCTGAGGCAATGGGTTAGGTTTGCAAATCATTGCATGAAGTCTGATGTGATAAGCTAAATTTATTGCTCCGAACATCGCTGCATGAAGCCTGAGGCAATGATCTATGTCGCGGAATAAGAAACACATTGCTGCATGAAGTCCGAGGCAATGGGTTAGGTTTGTAAACCACTGTGTGAAGTCTGATGTGATAAGTTAAATTTTTTGTTTAGAACATCACTGCATGAAGTCTGAGACAATGATCTGTGTCGCAGAATAAGAAATACATTGCTGCATGAAGTCTGAGGCAATGTGTTAAGTTTGCAAATCACTGCGTGAAGTCTGATGTGATAAGATAAATGTGTTGTTTCGAACATCATTGCATGAAGTCTGAGACGATGGTCTGGAACTTGGCATAACGAAATACATTGCTGCATGAAGTATGAGGCAATGGATTAGGTTCGCAAATCGCTGCGTGAAGTCTGTGGCGATAAGCTAGGTTTTGCAAAAACATTGCGGCTTAGAGGCAATGCAATGAGTTGTGAGAATACATTGCGGCTTAGAGGCAATGTAATGAGTTTTGGAGAATTCATTGCGACTTAGAGGCAACATAGTGAGTTTTGCGAATGTATTGCAGCTTAGAGGCAATGTGTTGGCTTGTATAATACATTGTGGCTTAGAGGCAATGTGTTGAGTTAGCGTAATACATTGCGGCTTAGAGGAAACATGTTGATTTTTGAGGATACATTGCGGCTTAGAGGCAATGTAATGGGTTTTGAGGATATGTTGCGGCTTAGAGGCAATGTAGTGAGTTTTGAGAATATGTTGTGGCTTAGAGGAAACGTAGTGAGTTTTGCGAATACATTGCGGCTTAGAGGCAATGTAATGGGTTTTGAGAATACATTGTGGCTTAGAGGCAATGCAATGGGTTTTGAGAATGATTTGCAGCTTAGAGGCAACGTACATAGTGTTGAGAATTCATTGCAGCTTAGAGGCAATGTGTTGAGTTTGAGGATACATTGCGGCTTAGAGGAAACATATTGAGCTTTGAGGATACATTGCGGCTTAGAGGCAACATACTGGGCTTGGATAATATACTGCGTCTTAGAGGCAATATACTGAGTTTCGCAAATATATTGCGGCTTAGAGGAAACGTGTTTGAGTTTGGGGAACGCATTGCGGCTTAGAGGCAACGTGATGGTTTGGATAATATATTGTGGCTTAGAGGCAATATGTTGATCTGGAAAGATACATTGCAGCTTAGAGGCAATGTGTTGAGTTTTGCAGATACATTGCAGCTTAGAAGCAATGTGTTTAAGTCAGACAATATATTGCGGCTTAGAGGCAATATACAGAGTTTCGCGAATACATTGCGGCTTAGAGACAATGTGATTGAGTTGGATGATATATTGTGGCTTAGAAGCAATATAATGAGTTTTGACAATGCGTTGCGGCTTAGAGGCAACGTATTGAGTTTGTAGATACATTGCGGCTTAGAGGCAATGTAATGGGTTTTGTAAGGAGTTCATCACTGCGGGAAGACTTAAGTGATGAGCTGAATGTGTCACGACATGAAGACTGAGGTGACAGGTTGAATCGTAGGAGAGGTATCGCGTTGGTCGACCCTTAGATAGTTGAATCGATGGTGAGATTATTTGTCTGTTTGCTAGGCGATACATGTGTATGCATGCGTATTGAATGTTTTATGTATGCAAAATGTATGCTGTTTGACATTGATATGGAACCCTGACTATATGCGTATTGTATGTGGGAATGCATAGTGTATGTATGCTTGAGATATGAAAAATGTGTGTATGTATGAAATATGTGTAAGATGCGCGTATGCCTTGAAATGTTATGAAGACTATTTCTGGCATTCTCTCCTTTAAACCATTGGCTTAGAGTTACCAATTCCTGGCGTTGTATGTTGTGTCGCCGTAGTATTGTTGAACTTTGAACACAGTGGAAAATGTTAGCAAAAATTTAACATTGGTTTTGTATCGTGAGCGCGAGCATAGACATAGACGTAGACGAAGATAATGGCATATGCGTAGATTTATATGGTGTAAGCGCAGGCGTAGACGTATGCATTGGAATATGTGTAGCCTTTTATGTTGTAAGCGCAGGCGTAAGCGTAGACGTATGTGGATTCGTATGTTGTGAGTGCAGGCGCACGCATAGACGTATGTAGAATTGGCAGGAGTACACATGTGCATGGACGCATGTGCGGACATAGACTTTGTGTTGCAAGGGTAGGAATAGGAGCTGACATGGACGTAGACCTTGCGTAGGGACGCGTAGATATATGTGTAGACTTTGTATTGTTGAGTGCAAGCATAGGCGCAAACATGTGTATAGATTTTTGTGTTGCAAGGCGTAAGAGTAGCCATGTGGGTGGACGTAGACGTGGATTTTCTTTTGACATTTTTCTAACCAAAACTATTTTTTCGATGTTTTGTCAAATGCTTTTATTTTGTTAATCCCCCGAAATGATTTCAAGACAATATTCACAAGTAATGATCGTAGTATTTTGTAAACAAGTCTGAGAAAAGTAAATACACAATTTAAAAAGATGCAACGAAAGCAAATGTTTTATTAATATGCCTCTTAATAGGCGAGAATACAAGATGCAATTCCTAGGAAGAGGTAATTACAGAAATTTTTTAAACTGTAAATGGAAATAAAAATGATAATTGCTGCTACTGCTCCCCAATATCCTTTTAATGATCTTATCTCCTGTGCTTGTGAGTTGAATGATTCAGATCTATCTCTCCCTTCGTGGTTCGTAGTCGCAGTTCTTAGATCGCGGTCTTTTTGTTCTTTATTTCTTTGTATGAAATCCCTAACTTTTGCCTGGATTGCCCTTTTGGGTTTTCAATCCACTGGGATAATTTTTTATTTATATGCCCCTAATCTTTTCCTGGATCGCCCTTTAGGGTTTTCGATCCACCGGGATGCTCCTTTTTGCCTAAGTCGCTCATTTAGGGTTCGAGCTTAGCGAGCTTCTTATACATAGTATTTTTGACTGCGTCTAAATGTGCTGGATGCAGTAGTTCTTCCCCATCCATTGTTATGGAGATAAGACCACCACCGAAGAATTTTGTTTTGACTACGTATGGACCTTCTTAATTGGGTGACCATTTATCACATGAGTCGAGGCGAGGTAGCAGAATCTTCTTGAGTATTAGACGACATCGTGGTTCATCTTGTACAGTATACCATTACTTTGAAAGAATTCCACGGATAATTCTCGTAGGGCTTGTTTGCCAATGCTAGAGGCATTTTCCGGATGTCGTGAAACCAAGGCTTGTTATATTGTCATTTTTTAATAGCAAGGCAATGTGCAGGCTCTTCGAAGCGTCTGTTTGTGATGTGCGATTCGTGGTTTGACCAAGTTACTTTGAATATAGACGATATAGTTGCCAAGGCGTCTGTCATTTGATTTCCTTTTCGTGGGACGTGACTGAAAATGATTTTTGCGAATTCCGCAGTTAGTCTTTAAAACACGATCCCGATATGGAACCGGTTTTGGGTGTTTAGTATCCCGTTCACCATCGACTTGGCATATGGTTTTTGAGCATTCTTTGGAGAAGCCAAAACTACCCCTATATCGTTCCCCAGTTCATTTGAAGCCTCGTCGAACGTGGATACCCAATGTGCCCCTGGCTCGAGTTTTCATCAGATCTTGGTATTTCGTAGTTGCTTATTTTTACAACACTATTTGTATTTGGCCTTGGCCTGTTTCTATAGATATGCGCAATCAGCTTCTTTGTGGCTTATAACATTGCCCCTTAGCTTGGTTTCTTCCAGGTCTTCCCCTATACTCAGATTAATGGTCTTGATAGCCTCTAGATACAGTCGCGTATTGTTAGATTTTTTTATTTCCCTCATCATTTTCTCAGAGAGTTCAAGATCTTTATCATCTTTCTCTTTAGCTTGGTTGATAGGAGCATCAAAATTATATCGGATCGCAGCAATAGCATTATCGGTGATTTTGGGCATGAATTTGCATCTTTATCATGTTTTGGTGCAAATTTAGTATATGAATATTTGAAAATGCATATGCGGAGAAAGTATTTCCATTTTTAAATTTAAGATATAAATGCAAGAGAAGGACAATGATCTTGATTGAAAACAAAACACAACTTTTATTAATCGTAAATATTGTCTGAAACAAAACGGGGAAACCCTTACAAGCAACCCCTGTGCCTCGGGCTTGACATAGGTTCTTTCAAAAACAAGAAAAATTAATTAGGAAAGAAAAAGATCTCAGGAATCTCAACGGTCGTCCATCTTTTGAGTTTTTTGCCTGGGCGCATTGATGACTTCAGTTGCCCCTTTGGTGTTGGCTTTGTTGGATATTCTTTCCCCATGTCTGCCATGCACTACTCCATTGTTGACAGAGGTCTCTTGGATTGGAGGAAAATGTGCTTCTCCCTTTAAAGCAACTTTATATTCTTCTTCAGGGTATTATCTGAACTGGACTATCCCCTGGTCCCCTAGCCTCTATATAGCTCTTTCGAAAGCTTCATTGTATCCTAGCGGGAGTCCGCATTATTGGTTGGAATTTGTAGGTTATAAGATGCCCCTGATTTCGGCGGAGGTGGGATAAACCTTTCAGTTTCATCTTCTTGTTGGGCCATGACGCACTTCTAGAGTCCTGCCTCTGACTCTTCCCTTAGTTGGTGACCGCTTGATGCACCAATAATATGGGTTACTTCCTCTAAAGCTACCTTGGGAATTTGGTATTTCCTGTCAATAATGTTCTTTAAAGTCAGAAGAACTTGACTCAAATCTCCTTTCATTGACCTTACGTCACCCTTTACTTGGTCGAGATCCTCTTTGAACACAGCCTAAGTTTTCTCGATTTTCTCCATTGCTTTTTGTTAATAAGCCTTGGTTTGGTATGGAGGCCAAGGAGGTGGCGATCTTCTTCTACCAATGGTTCAACTGGAGATATGTTTGTGGAAAAATGAGTTTTGACATGATATGCGGGTGTTCGTGAATGCATGCGTGCGAATGAGTATGTATGAGTATGCAATGGTTACTTGTTTTGAACGTCTTACTCACTTGGGTATGTATTTTCCTTTTGCTTATTATTTTACTTAGCGACTATCCTTAAAATAGATATGCAAACGCGACGTGGAAACAAAATGCCTTTATTGAAGGTAACATGATTCAGATATTGAAAAATATTACAATCTTAAACCAAAACTTTATTTGCGTGAAATCAGGAAATAAGTCTTCTAGGTGCGCCTACGGACATCTGATCTTGAAACTATCCCCTGTTGCTGGACAAAATTTGAGAATGTCTTCAGCACATTATTTCTCTTTTATGACCTTGATTTCAGACATGTTTGGCGTGTTGACACGTGTAAGTTGTTTCCTTCGGAATCCATTTTTAAAGACAGTCACTGAGATCTTGAGTTTATTACTTTTTTTTGTACCACGTGAATAAGACAAAGAAACGGGTGACGAATATATGATGGATGTATGACGAATACATGAAATGTATGAATGCATGGGTGTAAGGTTGAGTGATGGGACTTTTGTAATAAGCACCCTGTTGTACCCCAAAATTTGCCCTCTCATTTTATCAAGATTTTCCTCACAAGACTCTTTTGACTCAAGACCAGATTAGGGTTTGCTCAACTCAAGACATCTCCTTGCACTGTTAACCTGAAATTAGGGTTTGAGTTTGCACAAGGATTTTTGGACTTCCAATACCCCATGTGACTTTCATACTTCATGTTGGACCTATAAGATTGCTCATACCAAGTTTCAAGCCTTGAATCAAATTTTTGCCCAGTCAATTAGACAGTTGACCTAAAAATCAGCTGTATTGGGGAAAAAGTCAACTGTGGCCAATTTACAGTCAAACCTCATAATTTTTTATCCACATCAACATTATAGACTCATATGAATCATTTTATCAAGTTTGGACCACAACTCCTCAAGAAATTTGATCAGATCATCAAAATGGCAAAATAGTCAAAATTAGGGTTTTGACTGCAGAAGGGCAATTTCTGATTTTTGATCTAGCCAATGACAAATTGGGTTCAAGCATGGTTTCAAGGACTCAATGGAATCATCTTGAACTAATCACAAGGTTCAAAAGATCTCAAATGCATTGGATTGACAAATGAATTTCCAGTCAACTGATCAAAAATCAACTGTACACTAAAAAGTCAAACTTTGACTTTTTGGTCAAAATCAAGTGCCAAGGGTCATTTTTCATCAAGATGTGTCAAAAAATGTAACTTGTTCACCAAGAAACCTAATTTTGGAAATTAGGGTTTAAAATGGAAAATTTTCATAACTTAGAAATTTTCTAAGTTATGAAAATTTCTTATTTTCCCCAACTTTGCCCAACTTTTTCACCATGATGCAATTGGATTCAAAGAAAACTTCCAAAATGAAAGTTGTAGTCCTCCACAAAACATACAACTTTTATTCACAAAGTTTTCCCAAAAGATGCTTGTATCTCAAGTTATGATTTTGTGAATAAGGGTCCATGAAACTTTTAACTTAGTAAAATTTTGCCCTAGTTTAGGCAGGATTTTGACCTATCTTCATGGCAACTTTTCACCTAGTTACAATTGGAATATCAAAATGCATTTCAAAGATGGATTTTAGAGCATGTTACAAGCTTTCCAAAATGTCTAAAACTCTCCAAAATCATTTATGGTTAGGGAGAATCGAAGGAAAGAAAATGGCCATTTCTCACTTTTGTCCATGGCATTTTGCACATTGCTACAAGTTGCAAAATTTGTCCTAAGCATGCTTGTACTTGTTTTACAGGTTCTAATATCTTCTACACTCAAAAATTAAATGCAAACACAATGGACAATGGTCTTATTCTGATCTTTGAAGCTTGGCACAATGAATTAATCCATTTATGGCATAAAGTGCATAATACCATTTTCATAAAGCATGCTTTTTGCAATTTTGTATTTCTTGAGCATTGGACCTGATCTCTTGATACAAACAAAGTCCACAAACTTCAGGAAAAGCTCACCAACCCTATGCAGACCTTGATCTAGCTTGTACAACCTTGGCCTTTGTCACTTCCTACCTTTTCTTCAAAAACAAGAAATTATGCAAAAAGTCCACAACTCTTCCATCTGATAAAAACAAAGTTTTGTATAATTTCAAACCACCTCAGCACATTATACCAAGCCTAAAGCACGAGCTCATAGCATCTCAAACACCCTTAAGCACAAAAAACTCCATTTTCTGCTCAAACAGGGAAACCACTGCATAACCTTGGCCAAATCCATATTCCCTCGCGCGTTTTGCTTGGAATCATTTCAAACACATTCTAAACAACATACATAAACTGTCCAGGCCCTTACTTTGCAACTGTAACCTCGTTTGCACACTTCACCATTTTCATTTTGAAGCTTTGCAGGTTGAGTTCTATAAGGACATTCAGACCATTTCAAAGCAAGCTAAGCATTGGGAAAGGTCAAGGGAACTTCAAGCAAGCTCACAAGTACCTCAGGCCTCACTCAAAGTTGCTACATTGCCATATTCGAACTTGACTGAACAAGGTAATTTCCAACTTCCTATCTCCTTATTTAGACATCATTAGGCTTAGGTTTGTAAAGCAAAAATATAGTTCTTAATGTCCTTGAACTGTACATATGCATAGTTCTTATTTATATTAACTAAGCTAGGAGAATTTGGATGTTGAAGTTGCTGAAAAAACTAGGTCATAAATTAGGGGCAATGAAATTCTCTCTGGTCTTTGAGAGTTAGATCAAGTTTTTTATATCATTAGAATTGTGTGATGATTAACTATAACTTTCATGTTGCAAGATTTTGTTTTTAAGCACGTATGCGGGAGATACAATTTGAAGTACGGGGCACGCGCATTTTTGTTCAGAGGTTAGGGACGAAGTGGAATTTGGGCTGGGCCTGGCTTGTTTGACTTTTGACCCCCCCATTCTGTTATTTGCACCCCTTTGGCCCATTTCTTTTATTTTTCATATTTTTTTGTATATTTCACATTTTCTGACTTTTATTATTTTTTCTAAATATTAAAAATCACTAAAAATGTTTTCTTAATTTTTACATTTTTGTTTTATTTTTTTAATTATTTTTTTATGACAAAAATTAGTTTATTACGTTAAATAGAATTTATTTTCTTGAATAAATTTGTAAATAATGTTGAAATACTTAAATATTTTATTTTTATTATTTATACATATAAAATAATATTTTCTTACATATTTTATTTTCTAACATTTTTGTATATATTTTTATTTATTTTCTTGTACATAAAAATGAATAAATAAATAATATAGAATATATCTTCTTTTAAACCAAAAAATTAGGGTTTTCACCCTTTTAAAAAATAATCATTTTTATTTTCTTATTTTTAGGACATAAATAAACTTATTTTCTCATGCATAAAATATATACAAAAACATTTCTTTGCATATTTACATATTTATTGTATATTTAAATATTTACTTATTTATTTATTTGTATCGATAAATTCAATATGGTTGTAATAGTTTTAGGGCTTTATTTTGTGCAAATATCCCTCATTCCAAACTTTGTACCCCCCTTCCCATAATAATGTTGTAATAGTCTTAGATTTAATTTACGCATTTATTGCTTTTATATGCATGATAGTAAGTTAGGGTTTGTATGCAAAAGACCAAAATCAAACAAATAACATGACTAAACACAAGACAAAAATGCATGAAAAATGACAACACAATGCACACAAGCACCCCTAGGGTTTCATCCACTTTGTTGCCTTAAAATGGCCATGGTATACATGCTGGGTATCTTGGCAAAACAAAACAAAACAAAAAGATCATAGTCTCTCGATGACGCTATCTTGGTTGCCTAAACAAAAATGATCTAGTCCCTCAAAAAACTTGCTAAGATACTTGGCAACATTGTTATCATGGTCATACAATGACCCACGCCTGTCCCGTTTAACATCCAAAGATAAGGTTATTTACCAAATACAATGGTAAAACAACAATGTCAAAGGGTTAAAAATGTATAAGAAAGATCTTTGAGTAGGGTAGACAACTCCTAGTTACTTGATCAAATTTGCAAACATCCTTGCTATTTTCAAACACACACACAATTTCAAAACAATTTCCCAAAACAAACTTTCAAACATTGAAACATTTTTCAAAAGACAAACATCTTTGTATACATTCTTCAAACGAGAATCATTACAAAGATTTCCAAAACAAAGGCCTATTTTCAAAATACTTTCAAAACCACGCACAAAAGCACCATTTCAAACAATTGAAAAGAAAAAGCAAGTGATCTAAAACAAGTAACTAAGAGCCCATGGAAAACCATGGATGAAAAGGGTGCTAACACCTTCCCTTTTCATAATCTACCCCACGAACCCAAAAATAATCGCAAAGGTCTTTCCTGTGCTTTTTTACCTTTCCGTTTGGATAAAATAAAAGTCGGTGGCGACTCTTACTAAACCGAAACATTTGCGAACAAAAAAATGCAAAACCTCAAGTCAGTTCTCCCACCGTATCAGAGAACTGGCGACTCTGCTGGGGACTATACAAAAGTGGGGTTACCTTAGGGTTTTAGATCACCTTTACATGCTTATCTTGTTTGACTTGTATGCTTTACACTTTGGTTCTATTGTTTGGGTTTGAATCCTCTATCCGGATTTGGGAAACATTCATAGGTAAATAGCAATACATTGTGGAAACTGTGCGGGGTATACCGACATGGTCTAAGCAATAGCTATATTAGTGCGACATATTTGTAGGTACCGGTAGCCTTTTAGTCAATCAAAGAGAATACGGGGCTGCTGAGTGATGTCATGAAGCACTAATGGACTTTTAGAACCTTTACCTGACCAACTTGGCCTTTTTAGTGGTAGTGAGATGACCGGCTTTGGTGCAGTCCGAAGTTGGTAGATACTCGATACTACACTCATTGAGGGTTGTTTTCTTGGAATATTTTGGTCGCCAGTAAAGTGGCTAAACTGAAACAATGAACACAGAAAATAATCCAGTGATATTGAGCTCCTTAGAACCCTGGTTACTATTTCTAGGACAGGTTAAGCCAACTAAACTTCAAGAGGGTACTCACCTATGAAACCCCATGCAAGCCTGAAACTAAGAACTTGTGTGATTTGCTTGTACATATATACTTGTGCATAACATCATGGATGTTGTACCCCAAAATTTCCCCTCCCATGTTTCTCAAAACATTGCAAGAAAAATCTCCAAGTTGCTCAAGGTTGCTCAAAGATTGACCAGACAAGCTCTCTCCTAAGGCAGTCTACCCCAAATTAGGGTTTTGTGTTGCATAAAGATCCTTGAGTCCAAATTACCTCAAGTGCTCACTAATGTCCTAATATGTTCTCAATGTCATCCATGTCAAGTTTCAAGTCTTACAGAGGAAGTTTGCTCAGTCAATTGCTCAAAAGGTCCAAAAGTCGATTGTGCTAGGGCAAAAGTCAAACGTGACCTACATACAGTAAAACTTCAAGTTTTTTGTCAACATTCCCATTTTGAAGGATATTTCATCATTTTATCAAGGGTTGATCATGATTCATCAAGAATTTCTCAAAATTCATCAAGATTAAAAAGTTGCTAAATTAGGGTTTTGTAGGAAAAGTCAACTCAACTTTGACCAAGCATAACTTTCTCATACTTTATTAGAAATGACCCATCCAAATCTCATTTGGAAGAGGATGAAATTCCCTACAATCCATATTCACACCCCAAGTTCAAAAAAGGCACTCACAAGAAGTTATGAATTTGGATATTATAGGTCATTTTTGAAAGTCAACAAAAACACCTTTTTGTCAAAGCTTCTAACTTGATCATGGAATATAAAAATGATATGAGACTAAAAGTGTTGGTTAGAGGACATCTCAAGATTTCTAAAAAGTCCAAGAACACTTCTAAAAGTTCAAAATTGAAGAAGTTATGCATTGTTGAAGTTATAATTTTTTGCAAAACTGCCAAAAGTCAACTATCCCCAAAACTTCAAAATTTTCCAAATGGGCCCATTCTTTTTCACTTGTTTTGAGTTTTCCCTATTGCTCACGTGCTCTAGCTTTGTCCATGTGTCCATATCTTATTTTTATTATTTAATTTGATTTTTATTTGAATTAATTCATTTTAAATCAAATAAAATCACATAAAATCAAAGATATTGATAACCAAAGATTTTTTTTTAATGATTTCAGGTTCCAATGGACAACTAGTACCTCATCAAACTCGTATCAAATGAATTATGTGCAAAAAAGATTGAAATCGAGCAAACTTAGAAAGTTTTGATGGAGGA
Organism: Vicia faba; assembly: GCA_948472305.1. Lineage (NCBI taxonomy): Eukaryota > Viridiplantae > Streptophyta > Magnoliopsida > Fabales > Fabaceae > Vicia > Vicia faba. The sequence goes on from OX451737.1 coordinate 841,857,771, forward strand.
ATCAAATCAAATTCAAGGGCATTGATAGAGCAATATTTGAACAACAAATGCTACCCTAATGTATTGCACATTACATAAGCAAGCTAAAGGCACGAGATTCAGGGTTGGAAATCACTGGTAGAGGCAGAACAAAAACTTGCAAAATCACAAAAAAAGGGAGATCAAAATCAAAGTTAGAGGCATTTTCAGGACTTGAGACTTGTCTCAATCGATTGCTGGCCATCTCCACAAGCTAATCCGATCCAAACCACGCATTTTCAGACCTTCTAGAGCGCTGTAAGTGGTCTATGAATCCGCCCCTTTCTTGAATTCGATTTGTGTTATTCTGGCATCCATTGAGTAAAATAATTGCATATTTGGGATCACAATAACATTTGCAAGCTTTTGGTATTAACGAATTTCATTTATCTGATCTGTAACAAGAATCACCATAGTTAGGGTTTCTTGGAATTTTTTGGGCATTTTCGTTTCAGGTACAATTGGTCCACATGAAGGACATGGTTGTGATCAGGAGTTTGTCACGAATCCAACCATGGTCTTAGAGTCCATTTTTGTGGCCTGTGCAAGGTTTTGGAGATGAGCAAGGTTGTAGCGACGAACCTCTGTCCGTTGGTATAGGTGGATGTATTTTTAGCCACAGTTGAGAGGTCAGGAATGATGCATGTCACGTCCCCATTGGATTATTCAAATAGCGCGTGTTTTTATTTTTTTTCCTGACCATTAAGTATTGTTTTATTATATTATTGTTAATTTGTGTTATAATAATAAATGAAGCAATTTGGTCAGGTGGTAGCCACATAAGCCTTAAAGCGTTCCAAGGCTGGAGGTCAGGGGTTCGATCCCTGCCTCCAGCAAATTGCCTTTTCTCAATTGCTTTCAGGAGATCTAGTGCGTGTTCAAGCCAAGGGATCACTATACTCCCTCACCAATCCACACACCAGATGGCCAGATGGCCAGATCTGGTGGCCAAGCCTTGATGGTACATGATGGAATCAGTCAACGCGCCTACACTGGATCCCAAAGGTCAAACGAATCAGCTTAATGGGCCAAATCTCTTGCTACCTGCACCTCCAAATTCAGGGCCCAATTCCTTCTTTCTCTTACATTTTCTTTTTATTAATTTAGTTATTTTATTTTATTTTAATTAATTTCTAACCAATAGATTAATTTTCCTTTTTATCAAAAAATCACCAAAAATATTTTTATCCAATAAAATTTCAGAAATCTTTTTATTTAATGAATACTAATTAATTTAATTAGGACATTAATTAGAGAACTTTAATTTATTTTTTGTAAATAAATAAAATCAATTAGAATTAATTAGGTTTCTAACATAATTTAATTATTTTAATTTCTTTTTTAAATAATCAAAAACTCCAAAAATATGTCATTTATTATTTTTCATTCAATTAATTTAATAATTAATTTAGTATTTAATTTAGGACTTAATTTCTTTTCTTAAAATGAAAACAACAAAAAAGGCATTTTCTTTTAAAAGGGTCAAAACCCTAAATTGTGCATCCGATTCAATTTCGCGTCGCGATTTACTTTTCTTTAACCATATTGATGTATCTGTTTCCGGTATGTAATAGATAATTAGGACATTTTATTTATTTACCGCTTTATTTTATTTTATTTTCAAAGGGTTGCTTTTGGCGATGTAAATACCCGACGCCTTGTAATTTAATTTCCGCACTTTAAATTCTGCTAATTATTTAATTGCTAGATGTTTGATAATAGGGTTTTCATGACAAGACTGAATGCTTAATCTTAAAATCAAATTAGATCACCCTTAACATGTGCAAAGATAAAAAATAACTGAAAAAGACACACTCGCACATGCGCACTCTTAGGGTACACCCCGCTTGGTTGCCTTCGTACACGGTCATTATGTATAGGTCATTTTAGAGGTCGTCCTCTTGTCTAAAAGATCATAGTTGCCTCGAAAATGGTTGCCTCGGATATTGTTGCCTCAAACAGATGATCTAAGACATTAGGATCACTGCTAAGGCATCCTAACGTTGCTTTGGTGACCGTACGTCCCTTTTCGAATTGACCCTTAAAACTCCAACGACGGTGCTACCTACTCACTAATAGTGGCATAGCGTTGTCTAAAGGAAGCGAACATAGAACAATTCTTTTTTCGAGTAGGTACATTAGTTCTTAAGTACTTGCTCAATCAAACAAAACTTTTTCACACTTACACTCCTTTTCAAACAAGTTTTCAAAACACTTCATTACACTCTTGAGGACAGAAGCAAGAGTTAAATCGAAGTTAAAAATAAAAACTTTTTCAAACCCACAAGCACAAAGAAAACAATTTTGAAAACAATGAGCAAGTACCTAAGAGCCCGTGGATAACTATGGATAGAAAGGGTGCTAATACCTTCCCTTTCTATAATCTACCCCCCGAACCCGAGAAATATCTCGAAAAAGGAATTTTTCTGTTCTTTTTTCCATTCCAGTTGGATAAAATAAATGTTGGTGGTGACTCTTGCTTACCGCGACATTTTGCGAACACAAACGCAAAACCCAAACCAGCATTCCAAAAACCAGTCAGTTCTTCCCACTGTATCACAGAATTGATGACTCTGCTGGGGATGCTTATAAGTGGGGTGTACCTTAGGAATAGTTCATATTATTTTCAATTGCTTGACTTGTATGCTTTATCTTTGTGGGTTTGAATCAGAGTTACTATAGATCCTAACCCGGATCTGGGGGATACCCTTTAGGTAAGTAGCAATAAACTATGAGGGAATTATACGGCATTGACCGATACGGTTGAAGCAGTAGCTACGTTGGTGTGGCACTTTAGTTTGTACCGATATCCCTTGTGGCGCAACAAGGAGAATATGGGTCTTCTAAGGGGTCATTAAGCACCAACTGACCTTAGAACCTATAATTGACCAACTTGGCCATAGAACAGTAGCAGTATGCTACACTCATTGAGACCAAACTCTCGCGATGATTCTGGCTGCAAGAAAAGGTTGCTAACTGGAATTATGACTGATCGAGGGTGGTCAGTGATATTGAGATCCTCTAGAACCCGGTTACTATTTCAAGGACAGGTTTGAACCAACTGAACTGAAAGAGGGTAGTACCTAAAATCCTTGCTAGCCTGAAATCTAAGGGCTATCTGTGTGACTTGTTTGCCCTTACCATGTTTGCTATCTGTGAATACTTGTGATGTATTTCTATCATGACATCATGCATCATGACATTGCATGCATATTGCATTGGACTAACCATTTCAAAGACCAATGGGATTCATCTTTGTTCTGTTTTGTAGGTCATGGCATCTATGCGTAGAAACACTATTCGGATCAACTTTGTACATATTCCTACTCAGCTTAAGGATTTGGTTGCAAAGGTTCCAGATACTTCCTCCTTTATCAGAAGACATGGGCACCTCCTCGGTTTAGTCACCTCCAAGATGGATGAACAGATGATGAGTGTATTAGTCCAGTTCTTTGATCCTTTGTACCACTGCTTTACTCTCCCGGACTACCAGTTGGTCCCTACCTTGGAAGAGTTCTCTGATCTACTTGGTATCTCCATTCTAGAGCAGACCCCGTTTACAGGTTGGGAGAAAGTCCTTAGGCCGGAAGATATTGCTTCAGCCCTCCATCTGATAAAGGCTGAGGTAATTTCTAATTGGGAAACTCGGAGTGGGACAAAAGGCTTCTTGACTAAGTTCTTAGTTGGTCAGGATAATCAGTTCTGGGACAGTTTAGACTTTCAGGCGTTCGAGGATATCCTGGCTCTTCTTATTTATGGTCTGGTTCTGTTTCCCAACTCAGATTCTTTTGTGGACGTGAATACGGTGAAGATTTTCATATCCCGTAATCCAGTGCCCACTCTCTTGGGTGATATCATGCACACTCTCTATGCCCGTACTGCTCGGAAATGGGGAACCCTTATGTGCTGTGCATCATTGCTGGCGAGGTGGTTTATTTCTCACCTCCCCAAATCAGTTTTGAAGAACAAGGAAGGCATGGGCTGGGCCTACAAGATTATGTCCCTTGCTCACACGAACATCATTTGGACTACTAAAGGCATGGAAGACGTAGCTATTATTGATCGCTGTGGGGAATACCCCAATGTTCCACTGCTAGGAATCAATGGAGGGATCACCTATAATCCTTGTCTGGCCTTACGACATTTTGGGCGAGCTAGGAGGGAAGGACCTCATGAGTTGCTGATGCCAAGCATTGTCTTTGACTTCCAAGGGGATAGTGACGAGCATCGCCGCAGGTTTATACGAGCTTGGGATAAGGTGCACCGGTCTGATCCACATGAGTTAGGGATGAAGACTTATCTTCCGATGGAACCATATCTCTGGTGGGTTCGTACACATGCTCAAAAGCTGGGAATGCCCTACAAAGCTGTCTTGCCTGTGATAGTTGAACTTGCTGATGAAGAAGGGGTTCCTCCTACCATCCTCCACCCTTACATGCCTACTGACATTGGGGCATTAAAGAGGTCCTGGATCTAACTAAAGGAAGAGCGGGATACTTACAGAGAAAAGTATCACGAGCAAGAGCGGAAGATCCTGAAGTTGACAAGGCAAGTGGAGAACGAGCAAATCCTCAATGACTATGTCAGCACCAACGAAAAACAACCATGGGAGCGCTGATGTCTTTTGTTATTTCTAGTTTTGATTTACTTTTCAGTATTTCCTTTTGTAACGCCTTAAAGGAATTTGTTGAACATTGAATTCAAGTTTTATCTAATAAAAGTGTGTTTCATTTTGGTTTACGAATTTGAATCTCCAAGGTATTTGAAATCATATCATACGCATTACATTCCCATGCACCTCATTACAGGTACCCTTACAGGTTTCTCATCTTCTTCGCTGTTTATTTCAGCACATCATGTCTTCTGAAACATCAACTGATCAAGCCATTAAGGCTCTGCAAGCTCAAAACGCCCAGTTCCAGGAAATGTTCATGAACTTGGCTAAGGGTCAGCAAGATCTGAAGACCCTTATCTTAAAGGATAAGAAGAAGAAGAAGAAGAAGAAGAAGAAGAAGACAGTCCTACTTAATATGGGTCGCAGATTCAGAAACAATTTGCGAGAAGAGGTTGATTTGACTCACTTATCTGAAGGGGGGGAGAATCAGGAAGAAAGGAGGGCTCCTAGCCCTGTGGTTTCTGACAACGAGACTGACTTTGACGAAGACCAGTATCCTCCGACTGAGGATAGGTATAAGCAACTCGAAGACCGGTTGAGCGCAATGGAAGTTCAGAAGGTCCCTGGTTTGGACTTCAGAGATTTGGGTTTGTCATCTGGGGTGGTGATTCCCCATAAGTTTAAAGCACCAATCTTTGCTAAATACGACGAGGTTTCTTTCCCAAAACTGCACCTCCGCTCATATGTTAGAAAGATCCAGCCATACACCGCTGACAAGAACCTCTGGATCCACTTATTTCAAGATAGTCTTTCAGGGACTCAACTTGAATGGTTTTACTAGCTGGAAGGAGCTAGTATCCGTAATTGGGAAGACCTTTCTGCTGCTTTTTACAAGCAGTACCAATACAATACCGACCTCACTCCCACGCGTACCCAACTTCAGGGTATGTCTATGGGTGTGGGCAAAGGTTTCAAAGACTACGCTCAGAAGTGGAGGGACCTTGCTGGAAGAGTACAACCCCCTCTGGCTGACAGGGAGTTAGTAGATATGTTTCAGGGGACCCTGTCTGGTTCGTATTTCAACCATCTGATTGGAAGTTCATCATCCGGGTTTACTGAGCTGATTATGACCGGGGAAAGAGTTGAAGCTGGTATCAAGAGTGGTAAAATACAGAAGGGTGCTTCGTCCAGCATCGAGAAGAAGCCTTTTAAGAAGGAGTCAAGCGCAGTTTACAACGCAAAGAGCCATAATAGACCTGAGCGCCGCCAAGCAGTCAATACGGTTGTTATATCAAGACCTACTGTTGCTTCTCAGCGCAACAATCAGCTAAGGGCCGAGAGACCGCGAAGACAATTCACTCAGCTTCATATGACCCTGTCTCAGATTCTGCCGCAGTTATTGAAGACCAACTTGGTGATTCCGAAGGAAGCCCCGAAGAATCCCAATACAACTTCACCCATGTACAATTCGAACACCCGCTGTGCTTTTCACTCCGATAGCCCGGGGCATGATACGAATGACTGCTGGGTTTTGAAGAATAAGGTGCAGGACCTGATTGATGCTAAGGAGATTGAATTTGAAGCGTCTGAAAGGCCTAATGTTATGACTGCTCCTATGCCCAAGCATGGAGTGAATGCTATAGATGAAGACTCGTTTGTGGTTTCTGTAGAAGACATTGCTACTTCATTGATGACTGAAGAAGAACCTTCTGTTAGCCAGTTTATTTCTGGGTTATGGCGAAGGTTGCCATCTGTGTGCCGTCCTACCTACTAGTTGCCATCTTTTGAAGTCAGGTGTCCAACGCCTGATGGATAATAAATAAATTCTGTTTGAGAAGACTTTTGTTCCTTTGGTTCCTACTGAAGAAGTTGTTATAATCACCGTTTTCGACAATTCTTCCAAGGCTTCCTCGAGAAAGCCTGTTAGAATTACATCCGTTCCAAGAATTGCAGCGTTGATCATTACCATTCCTGGGCCTATCCCCTATACATCAAATAAAGTTGTCCCGTGACACTACATTGTTGGATCTAGTAAAGTCACCCGTAGAGGAAGGCTTTTTTCCCCTGAGATCTCTTCACCAGTTGTTCGGAAACTTGTTGTCATTACACCTACCAGTACACCTATTACTATCCCTGTTCATGTTCCAATTCTTACCCCTGTGGCCGAGTCATCTGACACTCGGGGCAAAGGACCACCGGTGAGCCTGCCCAGACGGAGGCACCGAAGAAGATTACTATTGAAGCCTCTAGACAAGAGATGGGGGAAATTTTGAAGATCATCAAAAGAGCGACTACAATGTAGTCGAACAGCTGGGGAAAACCCCGTCCAAAATCTCTATGTTGTGTTTGTTGCTATGCTCATAAGCTCATGCCAAGGCTCTGATTGCTTTCCTGAAAACTGCACGCGTACCCCAGGAAACATCTGCTGACCAGTTCAAAGACTGTGTGGCAAGTTTAAATGCTAATAATGGGTTGGGTTTCTCCGATGCCGACTTGACTGCTAAGGGGAAGAATCATAATGACGCTCTGCATGTCTCCATTGAGTGCAGGGGCACTACTCTAGCTCACGTATTGGTAGATACTGGGTCTTCGTTGAATGTGTTACCCAAGAAAGCACTAGAACGGTTAGACTGTGAAGGGTTGGAGCTGAAACCAAGCAATATTGTGGTTAGGGCCTTTGACGGGTCCAAGAGAATGGTACACAGAGAAGTGGATATTCCGATTAAGGTTGGTTCTCAGGTTTTTGCATCTACATTCTATGTGATGGACATTCGGCCATCTTATTCTTGTTTGCTGGGTCGCCCGTGGATCCACAAAGCTGGGGCAGTAACTTCTATGCTCCATCAAATGCTGAAGTACCCAGTGAAGGGGAAAATTGTTACAGAACGACGGGAAGAGGAGTACATGGTGAGCCACCTCAACTCCTTTCGGTATGTGGAAATGGACGGGGAGTTCATTGAGACCCCATTTCAACATTTTGAAGAAGTCCCCCAGACGCTGACATCAACTGAAACTGTTGTTGAAGATCCTCCAATGAAGATGGCTTCCTTCAAGGATGCCCGGGCTGTTGTTGAGAAAGATGGGTGTGCAAATTGGGGCCAACTCCCTGATTTTGCACATAAGACTAACAAGTTTGGTTTGGGTTTCACTGCAGAAGCTCAAAGGGCTGTTCAGAGTGCACGGACTGGAAGACCTCCCCTGTTTATCAGCAATTCAGGAGTGAATGCCTTTGAAGACGATGTTAAAGAATCTGAGTTTGACAGCTGGATTTACCCAACGGTCGACGGTGGATTAAGCAACTGGACAGCAAAAGACTTCGTCCCAATTTCTTTTATTACCCAGTAATGAGATTTTTGTTTTTGTAACATACATTTTTAAACTTTATGGCCCGATGTCTTACCCGGGGCACCATGGCTTTATTTGTGAGGGCTTTATGTGTGTCATCTACATATATCATTAATAGAAGCATTGGACGTTTCTTGCATTTCAAATTTTGCGCTCCTTTTTTTTCTTTTATTATATATTGCAAAACAACTATTTTACACACACTCACATATACAGGTCTACATCCACTCTGGATCTCACTGGTAACGACTTTGCTACTGCCAGTTATGACTTTGAAAGTCTGATCAACTTAGCCGAATACGAAGGTGAAGATGATTACGAAGTGCCTAGTGAACTTGCTAGACTGCTACTTCGGGAAGAGAAGGCCATACAGCCGCATGAAGAGCCAGTGGAATTAGTGAATCTGGGTACAGAGATAGACAAGAAAGAGGTCAAGATCGGTGCAAATATGGAGCATAGGGTTAAGCAACGGTTGATTCAGATGCTGCGTGACTACGTTGAGATCTTTTCCTGGTCTTATGAAGATATGCCTGGGTTAGATACCGATATTGTGGTTCACCGCCTGCCTACCAAGGAAGACTGTCCTATAGTAAAACAGAAGGTTCTCCGAATGCACCCAGAGATGTCTGAGAAAATTAAGGCTGAAGTTATGAAACAGTTTGACGCCGGTTTTCTAGCAGTTACTTCTTACCCACAGTGGTTGGCCAACGTGGTTCCAGTTCCAAAGAAGGATGGTAAGGTTCGAGTGTGTGTTGACTATAGGGATCTGAATAGGGAAAGCCCTAAGGATGATTTCCCTCTGCCTCATATCGAGGTTCTGGTTGACAACACCGCAGTACATAAGGTCTTCTCCTTTATGGATGGTTTCTCCGGTTATAATCAGATTAAAATGGCTCCCGAAGACATGGAGAAGACAACCTTTGTTACTCAATGGGGTACCTTTTTCTACAAGGTCATGCCTTTCGGATTGAAGAATGCTGGGGCAAGTATCAGCGTGCCATGGTCGCCTTGTTCCATGACATGATCCATCATGAGATTGAAGTATACGTTGACGACATGATTGCAAGATCCCAGACTGAAGAAGAACATCTTGACCACCTTCAGAAGCTATTTGACAGGTTGAGGTTGCACAAGCTGAGGTTAAACCCAAACAAGTGCACCTTCGGGGTGAGATCTGGTAAACTGTTGGGTTTCGTCGTAAGCGATAAAGGTATTCAAGTGGATCCTGCAAAGGTGAAGGCTATACAGGAGATGCCAGCTCCCCAAACAGAAAAAGAAGTCAGAGGCTTTTTGGGACGACTGAATTACATTTCCCGATTCATCTCACACCTGACTGCTACTTGTGAGCCAATCTTCAAACTACTGAAAAAAGATCAAGTGGTAAGATGGAATGATGAATGTCAGGCCGCCTTCGAGAGGATCAAAGAATATCTCCAAGAGCCACCTATTCTGATGCCTCCAGTTGAAGGGAGACCTATGATCTTATACTTGACAATACTCGACAACTCAATCGGGTGTGTGCTGGGTTAGCATGACGAGTCTGGCCGAAAAGAGCATGCTATTTATTACCTTAGCAAAAAGTTTACCGACTGCGAGACCCGATACTCGTTGCTTGAGAAAACTTGCTGCTCTTTGGCATGGGCTGCTCGTCGGCTGAGACAGTATATGCTGACTCACACTACTCTATTGATATCAAAAATGGATCAAATCAAGTATATCTTCGAGAAGCCTGCCTTATCCGGAAGAATAGCAAGATGGTAGATGATCTTGACTGAGTATGACATCCAATACACGACCCAAAAGGCAATCAAGGGAAGTGTGTTGGCGGATCATTTGGCACATCAGGCGGTGGATGATTACCAGTCTATAAACTTTGAATTCCCGGATGAGAATATCATGTTGGTAACTGATTGTGAGACACCTGGACCGGATGAAGGACCTGAAAAAGGATCCCGATGGTCTATGTACTTTGATGGAGCTTCAAACTCTTTGGGTAATGGCATTATAGCCATGATCATATCTCCTAAAGGCTCTCATACTCTGTTTATCGCCCGACTATGTTTCAACTGCACCAACAATATGGCGGAGTATGAGGCATGCATCATGGGTCTTCGAGCAGCAATTGACCTAAGGATTAAGTTCTTGAGTGTGTTCAGAGATTCCGCTCTCGTGATCAGTCAGATCAAAGGCGAGTGGGATACGAAACACCCAAATCTTATTCCTTACAAGGAGTATGTTTTGACGTTGCTTCCCCATTTCAAGGAGATAACCTTTGAACACTTCCCAAGAGAGGAGAATCAGTTAGCGGACGCGCTAGCTACAATGTCTTCTATGTTCAAAGTCAATTGGGACAACGAAGCTCCCCGGATTATCATTGAAAGGTTAGACGAACCTGCACATTGTTGTGACATTGAGACTAAAGAGGTAGCAGATAAACCCTGGTTTCATGAGGTGAAGAGATACCTTGAGGCTCAGGAGTACCCCGAGGGTGCATCTGTTAATGACAAGAAGTTTCTGAGGAGGTTCGCAGAGAAGTTCTTCATCAGCAATGGTATTCTTTACAAGCGCAACCATGATTCAACCTTACTACGATGTATGGATAAGAATGAGGCAGAAAGGATCATGACAGAGTTGCATAAAGGTACTTTCGGAACTCATTCCAGTGGACATACCATGGAAAAGAAGATCCTTCGGGAAGGATATTATTGGTCCATAATGGAAGCCGACTGTTATCAGCATTCTCAGACCTGTCACAAGTGCCAAGTCTATGCTGATAAGTTGCACATACCTCCAGTTCCTTTGAACGTCTTGACAACTCCATGGCCTTTTGCAATGTAGGGCATTGATATGATCGGCGAGATCAGACCTACAGCGTACAACAGGCATCTTTTCATCCTGGTAACTATTGATTACTTTACGAAGTGGGTTGAAGCGGCTTCCTTTGCTACCGTAACCAAGAACGTCGTGGCACGATTTATTCGACACAACCTGATTTATCGATATGGTGTACCAGAGAGGATTATTATGGATAACGGTACGAATCTCAACAATAAGATGATCACCGAGCTCTGCAAGCAGTTCAAGATACAGCATCACAACTCTTCTCCCTACCGGCCGAAGATGAATGGGGATGTTGAAGCAGCTAATAAGAACATTAAGAAGATTGTGCAGAAGATGACAGTGACGTATAAAGATTGGCACGAGATGTTACCATTCGCTCTTCATGGGTACCGTACCTCAGCGCGGACGTCAACAGGGGAAACACCCTATTCCTTGGTATATGGCATGGAGGCCGTATTACCCATTGAAGTTCAGATACCCTATCTCCGGATTATGAAAGATGCAGGTTTGATCGAAGATGACTGGATTCAGACCCGACTTGATCAGCTGGATTTAATCGACGAAAAGAGACTTACTGCTATTTGTCATGGTCAGACGTATCAAAAGCGAATGATCAAGGCATTTAACAAGAAAGTTAGATGACAAGAGTATCAAGTTGGGGACCTAGTTATCAAGCGCATCATACTGCCACAAGGTGATCCCAGGGGCAAATGGACCCCTACCTACGAAGGGCCATTTGTGGTTAAGAACATTTTCTCAGGAGGAGCTATGATTCTAACCACCATGGATGGTGACGACCTTCCTCACCCCATCAATGCAAACATAGTGAAAAGATGCTACGCATAATCAAAGACCCACTAGGTTGACTGGCCTAGGCAAAAATAAGGGCTTCCCGGTGAACCAAAAGGGTTCGGGCAAAAATAAGGGATGAAAATGAAAAAAAATCTGTACACCTGGCAAGTCGAAAACCTGAAAAGGCGGATTGGGCAAAAAAGGGTATCCCGGTGGACTGAGAACCCAAAAGGGCGGTCCAGGCAAAAATTAGGGATCAAAGCGTAACACTATGTCTCATTGGATCACCTTGCCACCAGACTTCGGTATCGACTATCAAGCTCGGACGACACTAATCAATCTGATCTACCTTCAACCAAGTAGCAAAGTGATGAGATGCTCGAGGACATAAAGGCAATAGCAGAGTTGGAACCCAGTGGGATTATTCACATAGCTGTTTTGTTTAGTTTTTCACAAATTGTGTAAATTCTATTATTCGGCGGCGTTCTCTTAATAGGACGTCAGCCTCTTGTACAAAAACGCCTATTTACAGGCCAAACTTCAAAATCAATACAATTCATTTTCAGAGAAATTTCAAATTGTTTTTCCTTTTTCTGTTTTGTTTTGCAAAGAACGTCCAATGTTCATTTTTGAAATATGCATTTGACATTAATGGATTCTCATGAATATTTACATGCGAAACAAAAGACAATTGCTTGTAATAACAGAAAAAGGGGCAATAAGAATTATCCAAGCTTTACAGTTGCTCTGTCCACCAGGTACAAAGGTAGAGTCAGCTGAAGAATATGGCTAAGGTACTTTCACTCCCCACAGAGTAAGAAAAGACAATAATGTTAGGTTTCCCCAGCTGAGACTCGCGACTGTGAATAAATTGGTAATATTCTCCCCAAGCAGAGTTCATCTACCAACGACACTGAAAGGTCTTAATATTCCCCAGCGGAGTATAAGAATATTCCCCGGCAGAATACAAAATATCCCCAGTGGAGTTTGAAAATTTTCCCAGCGCAGTCTGGAAAAAAAAAAGCTTCCCCAGTGGAGTTTGGAGAATCATTCCCAGTAGACTTTGGAAGATTGACCCCAGTAGAGCTCAAAGGATTATCCCCATTAGAGTTTAAAAGGTTATCCCCAATGAAGCCACAACTGAAAGATCATCCCCAGCAGAGTTCATTCCTTTCACAAATAAGAAGTCAATCCCCAACAGGATTCGGTATCACCAGCAACGGTAATTCATCCCCAGCGGAATTTATCGGTGGAATCCTCAGCAGAGCATCTCTTCCCCACAGAGTAATCTCCTCATCAGTTTATTCCCCAACAGAGTTATCCTCTCCTGCAGGTTTATTCTCACAATCATCTTCGTTCGCCATCCCCAACGAAAACGAAGAATTCAACTCTTTTTCTCCAGTAGCTATCCGGGATTTATTTTCCCCAGCTAAAAACATTACATTTCCATACATTATGACACATGCATATACGCATCATACAACACAATCTCATTTATTTTGAGAACATCATTGCTTGATACATATCATGCATTACATACAACCAACCTTTACCTTTCAGGAAGGATGCAGTTAAATTATCACAAAATTCAAAGCTATGAAGCTTTTACCTCAGTCAAATTACTGACAAGTTCTTAAATCTCAACAGAGTTTTTCTCAATTGAATTACAGACAAGGTCCTAAATCTCGACGAAGTTCCTCCGTCGAATTACAGGCAGGTTCCTAAATCTCAGCAGAGTTTCCTCAGTTGAATTACGGGCAAGTTCTTAAATCTCGATGAAGATGTTTCCCTCCAGTCGAATTACTGACAAGTTCTTAAATCTCAGCAGAGTTTTTCTCAGTTGAATTACAAACAAGGTCCTAAATCTCGACAAAGTTCCTCCGTCGAATTACAGATGAGTTCCTAAATCTCAGCAGAGTTTTCTCAGTTGAATTACAGGCAAGTTCTTAAATCTCGATGAAGATGTTTCCCTCCAGTCGAATTACTGACAAGTTCTTAAATCTCAGCAGAGTTTTTCTCAGTTGAATTACAGACAAGGTCCTAAATCTCGACAAAGTTCCTCCGTCGAATTACAGACGAGTTCCTAAATCTCAGCAGAGTTTTCTCAGTTGAATTATGGGCGAGTTCTTAAATCTCGATGAAGATGTTTCTCTCAGTCGAATTACTAACAATTTCTTAAATCTCAACAGAGTTTTTCTCAGTTGAATTACAGACAAGGTCCTAAATCTCGACAAAGTTCCTCCATCGAATTACAGACGAGTTCCTAAATCTCAGCAGAGTTTTCTCAGTTGAATTACGGGCGAGTTCTTAAATATCGGCGAAGATGTTTCCCTCCAGTCAAATTACTGACAAGTTCTTAAATCTCAACAGAGTTTTCTCAGTTGAATTACAGACAAGGTCCTAAATCTCGACGAAGTTCCTCCGTCGAATTACAGACAAGTTCCTAAATCTCAGCAGAGTTTTCTCAGTTAAATTACGAGCGAGTTCTTAGATCTCGATGAAGATGTTTCCCTCCAGTCGAATTACTGACAAGTTCTTAAATCTCAACAGAGTTTTTCTCAGTTTAATTACAGACAAGGTCCTAAATCTCGACAAAGTTCCTCCATCGAATTACAGGCAGGTTCCTAAATCTCAGCAGAGTTTCCTCAATTGAGTTACGTGCAAGTTCTTAAATCTCGATGAAGATGTTTCCCTCCAGTCGAATTACTGGAAAGTTCTTAAATCTCAGCAGAGTTTTTCTCAGTTGAATTACAGACAAGGTCCTAAATCTCGACAAAGTTCCTCCGTTAAAGTACAAACATGTTCCTAAATCTCAACAAAGAAGTTTTCTCAGTTGAATTACGGGCGAGTTCTTAAATCTCGATGAAGATGTTTCCCTCCATTCGAATTGCTGACAAGTTCTTAAATCTCAACAGATTTGTTTTCTCAGTTGAATTACGGATGAGTTCCTTTATCTCAACAAAGACCAGACTTCCCCAGCGGAATCTTCTACAACAACATGTATACAAGCTCTCGCTAAGGAATCTCTTATGTGATCGACACTCCTTCAGATGGCATCTCTAAGCCCATCCTCCCTTCTCCAATCTCCAAATGGAATTTTTAAGCCCATTCCCGACATCACAAGGCTGATACCACTTCATGCGAGTGCAAATTTCTGGGCACTCTAGTGTTCAATCATCTTCCACCTCCGGATCACAAAAGGCATAAAAGCCAATCTACATCCTCAGGTTTAAGAAGATTAAACAGGGGCAGCTGTTGTACCCCAAAATTTACCCTCCCATATTTCTCAAAACATTGCAAGAAAAATCTCCAAGTTGCTCAAGGTTGCTCAAAGATTGACCAGACAAGCTCTCTCCTAAGGCAGTCTACCCCAAATTAGGTTTTTGTGTTGCATCAAGATCCTTGAGTCCAAATGACCTCAAGTGATCACTAATGTCCTAATATGTTCTCAAGGTCATCCATGTCAAGTTTCAAGTCTTACAGAGGAAGTTTGCTCAGGCAATTGCTCAAAAGGTCCAAAAGTCGACTGTGCTTGGGCAAAAGTCAACCGTGACCTACATACAATCAAACTTCAATATTTTTGTCAACATTCTCATTTTTAAGGATATTTCATCATTTGATCAAGGGTTGATCATGATTCATCAAGAATTGCTCAAAATTCATCAAGATTCAAATGTTGCTAAATTAGGGTTTTGTAGGAAAAGTCATCTCAACTTTGACCAAGCATACCTTTATCATAATTTATGATAAATGACCCATCCAAAGCTCATTTTGAAGAGGATGAAGTTCCCTAAAATCCATCTTCATACCCCAAGTTCAAAAAATGCACTCACAAGAAGTTATGAATTTGGATATTATAGGTCATTTTTGAAAGTCAACAAAAACACCTTTTTTGTCAAAGCTTATAACTTGAGCATGGAATATTAAAATGATATGAGACCAAACGGGTTGGTTAGAGGACATCTCAAGCTTTCTAAAAAGTCCAAGAACACTTCCATAAGCTCAAAATTGAAGAAGTTATGCATTGTTGAAGTTGGACTTTTTTGCAAAATTGCCAAAAGTCAACTATCCCCAAAACTTCAAATTTTGCCAAATGGGCCCATTCCTTTTCACTTGTTTTGAGTTTTCCCTATTCCCCACGTGCTCTAGCTTTATCCATGTGTCCATATCTTATTTTTATTATTTAATTTGATTTTTATTTGAATTAATTCATTTTAAATCAAATAAAATCACATAAAATCAAAGATATTGATAACCAAAGATTTTTTAATGATTTCAGGTTCCAATGGACAGCTAGTACCTCATCAAACTCGTATCAAATGAATTATGTGCAAAAAAGATTGAAATCAAGCAAATTTGGAAAGTTTTAATGGAGGAATCAAATCAAATTCAAGGGCATTGATAGAGCAAGATTTAAACAACAAATGCTACCCTAATGTATTGCACATTACATAAGCAAGCTAAAGGCACGGGATTCAGGGTTGGAAATCACTGGTAGAGGCAGAACAAAAATTTGCAAAATCACAAAAAAGGGGGAGATCGAAATCAAAGTTAAAGGCATTTTCAAGACTTGAGACTTGTCTCAATCGATTGCTGGCCATCTCCACAAGCTAATCCGATCTAAACCACGCATTTTCAGACCTTCTAGAGCGCTGTAAGTTGTCTATGAATCCACCCCTTTCTTGAATTCGATTTGTGTTATTCTGGCATCCATTGAGTAAAATAATTGCATATTTGTGATCACAATAACATTTGCAAGCTTTTGGTATTAACGAATTTCATTTATCTGATCTGTAACAAGAATCACCATAGTTAGGGTTTCTTGGAATTTTTTGGGCATTTTCGTTTCAGGTACAATTGGTCCACATGAAGGACATGGTTGTGATCAGGAGTTTGTCACGAATCCAACCATGGTCTTAGAGTCCATTTTTGTGGCCTGTGCAAGGTTTTGGAGATGAGCAAGGTTGTTACGACGAACCTCTGTCCGTTGGTATAGGTGGTTGTATTTTTAGCCACGGTTGAGAGGTCAGGAACGATGCGTGTCACGTCCCTATTGGATTATTCAAATAGCGCGTGTTTTTATTTTTTTTCTGACTATTAAGTATTGTTTTATTATATTATTGTTAATTTTTATTATAATAACAAACGAAGCAATTTGGTCTGGTGGTAGCCACATAAGCCTTAAAGCGTTCCAAGGCTGGAGGTCATGGGTTCGATCCCTGCCTCTAGAAAATTTCCTTTCTCAATTATTTTCAGGAGATCTAGTGCGTGTTCAAGCCAAGGGGATAACTATACTCCCTCACCAATCCACACGCCAGCTGGCCAGATGGCCATATCTGGTGGCCAAGCCTTGAGGGTACATGATGGAATCAGTCAACGCGCCTACACTAGATCCCAAAGGTCAAACAGATCAGCTTAATGGGCCAAATCTCTTGCTATCTGCAACTCCAAATTCAGGGCCGAATTCCTTCTTTCTCTTACATTTTTTTTTTATTAATTTAGTTATTTTATTTTAATTAATTTAGCTAAATGAATACTAATTAATTTAATTAGGACATTAATTAGAGAACTTTAATTTATTTTTTGTAAATAAATAAAATCAATTAGAATTAATTAGGTTTTTAACATAATTTAATTATTTTAATTTCTTTCTTAAATAATCAAAAACTCCAAAAATATGTCATTTATTATTTTTCATTCAATTAATTTAATAATTAATTTAGTATTTAATTTAGGACTTAATTTCTTTTCTTAAAATAAAAACAACAAAAAAGGCATTTTCTTTTAAAAGGGTCAAAACCCTAAATTGTGCATCCGATTTAATTTCGCGTCGCGATTTACTTTTCTTTATCCATATTGATGTATCTGTTTCCGGTATGTAATAGATAATTAAGACATTTTATTTATTTACCGCTTTATTTTATTTTATTTTCAAAGGGTTGCTTTTGGCGATGTAAATACCCGATGCCTTGTAATTTAATTTCCGCACTTTAAATTCTGCTAATTATATAACTGCTAGATGTTTGATAATAGGGTTTGCATGAGAAGACTGAATGCTTAATCTTAAAATCAAATTAGATCACCCTTAACATGTGCAAAGATAAAAAATAACTGAAAACGACACACTCGCACATGCGCTCTCTTAGGGTACACCCCGCTTGGTTGCCTTCGTACACGATCATTAAGTATAGGTCGTTTTAGAGGTCGTCCTCTTGTCTAAAAGATCATAGTTGCCTCGAAAATGGTTGCCTCGAATATTGTTGCCTCAAACAGATGATCTAAGACATTAGGATCACCGCTAAGGCGTCCTAACGTTGCTTTGGTGACCGTACGTCCCTTTTCAAATTGACCCTTAAAACTCCTACGACGGTGCTACCTACTCACTAATAGTGGGATAGCGTTATCTAAAGGAAACGGACATAGAACAATTCTTTTTTCGAGTAGGTAGATTAGTTCTTAAGTACTTGCTCAATCAAATAAAACTTTTTCACACTTACACTCCTTTTCGAACAAGTTTTCAAAACACTTCATTACACTCTTGAGGACAGAAGAAAGAGTTAAATCGAAGTTAAAAACAAAAACTTTTTCAAACCCACAAGCACTGAGAAAACAATTTTGAAAACAATGAGCAAGTACCTAAGAGCCCGTGGATAACTACGGATAGAAAGAGTGCTAATACCTTCCCTTTCTATAATCTACCCCCCGAACCCGAGAAATATCTCGAAAAAGGAATTTTTCTATGCTTTTTTCCTTTCCAGTTGGATAAAATAAAAGTCGGTGGCGACTCTTGCTTACCGCGACATTTTGCAAACACAAACGCAAAACCCAAACCAGCATTCCAAAAATCAGTCAGTTCTTCCCACCGTATCACAATGGACATCATGAAGCATCATATGCATCCACTAACCATTTCAAGGATTTTGGATCTTCATCTTTGTTCCTATTTTATAGGTAATGGATTCACTTCGCAGGAAAACTATCCAAGTCAACCTTGTGAGAATTCCTCCTCAACTCAAGGAGCTAGCTTCAAGGATTCCTGAGAATTCTCCATTCACCGAGAGGCATGGTCGTCTTCTAAACTTAGTCAACACCAACACTGAAGAAGACATGGTGAAAGTTCTCTTCCAGTTCTTTGACCCCCTACACCACTGCTTCACATTTCCTGACTACCAGCTAGTGCCTACTTTGGATGAATTTTCTCAACTCTTGAGGATTCCTATTCTCAATCAACTACCCTTCAAAGGTACTGATAGAGATCCAAAGCCTGAAGATGTTGCTCAAGCCCTACACTTGCAACCATCAGATGTCACAGGTTATTGGGAAACCAGAAGTGGTGTCAAGGGTTTCTTTGCAAAGTTTCTGTTTGAGAAAGCTCAAGAATGTTGGAATTCTCTAGACGTGCAAGCCTTTGAGGAGATTGTAGCTCTTCTCATCTATGGGTTGGTCTTATTCCCAAACCCTGACCAGCTTATAGATGTCAATGCTGTCAAAATTTTCATGGCTCGCAACTCGGTTCCTACATTGCTTGGGGATATCCTCCACTCTTTTCACACTCAAACAATGAGGAAAAGAGGTGTTCTCATGTGTTGTACTCCTCTACTGGAAAGATGATTTATTTCTCATATTCCCCAATCAGTCTTGAAGAATGAGCAAGGCTTAAGGTGGTCACAACGGTTGATGACCCTTACATATTCAGATATCCATTGGTGTTCTCGATCAAAAGAGAATGTTATTATCATTGACCGTTATGGGGAATTCCCTAATGTCCCTCTACTTGGCATTAGGGGAGGCATCACCTACAACCCCTGCTTGGCTCTGAGACAGTTTGGGTATGCCCAAAGGGATGGCCCACACGACATGCTGATTCCAGACTTGGTTTTTGACTTCGACAACGACACTCAAGGACTTCGACAAAGGTTCATCCGAGCTTGGAGGATGCCAAACAAGGTAGACCGTAAGACCTTGGGACACAAGAATTCCATCCCCCTTGAGCGTTACCTCAAGTGGGTACGAACCCACGCCCAAAGTCTTATGATGCCTTACCCCTAAATTCTCCCCGTGATTAAAGAGCCTGTTATGGAAGGAGAGGTTCCATACACCCTCCTACATCCTGACATGCCAACATCACTAGAAGATCTACAAAGGAGTTGGATACAGCTCAAGGGAGAACCCGACACTTTTGAAGCCCAATTCTACGCCAGTGAGAAGAAGGTTTTGGAACTTACTCGTCAACTTCACAAAGAGCAGACTCTCAACACCTACATTGCACCAAAGAGGATGCGCGACGTGTTTTTACCTTAGAATTTTGTATTATTTTTCCCATGGGGCATTGATGTACTAACAAATTCTATCTTATTAATATGACGTGTGTTTCTTTTTTGTTTACAAAAAATTTGAATTTCCGAATCCTTGAATGCATTACATGAATACATATCATTCATCATATGCATAAACAGGTCTTCACACCAAGTTTCCCCATCTCTCTGTTGTTTATTTCAGCAAGATGGATATTGAACAAACGGTCGAAGACTTGCAAGTGCAAAATTCACAGTTCCAACAGCTACTCATGACCTTGGCTAAGGGTCAGGAGGAGCTCAAGACTCTACTAGAAAAGGAAAAGGAGAAAAAGAAAAAGAAGAGAGTTGGTGTGGCTACTTTGGGCAGAAGATTTGAAGGTCAAGCCAGAAGGGTCCTGGATTTCCCCTCAACATCTGATGAAGGGGTAGGAAAAGGAAAGGGAGCTGCAGTGCCATCTGAGTCTGAGGAAGAAGAAGAAGAAGAGGATGAAGACTATTATGAACAACAATACCCTCCTGCAGATGACAAATACAAGAAATTGGAAGAGCGTCTAGCTGCCATGGATATACAGAGAGTGCCTGGGCTGGACTTCGAAGAGTTAGGGCAAGTTTCTGGGATTGTGACACCCCCTAAATTCAAAGTACCTCTGTTTGCTAAATACGATGGTTTGTCTTGTCCCAAGATGCACCTACGATCTTATGTCAGAAAAATTCAACCACATTCTTCCGACAAAGACCTGTGGGTACATTTCTTCCAGGACAATTTATCGGGGACACAGTTGGACTGGTTCTACCAGCTAGAGAGGTATGATGTGCATAATTGGGAGGATTTGGTTGCAACCTTTTACAAGCAGTATCAATATAATGCAGACTTAGAACCAACCCGTACTCAATTATAGAGTATGGGCATGGTCTCAAATGAAGGTTTCAAAGAGTATGCCCAGAAATGGAGAGACTTGGCGGGGCGGGTACAACCACCTCTATCTGAGAAGGAGATAGTAGATATGTTCTTGGGAACACTGTCAGGTCCCTTTTTCAATCACCTGATTAAAAGTTCGTCTGCAGGGTTCACCGAGTTGATTCTAACTAGTGAGAGAGTTGAAGCCGGCATAAAGAGCGGGAAAATTCAAAAGGATGCATCTGCTTCCGCTGCCATCAAGAAGACTTTTCCAGCAAAGAAATAAGTCTCAGCTGTCTACTCCCAAAAAGGTCAAGGAAGAGTTGAGCGCCAGCCAGCGGTGGGGGCCGTAATGATTCAGAAGTCTGCAGTTGATCAGCCTAGAAATAATCAACCCAGAACCAACCAAGCAAGGGTGGAAAGGCCTGTACGGAAATTCACTCAGATAAACATGACTCCTGCTCAGGTCCTCCCGCATCTCTTAAAGTTAAACCTTGCCAGTCTAAAAGAGGCTCCGAAGAATCTGAATACAACTTCTCCTTACTACCATGCGAATGCCAAGTGTGCTTATCATTCAGACAGCCTGGGGCACGACACCAACCATTGTTGGGCCCTCAAGAATAAGATTCAGGATTTAATAGACGCTAAAGAAGTTGAATTCGATGCCCCTGAAAAGCCGAATGTAATCTCTGCTCCAATGCCAAAGCATGGCCGCGATACTCATGTTGTTGAAGAAGATCTTTTTGTTGCTATTGTTGATGATTTGGTGACTCCGCTACCGATAATCAAGTTGAATTTGTTGAAGGCTGGGATTTTCCCAGGTTGTGAAGAAGATTGCTACCTTTGTTCATCCTTACCAACCGACTGTCGGTTGTTGAAGTTAGGCATCCAACGCCTAATGGATAATCAAGAAATCCTTTTTGAGAAGACTCTTGTTACACCGACTCCTTTCAATGATATTTCAATAATTACCATATCCACCAATCTTTCCAAGGTCTCCAAAAGACCTATTAAGATTACGTCCGCTCCAAACACTGTACCTTTAAAGATAACTATGGCCGGGCCCATCTCGTACAAGTCCGACAAATCAATATCGTGGAACTATGGAGGAGAGATCTTTTACCACGGTATTAAACAAATTGAATCGACTGGAGAGATTTCTGATGAAGAGACTTCTGACATTGGAAACATTGCTGGAACAAGTAAAATCACCCGCAGTGGAAGAATTTTCTCTCCGGAGATTGCGCCTCCAAAGGAAATCTTCAGACCCTCGACTTCTCCTAAGGTCACTCCTGCACCGGTCAACATATCTGCGAGAACTCCAGTTATTGAAGAAGTTGTAACTCCTGTGGTTGTCCCCTCTACTGCTGCTGATGATAGAGGGAAAGGGATCCAAGAAGAGCCCGCCAGGACGAGGGCTCAGCCGTTGATCATCCCTGAGACCACTAAAAAAGAAATGGAAGAGATTTTGAAAATAATCAAGAAAAGCGATTATGATGTTGTGGAACAACTGGGGAAAACCCCCTAAAAAATCTATATGTTGGCCTTGCTACTTTGTTCAGAAGCTCATGTTAAAGCTTTGATCAGATTCTTGAAGACGGCCCATGTGCCACAGGAAACCTCCGCGGATCAGTTCCAGGATTGTGTAGCTAGCCTAACAACTGGCAATGGTCTAGGATTCTACAATGCCGATTTAACATTAAAAGGGAGAAAACATAATGACGCTTTGCATGTATCAGTGGAATGCATAGGGACTACTCTAGCACACGTACTGGTAGACACTAGTTCTTCGCTGAATGTCTTTCCGAAGAAGGCCTTGGATATGTTGGATTGTGAAGGCTTAACCCTGAAACCCAGCAATATCATTGTCAGAGCCTTTGATGGTTATAAAAGGATGGTCTACGGGGAGGTGGACATCCCGATTAAAGTGGGAATTGTAATCTTCAACTCCATATTCTACGTGATGGACATCCGTCCTTCCTATTCTTGCTTGTTGGGAAGACCTTGGATTCACCATGCTGGAGCTGTTACCTCCACTCTGCATCAAAAGCTCAAGTACCCTGTCCAGGGGAAAATTATAACTGTTCATGGTGAAGAGGAATACATGATAAGCCATCTAAATTCTTTCCGCTATGTAGAATTGGATGGTGAATTCATCGAAACCCCCTTTCAGCATTTTGAAGAGGTAACTCAGGAGGTTGCAGAAACCAAGACGGTGGCTTATGTACCCATGATTACCAGACCTCCGCCTCGGATGTCGTCTCTCAAAGATGCAAAGGCTGTGATTGAAGAAGGAGGATCCATAATCTGGGGGCAGCTTCCCAGAATTTTTTTTATTAATAACCATGTATTAAAAAAATATTTCGTAAATAACCAGGTTTCGGAAAAAATTACGCAAATAACCATGTTTGAGATGGCTCCATAAAGGAGGAGCCATCTCAATTGGCGCATGCACCTCCTTTTTTAAGGGAGGCGCCATCTCACTTGGCGCCTAAGTGCTTAGGGCATGCCCTAAGCCAAGTGAGATGGCGCCTATGTACAAATTTAGGGCAAACAATTTTTTTTTTATTTTCTTTCCTGTGCGTTTCCTATTAGACAGAGATCAACAAAATGGATTTTTTATTTAAAAAAAATAATTACATTCAACTGTTTTACATTAAAAGAACAGTAAAAAAATTGGATACAAAAAATACTGGGAAAAAAAAAGATACATCAGTGATCCCCCGGAACCCGGTAATGACCCCCGGTTCCGCATCCCCGTCCTCGCCTTTCTCTTGCTGGGTGCCGTCGCGTTTCCTGCTGCGGCAAGGTCGATGGCCCAGCGAAGTCAATGCGATCCGAATCCATAAAATCAGTAAGATCTCCATATCTCGAAGATCCGCTCTGGTACAGTCGGTTACCCATACCCTCAAAGTTTGGTCGTGTTGGCGGTGGGTGGGGTTCCATGGTTGGTCGGTAGCATTGGTCGTCTGAGTATGGGGGGTAGAAAGGAAATGGATCTTGGGGTGTTTGGTATTGTGGATGTTGGGTTGTTTGGTGATATGGTGGTTGATGGTAGGTTTGGTCGGCTTGGTCATAATCTTCTGACATTCCCATATCAGGGCTAAGGCTGGATGTTGAGGGCGCCATATTGGGATATGTTGAAGAATGAAATTGTGTCTGGGGTATGTGGGTGTGCTGGTATTGGGGTTGGTATTGTGGTTGGGTTTGAGGCATATCCGGGTATTGGTAGTTTGGTGGTGATTGTGGTTGGTAGTACGACATTTGATTGTAGTTGTGTTGTGGTGGGGAATGTGGTTCTGTGTTTGTTGGTCTGTTTCTTCTTGGGGGTTGGTTTGAGGTTGATGGATTTTGGGTTTGTTGATGGGGAATCGAGGGTTGTGCCCATTGTGTGCATGGGTCAACCAAGTACCTCGGATGAGACACGTGCATTTCTGGGTTACTAACTGACCTGTACCACGACATATATTGATCAGTGTGTCGCATGTTACCTTGAGTAAGGAAAATCGGGGATTGCAAGATGCAGTGGTGACGCCTTTGCCACATTTTACACCATTCCGGAGCAAAGTCTTTCCAGTTGGTAAGACCCCACTGGGCGTCGACCCTTTTTAGATGCCAGGGGGACAAATCTGTTGGATCACTTGGTATCTCTTGATGCATTCTGAACTGCGTCTTCACACGGTCGCTGTGGTGCATCTCCACAATGTTGAACCGAATGAGTGAAGTCTTTATAGTCCAAGTTTCTGCATCCTCTGGGTTTGGAGCATGGCCCGAACCCAAATATGGTCTCCAGACGAACTGCGATAAAATTTAAATCAGGTTAGCGCAAAAGTAATGTATAAATAATTAAAATGAACAAAAGTTAAAAGCTACGACGTACGTCATCTGGGCCTAAGTGATCCAACAGATTCCGGTAGAGTGCGACATTGAATCTTGGATTCTTGCCGTAATCCATACCCCTCACGCAGTACCTAAAGGAAATGAGAAACATGTTATTTTTAGCATATATTTTGGAAAGAGCAGAATAGTTATAAATGTTATAACTTAATGACTTACTTTATTGCGTACGGAAACCAAAAGTGTTGTTGTTGATGGGGTTTAAGGATTCCATCCTCCACCAACCCCAGGCTTGTAGTAAAAATGCGCACCCATAAAATGTACATTTTTCCTTGACTGCGTTTTTGCACAAGGAACTGTACAGGTGGGCTAATACTGCAGAACCCCAACTATATTTTCTAGTTTTTTCAAAATTTGTTAGTAAATGTAAGTACATGAAATTTACACTATTTCCCGTACTTTCGGGAAATAAAAATGTACCAAAAAGTATCATAAGATACGTTCTGGCTTTTACTACTCGGTCATTCTCTGAGGAATTTTCATTTAATTCCATACTTGCATAATGCCGTTTCAGGTCAGTGAGTAGTATTCCCTGCCCTCTTGCTCCACCACCTTCTACCATATCCCTACCCAACAGTTCTTCACACTGTGAGTTGGGTTGTTGAACCGACCCGTTCACCGCCTTACCGTCGATAGGGAGGCCCAGTAGCATGTACACATCCTCGAGAGTGATGGTACATTCACCTATTGGTAGGTGAAATGTATGGGTCTCCGGTCTCCACCTCTCCAACATTGCAAGAATGAATTTTGAGTCAATGGTGCAGTTGGATATCTTTATCACATGTCCAAAACCTGCATATTCCAGATAAGGGACGATAAATGGGTCGGGAGCCAGGTAGTTGTGCGAACGGATTCTGAATCTTTTTGTATCCTGAGATCATAATTAAACAAGTGTAAGATTAATTAAGATGAACAACACGTTATTTGAAGTACGAAAAATGTATAACCAAAGAAGAGACTTACAAATGCAGCAATGTTTTCCCTTGTGCCTCTGTGAGTATCGCCCATTGTTAGAAGAGCCATTGTTCAGAATGCTTGAGAGTATGAAAGACTTAGGAAGAAATAGAAAGTACGATAGACTTAAGAAATATTTCGTAGCAGAGAGTGAGAGTTGTGTGGGTGTGAGAGATGTTTCATAAGGTATGTATTTATAGGCAAATAAGTTTGATGTAGTGGTTGCTTGTGCTTGCATGCCTGCGAAGTGTCACATTTTCATGCTTAGGGTTTTACACATATGCATGCATGCATTTACAAAAAATGCAAGGTGTCACTCTTGCAGGCTAGGTGGCAGCCCATGCATGTATCACGATTGGACAGTAAGGGAGGCGCCATCTCACGGCGAAAGAGTACAAAAATGAATGGTGTCGCCACCCCATTTGGCGAATAAGAGGTGTCACTTCTTACAGCATAGGCTCAGGCTACGTGACAGCCTTTGGGATTCCTTTCTTTGTTGCATGCAAGGCCATTGGAGTTGATGGGTGGAGTCTTACACAAAACATTTATGTGTGCAGAATAGGGCCAGGATAGGTGGCAGGCTATGGGGTTTCATAAGCCCATGCATGTATCACGATTGGACAGTAAGGGAGGCGCCATCTCACTTGGCGAAAGAGTACAAAAATGAATGGTGTCGCCACCCCATTTGGCGAATAAGAGGTGTCACTTCTTACAGCATAGGCTCAGGCTACGTGACAACCTTTGGGATTCCTTTCTTTGTTGCATGCAAGGCCCTTGGAGTTGATGGGTGGAGTCTTACACAAAACATTTATGTGCGCAGAATAGGGCCAGGATAGGTGGCAGGCTATGGGGTTTCATAAGCCCATGCATGTATCACGATTGGACAGTAAGGGAGGCACCATCTCACTTGGCGAAAGAGTACAAAAATGAATGGTGTCGCCATCCCATTTGGCGAATAAGAGGTGTCACTTCTTACAGCATAGGCTCAGGCTACGTGACAGCCTTTGGGATTCCTTTCTTTGTTGCATGCAAGGCCATTGGAGTTGATGGGTGGTGTCTTACACAAAACATTTATGTGTGCAGAATAGGGCCAGGATAGGTGGCAGGCTATGGGGTTTCATTATTGCATGTAATATTATTGGCAGCCTTGGGGGGTTGCATCCCTTACTTAATTGAAATTTTTTGCCTTACATTGAACATAACATTGATTCACATAATCTGTAAAATCTTCCAACCTTCGAATCAGTCTTCAAACCTTCAAACATTCCAGCATTCATACCTTCATACAATCAATAAACCTCAAACATTCCAACCTTCAAACCTTAAAACAATTCTACACAATGGCCTCTTCACCATAATTTGTTGTCAAAGCACATTTCAACGGTGAGACATACATGTGTCCCACAGTTGGGTTTTTGTTTAGAAACACCGACAACGTTCGATTTCTCTTAAACGGGAAAGCAAATTTCGCGTACTTCAAGAAAAGATTGGAGGCCAAACTTGAACGAGGCCCGGTATCCCAGATTTTTTATCAGAGTCCACTTTTTTTTGGAAACAACCAAGTAATTTTTTATAAGGTTGAAGTTCAAGATGACGAGGATCTCCAGAACATGATTTCCAGCCATGTCTATTCTGGAAACGACTCTATTGAGTTGTACGTTTTGCTTCAAGAGCCTCCGGTGACACAGGAGGTAGAGCCTCCGGTGACACAGGAGGTTGATCCTTTGGAGAAGGAACAAGATGAGGTAGATGCAGTTGACGATGAAGAAGAAGATAACGAGTTAGAGTTTGATGAAATGGTGAACGACGATTCGGACGATGATGGCATCCCAAGTATTCCTACTGACAAAATCTACACACCACCTACGCACATGACAAACTTCAACATGGGCGGAGATGAACCTTCTACTGACTTGTTTTTCCAACCGTTTATGCAGTCGGATGAAAATTTAAAAGAGAAGGACAAGTTTCGTAACAGAGAGGAATGCATCAGGGCCATCAAAAAATTTCACATGCTCAACTCGGTTGATTTTAAGGTGGATCGTGTAAACCCGGAAAGGTACAAGATCAAGTGTGTCCACCCTGACTGTATGTTCAAGCTGACCGCATCATACAAATTAAGGGGTGACTGCTGGGTCATAGGTTCCATGACTACCCATACTTGTGTAAGTTCCACTCAATCACAAGACCACCGAAAACTCAACCATGATCTAATCTGTCAAGAAATCCTACCCCTGGTCAGCAACGACCCTTCTTTGAAGGTGAAAACAATCATCTCCCACATCACCACGATTTTTAACTACACTCCGTCTTACCGTAAGGCGTGGTTAGCAAAGACTAAGGCGATTGAAAGGGTGAACGGAAACTGGGAGGAGTCATACCAAGAACTTCCCCGCTACCTAAATGCACTAAAGACATATTCTCCAGGTAGTGTTTATGTTCTGGAAACATTGCCAGCGTACGCCCAAGATGGTAGTATACTGCATGGCAACGGAATATTCAGCCGCGTGTTTTAGGCATTTCAACCATGCATCACAGGGTTTGCATCATGCAAACCAATTCTACAAATTGACGAGACTTGGTTGTATGGGAAGTACAAAGGCACGCTATTGATGGCA
The DNA here is from genome assembly GCA_948472305.1 of Vicia faba. Taxonomy (NCBI): domain Eukaryota; kingdom Viridiplantae; phylum Streptophyta; class Magnoliopsida; order Fabales; family Fabaceae; genus Vicia; species Vicia faba. The sequence goes on from OX451737.1 coordinate 841,886,046, forward strand.
GTTGCACAAGATGGCAACAATAACATTTTCCCCGTTGCGTTTGCCCTTATCGAGGGGGAGACCGGTGGTGCTTGGAGCTTTTTCCTGAAAAATCTTCGTACACACGTGGCTCCTCAACCAGATCTCTGTTTGATCTCGGACAGACATGCCTCCATTGAAAGTGCCTATAATAATCCAGCAAATGGTTGGCATGACCCTCCTTCTACGCATGTCTATTGTGTCAGGCATATCGTCCAGAATTTCTCGAGGGAGGTCAAGGACAAAACATTGAGGAAAGTGGTGATGAATGCGGGATATGAATTGACACAACCCACATTCAAATATTATCGCAACGATATCCGTTTGTCTAATCCAGAAGCCGGTACGTGGATCGACAATATACCTGTCGAAAAGTGGACTAGGTCATACGACAATGGCCAAAGATGGGGGCATATGACAACAAATCTTATTGAATCAATGAATGGGGTATTCAAGGGCATACGAAACCTCCCAATCACTGCCTTGGTAAAATCCACGTATTTTAGGATGGCTGCGTTATTTTCCAAAAGAGGTGAAATGTGGTATGCGGTCTTGCAATCAGGACAACTATGGAGTGAAAGCTGTATGAAATACATTAAGGCTGAAAGTGCTAAAGCCAACACTCACATGGTTACACGGTTTGACCGACACAGCCACAACTTTATTGTGAAAGAGACAATCGACCACAATGAAGGTCTGGCAAGACAAGAATACAGGGTCATTTTACCTTCTCAATGGTGCGATTGTGGCAGGTTTCAAGCATTTCGTATGCCTTGCTCTCATGTCATTGCCGCTTGTGCTCATACCCATCAAGACGCGCTTCAAATGCTCTCAAACGTTTATAAATCTGAAACGTTGCTCACTTTTTACAACAACAACTTTCCTTTGGTGGAAAAACCGGACTATTGGCCTGAATACAACGGCGATATAGTTTGGCACAATGACCAAATGCGAAGGAACAAGAAGGGTCGTCCCAAAAGCAGGCGCATCACAATAGAAATGGACGATCTTGACAGGTTGGAAAGAAAGTGTGGTTTATGCCGTCAGTTCGGACACAATCGCAAAAACTGTCCGAATCGGGCGTCTGGCTCGACCACATAAATATTGTAATACAATAAATCTTTTCAATATTTGTGTTGTAAACATTAGGGTTTTCCGTTAATAAAACTGTTAACACAATTTAAGAAATTCAATATAGGAAATTACATTAGGGTTTTCGCGTACAACAATGATTAACGATATTCAATCTAGGAAATTACAACTGTTAACACAATTTCATCTGACCCATGCATCATCAGCATTACATCACTGTCTGTTTTGACTTCCTCCAACCACACATTAGGTCTTCCTGTCGCATGCGAGGTTGTTGTTCGTTTTCGCTGGATCCTTCGAATTTTCCCCCCCTCCGCGATGTCTCCATCTAGCCACCGCATCAACTTTCGCTTCAGACGCTCCATGGAGTGAATGTGCCAGAATTTCATTTTCATCGCAGGTTTCGTGGCGGAAAATATAACGTAACCATCTCTGCTAAAAATCATAGGCGACGTCATTACGCAAATAACGGAGTACAAAATAAAAATACAGTGCGAGAAAGTGTGAGAAATTTCAAAGAAACGGACGAATTATTTATAAAACAGCATTTTGCCCTAGTTTTGCCCTAGGCGCCAAGTGAGATGGCGCCTCCTCTCATTTTTAAGGAGCATGCGCCATCTCACTTGGCTAAAAGACAAGGGAGGCGCCAAGTGAGATGGCGCCTAGGGCAAAACCCTAGGTGCATGCGCCAATTGAGATGGCTCCTCCTTTGTGGAGCCATCTGAAACATGGTTATTTGCGTAATTTTTTTCCGAAACCCGGTTATTTGCGAAATATTTTTTTAATACATGGTTATTAATAAAAAAATTCCAGCTTCCCGACTTTCCCTTTAAATCAGATAAATTTGGCTTGGGTTTCACTTTGGCTAGTCAGAAGGCTGTGCGTCGCTCCCGGGCTGGAGGGCCACCAGTGAAGATCACCCATCATAGAGTCAATGCTTTGGAGGATAGTGAAGAGGAGAGCGACTTGGAAAAATGGATTTTCCCTATTGTGGATGGAGGAATGTGCAATTGGGAATAAAAAGACTTTGTTCCCATTACTTTCATGAATCAATAATTTATCTTTCAAACATTTCTGTTGGTTTGTAATAATTCTCAGACAATTCGTACACTTTTAACCTTGTGCCTTACCCATGTCATATAGGTCCATTTGTAAGGGTTTGATTTTTCATCTTCATATGCCATTTTAATGAATCATGGACGTTTTCACATATAAGCTTTTATGTTCATTGTATTTCTTTTTACATTTTATTTGTTTAAAGGTGGCTATCCCTTACACACACCCACACTTACAAATGCATGTACCCTTCCATTCTGGATTCCATAGGTAACAATTCTGCTATGGCCTTCAGTGACTCTGAAGATCTGGTCTACCACGCCAAATACGAAGGTGAGGAAGATTGTGAGGTGCCAGGAGAATTGGCTAGACTGCTACAACGGGAAGAAAGGGCTATTCTACCTCATGAGGAGCTGTTAGAGACAATAAACTTGGGTACTGAGGAAGACAGAAAAGAAGTTAGAGTGGGTGCCAACCTAGAGCCAAGTGTCAAAGAGCGTTTAATTCAGCTGTTACATGAATATGTTGAGATCTTCGCCTGGTCATACGAAGACATGCCGGGACTCGATACAGATATTGTGGTTCACCGTCTACCCACAAGAGAAAACTGTCCACCAGTTAAACAGAAGGTCCTCCGTATGAGGCCCGACATGTTAGAAAAGATCAAAGCTGAAGTTATGAAGCAGTTCAATGCTGGTTTTCTTGCTGTTACATCCTATCCACAATGGGTTGCTAACATTGTGCCCGTGCCTAAGAAGGACGGCAAAGTCAGAATGTGCGTCGATTACAGAGACTTAAACAGGGCTAGCCCTAAAGATGACTTTCCACTACCGCACATTGACATCTTTGTTGACAATACAGCTCAGGACAAGGTATTTTCTTTCATGGACGGATTTTCAGGGTACAACCAGATCAAAATGGCACCTGAAGACATGGAGAAAACTACTTTTGTTACACAGTGGGGTACGTTCTGCTACAAAGTGATTCCATTCGGACTGAAGAATGTCGAGGAAACCTATCAACGTGCCATGGTAGCTTTGTTTCATGATATGATACATCATGAGATAGAGGTCTACGTAGACAACATGATAGCCCGATGACAGACAGAAGAAGAACACCTCGACCATCTGCAAAATCTGTTTGTCAGGTTGAAGGAGTACAAGCTCAGATTGAACCCTAACAAGTGCACTTTCGGAGTCAGGTCCGGTAAACTCTTGGGTTTCATTTTCAGCAACAAAGGCATCGAGGTTGATCCTGCCAAAGTCAAAGCTATACAAGAAATGCCTGCCCCTCGCACTGAGAAGGAGGTCAGAGGTTTCTTGGGATGCCTAAACTACATTGCTAGGTTTATTTCTCACCTAACATCTACCTGTGAGCCAATCTTCAAGCTGTTGAAGAAAGATCAGGCAGTTAAATGGAATGATGACTGTCAAATTTCTTTCGATAAAATCAAGGAGTATTTGCTAGAGCCCACTATCTTGATGCCACCCGTCGAAGGAAGATCGCTAATCATGTATCTGACTGTTTTGGATAATTCAATGGGGTGCGTACTGGGCCAACATGACGAGTCTGGCTGAAAAGAGCATGCCATTTATTACCTTAGCAAAAAGTTTACCGACTGTGAGACCCGATACTCACTGCTCGAGAAAACTTGTTGCGCTTTGGTATGGGCTGCTCGCCGGCTAAGGCAGTACATGTTGACTCATACCACTTTGCTGATATCTAAGATGGATCCGATCAAGTACATATTTGAGAAGCCGGATTTATCTGGAAGAATAGCTAGATGGAAGATGATCCTGACCGAATACGATATTCAGTACACGACCCAAAAAGCTATAAAGGGAAGTGTACTAGCTGATCATCTGGCTCATCAAGCTGTCGAAGATTACCAATCCATGAAGTTTGACTTCCCCGACGAGGACATCATGACATTGGACAATATTAAAGATTTCAGACCATATGACGGGCCTGAACAAGGATCCCGATGGACCCTGTACTTTGATGGTGCCTCTAATGCACTTGGAAACGGTATTGGTGTTGTACTTATCTCTCCAGAAGGTTACCATACACCTTTCACCGCCAGACTCTGCTTCAGCTGCACTAACAACATGGCCGAGTATGAAGCTTGTATCTTTGGTCTCAAGGATGCCATAGACTTGGGAATCAAATCCTTGATTGTATTTAGGGACTCAGCTTTGGTCATCAGTCAGATCAAAGGAGAGTGGGATACTAAACATCCAAACCTCATCCCTTACAAAGAACATGTCTTGACATTTTTACCACATTTCGAGCAGATTACCTTCGAGCATTTCCCGCGAGAAGAGAATCAGCCAACAGATGCTCTAGCTACAATGTCATCCATGTTTAAAATTAACTGGGATAATGAGGCTCCCCAAATCACCATTGAACGAATGGACGAACCTGCACATTGTCACGAGATTAATACCGAAGAAGTAGTGGACCGACCTTGGTTTCACGAAGTCAAAAGGTATCTCGAGGCTCAGGAATACCCTGAAGGAGCTTCAGTCAACGACAAAAAGTTCTTGAGGAGATTCTCTGCCAAGTTCTTCCTGAGAAATGGTATCCTATACAAGCACAATCATGATTGCATTCTGCTCCGTTGTATGGACAAGATTGAAGCTGAATAGATCATGGCTGAACTGCACAATGGTACCTTTGGCACTCACTCTAGCGGGCATACGATGGCTAAGAAGATTCTACGGGCAGGCTATTACTGGTCTACCATGGAAGCTGACTGCTATCAACATTCCCTGACTTGTCACAAATGTCAAATCTATGCGGACAAGGTACACATACCTCCAGTTCCTCTCAATGTCTTAACAGCTCCTTGGCCATTCACGATGTGGGGAATCGACATGATTGGAGAGATCAAGCCTACAACATCCAATGGACATCGCTTCATTCTGGTGGCCATTGATTACTTTACCAAATGGGTCGAAGCAGCTTCCTTCGCATATGTCACAAAGAATGTTGTTGCCCAGTTCATTAAGAAGAACCTCATTTGTCGGTACAGCATCCCTGAAAGGATCATCACTGACAAAGGTATAAACCTTAACAATACTATGATCACCGCCCTATGTAAGCAGTTCCAGATTCAACATCACAATTCATCTCCCTATCGGCCAAAGATGAACGGTGTTGTCGAAGCTGCGAACAAAAATATCAAGAAGATCATATAAAAGATGACAGTCACCTACAAGGACTGGTATGAGATGTTACCGTTTTCTCTGCACGGGTACCGTACCACGGCAAGCACATCAACTGGGGCAACACCCTATTCTTTGGTATACGACATGGAGGCTGTTTTACCTATCGAGGTTCAGATTCCCTCCTTGAGAATCATGAAGGATGCTGGTTTGAGTGAAGACGATTGGATCCAGACCCGACTTGATCAACTTAACTTGATTGATGAAAAGCGACTTACTGCTGTTTGCCATGGTCAGACGTATCAAAAACGGATGATCAAAGCTTTCAACAAGAAAGTCAGGCGCCAGGTATATCAAGTCGGAGATCTTGTAATTAAGCGGATCATCTTGCCACAAAGTGATCCCAGGGGAAAATGGACTCCTACTTATGAAGGACCATTTGTGATCAAGAACATCTTTTCTGGTGGGGCAATGATCTTAACCACCATGGACGGCGACGACCTGCCGCACCCTGCAAACGCAGACATAGTCAAAAGATACTACGCATAAATGACCTGACAAGTTGAAAACCCGAAAGGGCGACTTGGGCAAAAAAGGGCATCCCGGTGAATCAAAAACCCGAAAGGGCGATTCAGGCAAAAGTCAGGGATAAATAAAAAATCTATACACCCGGCAAGTTGAAAACCCAAAAGGGCGACTTGGGAAAAAAAGGGTTTCCCGGTGGATCGAAAACCCGAAAGGGCGGTCTAGGAAAAAGTTAGGGAATTAAAGCGTATGACTATGTCTCGTCGGATCACTTTAAGGACAATCTCTTCACGCACAAGCTCCGGGTTTCTGATCAACTCAATCATCTTCGGACGAAGCAACAAATGGACAAGATATCCAGAGTTATGAAGGCTATAGCATAATGGGAACCCCATGGAATTTTCACACATAACAATCTTTCTTTGTATAAATTTTTCTCATTTTTATGACAATGTTCTCTTACTAGGATGTCTGTCTCCTTTGTACAAAATACTTACACAAAGTTAATACAAAGATACTTCAAAGTACAGAAAACTATTTGCCTTTTCTTCTTTTTACACATGTGTTTTATTTTAAAACGTCCAATGATTTATTAATGAGCATATGCATTTGAATATAATCACTGTTTACAAATAAACGAGATGGGAAAAAATAATTACTGATAGGTTGAAAGTATAGGAAAACATCTTTAGGCTATTCCAGGAGAAATCCCCTGCAGTACATCATACATATCCCCAACGGAGCTAAATTTCAAATCCTTAATCCACCATCAGAGTTAAAACTTCAAAACTCCCAATCCTCAGCGGAGCAAAAACTTTGAACTATAAACCCTCAGCGAAGATGAAACATTCTTCCCCAACGGAGTCAAATTTCCAATTATCAATCTACAACGGAAACCATTTAGTTTTCCCCAGATTCCCCAGCAAGTTGTCTTAAAATCTGAGAATCAACCAGATAATAGTTAACTTTTGTCTTATCCCCAAACTAGGATAATTCCCCAGTAGAGTGGCATACAACCCAAACTCCTGAACTTTTTCCAAACAGGGATAAGCTTTTCCCCCAGAGTCCTGAACTTACTCTCCAGCAGGATAGCTACTCCCCAGCAGTATAGATATTCCCCACAGAGTTTTTTACTCCCCAACAAAATGAAGATTCTTATTCTTGAGTCCCCAGTGAAGTTGCCAGAGTCTTCATTACTCCCCAGCATGAATTTGTCAGAATTTTTAATCCCCTGCAGATCGAAGATTCTCATTCTTGACTTCCCAGCATGAACTCCCCAAGGATTCAAATTCCCCTAGCAGATTGAAGATTCTCATTCAATCCCCGATAAAAATCACCAGAATTTCCCTATTCCCCAGCCGAGTAAGGATTCCCATTGTGTAATCCCTAACCATAGTCATCAATGTTCTCGGGATTCCCCAAGCAGGTTTCTCAAACAACACTTGGCTTTATTTTCACAACAGAATGTTTATCATCCTCCAACTCCAAAGACTTGAAGGATCCCTATCCCCAGGAAAGTCATGAAGGATTCTCACATCCCCAAAGAAGGTGTCAAAGATTTTGAATCTCCAGCAGCAGTCAAGGATTTATTTTCCCCGGAAGCAGTCAAGGATTTTATTATCTCCAACTATCAAGGATTTTACCTTCCTCAGCAATACAGCGAATCAGCTTACATGCACATACATTACACTCATATATCATAAACATTGATAAAACACATTTATTGCATCATACATTTCATGCAACATAACTTTTTGTTTCAACTAACATTTTATCCTTTTCAGGATAAGATTAATAGTTATCTTTAACAAATATTCAAAGACTTAAGATACAGTACAGATACACTCCAGACACGGAAGTCATTCTGTTACTCATTCAGATCTCTTATTCGGATACAGTACGGATACACTCCAGATACGAAAGTCATTCTATTACTCATTCAGATCTCTTATTTAGATACAATACAAATACATTCCAGGCATGAAAGTCACTCTATTACTCATTCAGAATTCAAAGTCAAGATACAGTACAGATACGCTCCAGACACGGTTGCCATTTTGTCACTCATTCAGACTTCCACAATCATGATACATATTAGATACGCTCCAGATACGGAAGCCATTCTATTTCTCATTCAGATTCAACTATCAATTTCAAGTTCAGATACACTCTAGACACGGAAGTCATTCTGCTACTCATACAGATCTCAACTTCAGATACAGTCCAGATATGCTCTATACACGGTTGCCATTCTATCACTCATTCAACTTTTTCCCCAACCCAAAGATGCTCCAGACACGGATGTCATTCTGTCGCTTATTCAGATTTCAAAGATTTCAGATACAATACAGATACACTCCAGATACGGAAGTCATTCTGCTATTCATTAAAAAACAAGAACAGTTACAACTCGGATACGCTCCAGACACAGATGTTATTCCCTTGCTCATACAGATCCAATCTCTAGATACAACTCAGATACATTCCAGATACGGATACCATTCTGACGTTCTTTCTCCTGATTTTCAACAAACATTTTTGGATGGCATCTTTAATCCCATCTCCGACAAGATTTTGTCACCTCTCCAAATGGCATCTTTAAGCCCATTCCCTCAACTACACTTTAACGAGTGCAAATTTACGGGCACTCTAGTGTCCAATCATCTTTTACCTTTGAGTCACGAACGGCAAAACTCGCCAATCTAACTCTTCAGGTTCAAGAAGATTGAATAGGGGCAGTTGTTGTACCCCAAAATTTTCCCTCTCATGTTATCAAGATTTTCTTCACAAGACTCTTTTGACTCAAGACCAGATTAGGGTTTGCTCAGCTCAAGACATCTCCTTGGATTGTTAACCTGAAATTAGGGTTTGAGTTTGCACAAGGATTTTTGGACTTTCAATACCCCATGTGACTTTCATACTTCATGTTGGACCTATAAGATTGCTCATACCAAGTTTCAAGCCTTGAATCAAATTTTTGCCCAGTCAATTGGACAGTTGACCTAAAAATCAGATGTATTGGGGAAAAAGTCAACTGTGGCCAATTTATAGTCAAACCTCATAATTTTTTATCCATATCAACATTATAGACTCATATGAATCATTTGATCAAGTTTGGACCAATACTCCTCAAGAAATTTGATCAGATCATCAAAAGGGCAAAATAGTCAAAATTAGGGTTTTGACTGCAGAAGGGCAATTTCTGATTTTTGACTTAGCCAATGACAAATTGGGTTCAAGCATGGTTTCAAGGACTCAATGGCATCATCTTGACCTAATCACAAGGTTCAAAATATCTCAAATGCATTGGATTGACAGATGAATTTTCCAGTCAACTGATCAAAAATCAACTGTACACTGAAAAGTCAAACTTTGACTTTTTGGTCAAAATCAAGTGCCAAGGGTCATTTTTCATCAAGATGTGTCAAAACATGTAACTTGTTCACCAAGAAACCTAATTTTGGAAATTAGGGTTTAAAATGGAAAATTTTCATAACTTAGAAATTTTCTAACTTTATGGAAAATTTTCACCTAGTTCCAATTGGAATCTCAAAATTCATTTCAAATATAGATTGTATAGCATGTTACAAGCTTTCCAAAATGTCCAAGAACTCTCCAAAATCATTTATGGTTAGGGAGAATCGAAGGAAAGAAAATGGCCATTTCTCACTTTTGTCCATGGCATTTTGCACATTGCTACAAGTTGCAAAGTCTGTCCTAAGCATGCTTGTACTTGTTTTAAAGGTTCTAATCTCTTCTACACTCAAAAATTAAATGCAAACACAATGGACAATGGTCTTATTCTGATCTTTGAAGCTTGGCACAATGAATTAATCCATTTATGGCATAAAGTGCATAATACCATTTTCATAAAGCATGCTTTTTGCAATTTTGTATTTCTTGAGCATTGGACCTGATCTCTTGATACAAACAAAGTCCACAAACTTCAGGAAAAGCTCACCAACCCTATGCAGACCTTGAGCTAGCTTGTACAACGTTGGCCTTTGTCACTTCCTACCTTTTCTTCAAAAACAAGTAATTATGCAAAAAGTCCACAACTCTTCCATTTGATAAAAACAAAGTTTTGTATCATTTCAAACCACCTCAGCACATTATACCAAGCCTAAAGCACGAGCTCATAGCATCTCAAACACCCTTAAGCACAAAAAACTCCATTTTCTGCCCAAACAGGGCAACCACTGCAGAACCTTGGCCAAATCCATATTCCCTCGTGTGTTTTGCTTGGAATCATTTCAAACACATTCTAAATAACATACCTAAACTGTCCAGGCCCTTACTTTGCAACTGTAACCTCGTTTGCACACTTTACCATTTTCATTTTGAAGCTTTGCAGGTTGAGTTCTATAAGGACATTCAGACCATTTCAAAGCAAGCTAAGCATTTGGAAAGGTCAAGGGAACTTCAAGCAAGCTCACAAGTACCTCATGCCTCACTCAAAGTTGCTACATTGCCATATTCGAACTTGACTGAATAAGGTAATTTCCAACTTTCTATCTCCTTATTTAGACATGCTTAGGTTTGTAAAGCAAAAATGTAGTCCTTAATGTCCTTGAACTGTACATATGCATAGTTCTTATTTATATTAACTGAGCTAGGAGAATTTGGATGTTGAAGTTGCTGAAAAAACTAGGTCATAAATTAGGGGCAATGAAATTCTCTCTGGTCTTTGAGAGTTAGATCAAGTTTTTTATATCATTAGAATCGTGTGATGATGAGCTATAACTTTCATGTTGCAAGATTTCGTTTTTAAGCACGTATGCAGGAGATATAGTTTGAAGTACAAGGCATGCGCATTTTTGTTCAGAGGTTAGGGACGAAGTGGAACTTGGGTTGGGCCTGGATTGTTTGACTTTTGACACCCCCCATTCTGTTATTTGCACCCCTTTGGCCCATTTCTTTTATTTTTCATATTTTTTGTATATTTCACATTTTCAGACTTTTATTATTTTTTCTAAATATTAAAAATCACTAAAAATGTTTTCTTAATTTTTACATTTTTATTTTATTATTTTTATGACAAAAATTAGTTTATTAGGTTAAATAGAATTTATTTTCTTGAATAAATTTGTAAATAATGTTGAAATACTTAAATATTTTATTTTTATTATTTATACATATAAAATAATATTTTCTCACATATTTTATCTTTTAACATTTTTGTATATATTTTTATTTATTTTCTTGTACATAAAAATGAATAAATAAATAATATAGAATATATCTTATTTTAAACCAAAAAATTAGGGTTTTCACCCTTTTAAAAAATAATCATTTTTATTTTCTTATTTTTAGGACATAAATAAACTTATTTTCTCATGCATAAAATAAATACAAAAACATTTCTTTGCATATTTACATATTTATTGTATATTTAAATATTTACTTATTTATTTATTTGTATCGATAAATTCAATATGGTTGTAATAGTTTTAGGGCTTTATTTTGTGCAAATATCCCTCATTCCAAACTTTGTACCCCCCTTCCCATAATAATGTTGTAATAGTCTTAGATTTAATTTACGCATTTATTGCTTTTATATGCATGATAGTAAGTTAGGGTTTGTATGCAAAAGACCAAAATCAAACAAATAGCATGACTAAACACAAGACAAAAATGCATGAAAAATGACAACACAATGCACACAAGCACCCCTAGGGTTTCATCCACTTTGTTGCCTTAAAATGGCCATGGTATACATGCTGGGTATCTTGGCAAAACAAAACAAAACAAAAAGATCATAGTCTCTCGATGACGCTATCTTGGTTGCCTAAACAAAAATGATCTAGTCCCTCAAAAAACTTGCTAAGATACTTGGCAACATTGTTATCATGGTCATACAATGACCCACGCCTGTCCCGTTTAACATCCAAAGATAAGGTTATTTACCAAATACAATGGTAAAACAACAATGTCAAAGGGTTAAAAATGTATAAGAAAGATCTTTGAGTAGGGTAGACAACTCCTAGTTACTTGATCAAATTTGCAAACATCCTTGCTATTTTCAAACACACACACAATTTCAAAACAATTTCCCAAAACAAACTTTCAAACATTGAAACATTTTTCAAAAGACAAACATCTTTGTATACATTCTTCAAATAAGAATCATTACAAAGATTGCCAAAACAAAGGCCTCTTTTCAAAATACTTTCAAAACCACACACAAAAGCACCATTTCAAACAATTGAAAAGCAAAAGCAAGTGATCTAAAACAAGTAACTAAGAGCCCATGGAAAACCATGGATGAAAAGGGTGCTAACACCTTCCCTTTTCATAATCTACCCCCCGAACCCAAAAACAATCTCAAAGGTCTTTCCTGTGCTTTTTTAGCTTTCCTTTTGGATAAAATAAAAGTCGGTGGCGACTCTTGCTAAACCGAAACATTTACAAACAAAAAAACACAAAACCTCAAGTCAGTTCTCCCACCGCATCACACACCCATATAAGGTATAAATGTATGGTTTAGTGGCGTGGTTTTTTGTGATAAGTACCTCTAGAAGGTAGGCTCGTTAATTTTGACCTACGGTTAGTCTACCCTCCCGAAGGTGGCTTCCTTAAGGGTATCATGAATAACACCAGAGGGAAAAGGAACAAGGGCCTCCCTTAGGTGGAGCCTCTTTACGGATTGAAACTTTCGTCTCAAAGTCGTGAAAGGTCTCGTCATGATATTTTAGGTTAAGGTCGTTACAAAGAGTAATGGTTGACCTTCCAAAGTCCTACTCGTCAAGAGTATATCCCTTGATAAGTATTCCTTTTTTGGAAGTTCACCGACTCTAGGCGAATTCATCACATAAACTCGCAGGGGTGATGTACCCCCTAAGCTAATAGATGAACCTTCTTTCTAAGGGTTATATTGAAAATATTTTTGAGATAGAAATTCCTGCCATGTAGTAAGCATATGATGATAAGAAAAATTGACAATAAGTAAACACAATAAAATAGATAAATGCGATAAAAAATTATAAAAAAAACCCAAAGTAAAACCTAAAACCTAGGGTTAAGGAGAGTCCCCAGCAAAGTCGACAGCTGTAGTAACTGGTTTTTTAATCAAGAATCGCTATTATTAGTATTTATCCTAGGGAAGGGAATCTAACAGAAAACCCTAATTCGCAGACAGAGATTCTAGGTTACGGACTCAATTAGACGAAAGGAAGGTGTTAGGCACCTTTCATCCACCTTGTTCACAAGGATATTAAGCTCTAGGTTTAGGTTTGGGATAAACAGGGTTTTAAGTTTTAATTAGCAAGACTCGCCATGATTATAGATCGCGTGCCTACGTATCCTCTTACGAGGAATCAGAGTCCCAATTCGTAGTTCGTATGGGTTGGTGTTTTTTAGGGGTTTGTAAGCATATTTTGAATCACTTCGCACTCGGTCGGGAGTAGTGATTGAGGAGATTTTGACTGAATATGCAGTAAGTCAAAATTAGTTTGAAACCAATTTGCAAAAATAGTTGGTTAGTTTAGTTTAATACGAAAATAGAACTTGATGTTTGGTTTGTATTCTTTAATTGTACTATTTGCGAAGATCTCGATTAATGCATGGTTGGAAAAAAGGTTTAATGCCAACAATATAGAAAATAATACATGAATTTTTTGAATGAAAATGATTTATTTGATCATATAATAATACTTAATAGTAAATATATTAATAATATTTAAAACATGATAATAATAAAAATTAATAATAATAATAATAATAATAATAATGAAAAAAAGAATAAATAATTAATAAAATATAATATAAAAAATAATATAAAAAGAAATAATAAAAAATATTAATAATTTAGGTAAACCTGGGGGGTGTATTTTCTTGTTAAGAAGTAAATACTGTTGGTTCTAAAAGGAAATCCGGCTGGCCCAAACGTTTCTAGACAGAGGGGGATGCAAAAGGTTTTGAGCTTTTAGTAAACAATTGGAAGGGGGTGTGAGTAACAGCGGGCTTAAGTCCATTACAGATTGAAGGGAGTCCAGATGATCATGTGTAGTGAGGGAACACAGAATTTAGCGTAGGACTTGGCCTACGGACATCTAATGCATATCGTATGGATAATATTGAGAGAGTATGCTATCTACTATGCTTGCGCATGCACTGAATCCCAACGGAATATAATTTGTTTTTGTTTCTTTCCACTTTTCATTTTCACGACTTTTATAGTAACCTCGCCTTCTCTCTCTCACTGTTCTCCTTTCTCTCTCCCTCTTTCAAAATCTCACGAACCCTAAATTCCCCCAATTCCCTTCCTTCTTCTTCTGTGATTCACAAAACAACAGCAAAAGCAAACAAAGTATAAGAAAACAAGAAGCAAACCATAATCGAATGGCATGAGATAGTCGTGGTTGTTGTTTCGTGACGAGGCTGAATCGCAGTTTGGTGGTTTCGATCTGGAGATTCATCGAAAGGATAGAGGTCATGCATGGATTTGAACGTCAGTGGAAGTTGGTGCTGCTACAGTTTCACCGCGGGTGATAAACGATGGTTTCGTGGGTTGTCAGCGGTGGTTCAAGGGCGATTAGGGTTTCCGATCTGGAAACTCCAATCTTCCTTCCTTTGGTCTTCAACGACAAGGGTCTGTTTCAAGCTCTCTGTCTCAATTTTTCCTTCTTCATCTTCAACCTTTGTCTCAGCATCCATTTTCTGTAAAGACCTCCTTTGCTCTATTCTTGTTCTGCAAGAAGAATCCTTCGTCCCCCTCTTCGTCTCCATCCCCATTTTCTGTAAAAGATTTGGGTTTATATAGTTTAGTTTTTTAGGGTTTCACATTTTTGTCATTACAGTTATTACTTTAGCTTCAATTAGGGATTCTCAATTTGCTGTAATTGATTCGTTATAATTTGTAATGAGATTTAATTTTTCTGCATTATTTTATTCTGTAAGATTTGTATTCCTATATTATAAGATTTGATTTGCAGATTCGTACTATAATTCTAGATTTTGTGAAGATTTTATGGATTTACTGTTATATTCTGGAGATTTGGATTTGGGTAAGATCTGAACAGTATCCGTTATCCTGCCAAACGATGCGCATAATCCTTGGTGAATTGGTACAATAATGGTTTTTTTGTGATTATTGGGCCAAATTCTTTTCCTTGTTTATAGTAACAACAACAAAAAAATTGGGCCCTGCGTTTTTGGTCCAACAGTTTCAGACACTTGTTTTTTTATGCAACCAGGTCCAATTGGCCCTTCCGTAACTCAATGTTTTAAACAAACTTTTAATAAATAATAAAATTCTTAAACAATGATTATTGCAGTAAGAAAAAGTCTAACAACATTTTTAGAACACACATCACGTTCTCTTATTATTCACTATATATTTTTTTAATTAAAATAATAACAACAGTTTTAATAATTTTTCCTTAAAACAACAAAGCATCAAATGGGATAACCTAGAGATTGTTTAATGGGCCTGTTCTTTTATGATTGTACCCCTTATTCTTTGCTATTCCTAAAATAAAAATGGGCCAACATGAAATGGGTATTTGATTCGAAATTTTCATCTCTTCCTTTTACTAACGACAATAAACTTAGAGTGGACTTTAATATACTTAAGAGTTTAATCCTTATTTGAAATAATTTCATTTTCGAATTGCATGGGCCATTGGCCAACATGCTTCGCGAATAATTCTATGAGTCTTTATGATTTAGAAAGCCCAATTTTCCTGAATTAAAATACACCCCTATCCAGATAAAGACGGACCATCAGATACTGCTGTAACGTCTTAAGTATTTTCTCTATTTCAATCTCAAAAAATTTAATCGTCGCGGTAGGACAAATTTGGAGTACGACAGCCACCTACCAACGATACATGGATGTAGTGTTCTTTGAATTTGTTTAAAAAATGATGAAGAAGATAGTTGTTGTTGTTTTTCGTTCATGTATGTAAGAGGAGAGAGTTTATTTTCGGTTAGTTTGCTTGCTTTTTTCACTTACTGATTCATAGTACGTATTTTTTCAAGGAAAACATGAGAAAATCAAGTGATGTGATGTTGAAATAGAGAGGTAGATGAGAGTTAACTTTAATTTGTTTCTGTTTTATTATTTATCTGTTTATTTATTTGATTTTTTTAAGTGGATTAATTGGTTGATTAATTATTTAGCATTAAGATTGGTAAGGTTGGAACACATTTAGCCAATTAATTTGATTTTTGTCAATAAAATGGATTGATTGACTAATTTTCTAATCTCCAAAAATGTTGAATCTTTTGAACCTTTTAGTCTATTAATTGATTTTAGTCAATAAAATTGATTATTACTTTAACTTTTCAGACTTTAAATGAAATAACTTTTGGTTAGCTTTTAATTGTTTGTTTAATTATTTGTTCAAGTGACTTATGTTCTTTAGTTCATTAGCTAGTTAAGTTTACTCGTTAGGTATTTTTCTCACTGATTAAATATTTATACCATCAAGTGTAAATAATCACAATTTATTTTGAGTTGGATCTTTTTTCTATGGATTCTTATCATCATCTAAGACAACTTCTCTTCACATGACAATTCCAATTGCGCAAGAAAAATCATCAAAAAGTTGAAAGGGGTTCCAAGTCATTTTGACACTCTCTGAGCTAGGGTTTGTTGACTTCCAAGGGACATATCTTGCTCATTTGTTTAGGTTTTTGATTGATTACAAAGCCATTATTCTCTTAAAAGGTTCCTTAACAAGTTATCTTCAAGGCTTTAAGGCTAATTTTGAATGGAAGATCACTAATGGTTGAAGAAGATTACGTGTCCTTTGAAAAGGCTATCAAATTCTCTTGTGTGACTTCAAAGGATCATAACTTGGTCAATCTTTATCTCCTTGAGCTCATTCTTTTTTCATAATAAACTTCAGGATGTCTACTACACCTCTATTTCAATATGCAAGACTTGAAAATACTTGGAAAGTTGTATAAGAATTGAAAAGATTATAGGTCTTTTGTGAATTTCCCAAATTTGTTCATCATCTTCCAAAGACCATAAATATTTCCATTTTTATGAGTTTTGGGTGATCTCAATTCCACAATTAAATTCAAAGGGTATACTTCATTTCATCTTCAAGGATACAGAGCAAATTTTGAGTGGAAGGTCATGTAATTTTGAAGAACATTATATGTCATTTTGAGGTTCCATACTTAGAATTTTTCTATGTGTCAAATACCCGTGTGTTTTTCCTGATCTCAAACTTGAATAACTTTTTGCTCAAGCATCTAAATGCTATCTTTCTTATCACATTGTGAAGTTTCTTGTGAGATATTTCTATTACAAAAAGAATGAGATCATAAAGCCTCCTACATTGTATGCCCCATGCTCTTGAAGTTGCTTCCATGAAACTGAGTTGTTGCTTGAAGTCAGGTTTTATTTTCATAATGTGGCATCTAATGATAAAATTGTTGCACATTTTTAACTTAAACATGTTTAACCAAGATGTAAAGCATGATTAGAGCATTGAAACACAAGAATTAGCTGAGTTTTAAGCAAGTTCAAGTAACACTTTTCTCATTTTTGAGATTCACTCAATTTCCCTCAAAACCTCATTATTTCTTCCAATTATTTTCACCATTAATTTCCCTATAAATAGAGGATCATTCCTCAATCTTTTCCTCAAGCTTTGATAGCCAAAGAAGCTCTGTCAAACTTCTTCTATCTCTCTCTTTTCTGAGTTTTTGATTTCTTATTTCCTTTACTTCTAACTCTTATTTATTGATTGATTCTTCATCATTGAACTCTACTGAAGCTAACAGAAGAAGAACCATGCATTAAAGTACTCTAAATCATGCTAGCCAAGTCAAGTTTCAGAGCAAAATTCTCATACTGCATTCAGGTAGATTACTCATTCTTTTTGCCTCAAACAAGTTTCTAATCTACTCTCCTCGTCTCTCTAAAGCTCACACTTCTTCTAATTTTCTTTTTCATTGAGAATTGATCATGTAATTTTTGAAGTTTGTGCTTGCTATTTTCTGTTTCTTTTTCAAATTAAGAAATACGCATTTTATATAAATATTCTGCGATGCCTTGGTAGAGTTCGTCTCAGTGAGACGCTTCAAATGGTACCGGTCTCGTGAATGTTGGAAACTATTTTGGGTTTGCTCCGGGGAAGGTCACCGAAAGAGATGACCGGAGGAAGTTCACAGTGGCTCTCTAATTTTTAAATTATTTTCCCTTGTGGACCAATCGGAGCGTGACACTTGAAATATTCTGATTGGCTGATTTAAAATGAACTCAGTATTTTTATTTCACTAAATTCCATGGTACACGTGCGCTCTAGACCACTTGATGTGATTACTTTGCATAGTCAACTCAGATCCAAAGCACCACAATTTTTCTCCATTTATATTCTTTTTCTAATTCTATTTTAGTTGTTTTCAGATTAACAAAATGATAACTCATTCAAATTTTATCTAAAAAATATGAAAAAGTTCAAAAAAAAAATGTTATCTTATTTATGATTTAATGCTATTTTTTTTAAATAATATTTGAATGAGGTTTGGTATTTTAAATAATTTTTATGTTATTTTCTTGGTTTTAATTGGTTTAAAAATATTTTTCTTGATTTTAAAATTCTGAAAAAATTATGGAAGGATCCAATGATCTCTTGACAAATATTGGTGACCTCATTTTATTTTTATTTTTAATTTTACTATTTTTCACAAATTTTTGCTTATTTTTCTTATGTATTTATATTTTAAAAATAGTTTCTGACTTTTAAAAACTCTAAAAAAATTTGTCAACACTTGTTGACTCATGTTTGAACTCTGGTATTTTTTTACAATTTTTATTTGGTGTTTTAATAATGTTGTATATTTTACCAATTATTTCCTTTTTATAAATCATTTAAAATTTGTTTTTATATTAAATATATTTTATTATTATTTTTTATTGGTTCTGATTGGGACAAGTTCCTCAACCTCATTGGATCTTAGGTGTTGATAGGTTGAAAAACCAAATCCACCAAAATGGATGAATTATGTTGACAATATTTGAAACCCTAATTTCATCTGAGGCATTGAGTACACTATCATATACCCCCCTCTTCATCTTATTTCATTCTTTTTTTTACTTATGTTACATGTTTTTGGAGAATGATCTATATATCATTTCTCTAACATGTATGGTACATAGATTGCTATTGATCGGCCTCAAAATAGGTGTGACTTCTACGTAAGTCCATTTACGATTGCTTAACATAGTGCTAAATTTGTCCAAATTCGAAAAATGATCATTCATGCCCAAACCTATGTTTGCAAGCCCAAGTATGTTTAATTTGAAACCTTGGATTTAATAACTTTGAAGTTCATTGTTAAGAGGCTTTGATTCTATCAATCCTATATTGAACTTCATAAATATTAGTCTAAGTGAATCATTTGAACATCGTTAATCATATGTGTTAGCTTCGAGTACTTGAAATGAATGATATACTTGACAAAAATCAAATTAAACTTGTTGTGGAGAGGCTTTGATTTTATCAATCTTCTAATGAGTTTTCAAAAGCATGCTTCAAGATGGTCATTCAACTAACCTTTTGTTATACTCGACATCTAACTTCTAATTCACTAACAATTAACTTTACTTCATGCATTTATTTTATGCCTTTACTTTTATGTACCATTTATTTTTTAGCATTTACATTTCATGCCATTTTTCTTTTGCTCACTTGAGCATTTATTTTTGTGTCATTTTTTCTTTGCTCATTTGAGCTTTTCTTTTCTTTTAAAGACACTTAATAATCAACTTGAACCTTAAGAGACTTATTTCTTTATGGACTACTTGGTTACTATCCTTGGCATTATGGAGTTGTGGATCTCTCAAATTTAGGATTAGAAGTGTTGATACTTGGGGACCTTTTTGCTCGGTTGTTATTCTGTCTCAAGTTCTTGGGGTTTACTCCAAAGCATTAGGTTGATTTTCTTTGTGTGCATGTTATTCTGATTTTATGCTTTGTCTGTGATTGAGAGTTCCTCTGTATAAAGTCGTTACTCTGCCTAACTTTTGTGAATACTTAATTCATCCGAAGCTTGGTATTCCTATTAGGTTTAGTATTTTTGCTTGATTTTAATCCAAAGGATTGGAATTATACATTGACTTCTTCATGTCAAGTGTTGGCTTCTTGTTGGTTAGATCATTCTTTTCCTTGGCTTCTACTTTATGCTTTAGGATAGTCCCTTAATCTCTTTCTATCTTCTTTAATTTCCAAAATCTTCTCCCTCTTTTTCAAAACACTTATTGTTTTCTAACTTGAATTGTTTTCGTAATAAACTTGGACTTATGTCCATGCATTTTCAAAAATCTTTTCATAATCAAACTTTAATTAATTTAACCATACTTTAACATTTTTCTCAAGACTAAAAGTCAATTAACTTCATTCAAACCATTTTGTCACTTTGTCTTTTAACTTTAAAACTTTTCTCAAAATATTAAACTCTTGTCGGTTCTTATAGTGACACAAGCTTCTATACTTCTTCGATATTTAGTGAAGTGAGTGATTTTCCACTTGTGTGTTGTACGATGGATTTTAAATCCAAGTTATATCCTACACTTTGAGATGATGCAAATGCTCCTTTATCATAATTGTGGGTAGTGAGTATGTTTTCCATTCGGATATGATGATGATGTCTCTTCTCTTAAAATTAACCAACACACATGTGTTTTAAAATTCTTGAGGTGAACTACGAGTATCCTGATCCCCTATTGTACGGAAGGTGGTACATAGGCACTAAAGGTTTACAACCGCAACGGGTGCAAAAATTGTAAAAAAATACTTATTTTCTCATCCCCACCATCTTTTTTTTATACACCTTTTATAGTCAAAATACACAGATTTTCAAAGAGGTTCCTGCGGAGTACCATAGATGTTTAAGGTGCTAATACCTTCCCTTTACATAACCAGCCCCCGTACTTAGATTATCTCCCTCTATTTTTTGGGGTTTATTCACTTTTTTCCCATTTCCTTTGAAAACAATAAAGCACGGTGGCGATTTTATTTGATTTGTACGAGTTAAGTCAATCTAGTGACTTAGTCTCAACATTTCTACCGCTACAGAAAATTGGCGACTCTGCTGGGAAATATAGAATCTCTAAGTGGGTTAAGCCTATCTTTGTTTATTTGTGCTTGGTGATCTGTTATAAGTCCTATACCCGGACTTGGGAAAAATTTAGATAGGAAGGGGAGTATAGTCATGTTAACTTTGAGGGTGTAATTCCGAAAAAGGAGACATGAGATCCCCCACTTAGTGGAGGCCCCTTTGACTGTGGTATTTGTTTACTGAGCAATGGAAAAGACATGCTGCTTTCAACCTGGGAGCCCGAGAACATGAAAATTCGTAGAACCCTTAACCCATCTTGGTCTTTTAGGTGTAGCGCAGAGACTATAACGGAGCAATCCAGAAGTAGTTGTCCCGCGATGTTGCACTCAGACGAGTTTTTCCTGTGAATATTGCTAATTATCGAGCTAATCGGGACGTTGGTAATATCCAAAGGGGAGATGTAGACTCTGAGATTTCCTTAGAACCTTGTTCGGAAGGTGATAAACCATTAGTCCTTACCTTGTAGTTAGTACCTTTGACTTCATGCTCGTGACGTTGAACCTATGAACCCCCATGTTTATTATCTTGTGTGTGATTGTTGCATCATCATGCATTCATGCACCCATGAGCATTCTTTAAATGGTTTTTCAAGGAACTTAAGGTTGACTTTTTCAAATATGCCAGGTACTTTTTTGACCATGGATTTTGGAAGGAGAAAGACTCGGAAGTACAGTTTCAAGGATCCTTAGAGGAATTGATGAGTTTGATTCCTGAGATTGAGATTCCTACATATTTCCAGAAGAAGTATGGAGCCATTGTGACTCTTATGAAGCTCAAGATGAATAAGGTTATTCTTTCTACATTAGTCCATTTCTACAATCTGTTATACCGATGTTTTACTTTTCCTGATTATCAGTTGATGTCCATATTGGAGGAGTATTCTTACTTACTTGGTTTACCTATTACTGAGTGTGTTCCGTTCACTGACTTATAAAGAGAGCCCAAATCCCATGAGATTTCCACCATAACTCACTTGAGGAAGTCTGAGATTGAGGCTAACATGACTACCAAAGGAGGAATCATGGTTTTACCTGCTCAGTTTCTATTGGAGAAAGCTCGTTACTTCACCAAGATGAAGAGTACAACTGCTTTTGAGGCTGTCTTTTCTTTGCTTGCCAATGGGTTGTTCTTGTTTCCTAGCTCACCAAATTTGTGGATGTTAATGCCATTAGGATCTTTCTGATCGAGAATCCAGTTTTTACACTTCTAGGAGATACTTATTATTCCATCCATCTTCTAAATTTATATCAGGAAGGTATGGTAATTTGTTGCACACCATTATTATATAAGTGGTTTATTTCTCATTTACCTTAGTCTTCTGCCTTTTGGGATATCAAGAAGGAACCACATTGGGCACCGAAGATTATGGCTCTCACTCATTTTGACATTTATTGGTATCATCAAGCTTATTATAATGTGAAGATTATTGATAGTTATTGTGATTTTCCAATGTGCCTTTTCTTGGTACAAAAGGAGGAATTAACTACAATTCTGTTCTTGCACGTCGCCAATTTGGATATCCAATAAGAGACAAGCCAAACAATATTCATCTGAGTGGTTTCTTTCTCAAAAAAGGAGAAGATCACGAGGCAACTAAGGAAGAGATTGAAAAGGCTTAGTGCCATATTCATAGAAAGGGTAGAAAAAATTTTGGATCAATAAGAGTTGTTCCTTAGAGCCTCATCTTTGGTGGGTAAAAGCAAGGGGAATTCGGTTGAAGATACCTTATTCTCGTGAAGAACCTTTAGTTGACATGTTTATGAGGACTAATCCTCCTCTCTTATATGATGTGGAATAACTTCAGCTTACCTTAGTTAGGATTCAATAAGAGAAGGAAGCATGGAAGAACAAGTACCAAACTTTGGAGGTGTCTTACTCAACAGAATTGAAAGATAAGGATGACTTGATTGATATTATTGAGAGTCATGTTATGGAGATGATGGAGAAGCAAGAGGATTTATTTTCCTCTAGAGTTCATCCAGGTCCCGGTTATCCATTTTCTGATTCTAGTGGATGGAAAGAAGTCACCGACAAGTATGCAGAAGAGAACAAGCAGTTGAAGGCTCAAATTTCAAGACTCGAGGAAAAGCGTCAGTGTGTGGAGAGATCTTCAACAACTTTGGCTCCTTAGGATTTTTAAATTCTATCTTTATTCTCTTGTACTTAGGATTATTGAAACTTGTACTAAAAGTTGTCATCCATTCCAAAGTTATTAATAAAATGAGAATTTTTAGTATTTTCAAATGTGTTAGTTCTTCAATATTTGAAATTTTTTTATAATTTTTTGAGTTCATTGAATAAACACAATAAATCATATGCATTACATATCATGCATCATTTTGCATATATTTTTTGCATTTCTATCTTTCCCAGGTGTCTTGCTTTTTTCTCTGCCTCGTTCAGTCGACAAGTTGTCTCATTTCTACAATACTTGGGCTAATTCTAGAAACAAGATGGAAAACCTTGAACAAGAGGATCATGAGCTGCGCAAAGAAGTTACTGAAGAAGTGAAAAACACAAGAAGCGGGGGTTGAATTGAAACTTAAAAATCAATGGAGTAAGGAACACGCTTATTTTTATCCTGGTTCGTTTGATCTCAAACTACTCCAGTCCTTCCGCCAAAGTGATTTCGCCTCTCTCCAACGAGGAATTAATTCACTAATCAAACTGATCACAATTCTACTTTAACAACTGTTAAAGTCTTCTTGAGTCCAAAACCACAACTCGGTTTTCTCAAGGAATTTCACTAAACAGTTAATTGAATAAAAGTGTACAATGATGTTTCTAAATAAACAGTATCACAAACTAGTGATGTATTACACAGTTTAATATTGAATTGTTGAAGATGAAGAATGAAAGATGTGTTGTTTACTTTTCACGTGAGTTTTTCTTTATGAGTGCAGTTGTTCATCATCTTGAAATATTCTTCTAGTCTGCTTTATATAGGCCTTGCAATAGACACATAAGAAGATACTTTGGGTAATTCCATAACACGAGTTAATGAGCTTTTCAAATCAGGAGATCCTTGTCTGTTTGTAGCCGTTACTTATGATCTTGCATTGATGGAATTGTAACGCTTCAGAGCTTCTCACATCAGAGGATGAATATTACCGTTGAGAGTTCTTTACAACTTGATCAGAATTTTGCACATCAGAGTATCAGAGATTCTGTTTTGCAGCGCTGGTGCATTCAGAAGTCCAATCATAACTTCTTCATATAAGCGTGTCATGCATATTTGATGCGTCTGAATCTTTCATTATCCTCTCAACTTCTGTGCTCGCATAATTAGAACTTCTGGTGATGTTCTGGCAAAACTTTTAGTTGCGTCAGAACATCTTTTTAACATCAGAACATCCTGCATGTAAAGATACTTTTTATTAGCGAGCATATTTGTTCTTTATATCATGTGTTTGTTACCATCAAAACTCTTGCTGGGATGTAGAACCAAATTATGTTCTAACAATCTCCCCTTTTTTGATGATGACAAAAACAAGTATATTTTGAAGGAATATAAAGGACAAAAATTAAAAGGAAGGCTCCCCCTGAGTAGAGTACTCAGCTAACGAGAAAATAAAATACTTCCCTGAAGATCTTCTGATTATGAGTCAAAATATTCTTCATTCTCCCCCTTTTTATCGAGAATCAAAAAGTGGTAAAGACTTTGTTTGGCTTGCTCTGACAAAAGTTGCTTGAAAATGTGTGACATCTGCTCCTGGATACATCTGAGATTCATTAGAGAGCTTCTTATGCTGTATTTCCATTCCTGTTTCCAATAGATTCAGAGCCAGTAACTTTTGTTTCTGATTGCCTCTGAAATCTGCAAATCCTTTAAATTCCAGGTTTTGGAACATATGCTTTCTTTCCTCTATGTGTAGAGAGCATCCAGAGTCCAGGTGTTAATACAGGAGTTTCAACCTTGCTGTTAAAAATATCTGTAACATAGATGATTTTTTCTTTTGGTACCCATATCTTTCTGGATCCATGACTGTTAGAGTTTCCAAAATTCTGTTTGAATTTTGGTTTAGTATAAAACGCCTTACCAACATGTTTTATATCATGTGTTTGCCCAACGGTGAAGTGATAATAGAGAGGAGTGTGTTTGATAACCATATCCTTAAGTTTCTTAGGTTGGGATACTTTGCCTTTGTATCCTATACCTATTATGTCATTCCTGCTAACTACATAGATCATTGAAGCCATTTTGCTTGTATCTATGTTTTTAGCCAGAAACTTCTGAAAGCTTTCATCATGTTCCTTTATGATCTTATCAGCATTACTGGGATCCTCTGAGATTATTTCCTTCTGAGAGTTTTGTAAATCATTTTCTAGTTTTGAAATCTTTTCTTTTAACTCAGAGTTTTCTAATCTCAGGCTCTCAGTTTCTTCAGAGTCATAAGCAAGATCCTTTTTCAGGTTTCTGAATTTGACTCGAAGCTGTTGATATCTTTCCAGAATTTCACTCAGACTTTCTCCTAGTTCAGCTTTAGTAAAATTAACAGTAAAGTCAGGAAATACCTCTTCAGCATCTGATTCTGATTCTGACCCTGATTCTGATTTAGAAGATTTAGAGACATCTAATAAGTTGTCCGTTTAAGCTATATTGGCTTGTTCATCTTCTGATTCTGTTCCGTCTTTAGAAGATTCAGAGTCATCCCATGTTTCCATAAGACTTTTCTTCTTCTCCTTAACGAACATCCTTTTATCTTTCTCCTTTTGAAGCCTTGGACAATCACTTTTTTAGTGACCTTGTTTATTGCATTCATAGCAGGTAATGATTCTGTTACTTGATTTTTTTGTATTCATAGGATTGTTCAGAGTCATTTCCTGTTCTTCTGGAGTTTTTGAGATTCTTCTGCCTGTGCTTCCACGACTTATTGATTCTTCTGGATAGAAGGAACAGTTCGTCTTCTTCTGACGAGGATTCTCCAGAGTTTTCTACTTCTGCTTCTGCCTGCAAAATTTTGGTTTCATATTTGTTAGATTTCAGAGCGAGAGACTTAAATTGCTTCTGAAGCTCATCATCTTCTAACTCTATCTCATGGCTTCTGAGGGAGCTGACAAGTTCTTCTAGAGATATTTTGTTCATATCTTTTGCTAGTTTTAGAGTCGTGACCATTGGTCTCCATTGTTTTGGTAAATTTCTGATGATCTTCTTTACATGATCAGCAGTTGAGTACCCTTTTTCCAACACCTTTATCCCTGCCACCAGAGTTTAGAATCTAGAGAACATTGTTTCAATGGTTTCGTCTTCTTCCATTCTGAAGGCTTCATACTTCTAAATGAGCGCAAGGGCTTTGGTTTCTTTTACTTGCATGTTGCCTTCATGCGTCATTCTCAGAGAATCAAACATGTTCTTACCTGTTTCTCTGTTTGTGATCTTCTCATACTCTGAATATGAGATGGCACTCAAGAGAATCGTTTTGGCCTTGTGATGATTTTTGAAGTCTTGCTTTTGATGATATGTCATCCTTTTTCTGTCAATCTTCTGACCGCTTTCATCAACAGGATGTATGTATCCATCAGTTACCACATCCCAAAGGTCAGCATCATAGGCTAGGAAGAAACTTCTGATCATATCCTTCCAGTAGTCAAAATTTCCACCGTCAAATATTGGAGGGCTGCTGCTGATGTTCTGACTTGTTCCCATCATAGTGTTTTCCCCCTTGGATCTTTATCTGACAAGGTTAAGTGTTTGCACCCAGATCCAGGTGCTCTAATACCAATTGAAGAAGTGAAAAACACAAGAAGGGGGTTGTATTAAAACTTAAAAATCAATGGAGTAAGGAACACATTTATTTTTATCCTGGTTCATTTGATCTCAAACTACTCCAGTCAACCCGCCAAGGTGATTTCGCATCTCTCCAACGAGGACTTAATTCACTAATCAGACTGATCACAATTCTACTTTAACAACTATTAAAGTCTTCTTGAGTCCAAAACTACAACCCGGTTTTCTCAAGGAATTTCACTAAACAGTTAATTGAATAAAAGTGTACAATGATTTTTCTAAATAAACAGTATCACAAACTTGTGATGTATTACACAATTTAATATTGAATCGTTGAAGATGAAGAATGAAAGCTGCGTTGTTTACTTTTTCACGTGATTTTTTCTTTATGAGTGTAGTTGTTCATCATCTTGAAATCTTCTTCTAGTCTGCTTTATATAGGCCTTGCAATAGAGACATAAGAAGATACTTTTGGTAAGTCCATAACACTAGTTAATGAACTTTCCAAATCAGGAGATCCTTGTCTGTTTGTAGCCGTTACTTATGATCTTGCATTGATGGAATTGTAACACTTCAGAGCTTCTCACATCAGAGGATGAATATTACCGTTGAGAGTTCTTTACAGCTTGATCAGAATTTTGCACATCAGAGTATCAGAGATTCTGTTTTGCAGCGCTGGTGCATTTAGAAGTTCAATCAGAACTTCTTCATATAAGCGTGTCATGCATATTTGATGCGTTTGAATCTTTCATTATCCTCTCAACTTCTGTGCTTGCATAATCAGAACTTCTGGTGATGTTCTGGAAGAACTTCTAGTTGCATCAAAACATCTTTTTAACATCAGAACATCCTACGTGTAAAGATACTTTTTATTAGAGAGCATATTTGTTCTTTATATCATGTGTTTGTTATCATTAAAACTCTTGCTGGGATGTAGAACCAAATTATGTTCTAACAGTTACTACTTTGAGAGCTGATATGGCTAATCTAACTGCTTTGGTAGAGTCGTTGGTGGCTACTCAGAATCAGCCACCTCCTCCTCCTCCTCTGTCTCCTCGTTCTACTCAACCACAACTGACGATGGTTATTTCAGAGATTCTGTCAGTTCTCATCTTTGTTACTCCAGACACTTCTACTCAATATTGTATGCCTCGTGGTTACCCATGGGGAATGCTCGAGAATTTTATGCCAGAAGGTTACAATCCAGTTGCTCAAGTTGCTCCATTTTTTCAAACTGCTGCTGCTTCTACACCTCATGTGGTGCATGTTGCACTTGTTATTAATAATGAGATTCATCATGCTACACCTCCCGCGGTGAATGTTATGCATGTTATTATTGATGAAGTTTATCATCTTGATCCTTAACCAAGTGAAAGTTTGGGCTTTTATAACCGAATGGATGACTTTCAGGATCAATTCAATGAAATGCAGAAACAAGTGAAGGCTCTCCGAGGGAAAGAGTTATTCAGACAGAATGCCAGTGACCTCTGCTTGGTTCCTAATGTGAAAGTTCCATCAAAGTTTAAGGTTCCAGAATTTAAGAAGTACAAGGACAACTCTTGTCCCCGTACCACCTGGTGATGTATATCAGAAGGATGTCCACTCATACTGATGACCAACACTTACTTATTCATTTCTTCCAGGATAGTTTAACTGGTGCTGCCTTGAAATGGAATATGGGATTGGATAGTAGTGTGATACGGTGGTAGAACTGACTTGAAGGTTTTGCGTTTTATCGCAAATGTTGCAGTTAACAAGAGTCACCACTGACTTTTCTTTTATTCAAAAGGAAAGGTGAAAAAGCACAGGAAAGACCTTTGAGATTGTTTCTTGAGTTAGGGGGGTAGATTATGAAAAGGGAAGGTATTAACACCCTTTTCATCCATGGTTTTCCATGGGCTCTTAGTTACTTGCTAGATCACTTAATTTTGTTTGAAATTATGCTTTGTGTGGTTTTTTTGAAAGTATTTTGTAAAGAGGCCATTGTTTAGGAAAACTTTGTAATGATTCTCGTTCGTAAGAATGTATACAAAGTGTTTGATCTTTTGAAAATGTTTTCAAGTTTGTAAGATGTTTTGAAAGTGTAGGTGTTTGTTTTGAAAATAGCAAGGATGTTTTGTTTTGAAATGGAGCAAGTAATTAGGAGCATTCTACCTACTCAAAAGTCTTTCATGTTCATTTCCTTTTCCTTTGACATTGTTATCTTACCATTGATTTGGTAAGTAACCCTATCTTTGGATGTAAACGGGACAGGCGTGAGTCATCGTATTACCATGATTAGCAATGTTGCAAGATATCTTAGCATTCTCTTTTAGGGACCAAGATCATTTGAAAGGCAACTTAGATGGCGTCATCGAGGGACTATGATCTTGTATTTTGCTTGTTTTTGCTAAGATACCTCGCATGCGTAATATGGCCATTTTGTAAAGGCAACCAAGTGGATTTACCCTAGGGGTGTTTATGTGCAAGTGTATTGTTTTCACGCTTGATTTTGTCTTAGATTAGGGTTTTCTAAGCATTGGTTTTATTCTTTCCATACAAACCCTAATTACTAGAATTTATATATAAAAGCGATAAATTACGAAATTTAAAGTTACTACGCTATTACAATACTTGTGGGAGGGGGATGTATAAATTATAAATGGAGATTGCAAGAAAATAAACCTAGTTAATCTATTACAACCATATTGAATTTATACAAGAATTGAAATAAATAATGTACATAATGAATAAACATACAAGAATGCAAATGTGAAGAAAATGGACTTTTTTGTTTGGATTTTTTAGGAAAAGGGAATTTGTTTTAACCTAATTAATTAAAATAAAAATAATTAATTAAAATAATAAAAAGTGGACCTAAATTTACTAGAAAAGAAATTAAATAAAACCCTAATCTATTATTTGATTAAAAGAACATAAGTTTGTAAGAAGAATATTTTTTGATATTTTTTGTCTTAAAAATAATTTATAGTATTATAAAATATTTTTAGTCTTTTTATATTTTAAAATAAAATATTTAAATGGTGTAAAAGAAAATAACTAAAACCCTAGTTTTTATTAAATTTACAAAACAATTAGTCAAAATAAAATAAAGTATGATTAAATAAAATAATTTTTGTGAGGAAAAATAAATAAACCATGTTAAAATATAAATCTACTATTTTTATATTTTTTATGATTTTTTAGTATTAGAAAAATAATTAAGAAAATAAATAAAATGAAAATAAGAAAAGAAAATAAAACTGGGCCAGGGGTGTGAATAGCCTGCAAGGGGGGTTAACAGTAAGAAAAAAAAACAAAAAGGCCCAGGAGAGGCCCAAACGCTTCCAAAAATAAAGTCAGAATGCAAAAAAATGTGAAAAATCCAAAAGGGTACCACTGGGGTTCGAACCCAGGTCCCTCAAGTCACAGGCGCGCGCTTCTACCACTGGGGTGGCTATACATCCGTTTACATAAATCAAACCATAAATATATATGGTAAACACATTCCTAAGGCCAACTTCATCTTCAACCTCACGCCCAGCCAGAAGCTCTGTATCTCATTCAAATCTCAACAAAAATGAAAACTGTAAACATGAAACTTGTAGCAAATTTTCTCATGATTTTAGAAATGCAAAGAAAAATAATTATAGCTCAAAGATAAACATGAATTTTAATGGACCTATTATGAACCCTAAAAATCTCAGAAATTTCAATCTTAAAATTCTCTAAGCTCAAACAAAATTAATGAAAACTAAGGACATGGTTAGCTTTATGGCAATGATATCTACATGTTTCATTCACAAATAATTCATTGATGATGCTTGTATGAAAAGTTCCAAAGTTAGAAAACTTACCTTGCAAGAGGGTATCGGGTTTGGAGTTTGATCAGCTTTCAGTGAGTTCCAATGGTTGGGTTAGCTTCCTCAAGTTCCCAGGAAGCTAATGGGATGCTTAGCTTGAGCTGAAAGTGCCTGAGGAGTTCTGGAGAAGTCCAAGTGCAAAGCTCTGTTTTTGAAAATGCAGGATGGTGTTAATGGTGTTACAGTCTTGTAACAGAGCGTGGGATGAGTTCTAAGTGATGTTTAGAAACTTTGGGAACCAAAAGGCTTGAAAACGCATGAGGGAGATGTGAGTTTCAAACTTTTGGTCAGGTTAGGCAACAATGGAGGTATGTGATACAGTTATGAGCTCTTGGTGTTTTTTATGGGTCAAGCATGCGTGTGTTTCGTGGAAAATGGTTTTTGTATGTATAAACAAAGAGGTTTGAGTGCTTTGGCAAGTCAGAAGTACAAGTTACAAGCTATTTGCTAGGTTACTTGATTTTGAAGAAAAGTGGGAAAACAAGTTTCAAGAGGAGGTACAAGCATGGGCTGAGTGATTATAAGTTTCTAACAAGTTTCTCTTGTGTTATAAGACATGTATGATCAGAAAAGAGCAAGTTCAAAGCTCAAGAATAAGTTTTGTGCAAAAAGTCACTTTATCAAAATGACAATGTGCACTTTCTTCCCAAAATGGATATAAACCACAGCCTTGCATTGAATGCTTGAAATGAGACCTCTAACAGCCGTGCAAGCCATTAATTATGGAGTTCCTAACAAGTTTGAGGCCTGCAAAGTAGAGTTTATGCAGCATAACTTTGAATTTTGAATTTGTTCATAACAAAATGACCTGTAATTCAAGTGATAAAACCCTAACTTCATCTCTTCGATTCTCCCTACTCAAAAATGATCTCAAGGAGTTCTGGGACATTTTGGAAAGCTTGAAATGTTATCTACAACCCATATTTAAATTACTTTTGAAGATTCCCCTTGGAACTATATGAAAAATTTCCATGATGTTGGGTCAAAATTCTGACCAAATTAGGGCAAAATTTCACTAAGTGTTTTGTTTGACGACCATGTATTCTTACAATTATAACTTGATATCCATGCACTTTTGGAAGGAGTTGTGTGAAGAAAAGTTGTAGATTTCATGGAGATATACAACTTTCATGTTGGAAGTTTCTTTTGAATCATCTTGCATCATGGTGAAAATGTTGTTCAAAGTTGTGAAAAAATAAGAAATTTCCAACACTTAGAAAAATTTCTAAGTTTAGAAATTTTAACTTTTCAAAATGAAATCTTGAATTTTTGATTTCTTGATGAATAAGTTTCATATTTTGACATGTTTTGATGAATTGTGATCTTTGGAATTTGATTTTGACCAAAAAGTCAAAGTTTGACTTTTCAGTATATAGTTGACTTTTGATCAGTTGACTGAAAATTCATCTGTCAATCCATTGGACTTGAGAAATGTTTTGAGCCATGTCATTAGGTCAAAATGATGAAATTGTAATCTTGAGATCATGCATTAAACCAATTGGTCATTTGCTAGGTCAAAAATCAGAAATTGCCCTTTCCCAGTCAAAACCCTAATTTTGACCATTTTGCCCTTTTGATGATTTGATCAAATGTCTTGGGGAATTATGGTCCAAACTTGATCAAATGACACATATGAGTTTAAAATGTTGACATGGATAAAAAATTATGAAGTTTTGACTGAAAATTGACCATGGTTGACTTTTTCCCCCAATACAACTGATTTTTAAGTCAACTGCTCAATTGACTGAGCAAAAGTGTGATCTAAAGCTTGAAACTTTACATGTGTAATCTTGAGGGTTCATAATTATCCATGAAAGTCACATGTGGAATTGGAAGTTCAAATATCCTTGTTCAAACTCAAACCCTAATTTTGGTCATCAATGTTTAAGGAGGTGTCTTGAGTTGATCAACCCTAATGCAGTCTTGGGCCAAAGGAGATCTTGTGAGAAAAATTCTTGATAAGTGAGAGGGAAAATTTTGGGGTACAGCAAGTAGCAATACATTCAATGACTTGGGTAAAGCTTTTGTGAAATAGTATAAGTACAACATGTTTATGGCACCTGACCGTGACCAATTGAGAGCGATGACTCAGAAAGATAAAGAGTCATTTAAAGAGTATGTGCATCTTTGGCGCAAGGTTGCTACCCAAGTGGTACCCCTAATGGGAGAGAAAGAAATGACTAAGGTCTTCCTAAAAACCCTTGGTTCATTTTACTATGAAATAATGGTTGCAAGTGCACCGAGTGATTTCATTGAGATGGTAAGTATGGGTGTCCGTCTAGTGAAAGGATGATTTTCAAAAGATGAAGGTTTTAGTGGAACAAAGAAATCATCATATGGGTTTTCTAAAAATAAAGAAAGTGAAAAAAATGTTGTTCCTGAAGAAAGAAGGGTTAAACTTCCAAGAAGACGTCATCAGCATCGACAAAAGGTTGCTTTAGTAACTCCGATCATCAATGTAGCTTTGACTATTGTTGCATATCAGAGAGCACATCAATAAGGTAATCAATGGAAAGGTTAGAAGAGTGAAGCTTTTGATCCTATTCCAATGAGTTATAAAAAATTGTTTTCAGCTTTGATTCAGAAGAATCATGTGTAGGTTAGGCCCCCTGCTATACCTTTGAATTTTCCATGGTATTATAAAGCTTATCCGACTTGTGCTTTTCATCAAGGAGCCCATGGGCACAACATTGAAAATTGTTATTCGTTGAACTCCAAAGTGCAAAAGATGGTAAGATATTGTCTCTTGTCTTCTAAAGATGTTGGTCCTAATGTGAAAGATAATCCACTACCCAAGCATGGAGGTGGAGGTATTGTGAATATGGTTGCTGGTTATCCTAGGGACTTCCGTATTTTTTATATCAATCTTGTTAGAGATGATTTAGTGAAGATGCATGCTGATCTCTGTGAGTTCATCTATTATACACATGACTATGCCGCTTGTAGTGTCTGCATTACAGATGTTCATAGATTTGATAAGGTGAGAGGTGGTATTCAGGAATGATGGATGAAGGTCTTATCCATATAATCAGACTAAGGGTTGAATATGAAGATATTAATGTGATTAAAGACTATGATGATGAGTATGCTTCTACTTATGAGTTCTTTTCTGATGATGAGTTTGTGGTTGTGGATGTCAGTATTCAAATCCATGCTAAATCATATGCTAGGTATGTCAAGGAACCTACTATTAAAGAGATCAATATTGTGACTCCTAGAGAGATACATGAAAAATGGGCTTAAAGAGGGCTGATTGATTCTAGCTGTTATTGTTGTCCAGAATGTGCAAAGAAGTTGTGGGGTTGCGCTGCTTTAAGGGGTGATCTTGAGATGATAAAAAGCTCGGGTTTGTTTAAACAAGGAGCGATAGCTGTTCTCATTGATAGAAATAAAATTATTGAAAAGTTGTGTGTTCCCTTGCCAACCTTGGAAAGGACTTCTGATACAGAGAATGAGATCATTGTTTATAAAGGAGTAGTTAAACCGCTACTCAAGCACATATGAACTTTGGTGAGCTTGATTGAAGGATTACCTAGAGTTTAAGGATGATTAGCCTTCTCAGTTTATTAGCAATTTTACTATTTTCTCATTTGTAATTTTTCTTGTTTAACATTGCAGTGTTTGCATGTAAGAACTTGTTTGCATTTGAATGATATCTTAATACAATGAATATGTTTGTCTTGAAGAAACCCATTTGTTTCACTCGTATTTGTTTTCAATTTTAAATTGCTTTTTGCATTGTGATACCAACTTATTACCCATTCTCTTTCCTATACAGAGATGTGATGGAGAGTGATGATATTAAAACGCAAAGTTTCTGGTTGTATGCTTTTGGATAAAACCCTGTTGATGATGTACATGCATTGTTTCAAATTCCCAAACACCTGAGATATATGGGAGTGAAACCCTTGTTAACCCCTTTGAGACTTTAAGTAGGAGTTTCTTTTTCTATTTATAAAAACCCCTCATTTTTAACCCATGGCAGGGTAATGTTCAGTTAATTTAATCGAGCGTTCAAAACTCATCATGAGTGTGCATCTGAGGATTAACCAAAATGGGTGTTATCCTTCAAAAGGTTAAGGAAAGTTAAAACCGCAATGGTCAATCTTTTCCAATCAGTAGTGTGCATCAAAAGAAGATGATACCATAATGGTTATCTCTCACACATCAGGAGGTCAACAGATGACGATACTATAATGATTATCCCTCATCCACCAAGGACTCAGGAAGTCATAATTACTTCTAATAAATCAAATACAATGCAAGATCACACGACTTGTTCAAAAAAAATAAGGATGATGAAAGTAAAGCAAGAACGTAGTCGTGTGATAGTAAATCAGAGGAATAATAAAGTGAGTGACTGCCATGTCCAAAGAAAACCTCGATTGGTTCCTCAACCGTCTCGAAGTTTCTTTTGAGAGATGAATGTTCATGTCAAGTTAACTGAATTTAGGACTAGAGAACACCATGAAGGGGGTGGGCACCAAATAATTTTGAGCCTTAAAATCCTTTTTTTTTTTGTAAAACTGTAAACCAGGTCACATTACAACCTTCAAAAGTCCTAATTGAAGCAGGGTTTATTTCAAAAGCATACTTCAACGAGATAGCGTTTCCTGACTCCCATGAGTTTTGCTAAATTATTGTAATTGGTATCATATGCTTTTGTTATCTTTCATACCAAAAAATCAATGTCGCATCTTGGCTAGTGATTTGTTCACAAGTTTTTGCAACATCTTTTCAATAAAATCTTCAAGACTTACATAATTGTTGCATTAGAATTTTCATTCTTAGAATAAACATTTTATGCTGTCAAAACAATTGCTTGATATCAAGGAAGCATACATTTGAGTATTAACAAAGGGCATGTTGTCGATAAGAAGTTGTTGAGCAAAGAACACACAACATTCAGTCAATCTAGAGCAGTTACGTTGAGGTTCAACAAATTTCTAGAAGTTCTTTGGTTAGGAAGATTATCTTAAATGCATGCATGCTAAGGCAAGTTGTAAGTGGTACTTTGATCAACACGGTAAACTTGGGACACCAAATTTGTTTCCAAGGGCATCTCCAGATTTTGTCAAGATAGTTACTATGTTTCCCCCAAGCCAAGAATCTTCCTCAAGCAGGATTGTTTCTCGTGATCTTCCTTATAGATGTATGCATGATTTCCCCTACAGTTATTGATTGGTTAGTGGGTTGCTTCCAGGATATGGTGTGATGTTGGTTTTGTGATCCCATTTTCACCAGTTAAGTCTTGGTTCAGATTTTCTCCAAGTTATTATGTGGTGTTCGATTTTTGATACCATTTTTCCCCAGTTAGGTCTTGATGCAGATTTCTCTAGCTGAGTGTGATCCTTTCCCCAACTGGGTTGTGATCAAGCAGAGATTGTAAAGTTATGAAGTCTTTGATCATTTGTTGGAGTCATTCTCCCTTTGTGTTTAGAATTTTTATAGAATCTCTTACAGAGCATTTCTCTCTCCATTTATTACATTGTTGTTGTGTGCTCCCCAAGTAGCTAGACAAAAGCAGTATCATTTTCCAAGAAGTGTTGAGACAAATGTAAACTTTTTGGGTTTTCTCTCGCCAAGTGTTTAGTTTGATTTAAAATCCCCATAATTTTGACTTCTTTCTGTGATGTTAACTTCTTAACTTCTCCGGAAGAACCAAAGGTGATGCGTCCCTCTAAAATTGTTTTCCCTGTGAAGTTTCATATATTTTCCCCAGAGAAGTTTGTACAACAACTACTCTTGATATTAAAGAATGTATTTGGGATCCCCTTAACGATGTGGAATTTTATTCCCAAGTGAAATCAATATGACATCCCTAGTTGAAGTCTAGACGATGTGGCATTGTCTTCCCTAACGAAGTCTGTATGATATTCCCCGGTGAAGCATAGAGGAGTGTATTATATCCCCGCAATTGTATTTGTTTATTACTATCAGATTGTGTTGTGATTATTTTCAAGCCATGTTTCTTCCCGGTGAAGTTAAGCCTTAAAGTAGGACTTTGTTTCCTCAGTTGGTGCTCACTCTCTTATGGAATCTTCATCTTGGATATGATTTAGCCGAGTGTTATCCTTGCCCAAGTTGGTTTTGTCTAGTTATCCCCAGTGCAGTATGTTTGTTTTGTCAGCATATACATGATAACATTCATACACTCATACATACATCGTGCATAGCTGAATTAAAACTCATGTTTCATTTGCACTCATTGATGTTTTTGTTGGCATATTATCCTCTTTACAGAGTTATGTTATCCTCTCTCCAATAGAGTGTCAACCTTAAGCAGAAAGTGTATATCCTTTCAATTTCGCTACTGAGTTATCCGTCGTGGAAGAATTTTGATTTAGCCTTCCTACCCAACTCATTATCTGGATGGAATTTGATCTCCATTTGAGTTTATTCCTTATTATGTGGCGTCTTGGTTGACTGTTTCACTCTCGTTTGTTCCTGGTTTGAATTTTTGGTCCCGACATCAATATTATTTTTTATCCCTATAGGCTGTGAGCCCTGGATTGAGAATGTGAATTTATTTTGAACGTGAAGACTTTATTCGCTTAGCAGGAATGTGTTGGTATTTCCCTACGAAATCAAAATTCATTTCTCAGCAGTGTTATCGTAATCCTTTTCATAAAAACAAGTAGCAGTCTCTTTATTTGAGCAACCTGTACTTCCCCAATAAGTCTGTTAATGCTGTAGAAGATGTTTTTACTCCAATGAATTGTAGTCTCTACATTATGGGAGATAGTTTGTTTTTAAAATTGACTTTACTTCGATGATAAAGATAGTTTGTTGAAAGATCCTTACAATAGTTATTACCCTTTTCAAGTGATATCTTGATCAAAGAAGAAATAGTTACCGCTCTTGGTGAAATCTAGAGGTTAGTAAAGTTTATTACCCTTTCTAGGAGGAATGCCTTGGTTAAAGAAGAAGTTGAGACCCGTTCTAGGTGGAACACCAAAATTTTGGGAAACTTGTTATTATTAATACATATTTTTACCTTTAGTGGAAGTTGGTAGTTCACCTTCAGTAAACGTTGGTGTTGTCTTTTGTATCTCTACCTTTAGTGGAAGTTGGTAGTTCACCTTCAGTAAATGTTGGTGTTATCTTTTGTACCTCTACCTTCAGTGGAAGTTGGTAGTTCACCTTTAGTAAAATTTGGTGTTATATTTTATATCTCTACCTTCAATGGAAGTTGATAGCTCACCTTCAATAAAAGTTGGTATTTTCTCTATATATCTACCTTTAGTGGAAGTTGGTAGTTCACCTTTAGTAAACGTTGATGTATCTTCTATTTCTTTACCTTCAATAAAAGTCGTCATTATTTTATGTTTTTTTCTACCTTCACCCCTGAGTTGGTAGTTCACCATCATTCATTTTTCGGCATTTATTTATTTCTCCTCGTTGGACTTTACCCTAATAGAGTTGAGTTGTTCCCAGCCATAAGTGTTGATGTCATCTGTGATACAGTGGGAGAACTGACTTGGTTGTTTTGCGTTTTATCGCAAATGTTGTGGTTAGCAAGAGTCGCCACTGACTTTTCTTTTATCCAATAAGGAAAGGCTGAAAAGAACAGGAAATACCTTTAGAGATGTTTTTGAGTTCGGGGGGTATATTATGAAAAGGGAAGGTATTAGCACCCTTTCCATCCGTATTCATCTACGGGCTCTTAGTTTCTTGCTAGATCACTTGCTTTTGTTTGAAAGTGTGCTTGTGATGTGGGTTTTGAAAGTATTTTGAAAATGTGACTTTGTAATGGCTCTCGTTTCTATAAGAACGCGTATAAAGTGTTGTTTTAAAAATAGTTCAAAGAGGTGTTTGTGGAATGTGTTTTTGAAAGTGATTTTGAAAAGGTGTCTTTGTAATGGCTCTCGTTTCTATAAGAATGCGTACAAAGTGTTGTCTTTTGAAAATGTTTCAAAATGATAGTGTTGGTGTATAAAATGTTTTTGTTGTGAGCAAGCGAGCAACTAAGAGCGAATCTACCTACTCAAAAGGTCTTAAATGTTCTTTTCCTTCTTTAGATGTTTCTATCTTATCATTGATTTGGTAAGAAGCCCCATCGTTGGATGTGAAGGGACAGGCGTGGGACGTTTGTATAGTCATAGAAGGCAACTTATGAGACGCTTTAGCAATTTTCGTAAGGGACTAGATCGTTTTATCAAAGGCAACATCGAGGGACTACGATTTTTTTATCGAAGGGTCTTTGCTAAAGCATCCCATATTCGAGGGATATGACTATATTTCCGAGGCAACGAGCGAGCTTACCCTAGAGGTGCGCGTGTGAAAAAGTGTGTTCGCTTCAAGTTATTTTGTCTTTGAAATTTGGTTATCTAGCGATTGATTTTAATCTTGCCATACATACCTAATTACTATACAGTATAAGGAAAGTAGTAAATTACGGAAATTAAAATTCTACGCTATTACAGAGCTTTCGAGAGTGGGGAGTACAAATTTACAAATGGGGATGGATTAATGCAATTAAATATCCAAATAGGCAAACAATACAACCAAATCGAATCGAACAATTAATCGAAATTACAACAAGTTTATGAAGTAAAAATTAATTAACAAAGTATGGAAATAAAATTATTGTTTTTTTTTTCGTTTTGTGAGAAATTTAGGAAGAAAAATAAAATTCTATTCTATTAAATAAATTAAATCATTTGCATTTTTTTTTAATCTTTTAGTATTTTGTTATGTAGAAATTAAATAAATAATTTAAAAGAAAAAGTTAATTGCAAAAAAATTCCTAACTAAGAAAAAATTTAACTAATTTAAAAGTTGTATTTGATTTAATTGAATTTTAAAATTAAAACTAAACCTAAACTAATCTTGTCATAAGGGTAAATAGTTAGAAACAAAATTAAAAAAAGTCTTGGCAAGGTGTTGAACCGGGGTCATCTAAATTGCAAAAGACAGGCTTTGCCACTGAACTAAAGCTATTTATCTGTTATAACTATGTTTTAATTAATAAATAAGGTGAAATATTTATAATAGGATTGGGCCGACCCGATTCGGAAAAAAGAAACAAGGAAGATTTTGAAAACCCTAGAGCAAAAGGCGTTGTTGTTATTTCTTTCTAGGAAAGGGGACAAACAGATTAAACATTATTACTGTCATCTTCAATAAAATTAATTTTAAAAAAATTGAAACAAAGAACAAATCCTCTCTCTCTCACGGATTACCACCCTCATCTTCCTCTTCTTTCTTCTCTAACTCAACTCCCAGAGCTTTTCTCGCCATTACCCTAATTTCTTCTATTCCAAATCCTCATTAAAATCATGCTCCTCCATTTCATGGTGCAAAGCTACCGTAAGCAACGAGTCAGAGAGCCTCAGTAAACTCAACTCAAGCGAGTCTGAGCCAAAATTATTCACCGTTTGAGACGATCTTCCGAACACCTTCAAGTGTAACGACACCATCTCGTATGTGAACGATGGTGGCATAGGAGAGATCTATAAAGATGAAGAAGCTTCGACATGAGATCCATAATCTCGAAGGCTAAAACGGAGATGTTTCGTTTCAAGTTCTTGAATGAAGTAAAAATGGTCTTAGTTTTGTTCTTGAGAGGCTTTGGTGGAACATAATCGAAGCTATTGGAAGAAGCGGTTTTGACCTTGAAGAGGAGTGTTTAGCGATTACAAAACCTTGATGATGTATGGTTTCCACCCATGAGGACAACCATTGATATTTAGAAGCTTAACCAGACTCTTGATTGTACTTTTTTATTTTATGATTCATGAATGTTTTTGGTACCCATTCTAGATGGGTTGAAACCCATCACTATGAAGTTCGGTAGATAAACTCTTTCATTTTATGGTTTGAACTTTTTTGGGTTGAATGTGTTTGGAATGAAGAGGTTTTTTTTATTGTTATCATAAGTGTTAGAACATAGTTTGATTCTACAACCCTTAGTTAGAGTTTTGATGATAATAAATACAAAGAACAAATATGCACCCTAAAAATTATGTTATGTTGTATCCATAAGTTCTAACCAAAGCAGCATCAGAAGATAAGCTATAGAAGCTACACGCTGAAGAAATCAGAATTTGCATTGAAGATTGATGACCAGAACCTGCGCTTAAGTGAAGTAAACTCTGATTCTAAACAAGAGCATAATAAACTAAGTCATCAATGTGCCGAAGCATCATTAGAAGGCTAGGATGAAAGATTCAGAAGCGTTATTAATCATTCAAGACATCATCAGTTACAATGGCTTCTTTCAGACAGGATCTTCTCCAAATAGAAACTGAGTTAATGACATTTATCATGCTTAATGGTCAATAGGAATCCATTGCATATATAAACAAACTCAGTGATCAAATCGGTAACGATTTTGCTATATACTATTCACGAGAATTAAAAAAGCTGCAAGCATACTGATCATATTTCCACGCTCTAATTTTGTGTAAATTATCACAGTTGTGATAACAATTTTTGTAACGAAAAACAACAACACACAATACTCTTGTTTATTTGATTAAAACAGTGTTCCTTGAGATTAACCGGATTGTGGTTGTACTCAAGAAGACTTTAACAGTTGTTAAAGTAGTGATTGTAATCCTTTTGTAAATAGTGAATTAAGTCCTCGTTAGAGAAAGGCGAAATCACCTTGACGGGTGGACTGGAGTAGTTTGAAATCCAACGAACCAGGATAAAAATAATATGTCATTGTGCTTTTGTTTTCAAGTTTTCAATTCAACCCCCCATTCTTGTGTTTTTCACTTCTTCAATTGGCATCAGAGCGCCTGGTTCTGAGCTTAAACACTTAACCGTGTCAGTACAAGATCCAAGCTTCAGAAAAACACTATGGTGGGACCAAGCCAAAATATCAGCAATTACTACCATGAAGACAAGGACAGATTCAGTGGCAAACCTCCAGTCTTTGATGGAGAAAACTTTGACTAATGGAAAGATAGAATTGAGAGTTTCTTTCTGGCCCATGATGCTAATCTGTGGGACATGGTAACTGATGGATACACACATCCAGTGGATGGAAGAGGTCAGAAGATAGACAGAAAAATAATGTCTGACCAGCAGAAATGTGACTTCATAAATCACCATAAGGCCAGAACAATACTCCTCAGCGCTATCTCATACTCAGAATATGAGAAAATCTCAAATAGAGATACTGCCAAGAACATGTTTGACTCTCTGAGAATGACGCGTGAAGGCAACATTCAAGTCAAAGAAACCAAGGCCCTTGCGCTCATTCAGAAGTATGAGGCATTCAAGATGGAAGATAGTGAATCCATAGAGGCTATGTTTTCAAGATTCCAAATCCTTGTTGCTGGACTGAAGCTTCTTGACAAAGGGTATTCTACTGCTGATCACGTTAAGAAGATCATCAAAAGCTTACCCAAGCAATGGAGGCCAATGGTCACAGCACTTAAGCTAGCCAAAGATATCAACAAAATATCTCTGGAGGAACTTGCCAGCTCCCTTAGAAGTCACGAGATAGAGCTAGAAGAAGATGAGCCTCAAAAGCAAGGTAAGCCACTAGCTTTAAAATCTAACAAAAAATCGGACTCTAAGGTTTTGCAGGCTGTGGAAGAAACTTCTGATGGATCCTCATCAAAAGAAGATGAACTGTCTCTCCTCTCCAGAAGGGTGAACCAAATGTGAAAGAAGAGACAAAGGAAATTCAGAAATCCTAGAAGATCAGAATGAGTCCTCCTCCAGATACAGAAAGTCTGAGTCTTCCTCTGGATACAGAAGATCCGAAGGTTCTTCAGGATACAGAAAGCCAAATAACAAGGACATCATCTGCTATGAGTTTAACGAGCAAGGGCACTACAAAAGTGACTGCCCAAGGCTTCAGAAGGAGAAGCCCCAAAAAAAGTTCTTCAAGGAAAAGAAGAAAAGCCTCATGGCAACATGGGATGATTCGGACACCTCTGAAGTTGACTCAGAGTCAGATGATGAAAGAGAAAACATAGCTCTCATGGCAAACGTGTCAGAAGAAAGTGAAGCTTCTGGTTCAGACTCAGAATCAGACACTGAAGAGGTATTTCCTGACTTTACCATTAATTTTACTAAGGCTGAACTTGCAGAAAGTCTAAATGAAATTCTGGAGAGGTATCAGCATATCAGAGTCAAATTCAAGAACCTGAAAAGGGATCTTGCCTCTGACTCTAAAAAGTCTGAGAGTCTCAGATTAGATAATTCTGAGTTAAAAGAAAAATTTTCAAAATTAGAAAATGATTTTCAAAATTCTCAGAAGTAAACAATCTTAGAGACTCCCAGTAATGCTGATGAGATCATCAAAGAGTATGATCACAGCTTTCAAAAGTTTCTAGCTAAAAACATAGATAGAAGCAAGATGGCTTCAATGATCTATGGAGTTAGCAGAAATGGTAGAAAAAGGATAGGATATCAAGGTAAGGTATCCACACCTAAACAGGCCATGGACTTAGTCATAAAACGCACACCACTCAAATCACATTTTATATATGGGCACACACATGACACAAAATACACAAGTAGTGATTATTCTATCAAACCAAAATTCAATCAGAATTTTGGTAAAACTAACAAACCAGGACCCAAGAAGATATGGGTACCTAAGGATAAAATTATATATGTAGCAGATATCTTTAGCAGCAAGGCTAAAACACCATTCATGGTACCTGGACTCTGGCTGCTCTCGACACATGACGGGAAGAAGGCATATGTTCCAAAGCTCGGAACTTAAGCCTGGAGGCTACGTGGGATTTGGAGGAAACCAAAGAGGAAAGATCACTGGCTCTGGAACAGTAGGTAATGGAAATTTCCCTCTATAAATAATGTGTTATTAGTTGATATATTAATGCATAACCTGTTATCTATAAGTCAATTAAGTGATAACGGTTATGATATAATCTTTAATCAAAATTCATGCAAAGCTGTTAGTCAGAAAGATGGGACTATCTATTTAATGGAAAGAGGAAAAACAAATTTATAAAATAAAACTTTCTGAACTAAAGAGTCAAAATGTAAAATGCCTACTTTCTGTTAACAATGAGCAATGGGTCTGGCACAGAAGATTGGGGCATGTTAGTATCAGAAGAATATCTCAGATTAACAAACTCAATCTGGTCAGAGGACTTCCTAACTTGAAGTTCATCTCAGATGCTCTGTGTGAAGCATGTCAGAAAGGAAAATTTGCAAAATATGCTTTCAAATCCAAAAATGTTGTTTCCACCTCTAAGCCATTAGAACTTCTGCACATAGACTTATTTGGACCAGTAAAAACTGCGTCTGTCAGTGGAAAGAAGTATGGGTTAGTGATTGTAGATGACTATAGCAGATGGACATGGGTAAAGTTCTTAAGACACAAGGACGAGTCACACTTTGTGTTCGTTACCTTCTGTAACCAAGTTCATAATGAAAATGATCTTAGAATTGTCAAAGTCAGAAGTGATCATGGTGGGGAATTTGAAAATAAAAATTTTGAATTATTTTTTAATAAAAAAGGCATCTTGCATGACTTATCTTGTCCTAGAACTCCCCAACAAAATGGAGTTGTAGAACGAAAGAACAGAACATTGCAAGAAATGGCCAGAACCATGATCAATGAAACTAACATTGCTGAGATCTTCTGGGCAAAGGCAATTAACACAGCGTGTTATATTCAAAATAGAATCTCCATAAGACCTATTCTAGAAAAGACTCCATATGAATTGTGGAAGAACAGAAAGCCCAACATTTCTATTTTCATCCATTTGGATGCACTTGCTTTATTCTGAATACAAAAAATTATCTGAACAAGTTTGACTCTAAAGCACAAAAGTGTATCATGTTAGGATACTCTGAACGCTCAAAAGGGTACAGAGTATACAATAAAAAAACACAAATTGTTAAAGAGTCAATCAGTGTTAGATTTGATGATAAGCTTGACTCTCAAAAGTCAAAGCAGAA
This sequence comes from Vicia faba, assembly GCA_948472305.1. NCBI lineage: Eukaryota > Viridiplantae > Streptophyta > Magnoliopsida > Fabales > Fabaceae > Vicia > Vicia faba. The sequence goes on from OX451737.1 coordinate 841,930,454, forward strand.
TGAATTTCTTGCAGGTATGGAAGTTGAACTCATAGGTACTGAAGACAACTCGTCAGAAGTTCTCAACTAAGACGCTCCCACAACATCAGAAAGAGTCACTGTAAGCAATCCAACATTTTCAGTTGATCAACTTCAGAAAAGGCTATCCAAAAGCAGCATTGCTCACCCAAAAGATAAAATACTGGGAAAGAAGGATGATCTAATCAGAATAAGATCAACATTCAGAAACTCTAAAGAATTCCTCATGGGAATGGTCTCTCTGATTGAACCAACAACAATTGATGAAGCGCTTCTGGATAATGACTGGATTCTGGAAATGTAGGAGGAATTGAATCAATTCACCAGAAATGACGTAAGGGATCTGGTTCCCAGACCAAAAGGATTCAACATCATTGGAACAAAATGGGTATTCAGAAACAAACTGAACAAGCAAGGAAAAGTCATCAAAAACAAAGCACGACTGGTAGCATAAGGTTATAGTCAGCAAAAGGGGATAGACTATACAGAAACCATTGCTCCAGTCACCAGGTTAGAATCTATCATACTTTTAATATCATTTGTTGTAAACAATGGCAACACTCTGTCTTAGATGGATGTCAAAAGTGCATTCTTAAATAGCTATATAGATGAAGAGGTATATGTACACCAACCCCCTGGGTTTGAGAATTCCAAACACCCAAAATATGTTTTCAAACTAAAGAAGTCACTTTATGGTCTGAAATAAGCTCCTAGAGCTTGGTATGAAAGACTAAGTAACTTCCTGTTAGAAAAGGAATTCACCAGAGGGAAAGTGGACACAAGCTTATTCTGTAAGATATTTAAGAATGACATTTTAGTATGTCAGATTTATGTTGATGACATCATCTTTGGATCTACTAAACCCTCTCTGGGAAGAGAGTTTGCTAAATGTATCAGGCAGAGTTTGAGATGAGCTTGATGGGGGAACTCAAATTCTTTTTGGGCATTCAGATAAACCAAACTCCAGAAGGAACTTACATTCATCAGAGCAAATATGTCAGAGAACTTCTGAAGAAATTTGATCTCTCAAAATGTAAGCCCTCAAAGATTCCAATGCACCCCACGTGCATTCTGGAAAAGGAAGAGGTAAGTAAAAAGGTAGAACATAAGGTCTACAGAGGTATGATTGGTTCTCTCCTCTATCTGACGGCTTCAAGGCCTGACATTTTATTTAGTGTTTACTTATGTGATAGATTCCAATCAGATCCTAGAGAATCTCACTTAACAGCAGTTAAGCGAATTTTCAAGTATCTGAAAGGTACTACTATTCTGGGTTTGTTTTATAGAAAATCAAATGATTACAACTTAGTAGGATATTATGACGTTGACTTCACTGGAGACAGAGTAGAACGTAAAAGCACTTCTGGAAGCTGCTAGTTTCTGGGAGAAAACCTGATCTCATGGACCAGCAAGAGACAGTCCATAATAGCACTATCAACAATAGAAGTTGAATACATAGCAGCTGCTGGATGTATCACGCAAATGCTCTGGATGAAAATTCAACTTGAAGACTTCAACATATTTGAGAGCAACATTCCTATCCGCTATGACAACACTTCTGCTATATGTCTCAGTAAGAATCCTATTTTGCATTCTAGGGTTAAGCATATAGAAATAAAATATCATTTTATTAGGGACTATATTCAGAAAGGGATTCTTACCTTAAAGTTTATTGACACAGACCATCAATGGACTGATGTATTCACAAAACCTCTTTCTGAAGATAGGTTCAACTTCATTCTGAAACATCTCAGCATGAAGTTATGCCCAGAATAAAATGTTTTATTTATATCTTAACCCTCAGAACTTTATTATTTTCTGTGAACAACTGATCAACCTGTCTTCAGAGTTTAGAAGTACAGATTGCATCAGAATCTATCCAGGAAGATCTGAACGTTTCATTTCAAGGATAGAGGCGTGCAGTTCACAACATCAAACACCTGGCATCCTCTCACCTGCTACCTTCTGAAGCTGAACACGCGTTCAATTTCTGAAGGGATCAAGGCGCTGATTGGATGCATTGAGACACTTGTAAGCGGAAATCGTTCAGTATCTTTCTAAGTCCCCTAAATTCAGGTGCCATTAATGCATATAATCATTACTATTTTTTTTACTTACTGTTTACGTTTTCAAGAAACCTATTTAAACTCAAAATTACTTTTTTCATTCATTCACTTTTACTCTTCTCAATATTTTCTCTTGTTTCAAGTTCTTGCTTTCAAAAAAAAAACCTTTCATCTTCCTCAAAATCCCGTGTGAACAATGGCTTCATCAAGTCTCAAAAATGTCAGTGCTCATGAATCTGCTTAAATGGAACAGTATGAAGAACCCCAGAGAACGCTCCTCACACCTATTGATAATCTGGAAGTTCTCTCTGAACTGATTGTTGATTTTTGGAGTCTACAAGAAAATGGGTTCAATCTCTATGAAGACGTGACTGCTCAAGGTAGGAATAGGTATTTTGACCATCTGGTTGGTCCAAAGTTTCCCATTCTTGTCAAAGAATTCTGGATACATGCTTCTTCATTAAATCACCAGGTTACTTCTTATGTAATGGGGAAGAAAATTGTGATTATAGAAGATCTTATTGCGAAGCTTCTTGGATACAACGGTGGTGGTATCAGATGCATTGACATGGTTGAGAGATGCTCTGACCTAAGATCAATTGCAAAGGAATTTTTTACTTCTGGACAACCCTCCAGTAAAATCAGAGATTTGAAGGATCATCATAAAATCTGGGCCAGAATCATTCTGGGATGCATCCACCATAGGAAGCCTACAAGCTCTCCTGATTATATCAATATTGATCAGCAATTTCTGATCTATTTCATTGCTAAGAGGACAAAGGTAAATCTTCCAAACTTGCTCTTCAACCATCTCAGAACAAGTGTGAAGGAAACCAGAGAAGACGAAAGGACCAAGAGGGATTGGATTCCCTTAGGAAGGTTGATATCAGATATTCTAACAGAGAACAGGCTGATAGAACATCTGACGGAGGCTCAGGAAATAAGCACATTGAAAGCAACTGTTGGGAAGCCCCTGAACGCCAAGAACCCGAAGAAAATGAAGATCATTGAGAATATCAAGAAGGAACCAACTGTTACTGCTCATGAGATCATTACTTCAAGAAGAATACATCTGAAGGATTTTCCTTTATTTTCTGAGATAGACTCCAAACCAGAAATAATAGTCAGATACCTTGAAGCGTGCAAGGATGATGGAACTGCCCCAGAAATTAACATTCAGGATTTGCACAAGGCTGCTCCAGAGGTTGTTTTGAAGAAATCAAAGAAGAGGAAAGCAGCAGGAGAAGGACCCTCTCAGAGGACACCTAAAGTTGCCAAAAAGAAAGGTAATCCATCCTTTGTTTCTGTTATAGAATCAATAATTGTTTCAACATCTGAAACCATGCCTTCTCAACCAGAAAATTCATCACCCCAAACCTTTGAAGATTTTGACATAGATTTTGATCCATCCATAACTCTAGGTAATTTTTTTAATGAACCACACTCCCCTACTCAAAATCCAAATCCTGAACATCATCAACCAGAACTTTCCAAAGTTATGTCTGACATTAAATTATTTGACCAAGATTTTTCCTCTCCCATACCATAAAATCCAAACACTCAACAACCACCAGAAATTCCTCAACCACAAATCCCACAATCTCCTCAACTAGAAGATCTAAACCCCAACCAGAAACTCAACCTTCTGAAATTCCATCTTCTGATATTCCTGAATCGGAAACCCAACACACCTCCACAAACCAATCTGAAGACTCTCATTCAGACTCTGATACCACAATCCCAATACTTGGAATTACAGAACCTCTTGCGGTCTGCATGCCTCTCATCATTCATGACATTCTAGAAATTCCTTCATCCCTTGAATCCACACCGCCAAACACCCCTACCAGACCAATTATCATTCCTGACTCTCCCACTCCTTCACCCACTAACAGTCCAGCTGACAACGTAAGACTTGTCATTGATCCAATTGTGCTGGAAAGATTAGCTTCCATCTCACACAAAACTACCATTCCCAAACCTAAACCAACTGCAACCATATTAGATGTTGGTACAAGTTTGTTGATTTTTGAAACAGGAATGCAGGAATGGATAAATTCTTTGAAGCATGCAAGTCAGGAGATGTCTAATCCTGCTGCTTCTGATTATATGTGGGCAAGATTCAGAAATTAGCTTAGCTCTGAAACGCTGAAGTTGAAGGAATTGTGTTATGAAAAGGTTCAACAAAACTTTAGTGATAAACTGAAGGCTTTTCAAGACCAAGTTCTGATCCAATTGTTTAAGAAAGATATCCTCTCGAATGCTCCCTGGAAAGAGCATCATCCTTCAGATGTAGCTGAACCAGAATCAAAAAGTCTCTCTCTGACTACTGCTCTAGAAAATATGATTACAGAAGAAGAAATGGTTCACTTAAAAGAAGCCGCAGAATGCTCTGAGCAACATCCAACTCCTGAAGAGACACCAGCTTCCTCCTTAGTCATGCAAACTACGGAAGAGTTGAAGAAAGAAAATGCTTTAATCCATGCTAGGCTGGATAAGCAGGAGGATACGAACAAAGAGATTAAAAGTATTCTGGGTAGACAAGAAGACACCACAAAGGAAATCAGAGGCATTTTGGGCAAGCAAGAAGAGTCAAATACTCAGATCAAGAGCTTGCTGGAAGCATTGTTCACACGTCTTCCCCCTCCTTCTTAGATCTTCTTTTAAAATTGTTTATCTGTAACTTTTATTTTTACCTCTTTGCTTCTGAAACTTGTCATTGCATTATGTTTTAAATATAATTCATCTCTTTTGGCTTTGATTATATTGCCTTTTTGATAACTGACAAAAAGGTGGAGAAAGTAAGATATTTTAAATAATGGTTTACTGGGACAAAAGTCTCAAACATTTTGAATTATTTAACCTCTACTTTCTAAAAGGTTTGAACAGGAACAAATTATGATAGGAGATGCAGCTAAAACTCTGATGGGAAGGAACTTAAGGGAAGTAATCAACTCAGGGGGAGTCTCTCTTAAACCTTTTATTCTTTATTTTTCATTGAAAATTCTAGTTTTTGTCATCATTAAAAAGGGGGAGATTATTAGAACATAGTTTGATTCTACAACCCTTAGTTAGAGTTTTGATGATAACAAATACAAAGAACAAATATGCACCGTAAAAATTATGTTATGTTGTATACAGAAGTTCTGACCAAAGCAGCATCAAAAGATAAGCTATAGAAGCTACACGCTGAAGCAATCAGAATTTGCACTGAAGATTGATGACCAGAACCTGCGCTTAAGTGAAGTAAACTCTGATTTTGAACAAGAGCATAATAAACTAAGTCATCAATGTGTTGAAGCATCAGTAGCAGGCTAGGATGAAAGATTCTGAAGCGTTACTAATCATTCAAGACATCATCAATTACAATGGCTTCTTTCAGACAGGATCTTCTCCAAATGGAAACTGAGTTAATGGCATTTATCATGCTTAATGGTCAACAGGAATCCATTGCCTATATAAAAAAACTCAGTGATCAAATCGGTAACAATTTTGCTATATACTATTCACGAGAATTCAAAAAGCTGCAAGCATACTGATCATATTTCCACGCTCTAATTTTGTGTAAATTATCACAATTGTGATAACAGTTTTTGTAATGAAAAACAACAACACATGGTACTCTTGTTTATTTAATTAAAACTGTGTTCCTTGAGATTAACCGGATTGTGGTTGTACTCAAGAATACTTTAACAGTTGTTAAAGTAGTGATTGTAATCCTTTTGTGATTAGTGAATTAAGTCCTCGTTGAAGAGAGGCGAAATCACCTTGACGGGTGGACTGGAGTAGTTTGAGATCAAACGAACCAGGATAAAATACTGTGTCATTGCGCTTTTGTTTTCAAGTTTTCAATTCAACCCCCCCCCCCCCCCCCCCCCCCTCCTTGTGTTTTTCACTTCTTCAATAAGAACTAAAGCTCCGAATCGAGAGATTGAAGGAGTTTTTGTAGTTATTTTGTGATGTGAAACGGCGAAGGGTTTGAAGCAGGTTGTTGTGGTGTTGATGGCAGAAGTGGATGACCGCGTGAATAACAACGTGGCTTCAAACAATGACAATGGGGTAAGCATCTTATATTCTAATGCATGTTACTTAGTATTGTGGAAACTAGTTAACTCATCTTGTTGCTTTTTGATTGATTAATATGACAGGAAGTGCTACGAAAATAGATGATTGTTATGAGGGATGTTGTTGAAGATGGATGTAGAACGATGTCGTTGGGAGGATAAAAGGAGTGAAGCGGGTTTCAGGAAGTTGGATCCGAAGTGAGATGAAGCCAAACGTGAGAGAGCCATTTGGATATGTTGTGAAGAGAGTGTGAAGGAATTTGGTTATTAGAAGAGAAGAAGAGGGGTTAGGTGAGTGGGAATAAGGAGGGGTAAAAATTGGGGCATCTTAGTCAGTGTTCGTGTTATACATGGAAAGATTAAGGAGTTTTTTGGAATTGTTGGTTATGGTTCGTATTATGATTGGTCTCTCCTCCTATTGGTTCTGCTATATTTTTTAACAAGGCGAACGAAAATACACAAAACAGCAGATGATTTGGAGTGAAATCACTGATGCTAACAACAAGATTGAACATAGATATGCATATGAAAACAAATAGAGTTGAAGAATCCAGAAGTAATACCTACTCTGAATGTTCTCATAGGTGAAGGTCCTCCCTGGTAACTTCTTTCTACTTTACTTCTGCTTGTTGCTAGTTTTTTTGTTTGACAGGGAGATTGGCTTTTTTATTCTTTCTGTATTTTATTCTTTTTAATTTCTGAAGGGTTGGAAGAGGAAAAATGATGAGAAAATGGGGATCCTTTTTTCTGTTTCTTTGTGATGCTGTTGTCTCTATTTTTTTTATAACAATGCTGCTCTGTTTCTTTTTCTTTATGGATGATGTTGTTATATTTTTCTCTTGGCTATGTTTAAAAACCTATGCCTACCCTTCTCCCTTTTGTCTCTCTTATGTTGAATAAGAATCAAAGAATGGGGGGGGGGGATGAGAGGTTTTGAACAATTCGGATATGCTATTTTACTGTCTTTATTATGCAGCTTTGACTTGGTCCATTTGTGTGCAATTTTTGGTTGTATATTGCAGCTACTTTGGATAGATTTTGGACAACAATGCAGGGTTGTAATACAGTCTGTTTTGACAGAACTTTGTCCTCTTTTACTTGTGATACAAACTGTTTTTTTTCTTTTTTTTATGCAGCATGATGAATTCTGAATTTTTAATTCTTCTCATATTGTCCTTTGTGAACCAACTAAAAACTGTGATTTGCAATGGACGAAACGCGGATGAAACATTCCCCCTTTATTTCTGATTTTTCTTACCAATCCCTAATGATGAGAAGAAAAAAATCTTTGAAAATTCTTGTTTCTTGTTTCAAACATGAATTGTTTGCTAACCATATCTTTTTCCTTTGTTACATGTACGAGCAAATTAACGATGGAGAAGAATGATGAAGAGAGGCTTGAAGTACTTGATGAAGAATTGAAGATGAAGAAAATTACATTCTTTAGGAATTTTTGTATTATTGCGACTTTTTGTAACATTGCGATTTGTGATTTGAATTTTAAGATTTGGAGTCTTGTAGAATATATTCAAATTCACTTTTAAATAACAATGATGACTTTGTTGTAAATCTTGAATTCTTGAAAACTTGAAATGGATGTCTCGAACTTGGATTTGGAATTGATGTTGCACTTGTAATTGATTTGAAAGAAAAATTGGAATTTTGAATGAAGATGAATGAAGTTGATGGATACCATGAATTGAATTCGAAAAAATTTTCATGAATGAATTTTGATGGTAGATGGATGAACATGCCCCACAAATATCTTGTAACTTCAATCCTGAGCAAGCCAAATACACGTCTCTTTCAATTTCACAAGCTATAAACATATTGATTTATTTGAATCAAAAGAAGCTCTTTGAATGAATCTTGTGAAATGATGAACGTTTTTGAGGACCTTGAATCAATTTGAACCTAATATTATTTCTCGAGTGAATCTCCAAATAATTTCTGACTAGACCTCAATTCAAGTCTTTAATTCACGGTAACTTGCAATTTGATCCAATGGTACTTGATAGGATGATGACACCTTAAGAATTTTGGCCCAAAATCTACTTTCGTCCATTAATCACCACGTGCTCAGACATAAGTACCTTGAAGAAGCAACAAGCATTCAAAGAATTCTCGAACTCGACATCTTGTACCACGAACTATGTTAACATAAGAATCGATGTCTCAAGAAAATTATTATGGCATGACTTGAAGTTAGAAGTTAAGAACATTCTAACTCGAGAAAATGACCTACAATGTTTCAAGAGATTTTATGGCCTTATGAGCGCATTTAGCTATTGATCCTTGAAGCAATCTTGTAGACAATTCTATTTGTGATGCTCCGCAAAAGGAATCGCTTCAGAACATTGAATATGGACCTCAAAAATTGGACAAGAACTTCTCGTGATTAGGTCAAAATTTGCAAAATGTTCTCCAAAGTATTCGAATTTTCTGATGAACTTTCGCACATAACCAGTTATTGATTTGTGAAGAGAAATTAGAGATGATGTCAAGGAGAGCCATTTGCAAAAATAAACGCTCAAAAATATCGAATAATGAAGAAGTTACAGTCGCTTGAACTTGGTCTCGTAAAAGGTCAGCTTTTGGGTTAATGGAGTCATTTTCAGTCGTCTGAACCATTGACTGAGCAAAATTGTAACGAGAGGTTCAAAACTCGGCATGAACATCCTTTAGCAGACATGAAGATCTATGAAGACCATTTGGAACCCTGAAGAATCAATTTTCTTTGAGAAACGTCAAACCCTAATCGTTGACTTATTACCTAGGAAGAGAATCTGTCTGATCAAACTTCTGAGACAAATTGAGTATTTGAGAAGACCTAGGATAGTATCTTGATTAAAAAATGAGAGGGAAAATTTTAGGGTACAATAGCTGCCCCTGTTCAATCTTCTTAAACTTGAAAAGTTAGATCGGTATGTTTGTCGTTCGTAGCTTGAAAGTGGAAGATGATTGAACACTAAAGTGCCCAGAAATTTGCACTCGATTATGTGGTTGTTGATTGTGTAGGGAATGGGCTTAAAGATGCCATTTAGAGAGATGACGGAAAGTTGTTGGAAGTGGGCTTAAAGATGCCATTTGGAGAGATGACGGAAAGTTGTTGGAGATGGGCTTAAAGATGCCATTTGAAGGAGATTGTTGACATAAATAAGACCAAGTCTAAGTTTGACTTCAACTGGGGAAATGTGAAATCGAACGTATCTGGTCGGGTCCAGATCTTATAGGGTTGTAAATTGTTGTTTGGAGATAAGGGAGAAGGAACCTGGATAGTAGGGTTACCTTGAAATGAATGCCTGGATCTGAATAAGTATTAGGATGGCATCCGTATCTGGAGCATATCTGAACTGTATCTAAAAGTTGAATCTGAATGAGTATCAGGATGGCATCCGTATTTGGAGCATATCTGAACTGTATTTGAAAGTTGAATCTGAATGAGTATCAGGATGGCATACGTATTTGGAACGTATCTGAACTGTATCTGAAAGCTGAATCTAAATGAGTATAACGATGGCATTCGTGTTTGGAGTGTATCTGAATTGTATCTGAAAGCTGAATCTGAATGAGTATCAGGATGGCATCCGTATTTGGAGCATATCTGAACTGTATCTGAAAGCTGAATCTGAATGAGTATCAGGATGGCATCCGTATCTGGAGCGTATTTGAACTGTATCTGAAAGTTCAGCTGGTCGTGTAGACAATTGTCCTCAGCTTGTTTCAGGTATTAATCTCTGATTTATTGATGATAGTCATTGATTAACTTTATCCTGCAAAGGGTAAAATGTTAGATGTATGCAATATCATGATGTATGAAATGCATGGTATAATGAGATTGTGATATATGCATTAGTGTCATTGATGTTTATGATATATGGACGCGATTTATGCGTATGTGAGCCAATCTGCTGTAATGCTGTTGGATTAGGGAAAATAAATCCCTGACTGCTGCTGGGAATGTAGAATGTAAGTCTTCATGTTTGTGAAGTTGAAGTGTTGATGAGTTTCCTCTTAAAGAAATAAACTTTGTTGTAAGGGAAACGTCGTGTATTGCTTGTGAAATCTTGTTGGGGAATCCTGAGAAATTTGGCGACTTCTACCGGGGAGTGATAACTGGAAGTTTTGTTGCGCTGGGGATTAAACTGCACACTGTGGGGGATTTTATGGAAATAGCTTAGAGAGATTTCCCTATTTCTTAAAGCCATTAGTGATTGTCTTTTTATTTTGTTCATTTGTAAACGGTAATTACGTTCAAATGTATATGTTCAAAAATAAATCATTGGACGTTTTTGCAAACAAAACACAAGAGTAAAGAAAAACAGATAGTTTTATACTTTCAAAGAGATATCTTTGTATTGACTTTGAGTAAGTATTTTTGTACAATGAGACAAATATTCTAGTAAGAGAATACCGTCGTAAAAAATGAAATTTGATACAAAGAAAAGATAGCTATGTGCAATAATCCCATGGGGTTCCCATTCCGCTATAGATTTCATGTCTCTGAGCATCTTGTCTATTTGTTGCCTTGTCTGAAGCTGATTGAATTGATCAGAACCATCGAGCTTGTCAGTAGAAGCCAAAGGTTGTCCGTAAGGTGATCCAATGGAACATAGTCATAAGATTTAATTCCCTAACTTTTTCCTGGACCGCCCTTTCGGGTTTTCAGTCCACCGGGATACCCTTTTTTTCCCAAGTCGCCCTTTTGGGTTTTCAACTTGTCGGGCTTACAAATTTTTTTGTTTTATCCCTAATTTTTACCCGAACCTTTTTGGTTCGTCGGGATGCCCTTGTTTTTCCTAGGTGTGTCAACCTAGCGGGTCTCTTTATGCGTAGTATCTTTTGACTATGTCCGCGTTCACAGGGTGTGGCAGGTCATCGCTATCCATGGTGGTTAAGATCATTGCTCCACCAGAGAATATGCTTTTGATTACAAATGGTCCTTCGTATGTAGGAGTCCATTTTCCCCTGGGATCACCTTGCGGCAATATCATGCGCTTGATCACCAGATCCCCAACTTGATACACTTGTCGTCTGACCTTTTTGTTGAAAGCCTTGATCATCCGTTTTTGATACATTTGACCATGACAGACATCAGTAAGCCTTTTCTCATCAATCAAGTTCAGTTGATTAAGTCGAGTCTGGATCTAATCGTCTTCATTCAGCCCTTCATCCTTCATGATTCTCAGAGAGGGGATCTGGACCTCAATAGGTAAGACAACCTCCATGCTATACACCAGAGAGTAGGGTGTTACACCGGTTGATGTGTGTGTCCTGGTACGATACCAGTGGAGAGTGAATGGTAGCATCTCATGCCAGTCTTTGTATGTGACTGTCATTTTCTGTATGATCTTTTTGATATTCTTATTTGCGGCTTCGACATCACCATTCATCTTTGGCCGGTAAGGGGAAGAATTGTGATGCTGGATCTTGAATTGCTTGCATAGGTCGATGATCATAGTATTTTTTAGATTCGTACCATTGTCTATGATGATTCTCTCTGTGATACCTTACCGGCATATGAGATTCTATTTAATGAACCGGGCGACAACATTCTTGGTAACGGAAGCGAAGGAAGCTGCCTCAACCCATTTTGTAAAATAATCAATGGCCACTAAGATGAAGCGGTGTCCATTAGAGGCTGTTGGTTTGATTTCCCCAATCATATCGATGCCCCACATAGAAAAGGGCCAAGGAGCCGTCAAGACATTTAAAGGAACCAGAGGCACGTGCACCTTGTCAGCATAGATCTGACACTTATGGCAGGTTCGAGAGTGTTGATAGAAATCTGCTTCCATAGTAGACCAGTAATAACCTGCCCGTAGGATTTTCTTTTCCATCGTATGCCCACTGGAATGGGTGCCTAAAGTGCCATCATGTAACTCATCCATGATCTTTTCTGCTTCAACCTTGTCTACGCACCGGAGTAATACAGAGTCCTGGTTACGTCTGTAAAGAATGCCATTACTAAGGAAGAACTTAGCAGAGAATCTCCTTAAGAACTTCTTATCATTGACTGAAGCTCCCTCAGGATACTCTTGAGCCTCGAGATACCTCTTGATTTCGTGGAACCAAGGTCGGTCCATTACTTCTTCAGTATTGATCTCGTGACACTGAGCTAGTTCATTCATCCGTTCAATGGTGATTTGGGGAGCCTCGTTATCCCATTTGAGTTTAAACATGGATGACATTGTGGCTAGCGCGTCCGCTAGTTGATTTTCTTCTCGCGGGAAATGCTCGAAGGTGATCATCTCAAAACATGTGATTAATTTCAACACATGTTCTTTGTAGGGGATGAGGTTTGGGTGCTTAGTGTATCATTCTCCTTTGATCTGACTGATGACCAAGGCTGAATCTCTGAGCACACTTAAAGATTTGATCCCCAAATCTATAGCAACTTTGAGACCAAAAATGCACGCTTCGCATTCTGACATGTTATTTGTACAGTTGAATCAGAGTCTTGCAGTAAAGGGAGTATGAAATCCTTCAGGGGATATAAGTACAACACCAATGTTATTGCCGAGTGCGTTGGGTGCCCCATCAAAGACCAGGGTCCATCGGGATCCTTGTTCAGGTCTGTCATATGGCCTGAATTCTTCACAGTTGTTTACCATCATGATGTCTTCATCTGGGAATTCGAACTTCAAAGACTGGTAGTCATCCACATCTTGGTGAGTAAGGTGATCAGCTAGTACACTGCCCTTTATTAATTTTTGGGTAGTGTATTGGATGTCATATTCCGTCAGGATCATCTGCCATCTTGCTATCCTCCCAGAGAGGGCAGGCTTCTCGAAGATGTATTTTATTGGATCCATCTTGGATATCAATAAGGTAGTATGGGTCAGCATATACTGTCTTAGCCGGCGAGCAGCCCATGCCAGAGCACAACAAGTTTTCTCGAGTAGTGAATATCTAGTTTCACAGTCCGTAAACTTTTTGCTTAGGTAATAAATAGCATGCTCTTTTCGGCCAGACTCGTCATGCTGCCCCAACACACACCCCGTTGAATTTTCCAAAACGGTTAGATACATAATCAAGGGTCTTCCCTCGACCGGTGGCATCAAAACAGGAAGTTCTTGCAGGTACTCTTTGATCTTGTCGAAGGCAATTTGGCACTCATCATTCCATTTGACTACTTGATCTTTCTTCAGTAATTTGAAGATTGGTTCACAAGTAACTGTCAGGTGAGAAATGAATCTGGCAATATAGTTTAACCGTCCCAATAATCCTCTGACTTCCTTCTCAGTACAAGGAGCAGGCATCTCCTGTATCGCTTTTACCTTGGAAGGATCCACTTCGATACCTTTACCGCTGATAATAAAGCCTAGGAGTTTACCAGACCTCACCCCAAATGTGTATTTATTCGGGTTCAACCTTAGCTTGTATTTCTTTAGCCTCTCAAATGATTCTGTAAATGATCAAGATGTTCTTCTTCTGTTTGAGATCTGGATATCATGTCGTCCACATAGACCTCTATTTCGTGATGTATCATGTTGTGAAATAGAGCTACCATGGCGCGCTGATAGGTTTCCCCAACGTTCTTCAACCCGAATGGCATAACCTTGTAGCTGAATGTCCCCCATTGTATGACAAAGGTTGTTTTCTCCATATCCTCAGGCGCCATCTTGATTTGGTTGTAGCCTGAGAAACCATCCATGAAGGAAAACACTTTGTGTTATGCCGTATTGACAACTAGAATATCAATGTGGGGAAGTGGGAAATCATCCTTAGGGCTTGCCCTATTCAAATCTCTGTAGTCCATGCACATTCGTACCTTTCCGTCCTTTTTAGGCACGGGAACAACATTGGCGACCCATTGTGGATAGGAGGTGACTGCCAAGAATCCGACATTGAATTGTTTCATGACTTCAGTTTTGATCTTCTCTGACATGTACGGCCTTATACGATGAACTTTTTATTTTACCGGAGGAAAGTCTTCTTTTGTAGGTAGACGATGTTCTACGATATCTGCATCAAGTCCTGGCATGTCTTTGTATGACCAGGCAAAGACCTCAACATAATTATGTAGCAAATGAATCAGACGCTCCTTGACATTGGGTTCCAGATTGGTACCCACCTTGACTTCTCTCTTGTCTTCTTCGGTACCTAGGTTAATTGTGTCCACTGGTTCTTCGTGGGGTTTTATGGTCCTCTCTTCTTGCTGTAGTAACCTGGAGAGTTCTCCTAGCACTTCACAATCTTACTCACCTTCGTCTTTGTCTTGGTAGATTAGATTTTCAGAGTCACAGAAGGCCATAGCAAAATCGTTACCCATGGGATCCCGAATGGATGTAGATCTGCATTTTGAATGTGAGTGTGTGTAAGTGTATAGCTATATTTGAAAGAAATGAAAACGTAAAAAGAAAAACAATGAGCATAAAGTTTGTATGCAAAACGTTTATGATTCACTGATGTCATATGGAAATGAGATAATAACCCTTACAAATGGACCATTGTGCCTCGGGTAAGACATAAAGTTTTAAGAGTCTGAATTGTTTTAATATTACAGGTTCGACAAAATTTAAAGACAAACTATTGTTGGATAAATGTGATCGGGACAAAATCTCTAGCTTCCCAGTTGCTGAGCCCTCCATTGACAGTTGGGAAAATCCAATCCTCCAAGTTATGGTTATCTTCATCATCTTCCACTGTGTTGACTTCACGGTTGCTGATCTTCAAGGGTGGTCCTCCGGTACGATCACGACGTACAGCTTTCTGGGCTCCGGAAGTGAAACCCAAACCAAATTTGTCAGATTTGTATGGGATATCTCGGAGTTGGCCCCAAATAGTGCACCCACCTTCTTCGATCACTGCCTTGGAATCTTTCAAAGATGACATCTTGAGCGGAGGCCTTGTAATCTTTGGGACTTGGGAAATAGCCTTGGTCACTGCCACGGTTTGCAGAACTTCTTCAAAGTGTTGGAGTGGAGTTTTAATCAATTCACCATCTAACTCCACATATCTGAAGGAACTCAAATGACTGGCCATATATTCTTCTTCTTCATGGACAGTGATGATCTTCCCCTGAGTTGGATATTTCAGCATTTGATGCAACGTAGAGGTAACAACACTAGCATTGTGAATCCATGGTCGGCCCAACAAGTAGGAATATGAAGGGCGAATATCTATTGCATAAAAAGTTGAATCAAATGTTTGGGTTCCAACTTTTATGGGGATGTCCACTTCTCCATGCACCATCCTTTTTGAGTCGTCAAAGGCCCTCACTATTATGTTGCTAGGTTTCAAGGTTAATCCTTCACAGTCAAGCCTATCAAGAGCCTTTTTAGGCAACACATTCAGAGACGAACCGATATCAACCAAGACATGAGCCAAAGTCGTGTCCCTGCATTCGACTGAGACATGTAATGCCTCATTATGCTTCCTCCCCCTTAGTGTTAAATCAGCATCCGAAAATCCTAAACCATTATCTACGGTCAAGCTGGCTACGCAGTCTTGGAACTGATCAGCAGATGTTTCTTGGGGTACATGGGCAGTTTTAAGGAATTTTACCAAGGCCTTTGCATGATCCTCGGAACATAACAATAAAGCCAGCATGGGAATTTTTGATGGAGTTTTCCCCAGTTGTTCGACTATGTTGTAGTCGCTTATTTTTATAATTTTTAGAATCTCCTCCATCTCCTTTCGGGAGGCCTCAGGGATAGCTATTGATTGTGCCTTCATTTGGACAGGCTCAACCAGAATACCTTTGCCTCAAGTCTCGGTCGACTCGTCAGTAGGAATGTCAGTAGGGGTGATAACAGGGACTGAAGTAGTTTTGTGAACAAGAATATTAGCAGAGATGATTGTAGGACTAGTGATAGACTTTGGAGGAGCAACAACAAAAGGAATGATTACAGGTCTGGGAATAAATTTTGGAGGAGCAATTTCTGGAGAGAATACCCTTCCACTTCGGGTTATCTTGCTAGTCCCTGCGATGTTATTGATATCGGAGTCAACTTTCTCAGAACTTGAATTTTCAGCAACTGGCCAATCCTGCTTGATACCGTGATAGTAGACATCACCTTCATAATTCCATGGGGTAATTTTGTCTGACAAATACGGGATTGGTCCAGGCATCGTAATTATCAACGGAGCTACTTTAGGAACTGGTGTAATTCTAATGGGTCTTTTGGTGGAGACCCTGGAAGAATTGGCAGAAATGGTCACTATGGAAACATCAATATAAGAAATGGTTGGAACAGAAGTCTTCTCGAACAAAATCTCCTTGTTATCCATTAGGAATTGAATGCCTGCTTTTAACAAATGACAGCCAGTTGGTGTGGATAGACAGAAATGACAGCTTTCATCACAGCCCGGGAATACACCGATATTAAACAAATTCTTTTTGATAGTCAGGAGTGGGTCACAAGTTCATCAACCAAATTAACAAACATATCATCCTCAATAGCGTTGACATCATGGTCGTGCTTGGGCATAGGGGCAGTGATAAAATTGGGAATCTCTGGCGCATCGAATTCAATCTCTTTGGCTTCAAGAAGGTCTTGTACCTTGTTTTTCAGAGCCCAACAGTTGTTAGTGTCGTGGCCGGGACTCTCAGAATGGTATGCACAACGGGCATTAGGATGATAATGAGGAGAGGTTGTGTTAGGATTCTTTGGAGCTTCTTTCAAAGTCACTAGATTGTATCTTAACAAATGTGGTAGCACTTGAGATAGTGTCATATTAATTCTGGTGAATTGTCTGATGGGTCTTTCTGTTCTCGGCCGGTTGCTTCTTTGTTGAGCAGGTGCGGGTTTAGGAATTATGACAGGCCCCACCATTGGACGGCGTTCATCCCTAACTTGATTTATCTAGGGATATACAGCAATAACTTATTTTTTTCCAATGAATGGTTTTCTTACAGCAGCAGAGGATGCATCTTTTTGAATTTTCCCATTCTATATCCTGGCTTCCACCCTTTCTCTGGTCAATATCAATCTTCCTGCTAAGTCCCTCCATTTTTGCACGTAGTCTTTTAAGCCTTCACTTGAAACCATGGCCATACTCTGGAGTTGGGTACAGGTGGGAGCAAGATCTGCATTGTATTGGTATTGTTTGTAAAAGGAGGTGGCCAGATCTTCCCAATTATGAACGTTGGCTCTTTCTAGCTGATAAAATCAATCAAGTTGAGTTCCGGACAGGCTGTCTTGAAAGAAATGTACCCATAAATCCTTGTGAGAAGTGTGAGGCTGTATTTTCCTTACATAGGACCTGAGATGCATTTTGGGACATGAAACTCCATCGTATTTGGCGAACACCGGTGCCTTGAATTTTGGAGGGATGCCAATCCCAGACACTAAACCTAACTCCTCAAAGTCCAATCCAGACACTTTTTGAATTTCTATTGCACTTAACCGTTCTTCCAGATGCTTATACTTGTCGTCGGCCGAAGGGTATTGTTCTTCATAATAATCTTCTTCTTCCTTTCCTATCTTGATTGTCTTTCTCACCAGACGACGTTGCAAAGTCTAGGGTCCTTCTTGCTTGTCCTTGGAATCTTCTTCCCATATTTAGAACTCTGATTAATTTCTTTGTTTTCTTCTTTTTCTTTTCAACCAGCAAGGTCTTCAACTCTTCTTATCCTTTGGCTAGAGTTAATAACATCTGTTAAAACTGAGCATTTTGTGCTTGGAGGTCCTTCACCGTTTGCTCGAGATCCATCTTACTGAAATAAACAGTAGAAAGATGAGGAGACTTGTTGCAAGAAACCTGCTTATGTTATGATGAATGGTAAATGCATGTGCAATGATTTCAAGAATCTTAGGGATTCAAATTCGTTTTTAGACAAAAAGGAAACACGAGTTATATTAATAATTTAAAGCTTGAGTACATCAATGCCTCTTTAGGCTTACATAGGAATACAAAAACTCTAAGATAAAAAAGTTGTACGCATCCTTTTTTGTGCGATGTAGGCATTTAGAGTCTGCACCTCATGAAGTTGCTTAGTGAGTTCCAAAACCTTCTTCTCGGTAGCATAGAATTGGGCCTCAAAAGTGTCTCGCTCTCCCTTGAGCTGTATCCAATCTCTTTGTAAGTCTTCAATAGAGGTGGGTATGTCAGGATGTAGGATGGTGTAAGGAACATCTCCTTCCACAACAGGCTCTATGATCACCGAGAGAATGGAGGGATAAGGTATCATAAGACTTTGAGCGCGAGCTTGTACCCATTTGAGGTAAGGCTCAAGAGGGATGGAATTCTTGCGCCCCAATGTTTTGCTATCTACCTTTTTAAACATCCTCCAAGCCTGGATAAACCTCTGGCGGTGACCTTGATTGTCACTTTCGTAGTCGAATACTAACTCTTGAATCAGCATCTCATGCGGACCATCCCTTCGGGCATTACCAAACTGTCTTAAGGCTAAGCACGGGTTGTAGGTGATACCTCCCCTAATTCCAAGTAAGGGGACATTAGGGAGTTCTCCACAACGGGTGATGATGGTAACGTTCTATATAGATTGGGAACACCAATGGATGTCTGAATGTTTGAGCGTCATCAACCTTTGTGACTACCTTGAACCTCGCTCGTTTCTTAATATAGATTGGGGAAGATGCGAAATAAACCATCTTGCCAAGAGAGGAGTGAAACACATAAGGATACCTCTTTTCCTCATAGTGCGAGTGTGAAAAGAATGTAGGATTTCCCCTAGCAAAGTAGGCACCGGGTTGCGAGATATGAAGATTTTGACGGTGTTCACATCTATGAGTTGGTCAGGATTTGGAAACAAAACCACCCCATAGATGAGGAGAGCTACAATCTCTTCAAAAGCTTGCAAGTCCAAGAAATTCCAACATCTTTGGGCTTTCTCAAACAAGAACTTAGCTAAGAAGCCTTTGACACCACTCCCTGTTTCCCAATTAGTTGTGACATCATATGGTTGCAAGTGTAGAGCTTGAGAAATCTCTTCTGGTTTTGGATCTCTTTCTGTACCATTGAAAGGTAGTTGATTGAGAATGGGAATCCTTAAGAGTTGGTATAATTCTTCCAAAGTTGGCACAAGTTGATAATCGGGGAACATGAAGCAATGGTGTAGAGGATCAAAGAATTAGAAGAGCACCTTCAACATATCTTCATCAGTTTTGGAGGTAACCAGGTTTAGGAGACGACCATGTCTTTCGGTGAGCGGAGAATTCTCAGGAATCTTTGATGCTAACTCTTTGAGTTGAGGAGGAATCCTTACGAGGTTTACTTGAATGGATTTCCTGCGGATAGAATCCATGTCCTACAAAACAGAAACAAAGATAAATCCCAGAACTCCTTAAAATGGTTAGTGAGTATGAGTATGATGTTCATGATGTTTTGTACAAGTAAAATATACACAAACAAAGCAAACAAGTCCTTAGGTTTAGGCTTGCATGGAGTCTCATAGGTAAGTACCCTCTTGAAGTTTAGTTGGCTTAAAACATGTTCTAGTAATAATAATCGGGTTCTAAGGAGCTCAATATCACTGGTTTGTTTCTTTGGTCATTATTTCAGCACAAGCCTCTTTAATAGCGACCGAAATATCCCAAAGAACCAAACCTCAATGAGTGTAGTATCGAGTATCTACCAACTTCGGACTGCACCAAAGTCGGTCATCTCACTACGTCCTAATGGCCAAGTTGGTCAAGTAAAGATTCTAAAAGTTCATTAGTGCTTCATGACATCACTCAGTGGCCTCGTATTCTCCTTGACTACTCAAGGGCTACCGGTACCCACAAATATGTCACACTAACGTACCTATTTCTTAGATCGTGTCGGTATACCCCACACAGTTTCCATAATGTATTGCTACTTACCTATAAGGTATCCCAAATCTGGGTAGAGGATTCAAACCCAAACAAAGAACCATAATGTAAAGCATATAAGTCAAACAAAGAAAGCAAGTAAATGTTATCTTAACCCTAAGTAACCCCACTTTTAGAATATTCCCCAGCAGAGTCTCCAGTTCTGTGATACGGTGGGAGAACTGACTTAGTTGTTTTGCGTTTTATCCCAAATGTTGCGGTTAGCAAGAGTCGCCACCGACTTTTCTTTTATCCAATAAAGAAAGGCTGAAAAGAACAGGAAAGACCTTTAGATATGTTTTTGAGTTCGGGGGGTAGATTATGAAAAGGGAAGGTATTAGCACCCTTTCCATCCGTATTTATCTACGGGCTCTTAGTTTCTTGCTAGATCACTTGTTTTTGCTTGAAAGTGTGCTTGTGATGTGGGTTTTGAAAGTATTTTGAAAATGTGACTTTGTAATGGCTCTCGTTTCTATAAGAATGCGTACAAAGTGTTGTTTTGAAAATAGTTCAAAGAGGTGTTTGTGGAATGTGTTTTTGAAAGTGATTTTGAAAAGGTGTCTTTGTAATGGCTCTCGTTTCTATAAGAACGCGTACAAAGTGTTGTCTTTTGAAAATGTTTCAAAATGAGAGTGTTGGTGTATAAAATGTTTTTGTTGTGAGCAAGCGAGCAACTAAGAGCGAATCTACCTACTCAAAAGGTCTTAAATGTTCTTTTCCTTCTTTAGATGTTGTTATCTTATCATTGACTTAGTAAGAAGCCCCATCGTTGGATGTGAAGGGACAGGCGCGGGATGTTTGTACAGTCATAGAAGGAAACTTATGAGACGCTTTAGCAATTTTCGTAAGGGACTAGATCGTTTTATCAAAGGCAACATCGAGGGACATCGAGGGACTATGATTTTTTTATCGAAGGGTCTTTGCTAAAGCATCCTATATTCGAGGGACATGACTATATTTCCGAGGCAACGAGCGAGGTTACCCTAGAGGTGCGCATGTGAAAAAGTGTGTTCGCTTCAAGTTATTTTGTCTTTGAAATTTGGTTATCTAGAGACTGATTTTAATCTGTCCATACACACCTAATTACTATACAATATATGGAAAGCAGTAAATTGCGGAAATTAAAATTCTACGCTATTACAGAGCTTTCGGGAGTGGGGAGTACAAATTTACAAATGGGGATGGATTAATGCAATTAAATATCCAAATAGGCAAACAATACAACCAAATCAAATCGAACAATTAATCGAAATTATAACAAGTTTATGATGTAAAAATTACTCCATCCGTTCCTTTTTAAGTGTCGTTTTAGAAGAATTTTTATGTTTCTATTTAAGTGTCGTTTTTATAGTTTAATGTTATCATTTGTCAATTATATCCCTACTTTCTCAATAACTCCACTTCAAATTTTCCATAAAATTAATTATTTTCTCAATTAGTTATTGGAAAAAGAGAGATGGTGTATGATTGAATTTATTTGGAAAAAGAAAATAAATGAGGGTATAATAGGAAAAATAACTCTAATAATTCACTATCTTGGTTGAAGAGCTTTATGCTAAAATGACACTTAAAAAGAAACGAGGGGAGTAATTAACAAAGTATGGAAATAAAATTGTTGTTTTTTTCTTCGTTTTATGAGAAATTTAGGAAGAAAAATAAAATTCTATTCTATTAAAGAAATTAAATCATTTGCATTTTTTTTATCTTTTAGTATTTTGTTATGTAGAAATTAAATAAATAATTTAAAAGAAAAATTTAATTACAAAAAAATTCCTAACTAAGAAAAAATTTAACTAATTTAAAAGTTGTATTTGATTTAATTGAATTTTAAAATTAAAACTAAACCTAAACTAATCTTGTCGTAAGGGTAAATAGTTAGAAACAAAATAAAAAAAATCTTGGCAAGGTGTTGAACCCAGGTCATCTAAATTGCAGAAGACATGCTTTGCCATTGAACTAAAGCTATTTATCTGTTATAACTATGTTTTAATTAATAAATAAGGTGAAATATTGATAATAGGATTGGGCCAAAAGGCCCGTTGGACCGACCCGGTTCGGAGGAAAGAAACAAGGAAGATTTTGAAAACCCTAGAGCAAAAGGCGTCGTTGTTGTTTCTGTCAAGGAAAGGGGACAAACAGATTAAACATTATTACGGTCATCTTCAATAAAATTAATTTTAAAAAAAAAATTGAAACAAAGAACAAATCCTCTCTCACTCTCTCACGGATTACCACCCTCATCTTCCTCTTCTTTCTTCTCTAACTCAACTCCCAGAGCTTTTCTCGCCATTACCCTAATTTCCTCTATTCCAAATCCTTATTAAACTCATGCTCCTCCATTTCATGGTGCAAAGCTACCGTAAGCAACGAGTCAGAGAGCCTCAGTAAACTCAACTCAAGCGAGTCCAATCCAGAACGATTCACCATTTGAGATAATCTTTCGAACACCTTCAAGTGTAACGACATCGTCTTGGATGCGAACGATGGTGGCATAGGAGAGATATATAAAGATGAAGAAGCTTCGACATGAGATCCACAATCTCGAAGGTTGAAACGGTGATGTTTCGTTTCAAGTTCTTGAGTGAAGTAAAAATGGTCTTAGTTTTTTTCTTGAGAGGCTTTGGTGGAACAGAATCGAAGCTATTGGAAGAAGCGGTTTTGACCTTGAAGAGGAGTGTTTAGCGATTACAAAACCTCGATGATGTATGTTTTCCACCCACGAGGACAACCATTGATATTTAGAAGCTTAACCAGACTCTTGATTGTACTTTTTTATTTGATGATTCATGAATGTTTTTGGTATCCATTCTGGATGGCTTGAAACCCATCACTATGAAGTTCGGTAGATAAACTATTTCATTTTATGGTTTGAACTTTTTTGGGTTGAATGTGTTTGGAATGAAGAGGTTTTTGTTATTGTTATCATAAGAACTAAAGCACCTAATCGAGAGATTGAAGGAGTTTTTATAGTTATTTTGGGATGCGAAACGGCGAAGGGTTTGAAGCAGGTTGTTATGGTGTTGATGGTAGAAGTGGCTGACCGTGTGAATAACAATGTGGCTTCAAACAATGACAATGGGGTAAGTATCTTATCTTCTAATGCATGTTACTTAGTATTGTGGAAACTAGTTAACTCATCTTGCTGCTTTTGTGATTGATTAATATGACAGGAAGTGCTATGAAAATGGACGATTTTTATGAGGGATGTTGTTGAAGATGGATGTAGAATGGTGTCGTTGGGAGGATAAAAGGAGTGAAGCGGGTTTTAGGAAGTTGGATCCGAAGTGAGATGAAGCCAAACGTGAGAGAGCCATTTGGATATGTTGTGAAGAGAGTGTGAAGGAATTTGGTTATTAGAAGAGAAGAAGTGGGGTTAGGTGAGTGGGAATAAGGAGGGGTCAAAATTGGAGCATCTTAGTCAGTGTTCATGCTATACATGGAAAGAGTAAGGAGTTTTTTAGAATTGTTGGTTATGGTTTGTATTTTGATTGGTCTCTCCTCCTACTGGTTCTGCTATATTTTTTAATAAGGCGAATGAAAATACACAAAACAACAGATGATTTGGAGTGAAATCACTGATGCTAACAACAAGATTGAACATAGATATGCATATGAAAACAAATAGAGTTGAAGAATTCAGAAGTAATACCTACTCTAAATGTTCTCAGAGGTGAAGGTCCTCCCTGGTAACTTCTTTCTACTTTACTTCTGCTTGTTGCTGGTTTTTTTGTTTGACAGGGATATTGGCTTCTTTCTTCTTTCTGTATTTTATTCTCTTTAATTTTTGAAGGGTTGGAAGAGGAAAAATGATGAGAAAATGGGGATCCTTTTTTCTGTTTCTTTGTGATGCTGCTGTCTCTGTTTTTTTATAACAACGTTGCTCCGTTTCTTTTTCTTTATGGATGATGCTGTTATATTTTTTTCTCTTGGCTCTGCTTAAAAACCGATGCCTACCCTTCTCCCTTTTGTCTCTCTTATGTTGAATAAGAATCAAAGAATGGGGGGGGGGGGGGGGGGGAATTGAGATGTTTTGAACAATTCGGATATGCTATTTTACTGTCTTTATTATGCAGCTTTGACTTGGTCCATTTGTGTGCAATTTTTGGCTGTATATTGCAGCTACTTTGGACAGATTTTGGACAGTAATGCAGGGTTGTAATACAATCTGTTTTTGACAGCACTTTGGCCTCTTTTACTTGTGATACAAACTGTTTTTTTTCTTTTTTTTTGTGTGCAACATGATGAATTCTGAATTTTTAATTCTTCTCATATTGTCCTTTGTGAACCAACTAAAAATTGTATTTGCAATGGACGAAACGCGGACGAAACATTCCTCCTTTATTTCTGATTCTTCTTACCAATCCCTAATGATGAGAAGAAAAAAAATCTTTGAAAATTCTTGTTTCTTGTTTCAAACATGAATTGTTTGCTAACCATATCTTTTTCCTTTGTTACATGTACGAGCAAATTGACGATGGAGAAGAATGATGAAGAGAGGCTTGAAGTACTTGATGAAGAATTGAAGATGAAGAAAATTACATTCTTTAGGAATTTTTGTATTATTGCGACTTTTTGTAACATTGCGATTTGTGATTTGAATTTTAAGATTTGGAGTCTTGTAGAATATATTCAAATTCACTTTTAAATAACAATGATGACTTTGTTGTAAATCTTGAATTCTTGAAAACTTGAAATGGATGTCTCGAACTTGGATTTGGAATTGATGTTGCACTTGTAATTGATTTGAAATAAAAATTGGAGTTTTGAATGAAGATGAATGAAGTTGATGGATACCTTGAATTGAATTCGAAACAATTTTCATGAATGAATTTTGATGTTAGATGGATGAACATTCCCCATAAATATCTTGTAACTTTAATCCTGAGAAAGCCAAATACACGTCTCTTTCAATTTCACAAGCTATAAACATATTGATTTATTTGAATCAAAAGAAGCTCTTTGAATGAATCTTGTGAAATGATGAACGTTTTTGAGGACCTTGAATCAATTTGAACCTAATATTATTTCTTGAGTGAATCTCCAAATAATTTCTGACTAGACCTCAATTCAAGTCTTTAATTCACGGTAACTTGCAATTTGATCCAATGGTACTTGATAGGATGATGACACCTTAATAATTTTGGCCCAAAATCTACTTTCGTCCATTAATCAGCACGTGCTCAGACATAAGTACCTTGAAGAAGAAATAAGCATTCAAAGAATTCTCGAACTCGACATCTTGTACCACGAACGATGTTAACATAAGAATCGATGTCTCGAGAAAATTATTATGGCATGACTTGAAGTTAGAAGTTAAGAACATTCTAACTCGAGAAAATGACCTACAATGTTTCAAGAGATTTTATGGCCTTTTGTGCGCATTTAGCTATTGATCCTTGAAGCAATCTTGTAGACAATGCTATTTGTGATGTTGCATAAAAGGAATCGCTTCAGAACATTGAATATGGACCTCAAAAATTGGACAAGAACTTCTCGTTATTAGGTTAAAATTTGCAAAATGTTCTCCAAAGTATTCGAATTTTCTGATGAACTTTCTCACGTAACCAGCTATTGATTTGTGAAGAGAAATTGGAGATGATGTCAAGGAGAGCCATATGCAAAAAGAAACGCTCAAAAATATCGAATAATGAAGAAGTTACAATCGCTTGAACTTAGTCTCGCAAAAGGTCATCTTTTGGGTTAATGGAGTCATTTCCAGTCGTCCGAACCATTGACTGAGCAAAATTGTAACGCGAGGTTCAAAACTCGGCATGAACGTCCTTGAGGAGACATGAAGATATATGAAGACCATTTGAAACCCTAAAGAATTAGTTTTCTTTGAGAAACATCAAACCCTAATCGTTGACTTATTGCCTAGGAAGAGAATCTGTTTGATCAAACTTCTGAGCCAAATTGAGTATTCAAGAAGACCTAGGATAGTATCTTGAATAAAAAATGAGAGGGAAAATTTTGGGGTACAACATCATCCTTTGTTCCCAGCCATAATTGTTGATGTCATCCTTTATTCCCAGCCATAAGTGTTGATGTCATCATTTGTTCTCAGCCATAAGTGTTGATGTCAAATCTTTGTTCCCAGCCATAAGTGCTAATGTTATCCTTTGTTCCCAGCCATAAATATTGATGTCATCCTTTATTCCCAGCTATAAATTTTAATGTCAACCCTTTGTTACCAGCCATTAGTGGTGATGTCATCCTTTGTTTCCATCCATAAGTGATGATCTCAATCCTTTGTTACCAACCATAAGTGTTGATGTCATCCTTTGTTCCCAGCCATAAGTCTTGATGTCAACCATTTGTTACCAGCCATAAGTACTAATGTCATCCTTTGTTCCCAACCATAAGTGTTGATGTCAAACCAATTGTTCCCAGCCATAAGTATTGATGTCAACTCTTTGTTACCATCCATAAGTGCTGATGTAATCCTTTGTTCCCAACCATAAGTGCTGATGTGAAATCATTATTCCCAGTCATAAGTGTTGATGTCATTCTTTGTTCCCAGCCATAAATTCTAATGTAATCCCTTGTTCCCAATCATAAGTGCCAATGTCAACCATTTGTTCCCAGCCATAAGTGCTGATGTCGATCGTTTGTTTCCATTCATGAGTACTGATGTGAATCATTCGTTACCTACCTTAATATTGATGTTTACCGTCACCTCTAAGCCGATATTATCTTACCATTTTCTATTCGTGTCCTTCGGATTGGCAGTTTATGATTTCCTATGAGTCGATGTTCCTCTCTTTTTTACTACCTCCTCTGTGAGTGGGTATTTGACAATTATCTATCAATTGTTGTTATCCATTGATTTTTCCTTATTTATTGAGTTGATGATACTTTGTCTCCTCTTTGGGCTTTACCCTAGTAGAGTTGAGTCTTCTTTTCCCCACTGGATTTGTTTTTTTCTCGAACGGAGTTAAGTCTCTTTCCTCAATCGAGTTAGTAACTCTTTTTTATGGTTACCTCCTTATTGGCTTGTTCCTTGCATTGTTAAGAATTTTCGTTGTTTAAATCTTACTATGCATTTGGTTTCTTTGATCATGATTTTGGTTTAGCCTATTTATAGTCGTCTCCAGAATTGTGTTGTTCCCCATTGATTTATTTTCCTGATCGAACTCTCTTTTTGGTTTGTTGGTTTTATTATTTTCTTCCCCAGTGGTGTTCAGAATCACCTATGGAGTTGGTCGTTTGCAGTCATAATCATAAGCATTGTTTAGAATCTTATGGCCAAAAATAGGGTTTATTTTGTATTTAAGTATCACCAATTGCGTCGAGATGAAGATTTTAACCTTTGTATCTTTGGATAGAAGACACTTAAATAAGGGCAGTTGTTATACCCAAATTTTACCCCTAAGAACTATCATTATCTCATATTATCAATACATCAATATCACATATTAGGGTTGGTTCTCCCTTCTAATTCATCCTACCTTTAATTTTGATCTTGAGGGATAACCAAGCACCTTGAATTGTGTATCTTATACATATTTTTTTTAGTTGGATTAACTTTTAACTAACATAAAAATATGTATATATGTTTCTTTGGATGTTTATATTGTAGGTGATGACACAATTGCATCCATCTCACCATCTAACCTAGGGTTTTAAGGGATAGTCCTCAGCCAATTGTTTCTTCAATAGATTGCAAGAGCTTAAACTTCAAGAATATGTCTATGATATCCAAGTTTTTTTTGGTTCAAAGAGCTCTCTCACCATTATTTAGGTCAAGTTTTCCTCAAGGTTGGTGGTGGTATTCATCAAGAAGATTCATAAGTTTATGTGTTTATTTCCATACCTTCTTCAATAAGTTTCATTGAGATTCAAGCTCCATATTTTAGGGTGACTCAAGATAAAATAATTCCAGGTCCTAATGTTATCCATAATGTTTTATTTTGCCAAGAAAGTTCAAAATATTCAAGGTTGATTCAACAAGTTTGACCTAATTGAGTAAGTGCTTAATTCAGTGATCACAAGTGTATAACTCTATCAATTTTCAATATTTTGAGTTGGTTCTTTTTTTAATGGATTCTTATCATCATCTACAACAAATTCTCTTCATATGACAAGATCCAATTGTGCAAGAAAAATCATCAAAAGTTAAAAGGGATTCTAAGTCATTTTGACACTTTCTGAGCTAGGGTTTGCTGACTTCCAAGGACCATATCTTGCTAATTTATTGATATTTTTGATTGATAACAAAGCCATTATTCTCTTAAGATGTTCCTTAACAATTTATCTTCAAGTTTATAAGGCTAATTTTGAATGGAAGATCTATAATGGTTGAAGAATATTACAAGTCCTTTGAAAAGGCTATCAAATTCTCTTGTGTGACTTCAAATGATCATAACTTGGTAAAATTTTATCTCCTTGAGCTCATTAATTTTTCACAATAAACTTGAGCATGTATACTACAAATTTGTTTCAATATGCAAGACTCAAAATGCTTGGAAAATTGTTTAAGAATTGAAAAGATTATAGGTCTTTTGTGAATTTCCAAAATTTGTTCATCATCTTCCAAAGACCGTAACTCTTTCAATTTTTATGATTTTTTGGTGATCTAAATTCCAAATTTCAATTAAAATTATCTACTTCATTTCAGCACCAAGAACAAATTTTGAGTGGAAGGGCATGTAACTTTTAAGAACATTATAGGTCATTTCGAAGTTCCATACTTAGAATTTTTCTAAGTGTCAAATACCAGTGTGTTTTTCCTGATTTCAAACTTGAATAACTTTTTGCTCAAGCATATAAATGCACCTTTCTTGGCACATTGTGAAGTTTGTTGTGATATATTTCCATTGAAAAAAGAATAAGATCATAAAGCTTCCTACATTGTGTGCCCCATGCTCTTGAAGTTGCTTCCATGAAACTGAGTTTTTGCTTGAAGTAGGATTTGATTCTCATAATGTGGCTTCTAATGATCAAATTTTTGCGTGTTTTTAACTTAAACATGTTTAACCAAGTTACAAAGCATGATTAGAGCATTGAAACACAATAATTAGCTGAGTTTTGAGCAAGTGCAAGTCAAACTTTTCTCATTTTCGGGCTTCACTCAACTTCCCTCCAAACCTCACTATTTCTTCCAATTCTTTTCACCATTCATTTCCCTATAAATAGAGGATCATTCTTAACTCTTTTCCTCAAGCTTGGATAGCCAAAGAATCTCTATCAAACTTCTTCCATCTCTCACTTTTCTTAGTTTTAAATTTCTCATTTCCTTCACTTCCAGCTCTTATTTCCTGATTGATTCTTTATCATTGAACTCTACTGAAGCTAACAAAAGAATAACCAAGCCTTGAAGTGCTATAAATCGTGCTAGCCAAGTCAAGTTTCAGAGCAAATTTCTCAGACTTTGTTATGGTAGATTACTCATTCAGTTTGCCTCAAATAAGTTTCTAATATACTCTCCTCATCTCTTTGAAGCTCACACTTCTTCTAATTTTCATTTTCGTTAATAGTTGATCATGTAATCTCAAAAGTTTGTGCTTGCTACTTTTTGTTTCTTTTGCAAATTAAGCAATACACTGTTTATTTAAATATTTCGTGATCCCTTGGTTGAGTTCGTCTCAGTGAGACGCTTCAAATGATACCGGTCTCGTGAATGTTGGAAACCATTTTTAGTTTGATCCGGGGAAGGTAACCTGAAGAGATGACTAGAGGAAGTTCACGCTGGCTCTGCAATTTTTAAATTATTTTCCTTTGTGGACCAATCAGAGTGTGACACTTGAAATTTTATGATTGACTGATTTAAAATAAACTCAGTGTTTTTATTTCACTAAATTTCATGGTACATGCATGCTCTGGGCCACTTGATGTGATTACTTTGCATAGTCAACTCAGATCCAACGCACCACATTTTTTCTCCATTTATTTTCTTTTTCTAATTCTATTTTAATTATTTTACAATTTAAAAAATCATAACTCATTCAATTTTATCTAAAAACTATGAAAAAAATTCACAAAAATATTTTATCTTGTTTCTGATTTAATGATTTTTTTTAAAATAATTTTTGAATGAGTTTTGGTGTTTTAAATAATTTTTATGTTATTTTCTTGGTTTTAAATGGTTTAAAAATACTTTTCTTGATTTTAAAATTATGGAAGGATCCAATGACCTCTTGACAAATGTTGGTGACCTCATTTTATTTTTATTTTTTATTTTACTATTTTTCACAAATTTTTGCTTACTTTGCTTATTTCTTTATATTTTAGTAATAGTTTCTGACTTTTAAAAATTCTAAAAAAATTTATCAACACTTGTTGACTTATATTTGACCTCTGATATTTTTTTTAGGATTTGTATTTAGTGGTTTAATACATGTTATATATTTTACCAATTATTTCCTTTTTTAGAAATCATTTAAATTTTGTTTTCATATTAAATACATTTTATTATTTTTTTGGTTGGTTCTAATTTGAAGACACTTAAATTTTATTTTGGGACAAGTTCCTCAACCTCATTGGATCTTGAGTGTTGATTGGTTGAAAAACCAAATCCACCAAAATGGATGAATGATGTTGACGATATTTGAAACCCTAATTTCATCTGAGGCATTGAGTACACTATCATTCCCCTCCCTCTTCATCTTATCACTTTCTTGTTTTTACTTGTGCTATATATTTTTGGAGAATGATCTACATATTATTTATCTAACATGTATGATTCATAGATTGCTATTGACCGACCTCAGAATAGGTGTGACTTCTACATAAGTCCACTTACGATTGCTTAACATAACGCTAAATTTATTCCGATTCAAAAAATGACCATTCGTGGCCCAAACCTATGTTTGCAAGCCCAAGCATGTTTAATTTGAAACCTTGGATCTAATAACTTTGAAGTTCAAATTTAGGAGGCTTTGATTCTACCAATCCTCTAATAAACTTCATAAATTTTAGTCTAAGTGAATCATTTGAACACCGTGGATCATATATGTTAGGTTTGAGTACTTGAATGAATGATATACTTGACCAAAAGCAAATGAAACTTGTCGTTGAGAGGCTTTGATTTTATCAATCTTCTAATGAGTTTTCAAAAGCAAGCTTCAAGATGGTCATTCAACTAACCTTTTGTTATACTTGACCTCTAACTTCTAATTCACTAACAATTAACTTTACTTCATGCCTTTATTTTATGCCTTTACTTTTATGTACCATTTACTTTTTAGCATTTACATTTCATGCCACTTTCTTTTTCTCACTTGAGTATTTATTTTTGTGTCATTTTTTCTTTGCTCGTTTGAGCTTTTCTTTTCTTTTAAAGACACTTAATAATCAACTTGAACCTTAAGAGACTTATTTCTTTATGGACTACTTGGTTACTATCCTTGGCATTATGGAGTTGTGGATCTCTCAGACTTAGGATTAGAAGTCTTGATACTTTGGGACCTTGTTGCTCTGTTGTTGTTCTGTCTGAAGTTATTCGCGTTAACTCCAAGGTATTGGGTTGATTTTATTTATGTGCAGGTTATTCTGATTTTATACTTTGTCTGTGATTGAGAATTACTTTGTATACAGTCGTTATTCTGCCTAAGTTTTGTGAAGACTTAATTGATCTGAAGCTTGGTATTCCTCGGAGGATTTGTATTTTTGCTTGCTTGGTTTTAATTCAAAGGATGGGAGTTCTACATTGACTTCTTCATGTTAAGTGTTGGCTTCTTGTTGGTTAGATCATCATTTTCCTTAGCTTTTACTTAATGCTTTAGGATAGTCCCTTCATCTCCTCATATCTTCTTTAATTTCAAAAATCTTCTCCCTTCTTTTCAAAATTCTTGTTGTTTTCTAACTTGAACCGCTTTCATAATAAACTTGGACTTATGTCCATGCATTTTCAAAAACCCTTTCTTAATCAAAATTTAATCAATTTAACCATACTTTGACATATTTCTCAAGACTAAAAGTCAATTAACCTCATTCAAACCATTTTGCCACTTTGGATTTTTACTTTAAACCTTTTTCTCAAAAGATTATACTCTTGTAGATTCTTGTAGTGACCAAAGCTACTATACTTCTATGATATGTAGTGAAGTGAGCCATTTTCCACTTGGATGTTGAGTTATGGATTTAAAATCTAATTTATATCCTCCACTTTGAGATGATACAAATGCTCATTTCTCATAATTGTCGGTAGTAAGTATGTTTTCACTCGGATATGATGATGATGTCTCTTCTCTTAAAGTTAACCAACACACATGTGTTTTAAAATTCTTGAGGTGAACTACGAGTACCCTAATCCCCTATTACACAGAAGTTGGTACGTAGGCACTAAAGGTTCACAACCACGGCGGGTGTAAAAATTGTAAAAAATACTTTTTCTCATCTCTACCATCTTATTTTGTATACACCTCCTATAGCCAAAATACACAGATTTTTAAGAGGTTCATGTGGAGTACCATAGATGTTTAGGGTGCTAATACCTTCCCTTTGCATAACCAACCCCCATACTTAGATTCTCTCCCCCTCTTTTTTGGGGTTTATTCGCTCTTTTCTCATTTCCTTTAGAAACAATAAAGTGAGGTGGAAATTTTATTTGATTTGTACCAGTTAAGTCAATCCAATGGCTTAGTCTCAACATTTATACCGCTACAATGTGTAATAAAATATATCCTCATCCCCTTGTTTGTACTTTGTTATTTTCCTTTTGTCTTTTGACGTTGATAGTTAGCTAAATTGACTAATTAAATAATTGGACAAAAATAAAACCAAGCTTTCTCAAGAATAAAATGCTTGATCAACATCAAGTGATTTTCAAAATGTGGCACCAACCCGCGTTCGATTCCACAATCATTTCATCGTCGATTCAAAAACCATTTTCAATCACATTTTCAAACCAATTTCAAATAAAATCTTGGTCCACACCAAACTTATTTTTTCAAAAGCTTTTAATAATAAATGCAATCGAATGCCACAAGCCCTAAGTGATAAAGGATGAACGATTAGGCATATACCCCTTTATTCTGAGTCCTAAGTTGCTTGTCATATGACTTGTGTTTGAATGCTCACTTTCATCCATGGACTTTAATTTGATTCTAATAAAGACCTTTTTTTAATAAAGGGGTCAAAAAGACTATTTAGCAGTATGCCCCTCTTTTCCAAGTATTTGGATATCTACCATAGGGATTCCTTTCAAATACTCATCTCCCACTTTAAAATCAATATCTAACTCATTAAATAATTCTTTTATGAATTTGCGCGACGTTAAACCATTTTCATAAAATGAGAGATGCTTCGTTTATTTCAAGATGATGCAAACAAAGCTTCATCCCTACCATGTGCGAGTAATGAGTAATGTTTTCCCCTCGAATGTGACAAGAACATACATATAATATTGTCCATTCTCGAAGTGATGCAAATGTTCACTCCTTGATGTTTTGGGTAGATAGCAATGTTTTCTGCTAGAATGTGGTAGAGTATCTCTCGCTAAAATCAATCAACCCGCAAAAATTTGCTACCCAAAACTACGTAATCCGGTTCTCCATTGCACCTGAAGATACATAGGAGTGAGATCCAAATTCTCGTCATGCACCCTTTAAAAATACAAACATAGTTTATTTTCCACAAACTACATGGCTATGGATTTCTTATTGCACTTGAGAATATGTAGGCATGGGATTTTGAAATCTTGGCGAGCACAATAATAAAAAACCCCAAAAACATTTTTCATCCTTCCTTTCTTGCTTACTAAGTATAAGACTGCAAGTAAACATCACGCTAACATTCATTCACAAAGACTAATTAAATGGGTCTCGTTGAGTACAACAAATGTGAGGGTGCTAATACCTTTCCCTTGCACAACCGACTCTCGGACCCTTATTTGGTTGTGGTGACCATTTGTTGTTGTTTGTGGGTTTTATCGATATTTTTCTTTTCCTTTTGGAATAAATAAATTTCAGTAGCGACTCTGTTGTATTTCAAGCGTGTGATACACTTGGATATTTTCGCATCGCAGCATGAGGTTACTAAAGAAGAAAGTAGGACGTCGTTGGATTTAGTAGAAGAGTGTGAAGAGATGAAGAAGTATATTGGTACACTGGGTATTGTAGACCAGAGGGTGATGAAGAAAAAATTTCAGGAACTAACAATTTCATCCACAACTTCCATGTGTCCACCACCAGTGAAGTACAAGCTAAAAAAGGTAAATAAGAAGAGTAAAAGAGGTGAAGAAAGTGATGTGCATTGTGATCCTTCATAGTGGAAGTATGTTGAGGGTTCGTAGAAAAGTCAAAGTACGAAGAGATTATGTATAAAACCAATTGAGAGTCAACCGTGTAGCGTGTCTTCAAAATTATAGTATTTGTCTCGATTTCCTTTTTTCTTACATTAAAACATTGATGACATTGTTGATGGCGATGTAAATTGTGGTTTTAGAGCTATTGCAAATTTACTTGAATGTGGCAAAGAGTCTTGGCCTTTGATTCTGACTCAGTTAGATACCGAAGTTTATCAACCCCAATTGTTCAATGATACAATATCAGAAGTTAGAAATGCATTACGGGTTGATGGCTTTGGTGTGCAGGGTCGTGATAAGTGGATGATGATTCCTGATATGGGTTGCCCTAATTCTTCTAGTTACAGTGTTATATTGATCTCGTTGGCCATGATCCTTAACATCACATTATTCCCATTAGTGATAGCTTCATGCATAGCGTCAAGTAGACACAAAATAACTGCAATTGGTTTTGTTAACAACAATCATTTGATTAAGATGAAGTTAAAACCCAATTGTCCTTTTTCTCTCATCACAGATCGATGGAGACAGAACTATAGTGAAGTTGAAAGAGCATGGGAATAAGAATATTGGGAACGTATTAGGCCCAGGCATAAGAATCTAAGAAGTCTACATAATTTGTTTTGTAATGATATTATAAAGTTTTTGCATTATAAGTATTGTTAGTGAGGGAGGAAATTTTAGTGAGGGGAGAAAGAGAGAATAAAGGAAATGAGGATTCTATTATTGAATGAATTGTATTGTACAAATAATGATATAAACTATGACTATTTATATACAACCATAATTGGGCTTGGGATTTCTATATTGGATTATATTTGATATCATATCTAATATTTCAACATACCCCCTATAATCCAAGTCGTCGAACCTATGCTAATCATAATCAATCTCAACTATTCCTAACTTATTTGTCAAATTTAGGAATCTGTTGATCTTCAATCCTTTGGTGAAGATGTCGTCCAACTGTGCTTCACTCGAGCAATGCCTTACTTCAAGTTCACCTTTATTTACCTTTTCCCTCAAGAAGTTAAATCTAGCTTCGATATGCTTACTCCTTCCATGCAGAATTGGGTTCTTCACTGGATTTATGGATGACTTGTTGTCGATTTGAAACACAAGAGGTTTCTTCACTTCGACCTCTATTTCTCTAAATACCGATCTGAAATAAATTTCTTGACATGCATCATAGGATCCTGCTATATATTCAGCTTTACACAATGATAATGCCACCTGTGATACGGTGGCAGAACCAACTATTTAGGAAAATGTTGGTTTTCGTTTTGCGTTTGTGTTCGTAAAATGTCGCGGTAAGCAAGAGTCGCCACCAACTTTTATTTTATCCAACTGGAAAGGAAAAAAGCACAGAAAAATTCATTTTTCGAGATTTTGAGTACGGGGGGTAGATTATAGAAAGGGAAGGTATTAGCACCCTTTCTATCCATGGTTTTCCATGGGCTCTTAGATACTAGCTCATCTTTTGAAAATTGCTTGTGTGTGTTTTTTTTTGAAAAGTTTTAGTTTTACTTTGTTTTAACCCTTGTATCAGTCCTCAAGAGTGTTACGAAGTGTTTTTGAAAACTTTGTTTGAACAGTTTCTTTGAAAGTGTATAGTGCAAAAAGTCTGATTTTGAGCAAGTACCTACTAGCATCTACCTACTCGAAAAAAACATTGTTTCTGTTCTCGTTTCCTTTAGACAATGCTATCCTACTATTGAGGAGTAGGTAGCACCGTCATTAGAGTTGTAAGGGTCAATTTGAAAGGGACGTACGATCACTAAAGCAATGTTAGGACGTCTTAGTAATAACCCTAATGTCTTAAGATCATATTCGAGGCAACATTTCCGAGGCAACATTTCCGAGGCAACATTTCCGAACGGGACATTTGATCTTTGTTTAGACAGAAGGGCGACCACTAAAACACCCTATACTTAATGACCGTTTACCGAAGGCACCCGAAGTGAGAGTATACCCTAGGAGTGCGCATGTGCGAGTGATTTGATTTCAAGTTATTATCTTTGCACATTAGGGTTTGCTAGCCATTTTAAATTAACATGCAATCTTGTCATACAATCCTATTAACATACATCTAACAGTTGATATTTGCAAGAATTAAAATGCGAGAAATAAAAACTACGCTATTACAAGGCTTCGGGGAGGGGGATTAATTACATAGCCAAAACCCGTAAAACGATAAATAAAAGAAAATCCTAATTAAACTATTACATACCGTGAACAGTTACATTAATATTGCAAAAATAGTAAACGCGCGCGATGAATCGAGAACAAGAAAAATTATGGTTTTGATCCCGTCTAAACCTAATTGAAACTTAAAGAGAAAAATCATTTTTTGTTGTTTTGATTATTTTGAGAAAAGCAAAGTTTTAATTGAATAAATAAAAACCTAATTACTAATTAATTTAAATTTTAAGAAAAAAATAATTAAGTTAACCTATTTTTGTATTTTTATTTTATTGAGAAAATAAATAAAAATTAAATCACATGATAATCCTAATTTTTCTAATTTATTTTAAATATATGAAAAAAAGTTAGAATTAACCTAAATTAAATTAAACTAATCATTAAATTAAATTTGATAAAAATAAAACCTAATTCTATATTTGTGAAATTGATTTTATGATTTTTTTTTATAAAAAATAAATTAATTTGTGTTAGAAAATAAATAAATAAAAGAAATTAAATAAAAGAAAAAATTAGAAAAGAAATAAGAATGGGCTTGGTTATTGCTAGCAAGAAGGGGGTGTGATTTGCACTTTCTGGGCCCAAATGCTAATAGCCCGTTTGACCTTTCCAATTCCATGCTGCTTGCTTGACTAGGTGTATGGTGGATCCTCATGGAGTAGCCTTGGATCTGAAGCCTTGGTGATCTGATGGTGGGACATTGGTGATGCACGATAGGCTGACGGTATGCATGTGTACCTGATTAGGCAAGAAAAAATAACATGAAACAATATGGGGACCTGGGGATCGAACCCAGGCCCTTTAGCATAATCACACTGCACGCTTACCAGCTGGGCTGGCTTGATTAGTTGTATAAAGAATGACAAACAATCATTCTATGAGAAAAACAAAATAATAATCATCAAAACGCACACAGATTTGAATGGGCCATTCATGGGGCGCCACGTTATCATCTTCCTCATTGTCTCCGTCGTTTTAGATCAAGAACTTTTACCTACGGACAAATGGGCGTAGGTACAGCCCTGTACCTTTCCAAAATCATATACAAGTGTGATAAATGCAAAACGATGGTACCAATCAACTCGTGGCAACCTCACGAGCATCATGGTACCCTTATCCATGGCCAATTGTACCTGTACACAAAAACCCTAAAAACGAAGCAAGAACCCTAACTATGGCATCTTGCTGTACAGTTAATGAAAATGCAATTAAGTACCACCATTAGCCTGCAAATAACTCATGGATTAAGGATATGTCAATGAATCATGTTAAAGATGCCAGAATTTATGAATTCGAAATCAAGAAAATATGAAAACCGCGTGGTACTTACAGTGCATTTTAGGGCTTTGGGGAGCTTGCTAAGGGTTGCAATGTGATCCTTGGATGTCCAGCAAACGAATGGTGTGCCTAGAATGGCTTGACGAAGCCTGGAACTAGGAAATCAGATTGCAACTTTTCCTTGAAATTTTGAGATTTGTTCTCTTCTTTTCACGCTTCCAACCTCTCTCTTTTTGATCTGAACATGTCCTTATGTACCCTAGAGTGAATTAGGGTTGCAAACTTGTATCAAATCTTCTCCAATTATGATGATTGAATCATGATTTGATCCTTATGCAAATCTTTCCAAATCAAGCCAAATCCAAGATTTTTGTGTCCAAATGAAGCTTGCACGATTTGATCTCACTTCCAGCTGTATAATAGACCTAAACATGCACAAAATCTCAAGCTTTGATTAGTTTTTGATATTTTCATGATTTTATTTTGATTTTATTTGATTTAATTGAAATAAAATCAAAATAAATGACAAAAATAAAAGAAT
Organism: Vicia faba; assembly: GCA_948472305.1. NCBI lineage: Eukaryota > Viridiplantae > Streptophyta > Magnoliopsida > Fabales > Fabaceae > Vicia > Vicia faba. The sequence goes on from OX451737.1 coordinate 841,968,631, forward strand.
GACAAATGGGAAGGATCATGGGTCGTGGATCATGTTACAAACTCAATACAAGCATAAAAAGTTGGGGCCATTTGACAAAAATTGCAATTTTGGGCACATTTGACCTTTGGCAATTTTGCAAAAAGGGTCAACTTTACCAATGCATAACTCTCTCAATTTTGACCCTAGAGATGTGTTCTTGGACTTTTTAGAAAGCTTGAGATGTCCTCTGAGCAACCCTTTTGGTCTAATCTCAATTGAGTCTTCCATGTTCATGTATGAAGCTTTGACAAAAAATGTGTTTTTGTTGACTTTTCAAAATGACCTATAATGTCCAAATTCATATCTTCTTGTGAGTGCATATTTTGAACTTGGGATATGAAGATGAATTGTAGGTAATTGCATCCCCTTCCAAATGAGCTTTATATGGGTCATTTTTGATAAAGTATGAGAAAGTTATGCTTGGTCAAAGTTGAGTTGACTTTTCCTACAAAACCCTAATTTAGCAACTTTTGGGTTTTGATGAATTGTGAGCAATCCTTGAGGAATCATGATCAACCCTTGATCAAAGGATGAATAATACTTCAAAATGAGGATGTTTACCAAAAATCTTGAGGTTTGACTGTATGTGGGACACAATTGACTTTTTCCCTAGCATAGTCGATTTTCAGGCCTTTGAGCAATTGACTGAGCAAACTTCCTCTGCAAGGCTTGAAACTTGACATGGATGATCTTAAGGACATATTCGGAAAATGGGGATAATTTGGGATCCTATGGACTCAGGTACCTTGATGCAAACTGAAACCCTAATTTGAGGTAGACTGCCTTAGGAGGGGGTTTGTCTGGTCAACCCTTGGACTTCCTTGAGCAATTTGAGGACCTCACTTGAAATGTATTGAGAAATATGGGAGGGTAAATTTTGGGGTACAACACCACCACGGGTTGCTTTTTCGAGCACCATGACATCAGAGCACCAAATACCTGAAAGAAATTTCCAGTTGTACTTCTTAGATCTTCCTTATCCCCACACCAATCAACATCTAGAAAACAATTAACTATAGATTCTTTGCTTTCATAGTCTTGTCGAAATAGTACTCCACAATTTATCAATCCTTTTAAGTATCTTAGGATTCTTCTTGCAGCCTTCATGTGTGACACCATTGGTTCACTCATGTATCTACTCACTAATCCGATTGTGAAACCTATATCAGGTTGATTGTTGCACACATACCTCAGAGATCCCACAATTTGCTTGAACAAAGTTACACCGACTTTGTCTTCCTCTGCATTCTTATCCAACTTCACATTTGGTTTGACAGGTGAGGATACAAAATTTAAATCATACATTCTGAATCTCTTGAGTATCTCTTTGGCATACTTCCTTTGATGTAGCACCATACATTGCTTCAACATTTGAAATTCCATGCCTAGGAAATAGAACAATTTTCCTAGATCCGACATTTAAAATTCTCTCATCATCATTTCTTTGAACTTTGACAAGTTCTCCAAGTTATTTCTAGTTACCAGCAAGTCATCGACATATAATCAGATGATTTTTATATCTCATGCTACAACCTGAACATAGACACCATACTTATATTTTCATTTTACAAATCCCAATTCAACTAAGTATGAGTCAATCATCTTGTTCCATGCCTTAGGTGCCCGCTGGAGGCCATATGACGCTTTGTGTAACTTATATACTTTACTCGCTTCCTTCTCAATCATAAACTCTGGAGGTTGTGTGACATTGACCTCTTCGTCTAAAGGATCATTCATAAATGTTGATTTCACATCTAAATAAAATGTCGAAAAACCTTGGTTGTATGTCAATGCTTCTACTAGTCTAACAATCTCCAATCTTGCTACTGGAGAAAATACTTTAGAGTAGTCGAGTCTTGCTCTTTGAAGAAAATATCGAGCTACTAATCTTGCTTTATATCTTGCTATCGACCCATCAGAATTGTGTTTCAACTTGAACACCCAATTTACTTTGATAGCTTTTGTGTGTGTTGGTAATTCGACTAACTCTCATGCATTATTTCTTTTGATTGTCGATAACTCTTCAACCATATCTAACTTCCACTACATAATCTTTAAAGCTTTGTTATAGTTGATTGGTTCAGCACATGCAAGTAAAGAAAAATGAACTAATTCTCCATATGGTGTTACTTCATCATACCCAATTACTTCATAGTCTTAAAGTCTAGTTGGACTAACTCTAGTTATTTGAGGTCTTTGACTTGTACAAGCCACACCCTCTTTGACTTCGTCTGTGTCGAGAATGTCAGCAACTGCTTTGACTTTGATTGGAATATTAGAAATTGCTTTGACTTCGACTACATTAATTTCTTCGTTAAAACCATAGCTCATCAAAGGCTTGTTAATTACATCATTAGAATTTCAATCCCACGAAAATTTTTCACCTATCACAATATCTCAACTCAACACAACCTTCTCATTAATTGTATTGAATAGCCTGTATGCACCAGTTTTATGATATCCTACCAGAATCATAGGTTCACTATTGTTATCAAGTTTCCTTCTTCTCGCATCAGGAACATGCTTGTCACACATAGAGCCAAACACCTTCAGATGACTCACTGATGTTCGTTTGCCACTCCACACTTCTTTAGGAACCTTGTTCTTCAATTTCTTGGTAGGGCGCCTGTTTAGGATATAAACTGCAGTCGAAACAACTTCTCCCCATAAGGATTTTGGGAACAACTTCTACTTCAACATGCATCTCGTCATATCCAATACGGTCTTGTTTCTTCTTTATGAAATTCCATTATGTTGACGCGTATAAGGAGAAGTTACCTCATGATCGACACCATATTTTGCACAAAAATATTCAAACATCTTGGATGTGTATTCACCACCTCCATTTGTTCGCTAAACTTTGATCTTCTTCTCACTCTGTTTTTCGACAAGCATCTTGAACCTCTTTAAGATTTCAAATACTTCGTCCTTTCGTTTGATCACATAGATCCATAGATTTTGACTAAACTCATTGACAAACTAAAAAAAATATGTTTCCACCAATGGATCTTCTTCGAATGAGCCACATACATCTGAATGTACCACTTCGAGTATGTAGGATGATCTCATTAGCATAGTTAAAACGAAAGGATTTCTGGATTGCTTTCTGACTAAACAACCTTCAAAGTTTGTCAGGCATCTCAAGACTTGGAATACCAGTAACCATATCTTGAGTAATCAATTGATTGAGTGATCAAAAGTTCAAATTTACAAATCTAAAATGCCACAACCAACTATCCTTGTGGTTGACAACCGTTTTTAGGCAATGTACTTCAGTCGAACTGATCATAGTCTTAAGCATCCGATTCTTCGATAACAGAGATTTTAAGACCAAATTATTCTGGGTGTCGAAGCATTTTAAAGCTCCGTATTTCATGACAACTGAGAAGCCTTTCTTGACTAGTTGTCCAACACTTAACATGTTGCACTTCATTCCAGGTACATAGAGAAGATATTTGATCATAGCTTTCCATTCATTACTCATTTGAAAAACTATGTCGCTGGTACCTTCTGCTTGCAACGAACTATATCAACAAGTTTTACCTTGCTCTTTTTGGACTCGTTGAAATCTGCCAACCATACCTTTTGACCAATCATGTGATTCGAGCTGTCTGAGTCGAGGTACCAGATCTTGGATTCGAAATGGTTATCTGCAACTGCAACCATAACCCTCATACCTTCAAAATCATCTGAATCTTAGCGTGCAAGGTTCGATCTTTCGTCCTTGCTTGTCGATCCATTATCTTTCATGTACCAATAAATCTGGGCAAAGTGATCCCACTTTTCACAATTGTATCACTGAACACCTTTCTTATCTTCTTTGTTCTTTTGATAGTTTCCTCCTCCTTTTTTGAGGATTCAGAAGCCCTATCATTGACCTGATGCTTATGAGGGTTCGACCAAGACTTCTTGCCCTAAGCTTTATCGAATTTTCCTTTTAATTTGTTGGAACCACCACTCCTTTTCCATGACTGAGCCCATAAAGCTTGTATCGAGTCTTGAACTCTTTTTCTTTCGACAATCCTAATCCCATGCGCTTCCAACAAACCAACCAAATCTTCCAGTTTTAGGGTTTCAAGTTGATTGGATTCTTGAATAGCTACAATAATATGATCAAAGTCAGAGGTCAACGTACGCATTACCTTCTCAACTATCATCTTATCAGTTAGGGTTTCACCATAACCCTTCATGAGATGGACACATTTTTGCACCTTCGACACATACTCTGCAATCTTTTCATCTTCTCTCATCGATAGTAATTCATATAGTCAATGCAAGGTCTACAACTTGACAACCTTGACTTTCTCACCTCCTTCATAGTACTTGACAAGAATATCCCATGTCTCATTCGTCGATTCAACATGAGAGATCCTGTCAAAGTTTATCGCATCAACCTTCGTCTGAATGCAATACGCAACATTGCAATCCTTCTTCTTGGATTCGTCGTGGGCTATTTTATGTGCGTCAGTTGCATCTGCAGCCAGCGTAGAAATGCCACTAGTAACCACTTTTAGGGTTTCATGAAAGGCAAACAAAGATTGCATCTGTTTTCTCCATCAAATCTAATTCTTGCTGTCAAGAGTTGGAAGAGAATTCAGAATGTTATTATTACCATTCATCTTCAGAGCGATTACTAGTGAACAACCCACAATCCCAAAAATACGATATCTGACGTGTGATCTTTGAAAACACAATCAAGAATCTAACCGGAACTCTATATACCAATTTGTTAATGCGTGGGAGAAAGAGAGAATAAAGGAAATAAAAATTCTATTATTAAATGAATTGTATTGTACAAATAATGATACAAACTATGATTATTTATATATAACCATAATTGGGTTTGGACTTTCTACCTTGGATTTGATATTATATCTAATATCTCAACATGTATATGTTTTATCCGTTATACTTTGTTAAAAAGTAAAAAAAAAAATAGTTTTTCAAAAAAAAATTAATTACTGCCTACATGACTTTTTTAAATCCCTAGATTTTTTTGTCCATACCAGATTTTTCAAAAAACCTAGTAGGTTTAATATATTTTCGGAATTTTTTTTAAAATATCTGATAAGTTATTTTCGTATTTTGGTATTAATTTTTCATAAAGCCTTAAATTTTTACCTGCAATTTATAAATGTTCGATGTTTCTGCATTCTTTTGCAAAATATCCAGTGATTTTTCAAAATATCTAATAATTCTCCATCCAAACGAGAAAATTAGCAAAATATTTGTTAATTACATGAAAAATCCAGAATTTGTTAAAACTATTTAAAAATCCAATAATTTATAACAAACAAATGTGTAATCATGGCCCGAGAGTATCAGGTTCAACTTGAGAATGACCAGAAGAATCCTCCAATTATGTCCATAAAACTTAAATTGAGAGAAAAACGTTTTGTAAAGATTAAAATTTAAAGTAATCCATATTTAGATGCTTTTTGTATATTTAAACTCCAAGTCTTTTTAGATATCATTTATTAAAAAAGAAAAAGTTGATTAACGAGTCAATTTTATTTAAGCTCATTATACATAAAACTATAATGAGTCAATGTTGTTTTATATAGCTAATATTACAATGAAGTTTCTCATTATAATTTTTCTCCAGTATAGGAACACAAATGGTTTTTTTTTTTTTTTTTTGAAAGCTTTGGTAAATAGAAACACAACCACAACAATCGCAATCTCAAAACTCATATGCAACATGCCAAAAAAACCTTAAACCTTAAGAAATTCCATGATGTATGTGTTGAAAGCACTACAATGGACTTTGAAACCTTGAAATCCAGCACCTTTGGCAAGATCCTCAAACTCTTTCTGTGTCCTTTCTTTCCCTCCTGGATTATGAGCCAACATGATCACATCAATGTGAACCACACCTTTTGTTGCCAAGCTTGTGTCTGGTGCCACTGGAAGAATGCACTCTGCCACAATCACTTTTCCATTTTCCGGAAGTGCTTCATAGCAGTTCTTTAAAAATTTCAAACAATGTTCATCACTCCAATCATGACAAATCCACTACATACATATAAAAAAAATTATCATCAATCATTACCATATGTTTCAAAACATTGAGCATAATAATATGGTAGTGACTCAATGTTAGAGTGTCGTACACTGACATGCGTCAGACAACAAAAAAAATGTTAAAATTTATAAAATATACCTTCATAAAAATAGCGTCAGCCTTTGGAACACTGACGAACATGTCTCCACCAACATGCTCCACTCCTGGATAAGAAGGAGCGTCTTCGATGACATGAGGCAAATCAAAGTTAATCCCTTTAATAGTGGGATACTTTGAGACAATGGTGTTGATTACAGCTCCGGTACCACCACCTACATCCACAAGAGATTTAAGGCCTTGAAAACCTGTGTAGGTTTCAAGAATTTTCTTCATTGTGATGGTAGAGTGATCAGACATTCCCTTGTTGAAAACTTTGTTAAACCTTGGATCTGTTCCATGGTATTCAAAGGCTGTCATTCCATATGCTTTGTTGAATGGAATGCCCCCATCAAGAACCGCATCTTTAAGGTGGTACCTACAAAGAGTAAGGACTAATGATTAGGGAAAAAAAAATGCATTTTATATAGTTGAATTAATCATAATTTTAATTACTATAAATTAAACTAATCATTTGTTCAACTGAATAAAGTGTATGTCAAATAAGTGTGTATGTATTGTTGTACAACTAGAAATTGTCTAATTGCTATTGGAATCTTTAGAAAAAGATTGATTCACACTCCATTGGTGTTAGGTGAAATATAGAAATGGTGGGGTGAGTTGGTGATTATTCAAATTGGTGGTCCCTTTCTGCCATCTTTATTTTGTTGACTATAGTCCTCGGTATTAAATCCAAATCTTAGTTGGTGGACAATACTCCTCTGCCAATTACTAATTTACACGAGTAAAACGCTTTTCAAAAACCTTAATTAATTTTTAGGCCAACAATCAATATTTAACATTTTGCTTTGTATGATATTACTTTTTATATTATAGTATATGATGTTACTTCTTATATTTAATTATTGAGATATCTGATATATTTTGGTTGTAAACTTTCCATCCAAATGAAAATAATTTCATTATTTAATTTAGTTATTACCTAATTGTGTCTTATTAATGATCATTGCGTCTCAAAGGTAACATCTCAAAGTAATATATATTCTATCCAATATTTAAGGTTTCCAACTCTTGCAACCTCTCACACTATGATAGATCTTCATAGATATTAACAAATTAATCCACCACAAATCCATGATCGTGTTTTCATAAAAAGCTTATTTTTAAAATCAATTATTTTGATATGGAGTTCTTAATCGCAAAAAAAAAAAACAGAGTATATAAGAAATAGTAAAAATACCAGCTTTCCATGAGTACTTTATCCTGATTCATGAGATTAAGAGCAGAAATAGAAACACCATCTTCATTCTTAACCAAGTACTTAGCAACAGTAGCCAAACCGTAGAGTCTCTGAACCTTTCCATCTTCTAGAGTCCTTAAACTACAAGTAAGAATATTGTAACAAGCCAACAAACGCAAGATACGGTCCAACATAACAGGTGCATCAGGGTTGTTTGTGGGAAGGTGAGAAGCAATATCAAGCGGTGAAAGATGAGATCCAGGACCAGATTTAGCAATGATTTCTAAGAGATCAAGTTCGAGAGCGGTTTTTAGGATCATTGGAAGAACAGAAGCGCTTGCTAGTTGCATGGCGAAGAGGTTTGCTTCTTCGTCTGAGACATGGGTTGGTGTTATTTGTGTTTCGCTTGTTGTTGTTGTTGAACCCATTGTTGTTTGATGAGATTGGAGTGGTGGTGGATTCTCAATGTGGGTTTGTGTTATATAGAATAGAAAGAACAAACAACGTATGAAAATATTGGTTGGTTGGGTTTGGTGTGTTGGTTCAATCCATCTAGATATGGGTCCCACTCAACAACCACGTTTAGGACCTACAAAGAGAAATCCTGAATTTGTATTAATAATAATGTAATGTATTTTATGTTGATGAAGATTGGTGAAAATGAAAATTGGGTGTGAATTGAACAGGATCACCGAAACCGAAAGAAGAATATTTAGAGTTAGTGTTAATTCTTGTGTTATAGGAGCAAGGTTGATTTCTATTTCTCAAAGAAATGAATGTGTTTGTTACTTATAGTTTTGAATTGAATAAATCAGACTTTTTATCTCATTAAAGATTATTTTGTTAAATTTGTGTGAGGTTCTTATAAAATAATTAGTTGAGTGATATTAATGATAGTATAGTGTGTTGTGATTAGAACACTTTTAATAATTGTATTTAATAGAGTAATTAGATAAATTGAGATATACCAAACAATGGTATATTCTTAGAAAAAAATTAATATTTATTTGGTATTTTAATGTGACAATTAGTTTTAGACAAATAAGTATTTTTGTTTTATACCTAAAGACAATGAAAGTTTTTGTCAAAATCGACAGACAAATGATTCCTCGAACGAAATAAGATTGAGCTAATACATGTACAACTGAAGATGAGCCAATTCAATCCTTCTTTAATCTACTCAAGGATAAGTATATCGTGGTTGTTACAACTTGTTTTGGACTGGGCCCGACAGGCCCAAAAGCATTACTAAGGCCCAGTCCAAAGGGACTCACTAAGGACCACACTGGGCAAAGGGGGTCGCATCCATGCCCGACACCCTGATGTCCACCTCGACATCTCGATGTCCAGCCCCACGCGGTGAAGTCATGCTCGACACCCTGCCGTCCGGCTCTATGTCCTGGAGTCGAGCTCGACACTCGCTGTCCAGCTCGAGGTCTTGGCGTCGAGCTCGGCACCGTGCTGCGCAGCTCGACAGGGTCTCGAGCTACACGGCTAGGGTAGACTCAGTCCACCGTTGCCCCAACGATACTCCGGAAAGACCGCGTCTCCGTCCGCCCGCACTTCACGCAGCACATCCAGGAAGGGGACCACGTGCTGGTCCCCACTACCCACGTAGAACCTGGCAGTTCCTCCATTGGGCCAAATCCGCCCGGCCCAATGAAGGAACTTTGGCCCAGCGCTGGGGGCTATAAATACCCTCTGTTTCCAGAGGGTCAGGTATTGATCATTCTAACCTCAACTCTATTATCTGCTCGTACTCCCACTGACTTTAGCATCGGAGTGCCTTGCAGGTACCCCCCCCCTCCTCGTTCAAAAAGCTTTCAGCTCGGAGCAAGCCGTGACGGTCCAAACCTTCTGATCAGGTCAGATCAGTGGCGTCGTCTGTGGGAAACAGCTTCCCCGTCTAACGAACAATTCCAAAGACCAAAGCTCAATTCAATTACCTGTCATGGATGATCCAGCTCGTGAAGAACAGCACACCCGCGTCACCGACACCAACAACGGTCCCGCGGACAAGAATGGACACCTCGACAATCTCGGTGATCCCGGCCGCAATGCCACCCCTGCGACAACCGCCCCTGGACCTTCCACCCGCAGGGACGGGAACACTGCGTCTTCCTCGACGACCCCTCCAGCACTCGAAGACGACCCGGAGGCTCTCGCCTATCGCCAAGCTGCCCGGTTCTATGAAGTCCAAGTCCCTGCCGGGGCAGATGCCACGACTCAGGCACTGTTCGCGGCCATCAACCAGACAAATTATCTCCTATTCGCCCAAGGAGAAAGACTAAGGGCACTTGAAAACGATCGACGACCCCCGAGGAGGCATCAGAGGCCACCATCTCCACCTCCTCGGGTCGAAGAAGTTCGACACCCTACTCCCCCACGGAGACATTACAGGGAGAACTCTAGGAGCCCCTCTCCCCCACCAAGGCAGAGGCGGCCCCAATATGAAAGACAGCCCGTCATCCCTACCGAAGAGCCCAGTCGCGACCCATCAAGGCACGACAGGAGACACAACAGAGACGGGCGTGTGACCTTCAACCACCGAGCATCACGCTCGAGGGAATCTCAGCACGACCATCGTGCCCGGCATAACTACAAGACCCCTTCTCTTTCTCCAGAAAGGAGCAACGAGGACGACCCCCGCGGTCCCCTGTCGCAGGCCATCATGGACGCACCTATTCCCCCGGGCATGGAAAAGCCCCCACACCTGAAGGAGTATGATGGAGTGGCGGACCCAGTCGACCACATTGACGGGTTCGAAGCCATGCTCCACTATCACAACGTCGGGGGGCCCATCAAGTGTCGTCTCTTCCCAACAACTCTCAGGAAGGCGGCCATGGACTGGTACAAAGGACTCGCCCCGGGCTCCATAACCTCGTGGCGGAACCTGAAGAACCAGTTCATCAGTTCCTTCACAGCTTCCCGTCGCCACCCGAAGACTGAGGCAGCCCTCGAGGCCATCATTCAAAGACAGGATGAGACTCTGAGGGAATTCATTAACCGCTTCAACCGGGAAGCAATCCAGGTCCCCTGCGCGGACCATATGAAGAGGTACTTGCTGGAGAGGGGCCTCCTCCCCGGCACAGAATTCAGAAAAGCTGTGGGTATTGAAACACCTGCAACTTTTGATGCTCTCCTCGACAAAGCCCGAGCATACATGGACTACGAGGAGAGAGAAGCTGCCAACAGGGCACGAGACTCCAGGGCTCGCAATCATGGCAGCAGCTCGAGACAAGACCCTCCTCCCCGACGGACCGGAGAGAAGAGGAAGGAAGATCGGCCCCGGGAGGTCCGGGAACAAAGGGGCCCCTCGGGCCGGTTCACTGAGTACACTCCGCTCACGGCTTCCCGCGAGCGTATTTTGGCGGAGTGTGCTAGCACAGATTTTAAAGACGGTGGCGTCAAGCGTCCCCGACCAGCTCCTGCCAAGCCAGGAGTAGACAAAAACAAGTACTGTCAGTACCATAGGAGTCATGGTCACTTGACAGAGGACTGCGTCCACCTGAAGGACGCCATCGAAACCCTCATCAAAGGAGGGAGGCTTGCACAGTACAGGCGAAACGACGCTCCCCGTCGGGACGCCCGCGAGGCAAAGGAGCCCGAAGAAGATGCCCGACCATCTGACGAGTCGGTGCCAATCCAGACCGCCTTCTCGGTAACCAGGCCCGAGGATTTCGAACTTCCCGAGCTCCTGCAGGAGCCCCTGACGACACACAGCAGGTGGGAATACTTCCCCTCCGCCATGGTCATCAACGGGGGCGGGTTCAACGACCTCACCATCAACTCAGCCAAGAGGAAGTTGGACGAACTGGTCGACGCAGCTCCTCCACAAACTGTGACTTTCGAAATGGTGAAGGGCAGATCAGAGCCCATCACCTTCTACTTGGAAGAGCTCCCCGGCGGAGCACCGAACGCAGTCATCCCCTTGCTGATAAGGGCAAAGATGGCCAATTTTGACGTGCATCGCATCCTGGTCGACGAAGGGAGTTCCGTCGACGTGATGTACACCCAGCTGTTCCGGACCTTACAACTGGACGACTCACATCTGTCTCCGTATATAGGTTCGGACCTTCAAGGCTTCAACGGCTCGACTTCCAAACCTTGGGGATATGTCGAGCTCCTCGTGACGTTCGGGGAAGGAACTGCTACAAGACAGGTGAAGGTCCGCTTCCTCGTCATTGACTGCCCGTCCCTATACAATTGCATCTTGGGGAGGCCGACATTGGCGGAGCTGACAGCGGTTCCCTCAACTGTCCATCTAAAAATGAAGTTCTATACCAAGAGGGCAAGGGTAGCCACCATCCAGGGCGACCTCGCTGCTGCCCGCAGGTGCTTCAACGCCGCTTCAAGGGGACGGGATACTGTCGACGTGGGTACCAGCACAAGGCCCATCAAGAAGACAAAGCAAGAGCCCGACAGAGCATCTCCCGAGGTAGAAGTTCAGAAGGCTCCACCAAAGGTCGACTCCATAGCCCTCGACGCCCGCTTCGACCAAGACGAGCCAGCCAGCAGCGAGCAAATCCCCCTCCGACCTATTCCGGACGGCGATTTCGAACTCGTTCCCCTCGGAGCAGACCCGACCAAGGGAGTGAAGATTGGCAAGGACCTCCCCGACTTGGCCAGGAAGCAAATCAAGGCCTGTCTGCGCGAGAATGCTGATCTCTTCGCCTGGAGCGCTGCAGAGATGCCCAGACTCGACCCTGAGGTCGCCTGTCATCACCTCACCATTGATCCAGCCGCCAAGGCCGTAGTACAACGTAGGCGTAGGCAGTCTCCAGAAAAAACGGAGGCTGCTGAAAAAGCTGTAAAAGACCTCTTAGAGGCAAATTTTATTTCTGAAGCCCGGTATTCCACCTGGCTGTCAAATGTTGTACTTGTCAAAAAGAATAATGGAAAATGGAGAATGTGTGTTGACTATACCGACCTCAACCGGGCTTGCCCGAAGGATGCTTTTCCTCTACCTAACATCGACATGCTGGTCGACAATTCGGCCGGCTACAAGACTTTGTCGTTCATGGACGCCTACTCGGGATACAATCAAATCCCAATGGCCCTGGGCGATAAACGCTGCACGGCGTTCATGACCAGCTCGGGCAACTATTACTACAACGTAATGCCCTTCGGACTGAAGAACGCCGGTGCGACTTACCAACGCATGATGAACAAAGTGTTCAACAAACAGATCGGCGACATGCTCGAGGTATATATGGACGACATGATCGTCAAATCTCGAGCAGACACCGATCACGCAGCTCATCTCAAGACTGTCTTCGCCCAAGCAAGACAATGCAAAATGAGGTTCAACCCCGAGAAGTGCACGTTCGGGGTCAAGGCATGAAAATTCCTCGGATTCTATCTAACAGAACGAGGGATTGAAGCCAACCCCGACAAGTGTCGGGCGTTCTCCGACCTCCCGACACCAACGTCGAAGAAGTCGATACAGATCATGAACGGCATGTTGACGTCACTATCACGCTTCGTCGCGAAGTCCGCTCAGCACGCCCTTCCTTTTTTCAAACTCCTTCGAAAGGAAGCAGCCTTCGAATGGACCGAGGAATGCGAACACGCACTTCGCCATCTGAAGCAGAGCCTGTCTCAACCGCCCGTGTTGTCCCGACCAGATGACGACGAGCCACTATACCTATACTTGGCTGTATCAAACGAAGCCATCAGTGCAGCTCTTGTCCGCGAGACTCCTGACGGGCAGAAACCTGTCTACTTCACGAGCAAAGCCTTACAAGGCCCCGAAAGCAGATATCAACAAATAGAAAAGGTTGCTCTGGCCCTCGTCAACGCTGCGAGGAGGCTCAGACACTACTTTCTAGCACACACCATCATCGTGCGAACCGATCAACCGGTGAGGCAACTCCTGGGTCGGCCAGATATGGCGGGCAGAATGCTGAAGTGGTCCCTGGAACTCTCTGAATTCGACATTCAGTACGAGAGCAGGAAAGCCCTGAAAGCACAAGCCTTGGCCGACTTCGTCGCCGAGATGACCCCTAACGACATTCCCCCGGGAAAGGAACACAAATGGACCATCTTCGTCGACGGAGCCTCCAGTGCGTCCGGAAGCGGCGCAGGGATCCTCCTCGAAAACGAAGAAGGTGTGGTAATCGAGCACTCCTTGGTTCTCTCCTTCCCGACGTCAAATAACCAGGCAGAATACGAAGCCCTGCTCGCAGGACTGAGACTAGCCGAGGACCTAGGAGCCCGTGAAGTTCAAATTTACACCGACTCCCAACTCGTCGCTTCCCAAGTACAGGGAAGCTACCAGGCCAAGAATGACAACCTCATTGAGTACTTGAACTTAGTCAAAAAACACATGGCAAAGTTCGTACGAGCAGAAATCTCTCACGTTCCCCGCGAGCAAAACACGAGGGCGGACATACTGTCCAAACTCGCGAGCACACGAAAGAAAGGCGGGAATAAATCCGTCATCCAGGAATCTCTGGCACGTCCGAGCATCGAACCACCCTCGACTACGGTCGAGGTCCACGCCATCGGGGACGCCACGTCTTGGATGACCCTGGTCTATAATTTCCTAACAAAGGGAGAACTTCCGACGAACCAGGCCGACGCTGCCATAATAAAGCGGCGAGCATGTTCCTATGTTGTTCTCGAGCAGAAACTGTACCGAAGGGGATTCTCCATTCCCCTCCTGAAATGCATTGACGAGTCCTCCATCCCCGACGTACTGCGGGAGATACACGAAGGCATCAACGCCCAGCACATGGGCGGTAAATCCTTGGCAAGGAAAGCCCTTCGAGCAGGATACTACTGGCCGACGATGCAACAGGACGCCAAGGAACACGTGAAAAAATGTGACAAGTGCCAGAAGCACGGAGATATGCACCTCGCCCCCCCGCACGAGCTGAACACATTGTCGTCCCCATGGCCGTTCGCCTGGTGGGGCATGGACATCCTCGGGCCCTTCGTGCAAGGGACCTATCAGAACAAGTTTCTAATCGTCGCCGTGGATTACTTCACGAAGTGGATCGAGGCCGAGGCACTCGCAAAAATCACCTCACACAACATCCTCCGTTTCTACAAAAGAAACGTGCTCGCCAGGTTCGGAATTCCGCAGGCACTGGTGACCGACAACGGTACCCAGTTCACCGACCACGGATTCCGAGACTTCGTCACCAAACTGGGGACCAAACAACACTTCACCTCGGTCGAACATCCTCAGACCAACGGGCAAGCCGAAGCCGCGAACAAAGTCATCCTCCGAGGGCTCAAACGTCGACTCGGCGAAGCCAAAAGAGGATGGGTCGAGGAGCTCCACAGCGTCCTGTGGGCATACCGCACCACACCCCACTCAACGACGGGGGAAACACCGTTCCGACTGACCTACGACACCGAAGCTGTCATCCCGGTCGAAATCATGGAACCATCCCGTCGAACGGAGGAGCCCCTCGACGAAGAGATGAATGACGAAGCACTAAGGGATGAACTCGACCTAGTCGAGGAAATTCGATTGGGGGCTGCCCTGCGCGAAGCCACCCTAAAACAACGAGTGGCTCTACGCCACAACGACAAGGTCATCAAGCGCGAGTTCCAAATAGGCAGCCTGGTACTACGCAGGAACCAGAAAGACTCCCGCGAAGGGAAATTTGCTGCGAACTGGGAAGGACCTTACCGCGTCCACGGCACCACGGGTACCGGGGCGTACTACCTCGAGCAGTTAGAAGGAGAGCCATTACCAAGACCCTGGAATGCTGCCAAGTTGAAGCAGTACTACAGTTAGAAACTGTCAACACCTAGGACCCTCGACCAGCAGCAACCACGCTCGGGCAACGAGGAAAAACGTCCAATTTCGTTTAAGGCTAAGGTACAGGCCCGACACACGACCAAAATGGCACGGCATCGCGCGGTAAACGATGACGATCATTAGTGCCCGACGTGGACAGCTGTACCGAGCCCCACCGTCGTCGTACCCATAAGGCAGGACACCCAACTCGCGATGGGCAGTTCACGCCAAGGGCGAATCGTCCCTAACGGGCTCCACGCCCGACTGAGCAACCTCGCTCCTAATTGCCCGACATTCCATCAAGAATAACGGGACATCTACAAGGGTCAAAAGAAAATCTCTCCCCTCGAGCGCAACACTTAGGAGACCCCGGCCAATCAAAATAGGGCCGAGATTGCATACAAGTGGAGACGAGCAGATTCGCTCGCCAAGTCAAAACCACCCACGGGCATTCCTCGAGCCCGTGGCTTAGGCTAAATCCATACGAGCATGTGATTTCAAACAAGGGCAAAAAAAAATCCAAAATGAATAACAAGGTATAAACGCCCGAAGGCAACAAAGCAATATTAAACCGACCAAGAAGGCCGGCGGTGTTCAAAACATACAATAAACGGGCACGCAGGCCCAAAGAATACGAATACAAATATCAAGGGCACGCAGGCCCGCTATCCTACTCAAACTTCCACATTATCATCATTGTCGACGCCAGGAGAGTCGGGCGGAGGAACGATCATGCCACCTATAACCCGGTGTGTGTGACCGATACCCTCAGTAACCAGACCGGGGTTTAGCAATGAGAGCTAATCGACTGCAGAATTGAACCCGTTTTCCAGAGCACCGACGCAGTCCGCCTCGAGGAGCCGGATGTGGGCGACCAGCTCAGCCCGACTCTTCAAAGTCACTATGTCCTCGGGCTCATCTTCGGCAGGTTGCAGGACAGCATTCATTTCCTCAACCTGTTTACCCAGGCGTTCGACTTCGGCAGCCAAGCGATCCCTGTCGGTCCGGAGCAACTCCCCTTCCTCAGTCAACCTCCCCGACTTCTCCTTTTCCAGGGTCAGCATCTCCCTCTCGGCATCAAGTATCGCGGTCTGCTCTCGGAACATCTCCTCGGAGCGTTCCAGAGCGACCTTCAACTTCCGCGAGCTCGCAGTCAAGGCCGCCTTCTCCTGCTCGAGCTCTTCAACACGAGCAGCATCCCCTGCATCCTCAGATAACACCAAAGCCATTTCGGCCATTTTTACCAGCCCGTCCATGCTGGCGGCCAGATAGGCCTTCCTTTCTTCTTTACTCATCTTCTTTATGGCCTCAGCTTCATGAGCGACCACTGTCGGAGGGAATCGCTCGAAAAAGCCCGCCTCTTCGAAGCAAGGGGGGAAGGCAAAAGATTGAACAGCACCGGCATCTTCCCCGACAGTCGAACCGCCTTCCACGCGGGTCCTCTTCCTCTGCGTCAAAACGGCGCTGGGGTCAATCTCCTCGACCTCTGGATCTGACGCGGGTCCCGAGCTCGACGTCGAGTCCACCCTCACCGACTGAGGAGCGTTCGGACTTTGTGGCGGTCCCATTCTCGTCGTCTGCGGGGCCTTCACGACCCTCCTGCCTCGCCTCTGGTCGGTTGACAATTTCAGGAGCCTTTCATGTCGGCTAGCCATCGTACCTGCACGAAATAAAGGAAAAGTCAGTATCGAGCAAACTGCATAAATAAATGACGAATAAAGAATTTCAAGCAAACAACCTAACAGGCGGGCTGCCTGCCTATATGTCGGACATTCCACCAGCGCCTTGGTGTCGATCGGGCGAGACTCGAACGTCGGGTAACCGTCTTTGTCGAGGATATCATCCCCTTCCCGCGTAACCCATTGGGCGGGATGAAAACTGTCGACAAACCGGCAAAGAGCCTCGTACGACCGCTGATCTTCCGAGCACATGTCCCCGACAGCGGTATGGAAATAACCTGTCCCATGCTCGTAATGTCGGGACATCCAGTACACCGGGAACTTAGCCCTACGACCTAACACGGGGCTCCCGTCGTCGGCCACCATCGCTTCCCCATCATCGTCGCTCACTGGCCCCTCCTCCTCGAAAAGGGAATCTAAAGCAGAGTCGGTAATAGGGCGCACAACATACCACTTGTCCTTGAACCCCCTCACAGAGTCCATATACATCTTAAACAGCCTCCTCGACTGCTTCAGGGACACCCAGCTGTGCTTCCCTCCTCGGGACTGACGCTGTAGGTGAAATACCCGAAAGAAAAGAGGGATGGTCGCCCCTATCCTCAAGTAGCGACACGTCAACTCAAACGCCCGGATGAAGGCGAGAGAGTTTGGGTGTAGCTGGGACGGGGCCAGCTCCAAATGCATAAAGACCCCGGTCTGAAAATCAGTGAACGGCAGCCGCAGCCCTAAGTCTTTAAACGCGATCTCATACATCGCGAGGCTGTAGTTCGGATACACCGAGCAAATTCTTGCATTGGTCGACGGAAGCATGACCACGAAGTTCTGCTGGAAGTCGGGCTGGTCTTGACCCTCTTCAATGACAGTGAATGGATGTCGGTCATCCCTGCTATATATCGACGCTGTCCCGCGAGGCTCGACACCCACCCATTCCAGCAATGGGTCGGTCACAGTATCTATAAGGGTGGCCGACTCGTCGGCACTCTGTTCTTCGCGATCACGACGTCCGGAGGAGCTCGGCTCATCCGCCATGGTTACCTGCAGAGCACGGGAAACCAATCAGTTGAGCATGAAGTCCTATGCTCGACATAATCATGTCGTCCCATACACGACTTCACAAGTCCGTTTTCACAAATGGATGTTTCCCCGACTCTCCTGAACCCACTGTTCTTCCTCAAAACCAACTGCGCGGCCACTCTTCAAGCATGTCGGCCCGAGCTATGAACATGGCGAGCCGCACTATGAAGCCCACGGCCACGACCATAAACATACCGGGCACCGTCATGAATCAGGCGCCCAGGATCATGAAGACCCCGGGCAGCTCTGAAGTTTTTCACCTAAAACTATGAATATGTCGGCCACAAACATGCGTTTGTCGGTCCTAGACATGAATCTGTCGGGCAAAACGCGAGTTTACCGGGCTAGTCCCACGCGCACGGTCCTAAAACGTCTACAAATTCCAGGAATCATGCATTCTAAACGGAAAAATGAAGAAAGTAGATTACTTACTTGGATCAAAGTTTGGGATTTGACTAAGAAATGGAAGAATCTGAGACGGGAAGTCGCAACTGGAGAAAGTGTTGAGAACGGCAACGGAGAGAGCACGGAGAACGGAAAACGTATTATGGGGCCCAAGGATCCTATTTATAGTGATGACGTGGAATACCAAACGTCACCTCGTTCAACCACGGACTCCATCTCCTCGACGCGCTGCTCCCAATGTAATGATGGCCCTACCCCCCTAGGGTGGCGGCACAACTCCCGAAAGATGCCTCGTATGCTCGACCGACACGCCCGGTACGGATCCTCCACGCATCCACCACCGAGGACGTCTCCGAGCACGACACGAGGAGGCCCCTCGAGGGCCCACACCTCCATCCCGGGCACGAGACCTCAGCGACGGAACAACTTGGTTTCAAGTCATGGCTCCTCGCAAAGGAACCACGACTTGGGGGGCTCCTGTTCTGGACTGGGCCCGACAGGCCCAAAAGCATTACTAAGGCCCAGTCCAAAGGGACTCACTAAGGACCACACTGGGCAAAGGGGGTCGCATCCATGCCCGACACCCTGATGTCCACCTCGACATCTCGATGTCCAGCCCTACACGGTGAAGTCATGCTCGACACCCTGCCGTCCGGCTCTTTGTCCTGGAGTCCAGCTCGACACTCGCTGTCCAGCTCGAGGTCTTGGCGTCGAGCTCGGCACCGTGCTGCGCAACTCGACAGGGTCTCGAGCTACACGGCTAGGGTAGACTCAGTCCACCGTTGCCCCAACGATACTCCGGAAAGACCGCGTCTCCGTCCGCCCGCACTTCACGCAGCACATCCAGGAAGGGGACCACGTGCTGGTCCCCACTACCCACGTAGAACCTGGCAGTTCCTCCATTGGGCCAAATCCGCCCGGCCCAATGAAGGAACCTTGGCCCAGCGCTGGGGGCTATAAATACCCTCTGTTTCCAGAGGGTCAGGTATTGATCATTCTAACCTCAACTCTATTATCTGCTCGTACTCCCACTGACTTTAGCATCGGAGTGCCTTGCAGGTACCCCCCCCTCCTCGTTCAAAAAGCTTTCAGCTCGGAGCAAGCCGTGACGGTCCAAACCTTCTGATCAGGTCAGATCACAACTATAGAATGGTTAATTGGGTTTTTTTGGTGTTGTGGAAAAACAAACCATTGAAAAAAAAGAGAGGAATAAAATAATAACACAAGATATTAACGTTGAAATTTCAAAATCAGAGAAAAAAATTATGATCGTTGTCAATAGACAATCAAAGAATTGTTAAATTGTAATTCATATGTGTCAAAAGAAGATTTGATTTGTTTAGATTTAAATAGATTTGAATTTAAATCTAGATTAGATTTGATTTAGTAAAGAGATATTTTGGGTTTGAGTTTAGCTTAGGGAGCAAGTTAACCTAAATCTATAAATAGAGGGAGTAACCCCTATTTTGTAATTTAAGTCATTCACAGTATTTTGCAGTTGCAAAGTGAATTAATAAAGTTTCCACAGTTTGTGGGCAGAGAGAAACTCTGCAGAAATATCTCTATTGTCTTTTCTTTATTTGTCTCATAACTAATCATCAAGTGGTGGTCGAAATTCATCATTGAATATTGGTGGATTTCCAATATCTGGTATCAAGAGCTTGTGTTACGATTCAAGGGAAGTGTCAATCAAGAACGATTGAAGAATTCACGATGACAAGTTATGGGAATGCAAACTATCCAGCAATGCTGCCAATTCTGAAAGTTGACAACTATGAGAATTGGTGCAAGCAGATGAAAGTCCTATTAAGGTGTCAAGGCCTTTGGGACCTTGTAAAAGATGGAGTCGAAGCGCTTGGCGAAAACGCTTCAGAAGAAGAAAAGAAGAAATATATTGAATCTGAGAAACAGAGTTATAAAGCATTGTTTATAATTCATCAATGTGTCAGCCCAGACAATTTCGAGAAGATTAGTGATTCAGAATCTGCAAAAGAAGCTTGGGAGATCCTTGAGAAGTCTTTTGGAGGCGCTGAGAAGGTGAAAGAAGTGAGGTTACAAACTCACAAAAGGACCTATGAACTGCTTCAGATGGAAGACAGTGAAAACATATCTGATTTCTTCACTAGAGTTACAAAACTAGTGAATCAAATCAAGACATGTGGAGAAACATTAACGACAAGAGTTGTTATTTCGAAGATCTTGAGATCCTTAGCTCCTAAGTTCGACCACATAGTGGTGGAGATCGAAGAGGGGAAAGACTTGTCGAAATTGACAAAGGGAGAGCTTCAAGAGACGCTCGAATCTCATGAACAAAGAATGAACGAAAGGGCTGCAGGAAAATCGAAGAGTGATGTGGCCTTGCAGGCACATTCAGCAAAAGAGACCAAAGGCAAAGGAAAGTATTTCGACAGAAGTAGAGGTGGCTACAACAAATCGAATGGTAGAGGAAACCAAATCGAAGGAGACGTGTCGAATCAAAGAAGACCACACCAAGGCAACCAAAGAGGTGGTGCTGCAAACAGAGGAAGAGGTGGTGGTCGAAAACCTGATAAGAGTCACATTCAATGTTACAATTGTCAGAGGTATGGTCACTATTCGAGTGATTGTCCAGAAAAACGAAAGAATCAAGAAACTGATGCAAAGCTTGCAAAACATGAAGAAGAAGAAGAGATGATGCTGATGGTCACAACAAGAGATGAAGACAGATTCAAGGACCAATGGTATTTGGATTCAGGATGTTCATCACATATGTCTGGAAGGAAAGACTGGTTCGTCAATATAAAACCCTCAACGAAGAATATGGTAAAATTTGAAAATGACAACACACTAGCAGCTGAAGGTATTGGTGATGTTAGGATCATGAGGAAAGATGGAAAGAAGTCAGTAATTTCGAATGTATTGTACATACCAGGCATGAAGAGCAATTTGCTCAGTATAGGGCAGTTGGTCGAAAAGAATTATAAAGTGTCAATCGAAGATAAGTTGATGAGTGTCGTTGATGCAAATGGGAGAGTAATCTTGAAGGCTCCTATGTCTCATAATCAAACCTTCAAGATTGAACTAAATGTGATGGAACACAAGTGCCTTTCGACCGCAGCTAGCAGAGATGAATGGATATGGCATTATAGACTTGGTCATCTCAACTTCAGAGACATCAGAAATTTGAAGAGAAGAAATATGGTTTCAGGATTGCCTGAAATTGACATTCCAAACGAAGTATGTGAAGAATGTGTGCAGGCGAAGCAACACAAGAATAGCTTCAGCAAGGATGCAGGAAGCAGATCGAAGGCTAATCTCGAAGTCATATACTCTGATGTATGTGGACCAATTCAGGTGGATTCGATGGGAGGTAACAAATACTTTGTTACATTCATAGATGATTTCAGTCGAAAGCTATGGACTTACCTGATCAAGAAGAAAAGTGAAGTGTTCGAAGTATTCAGCAAGTTCAAGTCCATGGTCGAAAGACAAAGTGGTCGAAAGCTCAAAGTTTTGAGAACCGATGGTGGAGGAGAATATGTGTTGAAAGACTTCGACAAATTATGTGAAAAGGAAGGGATTGTGCATGAGGTGGTGCCACCCTATACTCCACAGCAAAATGGAACTGCAGAAAGGAAAAATCGAACCATCATGAACATGGTGAGAAGTATGTTGAAAGGCAAGAATTTACCCAAAGAGTTCTGGGGTGAAGCTGTTTCGACTGCAACATACATTTTGAACAGAAGTCCTACAAAGAATCTAGAAGGAATTACTCCAGAAGAATGTTGGTCTGGTGTGAAGCCTAGCTTAAGTCATCTGAAAGTATTTGGATCTATTGCACATAGACATGTGCCAGATCAGTTGAGAAATAAACTTGATGACAAGTCAAGTCAAATGATCCTAGTTGGATATCATTCGACAGGAGGCTACAAGTTGTTCGATCCAGAGAACAAGAAGATTGTGATCAGTAGGGACGTGATCATAGATGAGTTCAAAGAATGGGATTGGACTGAAAATGTCAAGAAAGATTCAGTGGGAATCTTATTCGAAGAGCCAGAAACTCAAGTCGAAAGAGAAGTTCGACAAGAGGAGCCAGCAAATATACCCAGTACAAGCAGACCTCAAAGAACAAGACGCATGCCTGCAAGATTGCAAGATTGTGTGATTACATCAGATGATGTGATAGATGATGAAGGTGAGCTGGTACATTATGCTTTCTATGCAGATGTCGAACCTGTTAATGCAGCTGAAGCATTAAAGGATTCGAAGTGGGTGAAAGCAATGAACGAAGAAGTAAAGTCTATCGAAGACAACAACACTTGGTCACTTGTCGAATTTCCCCAAGGCAAGAAGGCAATTGATGTCAAGTGGGTATACAAAGTGAAGACGAATTCGAAAGGTGAAGTAACTCGACACAAAGCAAGACTTGTGGCGAAAGGATTTCTACAGAAAGAAGGAATAGACTTTGACGAAGTTTTTGCACCTGTTGCTAGGATCGAAACAATCAGGCTGGTTGTTGGTCTAGCAGAAATCAACAGTTGGCACATATGTCAGATGGACGTGAAGTGTGCATTCCTAAATGGACCCTTAGATGAAGAAGTCTATGTTAAACAACCAGTTGGGTTTGTGAAACATGACGAAGAAAGAAAGGTGTACAGGCTACATAAAGCCCTGTATGGTTTGAAACAAGCTCCAAGGGCTTGGAATAAGAAAATTGATAGTTTTCTAAGGGAGAAGGAATTTGTGAAGTGCATAATTGAACATGGAGTATATGTAAGAAGAAGCAAGAGTAAATTGCTTATACTATGTCTCTATGTAGATGATTTGTTGATAACAGGTAGCTGCAAGAGTGAGATCGAAGACTTCAAAGTTGACCTTAGCAAGGAATTCGAAATGTCTGATTTGGGTGAGATTTCATATTTCCTTGGTATCGAATTCTACAAGAGCAGTAGAGGTTTGATGATGCATCAAAGAAGATATGCAGGAGAAATTCTCAAAAGGTTTGAGATGGAAGAATGCAACGCAACTTCGACACCTGCAGAACCAAGACTGCAACTGTCGAAAGATGCTGATGAAGATGATGTTGATCCAACCCAATACAGAAGACTTATTGGATCATTGAGATACCTTTGTCATACAAGGCCTGACTTAGCATACAGCGTAGGTATGGTAAGTAGATTTATGCAGAAGCCAAAGGTATCACATCTAGCAGCTGTGAAGAGGATACTAAGGTATCTCAAAGGAACTTTCGATTATGGCATTTTGTTTCCTGCAGTTGATAAAGGAAAAGAATGCAAGTTAGTGGGATACACTGATTCGAGTTGGTGTAGTGATGCTGAAGATCGAAAGTCAACAGCAGGATATGTGTTTATGCTAGGTGGTGCAACAATTGCTTGGAGTTCGAGAAAAGAACCAGTAGTGGCATTATCATCATGCGAAGCAGAATACATAGCTGCTTCTCTGTGTGCATGTCAAGCAACCTGGATGGTGAACTTGGTCGAAGAGATAACAGGGAAAAATCATGGAGCAATTACCATGAAGATAGACAGCATGTCAGCTATCAATCTGGCGAAGAACCCAATAGCACATGGTCGAAGTAAGCACATCGAAATGAGGTTCCATTATCTTCGAGAGCAGGTAGTAGATGGGAAGATGAATTTGGAACACTGCAAAACTGAGAATCAGATTGCAGACATCATGACTAAGGGAGTGCAGGTCGAAGTATTCAGAAAGCTAAGGGCCATGATGAACATAGACAGTTTAGACACAATGAATTAGGTGGTGTGTTAAATTGTAATTCATATGTGTCAAAAGAAGATTTGATTTGTTTAGATTTAAATAGATTTGAATTTAAATCTAGATTAGATTTGATTTAGTAAAGAGATATTTTGGGCTTGGGTTTAGCTTAGGGAGTAATCTAACCTAAATCTATAAATAGAGGGAGTAAACCCTATTTTGTAATTTAAGTCATTCACAGTATTTTGCAGTTGCAAAGTGAATTAATAAAGTTTCCACAGTTTGTGGGCAGAGAGAAACTCTGCAGAAATATCTCTATTGTCTTTTCTTTGTTTGTCTCATAACTAATCATCAAGTGGTGGTCGAAATTCATCATTGAATATTGGTGGATTTCCAACAAGAATAATACTATATAAAAATTATTACAACGCATAATATACATTCAACTAACTCAGACCTCCCAATCAGTGGCGGAGTCAGAAAAATTCTAAAGCCTGAACAAAAATTAAAGACTACAAATTCACACTGTAATATATAAAATAGTCGTCAATCAAAATAAAAGAGACTCGTCATTTTGTCAACAAAAGTATAATTTAAAAATAAAAGAGATGAATCATAACCTTACAATAGCGGGTTAAATAAAATCACGAGGCAAATGTCTTTTCCGAGACTTTTTTTGCAGTGAATAATCGAATAGTAACAATATCATCAAGTGACTTGAATATCTACCGTTCGGTGTAACATACCATCAAGTCATTGAATCACACATCGTTGATCTTATTACGCAATTTAGACTTGATAATCTTCATTGATGAAAAAGCTTTTTCAACAGATGTTTTAGATATCGGCAATATCAAAGCTAACTTAATAAGTTTGTAAACCAATGGAAATACCAAATGTTTCTCAGTTTGAACCATCTTCATAGCCAAACTTTGAACATCTTCACAAGTAGAAAATGAAGTATTTCTTTTCATTTGAAGAACATAAGTGTCAAGTTGATCCCTTATTGTTCCACGATCATCATCAAAAAAGTCTACATGATAAATATCAACAAGACGAGAAAACTTATCAACATCAATGTGACCAATGCTACAAGACCACAAGAGAGGGAGACACCACATCTCAACTCAAAACTTCAAAGTGTTAGATAAATGAGTCTTCTCTCTTATAAATCCCATATTCCACCCATTCATTGGTAATATGGGACTTTAATCACTTACACTTGCATCCAACATTCTCCGCCACAAGTGTGAATCCCCACATCCTATAACAGGATCCGACCCCGGATCCAGCTCCCGCTGTTTGGAGCTTGGAATGACGATGTTGGTTGTGCCGTTTCAACCAAGATTCGATAACCAAACAAAAAATACTAGATTTGAAGCAATGGAACCCAAAATTCACTGATGAGGTTAATTGTGTCGCCTCAACCATAACCATCAACATGAAAAAAATACCCCGAACTCACGATGATGTTGGTCGTGACGTCTCAACCATAACCATCAACGTGTAGAAAAATATACCCCAAATTCATGATGATATTGGTCGTGTTGTCTCAACCATTATCAACATGAAGAAAATGAACCTCAAACTCATGATGATATTGGTCGTGTCATCTCAATCATTATCAACATGAAGAAAATAAACCCCAAATTCATAATGATATTGGTCGTGTCATCTCAACCATTATCAACATGAAGAAAATGAACCCCAAACTCATGATGATGTTGGTTGTGTCGTCTTAACCATAACCATCAATGTGTAGAAAAATATACCCCAAATTCATGACGATATTGATCGTGTCGTCTCAACCATTATCAACATGAAGAAAATGAACCCCAAACTCATGATGATATTGGTCGTGTCGTCTCAGCCATTATCAACATGAAGAAAATAAACCCCAAATTCATGATGATATTGGTCGTGTCGTCTCAACCATTATCAACTTGATGAAAATGAACCCCAAACTCATGATGATATTGGTTGTGTCGTCTCAACCATTATCAATATGAAGAAAATAAACCCCAAATTCATGATGATATTTGTCGTGTCGTCTAAACTATTATCAACATGAAGAGAATAAACCCCAAATTCATGATGATATTGGTCGTGTCATCTCAACCATTATCAACATGAAGAGAATGAACCCCAAACTCATGATGATATTGGTCGTATCGTCTCAACTATTATCAACATGCAGAAAATAAACCCCAAATTCATGATGATATTGGTCGTGTCATCTCAACCATTATCAACATGAAGAAAATTAACCCCAAAAGAATTTGTAATCTTAACCAGAGTAGTTTGCAAGATGACATGTATGCACAATTCCCTAAACAGATGTGTTATCCAAGTGTGATGTATGCCCTAAATGTTTGTATGTGTATGTACAAGAATGCTTATGTGCTTATGCCCCAAATGTTCGTATGTGCATGCCCCAAGTATGTGTGTGCCTCAAATGTATGTGTATTCCCCGAATGTATGTGTATGTCCTGAATGTATGTGTATGCTTTTGATAGATATCTTTTTTTTTTGTTAAACCATCAGATTCTCGTAGTTACCAAATCCCCGACAGTGTTTGCTGCCCATTGTTGTATCTTCAAGTGGATTTGGATTTGGTGAAAGATGTTAGTGAGGTCTTGATGTCTGTATCATAGGCGTAGGCGTAGGCGTGGACGTAGTACATGGACATTAGCGTGACTATTGACATAGTCGCGAACATAGACGGGGGCGTTGAGATAAGTGTGGACGTGGACGTAAGTGTGGCTATTCCTTCAATTCTCTTCTAACCAAAATGTTTTTCGGTGTTTTTATCAAATGCTTTTATTGGTATGTCAATTCCCCAACATGATTTCAAACAATATTCATAGAAATAAATATAGTACTCTGTAAACAAATCTAAAAGAAAGAAATGCAATTGAAATATTTGAAGAAAACTTCAACATTTTTTATCGATAAATGTGCCTCTGAACAGGCAAGTGTACAAGATGCAATCCCTAGAAAGTGATAATTACATAAAATTTTGATAAAAAGTTGTAAATGGCAATGAAAATGATGATTGCTACTGCTATTTTCCCCAATAGTCTCTTGATAGCTCCAATCTTCTTTGCTTTAGAGTCGAATGATTTAGACCAATCCCTTCCTTCGTGGTTCATAGTCGTGGTTCTTAGATCGCAGTCTTTTTGTTCTTTATTTCTTTGAATAAAATCGCTAATTTTTGCCTGGATCGCCCTTTCGGGTTTTCAATCCACCGAGATAATTTTTTTTGCGTATGTCCCTAATTTTTTCCTGGATCGCCCTTTTAGGGTTTTCAATCCACTAGGACGCTCGTTTTTGCCTAAGTCGCCTTTTTTAGGGGTCTATCTTAGCGAGCTTTCTTATACATAGTATTTTTTGACTGCGTCTGTATTTTCCGGATGTGGTAATTCTTCCCCATCCATTGTTGTGAGGATAAGACCACCACGGGAGAATTTTTACCATAAATGGACCCTCGTAACTGGGTGTCCATTTACCACATGAATCGAGGCGGGGTAGCAGAATCTTTTTGAGTACCAAGTCCCCTTCTTTAAATACGCGAGGACGGACTTTCTTATCGAAGGCTTTCTTCATCCGTTTCTGGTATAATTGACCATGGTACACAGTTGTCAAGCATTTTTCTTCAATGAGGTTGAGTTGATCAAGTCGTGTTTGAACCCATTCGGCTTCTTCGATCTTAGTTTCCATTAGAACTCGGAGTGATGGAATTTCTATCTCAAACGAGAGTACCGCCTCTATACCGTATACTAGTGGAAAAAGAGTTGCACCTGTTGACGTGCGTACAGAAGTACGATAGCTATGTAAAGCAAAAGGAAGCATTTCATGCCAATCTCTGTATTTCTTCACCATCTTCTGAATGATTTTCTTGATATTATTGTTTGCATCTTCGACGGCCCCGCTCATCTTAAGTCAATATGGTGAGGAATCATGATGCTCGATCTTGAAATTGTCGCATAATTCTTTCATCATTTTGTTATTCAGATTAGCCCCGTTATCAGTTATGGTCCTTTTTGGAACCCCATATTTGCATATGAGATTTTGTTTGATGAAACGAGTGACCACTTGGATTGTCACATTCGCGTATGATGTTGCCTTTACCTATTTGGTGAAGTAATCAATGTTGACTAGTATAAATCGGTGTTCGTTAGATGCCTCCAGTTTGATCATACCTATCATATTGATTCCCCATATTGAGAACGACCAAGGAGAGCTCATGACATTCAGAGGAGTAGGTGGTATATTCATTTTATCAATGTAGATTTGGCATTTATGACAGGTTTTTGTATAATGATAACAATATTCTTCCATTGTTAACCAGTAATACCTTTCCCGTAGGATTTTTCTTGCCATAGTATGCCCATTTGTATGGGTTCCGGAGGTGACTTTGTAGATTTCCCTCATAAGCGTATTTGCTTCTTGTTTCTCCATACACCTGAGTAGCACCATATCGTAATTTCTTTTGTACATTACATTACCACTCAAAGAATTTGATGCTAGCCTTCGTAGAGTTCGTTTGTCGGTAATAGAGGCATTTTCTGGATATTCTTGCTTTTCAAGATATCTCTTGATGTCATAGAACTGAGGATTGTCATTCGGTCCTTATTCAATAGAGAGACGGTGTGATGGCTCTTCAAAATGTTTGATAGTGATGTGTGGCTCATGGTTGGTCCAGGTTACCTTAAACATAGCTGACAAGGTTGCTAGAGCATCTGCCATTTGGTTTTCTTCTCGCAGGATGTGGTTGAAAGTAATTTCAGTAAATTCTGCAGCTAGCTTCAAAACATTATCCCGATATGGAATCAAGTTTGGGTATTTAGTATCTCATTCACCTTTGACTTGACATATGACCAATGCGGAGTCTCCTAATACTTCAAGGTATTTGATTCACAGGTCGATGGCAGCTTCCAGCCCTAGGATGCAAGCTTCATATTAGGCGATATTATTGGTGCAGTCGAAACATAACCTTGCAGTGTAAGGTTTATGATAATTATTTGGAGAAGTTAAAACTGCCCCGATACCATGTCCCAATGCATTTGAAGCTCTGTCGAACATGAGTGTCCACCATGCCCCTAGTTCAGGTCCTTTATCGGGTCCTGGTATTTCGTAGTCATCAATAGCCATAACATCTTCTTCTGGAAAGTCAAATTTCATGGGCTGATACTCTGGCAATGGTTGATGGGCTAGACGATCAGCTAGTACACTACCTTTGATAGCCTTTTGAGTAACATATAATATTTTGTACTCTGATAGTAACATATGCCATCGAGCAATCCTCTCTGTAAGAGCTGGTTTCTCAAATACATATTTTAAGGGATCTGTCCTTGCTATTAGCCATGTGGTTTGTGCTAACATGTATTTCCTTAATCTTTTAGTAGCCCAAGCCAATGTGTAACAATTTTTCTCGAGGAGCGAGTACCTGTTTTTGCAGTTAGTGAATTTCTTACTGAGGTAGTAGATCGCGTGCTTTTTTCTACTTGTTTCATCTTGTTGGCCCAATACACATCACATCGATCCTTCAAGTACCGTTAGGTACATAATAATAGGTCTTCCCGGAACTGGTGGCATCAATATTGGTGGCTCTTGCAAATATTGCTTAATCATCTCAAAAGCTGTCTGGCAATCCTCATTCCATGTTACAGTTTGATCTTTCTGCAACAATTTGAATATAGACTCGCATGTGGCGGTTAGGTGTGATATGAACCTTGAAATTTAGTTCAATCTTCCTAAGAAACCACATACCTCTTTTTCTGTCTTTGGCGCTGGCATCTCTTGTATGGCTTTTACCTTGGCGGGGTCTACTTTGATACCATGCTGGCTTACAATAAAACCCAATAACTTGCCTGACCTGACACCAAAGGTACACTTGTTTGGGTTCAACCTTAATTTAAACCTTCGCAGTCGGTCAAATAACTTCTGTAGATGTGTGATATGGTCCTCCTCTATATGAGATTTGGCGATCATATCATCTACGTACACCTCAACCTACTTGTGAATCATATCATGGAACAGTGTCACCATTGCTCGTTGATAGGTTGCTCCTATGTTTTTAAAATCGAACGACATTACATTGTATCAGAAAGTGCCTCACGGTTTCATGAAGGTAGTCTTCTCCATGTCTTCGGGTGCCATTTTAATCTGGTTATAACCCGAGAAGCCGTCCATGAATGAGAATACTGAAGCTTGAGTCATGTTGTCTACAAGAACATCTATGTGAGGTAGCGGGAAGTCGTCTTTAGAACTTGCTCTGTTTAGATCCCTGTAATCCACACACATGCGTACTTTGCCATCTTTCTTAGGTACTGGTACAATGTTAGCTATCCATGGTGGATAGTCTACCACTTCTAAGAACCCTCCATCGAATTGTTTAAGAACCTCTTCCCAAATTTTGCTGGACATATCTGGACGAGTTCTCCTGAGCTTTTGCCGAACTGGGAGACAACCTTCTTTGAGAGGTAATTTGTGCACCACAATGTTTGTATCCAACCCTGACATGTCTTTGTAGGACTAGTAAAATATATCCACATACTCGTGCAATAACTTGATCAGTCTTTCTTTGACGCTTTCTTCTAAAGCTTCCCCTAGCTTGACCTCTTTTAGATCCTCTTCCGTGTCTAGATTAATGGTCTCAATAGGCTCTTGATATGGTTGTATGTTGTCAGCCTTTTGCTCTATGCTTCTTGCCAATTCTTCAGAAAGTTCAAGATCCTCAACATCTTCCTCTTCATCTTGGTTGACAGGATTATCAAAATCATATCGGATAGTAGCAATAACATCATCGGTGATTTTGGGCATGGATCTACAGATTTATCATGTTTTGGTGTAGTTTTTGTTTAGTACGTGAATTTGGAAAATGCATATGAGAGAAAATATTTCCATTTATGAAATATATAGGATAAATGAAAGGAGAAAAACAAGGATCTTAATTGGATACAAAACACATTTTTATTATTTATAAATATTGATTGAAACACACAGAGACCCTTACAAACAACCCCTATGCCTCGGGCTTGGCATAGGTTCTTTCAAAAACAAAAAATTACTTTGGAAAGAAAATTTTAGGAATTTCCACAATTGTTCAGTTCTTTAACTCTTCGTCTGGGGCGCATTCATGGACGAAATTTGTTGCCCTTTTGATGGTATTTTTGTAGGACACCATTGCCACTTGTTCGCCATGTTCTACCCCTTTGCTGATGAAGGTCTTCTGGATTGGTGGAAATCGTGCTTTCCCTTTTAGAGTAGCCTTCGATGATTCATAACCCAAGCCAAAACGGTTCTTCTTCTCAGATATTTTAGGGAGCTTTCCCCAGCCTTTTGAGTCACCATTCTCCACTGCTATTTGTAGGTCCCTCCATGAAGTCATACTAGGATTTTTGACCTTTTCTACTGGTAAGGTTATTGTTGAAGCAACCTCCAGTACTTGAAACGGTGTGTGATACAGTGGAAGAACTGACTTGAAGGTTTTGCGTTTTATCGCAAATGTTGCGATTAGCAAGAGTCGCCACCAACTTTTCTTTTATCCAAAAGGAAAGGTGAAAAAGCACAGGAAAGACCTTTGAGATTATTTCTTGAGTTCGGGGGGTAGATTATGAAAAGGGAAGGTATTAGCACCCTTTTCATCCATGGTTTTTCATGGGCTCTTAGTTACTTGCTAGATCACTTGCTTTTTTGTTTGAAAATTGTGCTTGGTGTGGTTTTTGAAAGTATTTTGTAAAGAGGCCATTGTTTAGGCAATCTTTGTAATGATTATTGTTTGTAAGAATGTATACAAAGATGTTTGATCTTTTGAAAACATTTTCAATTTTGTAAGATGTTTGAAAGTGTAGGTGATTGTTTTTGAAAATAGCAAGGATGTTTTGTTTTGAAATGGAGCAAGTAATTAGGAGCATTCTACCTACTCAAAAGTCTTTCTTGTTCATTTTCTTTTCCTTTGACATTGTTGTCTTACCATTGGTTTGGTAAGCAATCCTATCTTTGGATGTAAATGGGACGGGCGTAGGTCATCATATAACCATGATTAGCAATGTGGCAATGTATCTTAGAATTCTTTTTAGAGACTAATATCATTTGAAAGGCAACTTAGATAGCGTCATTGAGGGACTATGATCTTATATTTGCTTTGTTTTTTCTAAGATACCTTACATGCGTAATATGACCATTTTGCATAAGGAAACCAAGTGGAATAAACCTAGGGGTGCTTGTGTGCAAGTGTATTATTTTCATGCTTGTTTTTGTCTTGAATTAGGGTTTTCTAAGTATTGGTTTTAGTCTTTCCATACAAACCCTAATTACTAGCATGTTATATATAAAGCGATAAATTGTGGAATTTAAAGTTACTAAGCTATTACAACATTTGTGGGGAAGGGGGTGTACAATTTGTAAATGGGGATTGCAAAAATATAACCATAATTAATCTATTACAACCAAATTGAATTTGTACAAGAATTGAAATGATGTACAGAAATAAATAAATGTACAAAAATGTGAAATGTAAAGTAAATGAATTTTTTATTTGGTTTTCATGAGAAAAAGGGAAATTGTTTTAACCTAATTAATTAAAGAAAATAATTAATTAAACTTGAATTCATTTAAGAAAATATTTTTAATAAAACCCTAATTCTATTAATTAATCAAAAGAAAATAAGTTTAAGAAAAGCATTTTTTAGTATTTTTATGTCTTGAAAATATTTATAGTATTATAAAATATTTTTGGCCGTTTTTTATATATAAATAAATATATTTTTATAGGTGTAAAAAGAAAAATAAATATTAACCTAGTTCTAATTTAATTTACAATATTAGTTAATAAAAATAAATATAGTATAATTAATAAAAGTTAAAATAAAAAATCTAATATTTTTTATGATTTTTTTAGTATTTAGAAAAATATTTAAGAAAATAAATGAAAATAAAAATAAGAAAATAAAAAAAATTGGGCCAGGGGTGCAATTAGCCTGCAGGGGGTTAGTTAGCAAAAATAAATACAAGCCAGGCCCAAAGAGGCCCAACGTCTGCCAAAAAAACCAAAAAATCAGAAAGCAAATATATGAAAAATAAAAAGGGTACCACTGGGGCTCGAACCCAGGTCCCATAGGTTACAGACACGCGCTTCTACCACAGGGGTGGCTATACATCCGTTAACATAGGCAAATCAATAAACATGTAAGGCAAAACGCGCCCTGATGACTTCATCTTTAACCTCCAGCCAGACCAATTGTAACTTGCTCATTTCTCATCAAAAATAAAAACTGTAAACATGAAACTTGTAGCAAATTTTCTCACGGTTTCAGAAATGTAAAGCATTAAAACTATAGATCAAAGATAAGCATAAATTTTAATGGCCCTAATCTGACCCTAAAAATCTCAGAAATTTCAGTTTCAAAATTCTCTAAGCTCAAGCAAAATTAATGGAAACTATGGACATGGTTAGCTTCAGAGCAATGATATCTACACGTTTTGTTCACAAATAAACTATTGATGATGCCTGTATGAAGAGTTCCAAGTTGAGAAAACTTACCTCAAAACTGGAAATCGTGTTTTGAGTTTGAGCTTGTTTCAAGTGATGGTGATGATCATGCTAGCTTTCTTGAGGTCCTAGGAAGTTAATGCAATGATTTGCTTGAGTTGAGAGTGGCTGAAATGGCCTAGAGAAGTCAAGTTGCAGACTCTGTTTTTTGGTTATGGAGGTTATGTTAAATGGTGTTACAGTTCTGGAATATGTATGGGGATGAGTTGTATTTGATGTAAGGAGGCTTTAGGAATGAATTTGAGGGAAAACGCACGAGGGAAATGAGAGATACAAGTTTAAGGTCAGAACTGTGTATCAATGAAGTTTTTTGTGCAATTTTTGCCTAGAGGGAGTTTAGGAGTGTTTCAGGGTGTTAGAAATCGTCCCTTAGCTCACAAATAGTGACTCTATTTATAAGTAACAAGTTTGGAGACTTGTTGTTGATCAGAATTCAAAATCACAAGTTTATGCATAACATGTGATTTTTGAGAAATTCAAGTTTCAAAGCCTTTTGTACTTGGTTCATAGAGTGGTTATGCTTTAATCAAGCTTGCTTCTGACTTTGTGGATGGAGTGTGATCAGAGGGAACAAGTTAGAGGCTCAAGAATGGACTTTATGCAAAAAGCTTGCTTTACAAGAATGACAATGTTAACTTTGTGCCACAAATGGAAATGCAACTTGGATAATAGCTCAATTGCTTGGATCAAAGCCCTAACAGCTGTGTAAACATTTAATTATGGAGTGACAAGCAAGTTTTAGGCCTGCAAAGCAAAGATTATGCAGCCTAGCATGGATTTGGTTCATGTGTTCATAAAAAATGACTTGTAATTCAAGTGATAAAACCCTAACTTCATCTCTTCAATTATCCCTACTCAAAAATGATCTCAAGGAGTTCTTGGATATTTTGGAAAGCTTGCAATGTGCTCTACAACCCATATTTGAACTGCTCTTAAATATTACCCTTCTAACTAAATGAAAAAGTGTCATGAAGTTAAGTCAAAATCCTGACCAAATTAGGGCAAAATTTCACTAAATGTTTAGTTTCATGACCACATGTTCATAAACTTATAACTTGAGATCCAAGAACTTTTGGAAGGAGTTATGTAAATAAAAGTTGTAGATTTAGTGGAGATATACAACTTTCATGTTGGAAGTTTCTCTTGAATCATCTTGTATCATGGTGAAATTTTTTCTCAAAGTTATAAAAAAACATGAAATTTCCAACACTTAGAAACATTTCTATGTTTAGAAATTTTGACTTTTCAAAATGAAATCTTGACTTTTGATTTCTTGATGAATAAGTTTCATATTTTGACATGTTTTGATGAATTATGATCTTTGGCACTTGAATTTGACCAAAAAGTCAAAGTTTGACTTTTCAGTATACAATTGACTTTTGATCAGTTGACTGGAAAATTCATCTGTCAATCTAATGGACTTGCAATGTTTTGAACCATGTTATTAGGTCAAAATGATGCAATTGGACTCTTGAGATTATGCCTTAAACCAATTGACCATTTGCTAGGTCAAAAATCAGAAATTGCTCTTTTCCAATCAAAACCCTAATTTTGACCATTTTGCCCTTTTAGAGATTTGATCAAATTTCTTGAGGAGTTATGGTCCAAACTTGATCAAATGATACATATGAGTCTAAAATGTTGATGTGGATAAAAAATTATGAAGTTTGGCTGTAAATTGGCCATGATTGACTTTTTCCCCAATACAACTGATTTTTAGGTCAACAGCTCAATTGACTGATAAAAAATGTGATCCAAGGCTTGAAACTTGACATGAGTAATCTTGGGGGTCCATAATGATCCATGAAAGTCATATGGGGCATTGGAAGTTAAAAAATCCTTGTGCAAACTCAAACCCTAAATTTGGTAATGAGTGCTTAACGAGGTGTCTTGAGCTGATCAAACCCTAGTGCAGTCTTGAGTCTAAGGAGATCTTGTGAGAAAATTATTGATAAGTGAAAGGGAAAATTTTGGGGTAAAACAGCTGCCCCTGTTCAATCTTCTTAAAACTGAAGAGTTAGATTGACGAGTTTTGCCATTCGTGACTCAAAGGTGGAAGATGATTGGACACTAGAGTGCCTAGAAATTTGCACTCAGTGATGTGATGGTAGAGGGAATGGGCTTAAAGATTCCATTTGGAGAAGTGATAGAAAGTTTTTGGAGATGGGCTTGTAGATTCCATCTGTGATCGGTGGAAATAGAACTGACTGTTTTTTAAGCTGGTTCGCGTATGTCGCGGTAAAGCAAGAGTCACCACCGTCTTTTATGTTCTCCAATATGGAAAGGACAAAAGCACATCAAAATTCCTTATTCGAGAATGTTTCTCGGTTCGGGAGGTAGATTTATAGAAAGGGAAGGTGTTAGCACCCTTTCTATCCGTGGTTATCCACGAGCTCTTAGGTACTTGCTCTTATGTTTTCAAAATTTGTTTGCTTTTCAAGTGTGTGTGGGTTTTAAAAAAAGTTTCGTTTGAAAAAAATTTCTAAGTAACTCTTGTATCTGTCCTCAAGAGTGTATGAAAAATTTGTTTGAAAACTTTTAGAAAGTGTGAGGTGTGAAAAGTATTTTTGTTTGTTTGAAAGAGCTAGTACCCATGAGAAGTCTACCTACCTTAAGGAATTAGGCTGTGTAAGAGTCCTTTAGATAGTGCTATCCCACCATTGAGAGGTAGGTAGCACCATCGTTGGAGGTGTTCGGGTCAATTCGATTATCGGGACAATATGGTCACCGAAGCAACGATAGGATACCTTAGAAGTAACCCTAATGTCCTAGATCCTTTATATCCGAGGCAACCGTTTCGAGGCAACTGTTTTGAGGCAACTGTTTCGAGGCAACTGGATCTTGGACATAAGAGCGATCGCTAAAACGTCCTATACTTGATGACCACGTTTCGAAGGCAACGAGTGAGGCGTACCCTAGAAGTGGTGTGTGTATTGTGTGTTGTATTCAGTTAATGTTTGTCTTTGTTATTAGTGAGCTACTAGTTGTTTTTATTTACATACATTCTTTCATGCAAGTTTAGCAGTTAAGGGGTGCGAAAAGTAAATTGCGGAAACATAAATCCTACGCTATTACAAGGCGCGGGTCTATACATCGCCAAAAAATACAAAGACCCGTTTTTGGAAGCAATTACATAATAATAAACTATGCGCGAATAAAAATTAAATCGGAAATGTTCTAAGGGTGTTGACCCTTTTAAGAAAAGAAATTGATTTTTTTTTGTCTTTTTGTAATTAAAATGAAATTAAAAGCTAATTGTTAAACTAATTAATTAATTTATTAAAAGAAAATATATTTTTTGTGTTTTTATGAAATAAAAATAAAAAGAAATAAAATTAAAAGTTAATTTTACCTAATTCTAAATCTATTTTAATTATTAAGAAAAGAAATTGAAGTTGCCTAATTAAACTATTTATTTGTTAATATTTTTTTACAAAATAAAATAATAATAATGTTAATTCTATTTTTTTTTTGATTTTTTATGGAAATATGTTAGTTGGTTAATTTGTTAATAAGAAATAAAAATAAGGTAAATAAAAAAGAAATGACAAAAATAAGAAAAAAGATTAAACCCAAGGGGGTGTGGGCTGGAATTTGAGGGTGTTGATTGAGATTTGAGGCCCATTGAAGCTTCAGCTCGTTTGACTTCTTGGATTGCCTATACCCACGTTGACTCCAGAGCAACATGGTCCTCATGCTTTGGCCATTGGATTTGCACTGATGGACACTTGGCAGGCAGAGATGTGAGGCTTATGGTGCGCCTCAGTTTGGAATTTGCACAAGAATTTGTTAGAAAAAAAAATAACATTGAGTTTTGGGGGACCTGGGAATACTTACAGTGCTTGATAATGGACCTTAGGACGTGGCAATGGTTGCTTTAGCTTCAAGTTATGGCAAAGAAGAGAGTCACGTTCTCCTTTTGGCCTGAAAATGCTTGCAAAACTCCTTTTGATCTCACACTTTTTTTGACAAGTTTTGAACTTTGCTCTGGCCGTTTGTGCACACTCTAGGTTGTGAATGAGGCTTGCAAGGCTTGTATATATAGTAATGAGTGAGAATAAGTCACATTTAGGAGCCTTTAACCATTGCAATTAAGCTTTGGATTTTGTCTTAACCATCATTAAAGGCCTTTCAAAGCTTGTTCAAAATTTGAATTTTCATGCCTAAATGAGCTTAGCACGAAATTGGTAGGTTGAAAATGCTTCATGAAGGCTATTCAAACCATAAGAT
Source organism: Vicia faba (assembly GCA_948472305.1). NCBI lineage: Eukaryota > Viridiplantae > Streptophyta > Magnoliopsida > Fabales > Fabaceae > Vicia > Vicia faba. The sequence continues at coordinate 842,006,428 of OX451737.1, forward strand.
ACCATTTAATTAATTTTTTTAGATTTACTTGAATTATTATGGATTAAAATGAATTAAATCCATAAAAATTAAATAAAAATAGAAAAATAATTATTTGGTCTTGAAATTGATCATGGGACACGTGGGTGGCATGACAAGGCTGAATCAAGTGGAAAAAAGTGGGCCCTTTTGTCAAAAATTGAAGTTTCAAGGATAGTTGACTTTTGCCATTTCACAAGAATTTCCCAACTTCTCCAATGCATATCTTGCTCAATTTTGATCATATGAACATGTTCTTGGACATTTTGGAAAGGTCTTGAAGTCCTCTAACCAACGCCTTTGGTCCCATGTCATTTGGATTTACCAATCTCAAGTTATGGTCTTTGACTTAAAGTGCCTTTTTGTTGACTTTTGAAAATGACCTATAATGTTGAAATTGATAACTTTTTGTGAGAGCATTTCTTGGACTTGGAATGTGAAGATGAGTTGTAGGAGATGTCATCCCCTTCAAAATGAGCATTGGATGGGATTTTTCTGATGAACCATGAAAAAGTTATGCCTTGGTCAAGTTACAGTTGACTTTTCAACTGCCCAAAAATGGAAACTTTTGCATCTTTGATGATTTCTGAGCCATTCTTGTGGAATCATGATCAAGACTTGATCAAATGATGATTGTGGCTTCAAAATAAGATGTTGACCAAAAATTCTGACTTTTGACTGTCAAATGACCATTTTACCCCTACAGTTGACTGTGAAGCAATTAGGGCTTTTGACTGTGCAACTTGACATTGTGAGCCTTGAAACTTGGCATGTAGATGCTTGACAATGTATATAGGCACATGAGACTTGATTAAGCTATTGAAAACCTCAACTTCTTTGCAAGAACCAAAACCCTAGTTTGACTTGGCTTAGGAGGATGTTTGACTGTGCAACCCCTTGAGTAGACTTGAGCAAATTGAGATGATGCTTGTCAAAACTTTGAAGAATATGGGAGGGAAAATTTTGGGGTACAACAGTTGCCCCTGTTCAATCTTCTTAAACCTGAGGATGTAGATTGGCTTGCGTGCCTTTCGTGATCCGAAGGTGGAAGATGATTGAACACTAAAGTGCCCAGAAATTTGCACTCGCATAGTAGAGTATCAACAATGTGATGACGGGAATGGGCTTAAAGATGCCATTTGGAGATGTGGTGGATAGGAGGATGGGCTTAAAGATGCCATCTGGGGATGTGACAGAACCTTGTCGGGAATGGGCTTATAGATGCCATTTGGAACTGTAATGGATAGTTGTGGAGATGGGCTTAAAGATGCCATCCGAAGGTGTCGATCGCGTAAGAGATTCCGTAGTGAGAACTTGCGTACCTGAGAAAGAAAGATAATTACCTGGCCTGTTACAGGGGTTTATCTTCAATCTCCTCATGCAGATGTGCCCTGGCTAGATACAGGAATCGAATCTGGAATTAGTCGTCTACAGATTTGCCCTGGCTGGATACATGAATCGAATCTTCAAACTCTTCAGACGTGCCCTGGCTAGATGCAGGAGTCAAATCTGGAACTTCAAAAGGTTGGTAGGTTGTCTCTACTGACAGGTTGTCTCAGAAAATCTTTAGGAATTGATTTAACTGCACCGGGGAGGTTTTGTCTTCTTGGACGAGTTGTCTCTTTCAACGGGTTGTCTATAACAATGAGTGTCTATAACGACGGGTGTTTATAACGAAGGGTGTCTATGACGACGGGTGTCTATGACGACGGGTGTCTATGACGACGGGTGTCTATAACGACGGGTGTCTATGACGACGGGTGTCTATGACGACGGGTGTCTATGACGACGGGTGTCTATGACGACGGGTGTCTATCATGACGGGTGTCTATAACGACGGGTGTCTATAACGACGGGTGTCGATACCGACAGGTGTCTATACCGACGGATGTCTATGACGACGGGTGTCTATGACGACGGGTGTCTATGACGACGGGTGTCTATAACGACGGGTGTCTATAACGACGGGTGTCTATAACGACGGGTGTCTATACAGACGAGTGTCTATAACGACGGGTGTCCATACCGACGAGTGTCTATAACAACGGGTGTCTATAACGACGGGTGTCTATAACGACGAGTGTCTATAACGACGGGTGTCTATGACGACGAGTGTCTATGACGACGGGTGTCTATGATGACGAGTGTCTATAACGACGGGTGTCTATGACGACGGGTGTCTATAACGACGAGTGTCTATAACGACGGGTGTCTATGACGATGGGTGTCTATGACGACGGTAGGGATTAATTTTAACTGGACTTGTCTTCTTTGACTGGATGAGCATCAGGAAACCCTTTGGGATTTAACTGTACTTGTCTTTTTTGACTGGATTGGTCTCTTTTGACTGTATTTGTCTACTTTGACATAGCTGATCATTTAACTGTATCCTTCCTGAAAGGTAAAGGTCAGTCATATGCAATGCATGATATGGATCAAGCAATGATGTTCTCATTATAAATGAGATTGTATGATGTGATGCGTATATGTATGCATCATGATGTATGACAATGTGATGTTTATGAATGTATTTTCGTCTAGGAAAAATAAATCCTTGACGAAAGCCGGGAAATTAAATCCTGGGCTGATTATGAAGAGAGTTCTTCGTTTCCGTTGGGGATGAAGATTGCAAGAATGAACCGGTAGGAGAAGATGACTCCGTCGGGGAATAAACTTGATGAAGAGATTAATCTGCGGGGAATTACTCTATGGGAAGAGATACTTCGCTGAGGTTTTGATGATAACTCCGCCGGGGATTCCATTGATAAGTTATGTCGGGGAATTTTGATGAACTCCGCTGGGGGATAGGAAGAACTTCGCTGAGGACGATCTTTCCGTGGTGATTAGCTGAGGATAACCCAGTTAGACCCTAGTGGAGAATAACCTTTGGACATGGCCGGGGAGAGACGTATGTACTCTGCAGGTGATAAGCTTCCAGAATCTACTGGGGATAAGCTTCCAGAATCTACTGGGGAGGATGATTCGACTCTCTTGGGGAAACTTCTTGGACTGCACTGGGGTGTCCGGTATTCTGCCGGGGAACAATCTTATGTTAAGACTGCTGGGGATGCTTGCTGGGGAATATCTGTATACTCTGCTGGAGAATATTGAGATTTTCTAGAGATACCCAACTTCCTTAAGGCTGACTGTAGGCTAACTCTGCTTGGGGAGAGTGTTGCTGACTTGTTGGAGATGTTGTGCCTTTTCAGGGTTGATGGGAGACCAACTATGCTCGGGGAGAGTATGGCTGATTCTTGTCTTGCTCTGTGGGGAGTGGAGGCCTCTTGGTTACGTTCTTCATCCGAAACTATTTTGGCACCTTGGTTGACAGAGCAACTAGATCGCTTGGACAACTCATTATTGCCCCTGTTTCTGATGTGGGAGAAGAAGATACCTTGTGGAGGTGCTTGATGACTGCCGATTGACAAATCTTCTTCTGGTAGGCAAGTGATGAGACGACGGGACATATTCGTACGCTTTTGATCCCTAACTTTTGCCTGGACTGCCCTTTCGGGTTTTCAGTCCATCGGGATACCCTTTTTTGCCCAAGCCGCCTTTTCAGGTTTTCGACTTGCCGGGTGTACAGATTTTTTTTCATTTCATCCCTTGTTTTTTCCCGAACCCTTTTGGTTCGCCGGGAAGCCCTTATTTTTGCCTAGGTGTGTCAACCTAGCAGGTCTTTGATTATGCATAGTATTTTTTCGACTATGTCCGTGCTCTCAGGAAGTAGGGAGTTGCCCCTGTCAGTAGCATTGTGTTGCCATACTACCAGAAGATCTTCGTTCGATCGTCCAATGCCCCAAGTGATCTAGATGGAGATTTGCCCCAAGCCGGTTGGCCTTTTGAGAGATTCTCCGAATCTTGACTTAACTGCCCCCAGATGATGGACAATGATCATGCCATGCCCCTGGGTTGGGGAGTGCTTTTGTTCGTCAGATATTCTTCGTGCGAACTTCTATGCTGTTCAAACAAATAGTCATATGCAATCAATGTTATATTAAAAATGCAAAGCTTATGTCTGTCTTGAAGTTTTTGAAAATGCATTTTTTCATAAAAACAAGTGAATTTTGTAAACTGTGATGTCAACTCGTTATTTTACCGCAAGCCTTAAGGAGTCAGGATACCTTTGGTAACAATATGCTTTCGAACTAACCCATGCTTCAGCTAGGACTTTTAATGGTTGTAGCGTGGCCTGGTTCACGGTTTAAGAAACAAAGGATAAAGGCTCAAATTTTATTTGTACCTACCCGCTCTTCGTGATGTTCTTCAAACCTAAACTCAGCTGATCGTGCGTTAGACCTTGTTTGAGTCTTTGTCCTGATATACCGGTGATGGTTCGGATGTTGACAATTTATTTGGAATAGGCAGTCATTCCTTTTTTGGTTGAGGGTTTGTAGGACCTCTTTCTTTTTTTGATTTCGTTATCCCTGTTTTTTGCCTAAACTGTTCCTTTTTGTGATTACAGTCAGCGGGATGCCCCAGTTTTGTAAGTCTCCTTCATAGGTTTTGACTTATTGGGTTTTTGTTTTGGAGAGATAATGACTGCCCGTCTTTATGACTATTCGGAACCATCACTGTCTTTTGTTTTGTAAGGACTCCTTTGGTGTCATTCGTTGTGCACTTGGATCAGCTGAGAGAACTACCCTGCCCCAGGTTATGATTAAGGGTTTTAATTTTCGAAAAGAAAAACTCCTACTTCTTTGGCTCAAAGGGGGTTGACGAGGGATTATCTTCCTTATAACTCCAGTGTTTAGGATTTGAAACAATGCCTGTACCTCATCAGCGGGGTCTGTTCAAAAGCATACTGTAAATTGTGGTATCGTTTTCGTCATCCTCCCTCAAGAGGCTTAGAGTTATTAATCGAGAGTTGATCATCATAAAAATATGAAAACAGTTTGCATATAGCGAATGCGAATATATTGATTCAAAACAGACATATGCGATGCATTGATAAAGTAATAAAGTTTGCTATGACAATAATTGTTTGAACAATCAAAAGAAAATTACAACTTGAAAAATCTAATGAACAAAAGTCTTCTAATTTGAACTAGTCACTTCAAGTGATGGATCTTGCAGGGATAGTAGAAGAACTCAGCTTGGCCATCTTGGGTGAATTCCACTGCTCCTTCATCAATCAGATCCTGGATCTTGTTCTTCAGAGACCAGCAGTCGTTTGTGGCATGCCCCGGGCTGTCCGAATGATAAGCGTAACGGGCGTTGGGGTTATACCTTGAAGGTGTCTTGTTGGGGTTCTTAGGAGGGTCCCTTAGAGTTACCAAATTCAACCTCAACAGATGTTGTAAAGCTTGAGACAACGTGTTGAGCTTGGTAAATTGCCTCTTAGGCTTGTCTGGCTTGCTCTGATCAACCCGTTGCTCTGGGCGAGGTTTTGGTTGGACCTGTGACCCCAAAGCAAACTGAGGAGCTTTTCCCTTGTCTTCGTGCCCCACAGGTGGTTGAATGATGGCTTGCTCTTCAACCTTAGATGTTTGCCTCAGTTGGTTATCCCGAAGCAGTTGGTTGACGAGAACCCTGAGCTCTCCTTGTCTTTGAGATAAGTCTTGGATAAGAGCCATTTACCCCAGCATCTGGGTTCTCATTACATCCACCTCAGCTTGCAGATGTTTCAGCCATTCGTCCTTGTCGTCTTCGGGACTCTTCCTGACCAAATTCCCCATGAGGAGTGTCCTCAACTCTTCCTGCCCCTTGGATAGGCTTAGGAAGATCTCCCCGAACTGAGTCTCTTGAGCATGAAGACCCTGGTTATCTTGTTGGGAAGCCATTGCTGAAATAAACAGCGAAAAAGGGTAAGTGACCTGCAACAAGGATACCTGTAATGCAATTTTGTGTATGTATGCATGCAATGTTTTCAAGGATCTCGTGGGGTAAACAAGAAACTTGTTAGAATTTGAATTTGGGTAGCTTGATTGAAGGAACTTCATGTTGTTGAGAGTCCTTCTTCAAGAGTCAAGGCTCGCCATATCGAGTGGGTCATAGCCTCTGACAACCTCGGCTAGAGGAAAATAAATCCCCTTTGCCCTTTGCTAGACACTTTGATTCATCATGACCTGCATCACAGGCCCTTGAGATCCTTGAAATGGGTTAGTCCTTATGCAGGATGTATGCAATGGTATGATGTTATGCCATGCATGGAGTGATGTAAGTAGGCCCTGTAATGAGTCCCAATTAAGGACTGTACACAAAACCTGCAAGAAAACTCATGTGTCAGATAACAAGTATGCAAGTAGTCAAGTATGAAGGCACACAAGTCACACCAGACAACCCTTAGAGTTCAGGCCAGCATGAAGTTTGGGGTACTACCCATCTTGAAGTTGGTGGGCTCAAAAACCTGTCCTATCAAAAGTAATCGGGTTCTAAGGAGCTCAATATCATTGGATTGTTTTCTGTGTTCATTGTTTCGATTTAGCCACTGAACTGGCGATTAAAATATTCCAAGAAAACAACCCTCAATGAGTGTAGTATCGAGTATCAACCAACTTCGGACTGCACCAAAGTCAGTTATCTCACTACCCCTAAAGAGGCCAGGATGGTTCAATTAAGGTTCCTAAGGTCAGTTGATGCTTCACGACACCACGCGGCAGCCCCATACTCTCCTTGACTTGACTCAAGGGTTACCGGTACTCACCAAAGTGCCACATCAACGTAGCAAACTGCTTTAACCGTGTCGGTATACCCCGCACAGTTCCCTCACAGTCTTGTTGCTACTTTCTAAGAAGGTATCCCCCAGATCCGGGTTAGGATCTATGAAACTCCCAAAACAGGCCCGCAATTTTAAAGCAAACAGATCAAGCAATTGAAAACATGATGATGAACTATTCCTAAGGTACACCTCACTTTATTAAGTCCCCAGCAGAGTCGCCAGTTCTGTGATCGGTGGAAATAGAACTGACTGTTTTTTAAGCTGGTTCGCATATGTCGCGGTAAAGCAAGAGTCGCCACTGTCTTTTATGTTCTCCAATATGGAAAGGACAAAAGCACAGCAAAATTCCTTATTCGAGAATGTTTCTCGGTTCGGGAGGTAGATTTATAGAAAGGGAAGGTGTTAGCACCCTTTCTATCCGTGGTTATCCACGGGCTCTTAGGTACTTGCTCTTATGTTTTCAAAATTTGTTTGCTTTTCAAGTGTGTGTGGGTTTTAAAAAAAGTTTCGTTTGAAAAAAATTTCTAAGTAACTCTTGTATCTGTCCTCAAGAGTGTATGAAAAATTTGTTTGAAAACTTTTAGAAAGTGTAAGGTGTGAAAAGTATTTTTGTTTGTTTGAAAGAGCAAGTACCCATGAGAAGTCTACCTACCCTAAGGAATTAGGCTGTGTAAGAGTCCTTTAGATAGTGCTATCCCACCATTGAGAGGTAGGTAGCACCATCGTTGGAGGTGTTCGGGTCAATTCGATTATCGGGACAATATGGTCACCGAAGCAACGATAGGATACCTTAGAAGTAACCCTAATATCCTAGATCCTTTATATCCGAGGCAACCGTTTCGAGGCAACTGTTTCGAGGCAACTGGATCTTGGACATAAGAGCGACCGCTAAAACGTCCTATACTTGATGACCACGTTTCGAAGGCAACGAGTGAGGCGTACCCTAGAAGTGGTGTGTGTATTGTGTGTTGTATTCAGTTAATGTTTGTCTTTGTTATTAGTGAGCTACGAGTTGTTTTTATTTACATACATTCTTTCATGCAAGTTTAGCAGTTAAGGGGGTGCGGAAAGTAAATTGCAGAAACATAAATCCTACGCTATTACAAGGCGCGGGTCTATACATCGCCAAAAAATACAAAGACCCGTTTTTGGTAAATAAGTACGAGAAATTAAAATAAAGAAGTAAACCTAATTAATTATTACATGTCTTGGAAGCAATTACATAATAATAAACTATGCGCGAATAAAAATTAAATCGGAAATGTTCTAAGGGTGTTGACCCTTTTAAGAAAAGAAATTGATTTTTTTTGTCTTTTTGTAATTAAAATGAAATTAAAAACTAATTGTTAAACTAATTAATTAATTTATTAAAAGAAAATATATTTTTTGTGTTTTTATGTTTTTATGAAATAAAAATAAAAGTAAATAAAATTAAAAGTTAATTTTACCTAATTCTAAATCTATTTTAATTATTAAGAAAAGAAATTGAAGTTGCCTAATTAAACTATTTATTTGTTAATATTTATTTACAAAATAAAATAATAATAATGTTAATTCTATTTTTTTTGATTTTTTATGAAAATATGTTAGTTGTTTAATTTGTTAATAAGAAATAAAAATAAGGTAAATAAAAAAGAAATGACAAAAATAAGAAAAAAGATTAAACCCAAGGGGGTGTGGGCTGGAATTTGAGGGTGTTGATTGAGATTTGAGGCCCATTGAAGCTTCAGCTCGTTTGACTTCTTGGATTGCCTATACCCACGTTGACTCCAGAGCAATATGGTCCTCATGCTTTGGCCATTGGATTTGCACTGATGGACACTTGGCAGGCAGAGATGTGAGGCTTATGGTGCGCCTCAGTTTGGAATCTGCACAGGAATTTGTTAGAAAAAAAATAACATTGAGTTTTGGGGGACCTGGGAATACTTACAGTGCTTGATAATGGACCTTAGGACGTGGCAAGGGTTGCTTTAGCTTCAAGGTATGGCAAAGAAGAGAGTCACGTTCTCCTTTTGGCCTGAAAATGCTTGCAAAACTCCTTTTGATCTCACACTTTTTTTGACAAATTTTGAACTTTGCTCTGGCCGTTTGTGCACACTCTAGGTTGTGAATGAGGCTTGCAAGGCTTGTATATATAGTAATGAGTGAGAATAAGTCACATTTAGGAGCCTTTAACCATTGCAATTAAGCTTTGGATTTTGTCTTAACCATCATTAAAGGCCTTTCAAAGCTTGTTCAAAATTTGAACTTTCATGCCTAAATGAGCTTAGCACGAAATTGATAGGTTGCAAATGCTTCATGAAGGCTATTCAAACCATAAGATACCATTTAATTAATTTTTTTAGATTTACTTGAATTATTATGGATTAAAATGAATTAAATCCATAAAAATTAAATAAAAATAGAAAAATAATTATTTGGTCTTGAAATTGATCATGGGACACGTGGGTGGCATGACAAGGCTGAATCAAGTGGAAATAAGTGGGCCCTTTTGTCAAAAATTGAAGTTTCAAGGATAGTTGACTTTTGCCATTTCACAAGAATTTCCCAACTTCTCCAATGCATATCTTGCTCAAATTTGATCATATGAACATGTTCTTGGACATTTTGGAAAGGTCTTGAAGTCCTCTAACCAATGCCTTTGGTCCCATGTCATTTTGATTTACAAATCTCAAGTTATGGTCTTTGACTTAAAGTGCCTTTTTGTTGACTTTTGAAAATGACCTATAATGTTGAAATTGATAACTTTTTGTGAGAGCATTTCTTGGACTTGGAATGTGAATATGAGTTGTAGGAGATGTCATCCCCTTCAAAATGAGCATTGGATGGGATTTTTCTGATGAACCATGAAAAAGTTATGCCTTGGTCAAGTTACAGTTGACTTTTCAGCTGTCCAAAAATGGAAACTTTTGCATCTTTGATGATTTCTGAGCCATTCTTGTGGAATCATGATCAAGACTTGATCAAATGATGATTGTGGCTTCAAAATAAGATGTTGACCAAAAATTCTGACTTTTGACTGCCAAATGACCATTTTACCCCTACAGTTGACTGTGAAGCAATTAGGGCTTTTGACTGTGCAACTTGACCTTGTGAGCCTTGAAACTTGGCATGTAGATGCTTGACAATGTATATATGCACATGAGACTTGATTAAGCTATTGAAAACCTCAACTTCTTTGCAAGAACTAAAACCCTAGTTTGACTTGGCTTAGGAGGATGTTTGACTGTGCAACCCCTTGAGTAGACTTGAGCAAATTGAGATGATGCTTGTCAAAACTTTGAAGAATATGGGAGGGAAAATTTTGGGGTACAACACCATCCAAAAGTTATTGTTGAATCTGAAAGAGAATCTGAATGAGTATCAGAATGGCATCCGTGTCTGGAGCGTATCTGAAATGTATCTGAAAGTTGAGATTTTGAATGAGCATAAGAATGACATCCGTGTCTAGAGTGTATATGTACTGTATCTGAGAAATAATCTGAATGAGTATCAAAATGGAATCCGTGTATGGATCATATCTGAACTGTATCTGAAAGCTGAATCTGAATGAGTATCATAATGGCGTCAGTGTCTGGAGCGTATCTTAATTGTATCTGAAAGTTGAAAACTGAATGAGTATCAGAATGGCATCTGTGTCTGGAGCGTATCTGTACTGTATCTGGAAGTTGAAAACTGAATGAGTATCAGAATGACATCCGTGTCTGGAGCGTGTCTGTACTATATCTAGAAGTTGAATCTGAATGAGTATCAGAATGGCATCCGTGTATGGAGCGTATCTGAACTGTATCTGAAAACTTTGAACATTATTAATGGTAGCTGTTAACCTTATCCTGAAAAGGGTAAAATGTTAGCTAAAATGCAAAGACGTGTTGTATGAAATACATGGTATGATGCATTCGTGTTATCAATGTTTATGATATATGATGTGATGTATGCGTATGTGAGCTAATCTGCTACACTGCTATTGGATTGGGGAAAATAAATCCTTGACTGCTGCTGAGGATATGGAGTGTAAGTCTCCATGTTGTGAAGTTGAAGTGTTGATGAATTTCCGCTTAGATAAATAAAAATCTGTTGTAAAGGAAATGCCGTGTACTGCTTGTAAAATCCTGTTGGGGGAATCCTGAGAAATTGGACGACTTCTACCGGGGAGTGATAACTGGAAGTTTTATTCCGCTGGGGATTAAACTGCACACTGTGGGGGATTTCATGGAAATAGCTTAGAGAGATTTCCCTATCTCTTAAAGCCATCTACGACTGTCTTTCTATTTTGTTAATTTTGTAAACAGTAATTATGTTCAAATGCATATGTTCAATAATAAATCATTGGACGTTTTTGTAAACAAAACACAAGAGTAAAGAAAAATAGATAGTTTTGCACTTTCAAAGGGTATCTTTGTATTGACTTTGACTAAGTATTTTTGTACAATGAGACAAATATTCTAGTAAGAGAATGTCGTCGTAAAAAATGAAAATTTTGATACAAAGAAAAGATAGCTATGTGTAATAATCCCATGGGATTCCCATTATGCTATAGCCTTCGTATCTCTGAGCATCTTGTCTATTTGTTGCCTCGTCTGAAGATGATTGAATTGATTAGAACCTCTGAGCTTGTCAGGTTGTCCGTAAGGTGATCCAACAGAACATAGTCATACACTTTAAATCCCTAACTTTTGCCTGGACCGTCCTTTCGGGTTTTCAGCTTTCCGGGTGTACAGTTTTTTTTTGTTTTATCCCTAATTTTTGCCCGAACCTTTTTGGTTTTCCAGAATGCCCTTGTTTTTCCTATGTGTGTCAACCTAGCGGGTCTCTTATGCATAATATCTTTTGACTATGTCTGCGTTCGCAGGGTGCGAGAGGTCGTCGCCATCCATGGTGGTTAAGATCATTTCTCCACCAGAGAATATGTTTTTGATCACAAATGGCCCTTCGTACGTAGGAGTCCATTTTCCCCTGGGATCACCTTGCTGTAGTATGATACGTTAGATCACCAAATCCCCAACTTGATACACTTGGCGTCTGACCTTTTTGTTGAAAGCCTTGTTCATCCAATTTTGATACATCTCACCATGACAGACAGCAGTAAGTCTTTTCTCATCAATCAATTTTAGTTGATCAAGTCGAGTCTGGATCTAATCTTCTTCATTCAGCCCTGTATCCTTCATAATTCTTAGAGAGACGATATGGACCTCAATAGGCAAAACAGCCTCCATGTTATATACCAGAGAGTAGGGTGTTGCCCCGGTTGATGTGCGAGCTATGGTACGATATCTGTGGAGAGAGAATGGTATTATCTCATGCCAGTCTTTGTATGTGACTGTCATTTTCTATATGATCTTTTTAATGTTCTTATTCGCGGCTTCAACAACACCGTTCATCTTTGGTCGATAAGGGGAAGAATTATGATGTTGGATCTTGAATTTCTCTCACAAGGCGGTGATCATAGTATTGTTCAAGTTCGTACCATTGTCTGTAATGATCCTCTCCGGGATACCGTAACAACAAATGAGATTTTGCTTGATGAACCGGGCGACAACATTCTTGGTAACGGAAGCGAAAGAAGTTTCCTCCACCCACTTGGTAAAATAGTCAATGACCACTAAAATGAAGAGGTGTCCATTGGATGTTGTTGGCTTGATTTCCTCAATCATATCAATCACCCACATAGCAAAGGGCCGACGAGCCATCAAGACATTCAGAGGAACCGGAGGTACGTGCACCTTGTCAGCATAAATCTGACACTTGTGGCAGGTTCAAGAGTGTTTGTAGAAATCTGCTTCCATGGTAGACCAGTAATAGCCTGCCCGTAGGATTTTCTTTGCCATCGTATGCCCACTAGAATGGGTGCCAAAAGTGCCTTCATGTAATTCATCCATGATCCTTTCAGCTTCAACCTTTTCTACGCACCGAAGTAACACAAAGTCATGGTTGCGCTTGTAAAGAATGCCATTACTAAGGAAGAATTTAGAAGAGAATCTCCTTAAGAACTTCTTATCATTTACTGAATCTCCTTCTGGATATTCTTGAGCCTCGAGATACCTCTTGACTTCGTGAAACCAAGGCTGGTCCATTACTTCCTCAGTAGTAATCTCATGATAGTGTGATGGTTCATCCATTCATTCAATGGTGATCTAGGGAGCCTCGTTATCTCATTTAAGTTTAAACATAGATGACATTGTGGCTAGTGAGTCTGCTAGCTGATTTTCTTCTCGCGAGAAATGCTCGAAGGTAATCTTCTCAAATTGTGGGAGCAATGTAAAAACATGTTCTTTGTAAGGGATAAGGTTAGGGTGTTTGGTGACCCATTCCCCTTTGATCTGGTTGATAACCAAAGCTGAATCTCCGAATACATTCAACGATTTGATCCCCAAGTCTATGGCAGCTTTGAGACCAAAGATGCATGCTTCGTATTTCACCATGTTATTTGTACAATTGAAGCAGAGTCTTGCCATAAAGGGAGTGTGACATCCTTCCAAAGATATGAGTACAACACCAATACCATTCGCGAGTGCGTTAGATTCCCCATCAAAAACCAGGGTCCATCGGGATCCTTGTTCAGGTCCGTCATATGGCCTGATTTTTTCATAGTTGTTTACCATCATGATGTCTTCATCTGGGAATTCGAACTTCATGGATTGGTAGTTTTCTAGAGCTTGGTGAGCAAGGTGATCAACTAGTACACTGCCCTTTATTGCTTTCTGGGTAGTATATTGTATGTCATATTCTGTCAGGATCATCTGCCATCTCGCTATTCTCCCAGAGAGTGTAGGCTTCTCGAAGATGTATTTTATTGGATCCATTTTAGATATCAACAAGGTAGTATGAGTCAGCATATACTGTCTTAGCCGGCGAGCAGCCCATGCCAGAGCGCAACAAGTTTTCTCAAGCAGTGAATATCTTGTTTCACAGTCGGTAAACTTTTTGCTCAGGTAATAAATGGCGTGCTCTTTTTGGCCAGACTCGTCATGCTGCCCCAACACACACCCCATAGAATTTTCCAAAACAGTTACATACATGATCAATGGTCTTCCCTCGACTGGTGGCATCAAAATAGGAGGCTCTTGCAGGTATTCTTTGATTTTGTCAAAAGCAATTTGGCACTCATCATTCCATTTGACTACCTGATCTTTCTTCAGTAGTTTGAAGATTGGTTCACAGATAGCTGTCAGGTGAGAAATGAATCTGGCAATGTAGTTCAAGGGTCCCAAGAATCCTCTGACTTCCTTCTCAGTACGAGGAACATGCATCTCTTGTATAGCTTTCACCTTGGCAGGATCTACTTCAATACCCTTATTGCTGACGAAAAAGCCTAGGAGCTTACCAGACCTTACTCCAAACATGCGTTTATTTGGGTTCAACCTCAGCTTGTACTTTTTTAGTCTTTCAAACAGTTTCTGTAAATGGTCAAGATGCTCTTCTTCTGTTTGAGATCTAGCTATCATGGCGTCCACATAGACCTCTATTTAGTGATGTATCATGTCATGAAGTAGAGCGACCATGTCACGCTGATAGGTTGCCCCAACATTTTTCAGTTTGAAAGGCATAACCTTGTAGCAAAATGTCCCCCATTACGTGACAAAGGTTGTCTTCTCCATGTCTTCAGGTGCCATTTTGATTTGGTTGTAGCCTGAGAAACCGTCCATGAAGGAAAACACTTTGTGTTGTACCGTATTGTCAACTAGAATATCAATGTGGGGGAGTGGGAAATCATCCTTAGGGCTTGCCCTATTTAAATCTCTGTAGTCCACGCACATTCGTACCTTTCCGTCCTTTTTGGGCACGGGAAAAACATTGGCAACCCATTACGGGTAGGAGGTGACAGCCAAGAATCCAGCATTGAATTGTTTCATGACTTCTGCTTTAATCTTCTCTGACATGTCTGGTCACATTCGACGGACCTTTTGTTTTACCGGTGGACAGTCTTCTTTTGTTGGTAGACGATGTGCCACAATATCTGCATCAAGTCATGGCATGTCTTCAACGACCAGGAAAAGACCTCAACATACTCGTGGAGCAACTGAATCAGACGCTCTTTGATACTGGGCTCCAGATTGGCACCCACCTTGACTTCTCTTTTGTCTTCTTCGGTACCTACATTGATTGTATCCACTGGTTCCTCGTGGGGCTGAATGGTTCTCTCTTCTTGTAGTAGTAACCTGGCAAGTTCTCCCGGTACTTCACCATCTTCCTCACCTTCGTCTTCGGCTTGGTAGATTAGAGTTTCAGAGTCACAAAAGGCCATAGCAGAACCGCTATCCATGGGATCCCAAATGGATGTAGACATGCATTGTAAGTGTGAGTGTGTGTAAGAGTATAGCTATCTTTGAAAAAAAATGAAAAATGTATAAGGAAAAAAAATGAACACAAAGTTTGTATGTAAAAAATGTCCATGATTCATTGATGTCATATGGAAATGAGATAATAACCCTTTACAAATGGACCATTGTGCCTCGGGTAAGACACATGGTTTTAAGAATCTGAATTATTTTAATATTACAGATCCAACAAAATGTAAATTACTGTGGGATAAATGTGATCGGGACAAAATATCTAGCCTCCCAATTGTTGAGCCCTCCACTGAAAGTTGGGAAAATCCAATCCTCCAGGTTATAGCTGTCTTCATCATCTTCCACCGCATTGACTTCGCGGTTGCTGATCTTCAAGGGTGGTCCTCCGGCACGAGCATGACGTACAGCCTTCTGGGCACCTGAAGTGAAACCTAGGCCAAACTTGTCAGACTTGTATGGGATATCTTGGAGTTGTCCCCAAATAGTGCACCCACCTTCTTCTATCACTGCCTTGGCATCCTTCAAAGATGAGATCCTGAGTGGAGGCCTTGTGATCTTGGGAACTTGAGACACAACCATGGTTACTGCCACATCTTGCGAGACTACTTCAAAGTGCTGGAATGGAGTTTCAATAAATTCACCATCTAATTCCAAATATTTGAAGGAATTGAGATGGCTGATCATATACTCTTCTTCTCCATGAACGGTGATGATTTTCCCTTGAATCAGATATTTTAGCATTTGGGGCAACGTAGAAGTAACAGCGCCAGCATTGTGAATCCACGGTCAGCCTAGCAAGAAGGAATATGAATGGCAGATATCCATTACATAAAAAGTCGAGTCAAATGTTTGGGTTCCGACCTTTATGGGGATATCCACTTCCCCATGCACCATCATTTTTGAGCCGTCAAAGGCCTTCATTACTATGTTTCTTGGTTTCAATGTCAATCCCTCGCAGTCAAGCCTATCAAGAGCCTTTTTAGGCAATACATTCAAAGACGAACCCGTGTCCACCAAAACATGAGCCAAGGTTTTTCCCCTGCATTCTAATGAGACATGCAATGCCTCATTATGTTTCCTCCCTCTTGGCGTTAAATCAGCATCTGAGAAACCTAAACCATTATCTGCAGTCAAACTTGATACGCAGTCTTGGAACTGATCGGCAGATGTTTCTTGGGGTACATGGGCAGTTTTTAGGAATTTTACCAAGGCCTTTTATGCGCCTCAGAACATAGTAGTAAAGCCATCATGGAAATTTTAGATGGAGTTTTCCCTAGTTGCTCGACTACATTGTAGTCGCTTCTTTTTATGATCTTTAGAATTTCCTCCATCTCTTTCCAGGAGGTCTCAGGGATAGCCAGTGATTGTGCCTTCGTCTGGACATGCCCAATCAGAATAGTTTTACCTCGAGTCTCGGTTGACTCGGCAGCAGGAATGTCAGTAGGAGTGATAACAGGGGTTGTAACAGCTTTGTCGGTTGGAGTACTAGAAGAGATGATTGTAGGACTGGGAACTGCCTTTGGAGGAGCAACAACACCATGAATGATTACGGGTCCAGAAATAACCTTTGGGGGAGCAATTTCTGGAGAGAAAATCCTTCTGCTTAGGGTAATCTTGCCAGTCCCTGCAATATTACTGATATCAGAGTCAACTTTCTCAGAACTTGAATCTTCGGCAGCTGGCCAATCTTGCTTGATACCGTGGTAGTAGACATCCCCTCCATAATTTTATGGTATGGTTTTGTCTGACGAATACGGGACTGGTCCAGGCATTATAATTATCAAATGAGATACTTTTGGAACTGATGTAATTCTAACGAGTCTTTTGGTGGAGACCCTGGAAGAATTGTTGGAAATGGTCACGATGGAAACATCATTATAAGAAACAGTTGGAGTAGAGGTCTTCTATAACAAAATTTCCTTGTTATCTGTTAGGCATTGAACGCCTGTTTTCAACAAAGGACAGCTGGTTGGTGAGGATAAACAGAAATGACAGCTTTCATCACAGCCCGAGAATACACCAGTAATCAACAAGTTCTTTTTGATAGTCAGGAGTGGGGTCACAAGCTCATCAACTGAAGTAACAAACATATCTTCCTCAATGGCGTTGGCATTATGGCCGTGCTTGGGCATAAGGGCAGAAATGACATTGGGCTTTTCTGGCGCATCAAATTCAATCTATTTGGCTTCAAGGAGGTCCTGTACTTTGTTCTTTAGATCCCAACAGTTGTTAGTGTCATGGCCGGGACTCTCAGAGTGGTATGCACAGCGGGCATTAGGATGATAGTGAGGAGAGGTTGTATTAGGGTTCTTTGGAGCTTCTTTCAAAGTCACTAGGTTGGATCTTAAAAAATGTGGCAATACTTGAGAGAGTGTCATATTAATTCTGGTGAATTGTCTGACTGGTCTTTCCATTCTTGGTTGGTTGTTTCTTTGCTGATCAGGCGTAGGTTTAGGAATCATAACAGCCCCCACCATTGGACGGTGTTCGGCCCTATCTTGATTTCTCTGAGGATATACAGGAACCACTTCTTTCTTTCCGATGAATGGATTTCTTACAGTAGAAGAGGATGCATCTTTTTTGAATCTTTCCATTCTTTATTCCGACTTCTACCCTTTCTCCGGTCAGTATCAATTCAATAAAACCTGTCGATAAACTCCCAATTAAGTGATTGAAGAAGGGACCAGACAAGGTGCCTAAAACATGTCTACCAACTCTCTTTCAGATAGGGGAGGTTGAACTCTTCCGGCCAAGTCCCTCCATTTTTGCGCATAGTCCTTCAAGCCTTCACTTGAAACCATGGCCATACTCTAGAGTTGAGTACGAGTAGGCGCAAGATCAACATTGTATTGGTATTGTTTGTAAAAGGCTGCAACAAGATCTTCCCAGTTATGAATATTGGCTCTTTCTAACTGTTAAAACCAATCAAGTTGAGTTCCAGACAGACTGTCTTGGAAGAAGTGTACCCATAATTCTTTGTTAGCGGTATGGGGCTAGATTTTCCTCACATATGACCAGAGATGCATTTAGGGCATGAAACTCCGTCATATTTGGCGAACACAGGTGCTTTGAATTTTGGAGGAATGACAATTCCTGATACCAGTCCCAACTCTTCAAAGTCCAAGCTAGACACTTTTTGGATTTCCATTGCACTCAACCGTTCTTCTAGATGCTTATACTTTTCGTTGGCTGGAGGGTATTGTTCTTCAGAATTGTCTTCTTCTTCCTCTTCTTCTTCTGAATCAAACTGAACAACTGTTTCTTTGCCTTTCCCATCTTGGTTGTCTTTCTCATCGGATGTCATTGCAAAGTCTAAGACCCTTCCTGTCTGCCCTTGGAATCTTCTTCCCATGTTCAGAATTCCAGTTATTTTCTTCGTCTTCTTTTTCTTCTCCTCAACCAGCAAGGTATTTAACTCTTCTTGTCCTTTGGCTAGAGTTAAGAACAACTGTTAGAACTGTGCATTCTGAGCTTGGAGGTCCTTCACCGTTTTCTCGAGATCCATCTTATTGAAATAAACAGTAGAGAGATGAGGAGACTTGTTGCAAGAAACCTGCTTATGTTATGATGAATGATAAATGCATAAGCAATGATTTCAAGGATCTTAAGATTCAAATTTGTTTTAGACAAAAATGAAACACACGTTATATTAATAAATTAAAGTTTGAGTACATTAATGCCTTCTTGGGAAAAATAATACAAAAAACTCTAAGATAAAAAGGTAGTACGCATCCTCTTTGGCGCAATGTAGGCATTCAAAGTCTGCTCCTCATGAAGTGTAAAATGTGAAATGTAAAGTAAATGAATTTTTTATTTGGTTTTCATGAGAAAAAGGGAAATTGTTTTAACCTAATTAATTAAAGAAAATAATTAATTAAACTTGAATTCATTTAAGAAAAGATTTTTAATAAAACCCTAATTCTATTAATTAATTAAAAGAAAATAAGTTTAAGAAAAGAATTTTTTAGTATTTTTATGTCTAGAAAATATTTATAGTATTATAAAATATTTTTGGCCCTTTTTATATATAAATAAATATATTTTTATAGGTGTAAAAAGAAAAATAAATATTAACCTAGTTTTAATTTAATTTATAATATTAGTTAATAAAAATAAACATAGTATAATTAATAAAAATATTTTTTGTGAGAAAAAATAAAATAAACTAAGTTAAAATAAAAAATCTAAATTTTTTATATTTTTTATGATTTTTTTAGTATTTAGAAAAATATTTAAGAAAATAAATGAAAATAAAAATAAGAAAATAAAAAAAACTGGGCCAGGGGTGCAATTAGCCTGCAGGGGGTTAGTTAGCAAAAATAAATACAAGCCAGGCCCAACGTCTGCCAAAAAAACCAAAAAATCAGAAAGCAAATATATGAAAAATAAAAAGGGTACCACTGGGGCTCGAACCCAGGTCCCATAGGTTACAGACACGCGCTTCTACCACAGGGGTGGCTATACATCCGTTAACATAAGCAAATCAATAAACATGTAAGGCAAAACGCGCCCTGATGACTTCATCTTCAACCTCCAGCCATACCAACTGTAACTTGTTCATTTCTCATCAAAAATAAAAACTGTAAACATGAAACTTATAGCAAATTTTCTCACAGTTTCAGAAATGTAAAGCATTAAAACTATAGATCAAAGATAAGCACGAATTTTAATGGCCCTAATCTGAACCCTAAAAATCTCATAAATTTCAGTTTCAAAATTCTCTAAGCTCAAGTAAAATTAATGGAAACTATGGACATGGTTAGCTTCAGGGCAATGATATTTACATGTTTTGTTCACAAATAAACTATTGATGATGCCTGTATGAAGAGTTCCAAGTTGAGAAAACTTACCTCAAAACTGGAAATCGTGTTTTGAGTTTGAGCTTGTTTCAAGTGATGGTGATGATCAGTTAGCTTCCTTGAGGTCCTAGGAAGCTAATGCAATGATTTGCTTGAGTTGAGAGTGACTTAAATGGCCTAGAGAAGTCAAGTAGCCGACTCTGTTTTTTGGTTATGGAGGTTATGGTAAATGGTGTTACAGTTCTGGAATAACTATAAGGATGAGTTTTATTTGATGCAAGGAAGCTTTAGGAATGAATTTGAGGGAAAACGCACGAGAGAAATGAGAGATACAAGTTTAAGGTCAGAACTGTGTATCAATGGAGTTTTTTGTGCAATTTTTGGCTAGAGGGAATTTGGGAGTGTTTCAGGGTATTAGAACTCATCCCTTAGCTCACAAATAGTGACTCTATTTATAAGCAAAAAGTTTGGAGACTTGTTGTTGATCAGAATTCAAAATCACAAGTTTATGCATAACATGTGATTTTTGAGAAATTCAAGTTTCAAAGCCTTGTGTACTTGGTTCATAGAGTGGTTATGCTTTAAGAAAGCTTGCTTCTGACTTTGTGGATGGAGTGTGATCAAAGGGAACAAGTTAGAGGCTCAAGAATGGACTTTATGCAAAAATCTTGCTTTACAAGAATGGCAATGTTAACTTTGTGCCATAAATGGAAATACAACTTGGATAATAACTCAATTGCTTGGATCAAAGCCCTAACAGCTGTGTAAACATTTAATTATGGAGTAACAAACAAGTTTGACGTCTGCAAAGCAAATATTATGCAGCCTAGCATGGATTTGGTTCATGTGTTCATAAAAAATGACTTGTAATTCAAGTGATAAAACCATAACTTCATCTCTTCGATTCTCCCTACTCAAGAATGATCTCAAGGAGTTCTTGGACATTTTGGAAATCTTGAAATGTTCTCTACAACCCATATTTGAATTGATTTTGAATATTCCCATTGGAACTAAATGAAAAAGTGTCATGAAGTTAGGTCAAAATCCTGGCCAAATTAGGGCAAAATTTCACTAAGTGTTTAGTTTCATGACCACATGTTCATAAAATTATAACTTGATATCCAAGCACTTTTGGAAGGAGTTGTGTAAAGAAAAGTTGTAGATTTCATGGATATCTACGACTTTCATGTTGGTAGTTTCTCTTGAATCATCTTGTATCATGGTGAAAATTTTGCTCAAAGTTATAAAAAAACATGAAATTTCCAACACTTACAAAAATTTCTAAGTTTAGAAATTTTGACTTTTCAAAATGAAATCTTGACTTTTTTATTTCTTGATGAATAAGTTTCATATTTTGACATGTTTTGATGAATTATGATCTTTGGCACTTGAATTTGACCAAAAAGTCAAAGTTTGACTTTTTAGTATACAATTGACTTTTGATCAGTTGACTGGAAAATTCATTTTTCAATCCAATGGACTTGCAATGTTTTGAACCATGTCATTAGGTCAAAATGATGCAATTGGACTCTTGATAATATGCTTTAAACCAATTGACCATTTGCTAGGTCAAAAATCAGAAATTGCCCTTTCCTAGTCAAAACCCTAATTTTGACCATTTTGCCCTTTTGGAGATTTGATCAAATTTCTTGAGTTATGGTCCAAACTTGATCAAATGATACATATGAGTCTAAAATGTTGATATGGATAAAAAATTATGAAGTTTGACTGTAAATTGTCCATGGTTGACTTTTTCCCCAATACAACTGATTTTTAGGTCAACTGCTCAATTGACTGATCAAAAATGTGATCCAAGGCTTGAAACTTGACATGAGTAATCTTCGGGGTCCATAATGATCCATGAAAGTCATATGGGGAATTGGAAATTCAAAAATCCTTGTGCAAACTCAAACCCTAATTTTGGTCATCAATGCTTAAGGAGGTGTCTTGAGCTGATCAAACCCTAGTGCAGTCTTGAGTCTAAGGAGATCTTGTGAACAAATTCTTGATAAGTGAGAGGGAAAATTTTGGGGTACAACACGGTGTAACTATGCAATCTTTTTCAGCACTGATATACCTGTAGGACTCAATGTGACTTACAAATATGTCTTCCTCTCCACAAATTATGACCAATCTTCCTTCAACCAAGAATTTCAATTTTTGATGTAATGTTGAAGTGACTTTCCCTGCCGCATGGATCTGAGGTTGTCTGAGTAAACATGTATACGCCGGTTCTATATCCATGACTTGAAAGGTGATATATAATATGTGAGGACCGATCTTGACGGGAAGATCTACTTCTCTGAACACCGTACTCTAAGAACCATCGAAAGCTTTGACTATTGTGAAACTTGGTCTTATCACAACACCATCTAGCGTTAACTTCATCAGGCTAGATTTAGGTAACATATTAAGGGCATAACCAGTATCAGTAAGTACTCTGGATAAACTTATAATACCTATCTGTATTGAAATGTGTAGTGCTTAATTGTGAGCTCAGCCTTGTGGAGGTAACTCACTGTCGTTGAAACCCAAATAGGATCCAGACGTTAGATTTGGTACCACATTATCAAATTGGTTCATAGTGATTTCTTTCATAATATGAGAAAAGAACTTAAGACTTTCATCAAAGAATCCCCACGCGCTTCTGAATTGATGAGTAACGAGAGTATGAAGATCTTGGCTAGGGTTTGGTGAAGTTGGTCCACCACCCTATAATAACTTCTTTTAATTATCTTCAAGAATTCGCCAGCCTCTTGGCCAGTGAAACTTGTGTTTGTAGGCTCTTGATTCACCTCTTCAACTACTTTTCCTTTTTCTTTTGTCACCAAGTTGTTTTTGTTTTTCATCATATTGTCGTTCTTCTCCAATGCTTTATTCCCGAACACCCGGCCACTACGGGTTATGCCCCCCGTCCCTGCTATATTTGAAATTGCAGGTTCTTGACTTGATGGCTCACATTCTTGTTTCGAGCCATTGACATACATAGCCGAATCATAACTCCATGGTATTGCGTTGTCACTTTTGTAAGGGATAGGAGATGGCCGTTTAATTACCATGGTAGCCTTTGGCGCTACTGATATTTTCAAAGTTTGCTTTGTTATAGGGGTTTCTAATGAATCTCCCCACAGAATCACGAGAGTTTTCTTGTTATGATTTGTCTTTTGATAAGGGATCACCAATGGTTTCTTCATACTTCCTTTAATTGCTGCTATATACTTAGCCTCAATGTATGGTCCGAATTGGACTATCCCCTGATCTACTAATTGTTGTAAGGTCTTTTCAAAAGCTTTGTTATGTTCCAACATGAACCCACATTCTAACAGATATTCTTTCAACGGTCTTATCAGAGACTTTGCTTGTTTGCCCGCCCCACAGTCAGTGACTACCTCGATTGCATTTATTGTCGGAATACCATGCGGAGGCGTGTGGTTTGATTTAAAGTTCAGCTTTTTGAAGGTAATATCTTGAGCCTCTAACAAGTCTTGAACCTTATGCTTAAAGGCTCAACATTTCTCTAGGGTGTGGCCAGGAGAATTTGCATGATATTCACATCTAGCATTGGCATGTATCTTGGTGGGAGTGCCCCAGGTGGTGGAGCTAGAAGTTTGAGTTCTACCAAAGACGCTTTGACCAAATGCTGTAATAACGGGCTAGGTGGCATAGGGAGGGGGGTCAAACTTACTCAAAGGTCTGTCAAACTTATTTTGTTGTTGCTTCTCTCACGGAATCATCAATGGTTGTTGTGCTCTTGGTTGTGAAGCCACAACATTAACTTCACCTTCCTTCTTCTTCGTAAAATTAGGGACTGGTCTCTTTATGTTGAAAAGGGAATTTGATGACCCTCCACGAATCTTTCTGTTTTTTATCCCCGTCTCTATCCTTTCTCCAATGGTCACTAAGTCAGAAAATCTGGAAGAAATTCTTCCTACCATCTTTTCATAGTATACCCCTTGTAGGGTTCCTATGAACATGTCGACTAGCTCTTTCTCCAGAAGTGGTGGTTGTACTCGAGACTCCATCTCTCTCCACCTTTGAGCGTACTCTTTGAATGACTCTTCCTTCTTCTGGGATAAGTTCTAGAGTTGTGTGTGGGTAGGCACCATATCTAGGTTGTACTTATACTGCTTCAGGAACACATTGGCAAGATCTGCCCATGTTTTTATATACGTCCTTTCCAACTGCATATACCAATACAGTGATGCCCCACTTAAACTGTCCTGAAAGCAATGAATCATTAGCTTCTAGTTCTGAGCATAGGCATGCATTTTCCTACAGTACATGCGCAAGTGGTTTCTCAGACAAGTGAGCCCTTTATATCTTCCAAACTCAGGTACTTTGAACTTCAGTGGGATTATTACATCCGAAACAAGACTCATTTCGAGGGTAACGACGTCAAAAGCATCATATCCTTCCACGGATTTCAACCTTTCTTCTAGAGCTTTGTATTGATCCAGTACCAACGGGATTTCAACAGCAGGGGTGTTGGTCACTTTCTGCGGTGCCTGATTAACATCCTCCAGATTGTGATCTCCGTATTGTAAGTCCAAGTAATCGTCAGCATGATTAACCAGATTTTGCAGGGAATGAGATGCCCCTGCCTTTGGTGGAGGTGGGATAAACCCCTACAATTCTAAAACAGTAAACTTGCTGGAAAGGGAATAAACAAAAGGAAAACAATCTTCTAATCCCGTTTGCGAAGGTCTTCTCCGAAACGATCGACCATTATCCTGCATAGCTTGAGAAAATTGTCAATGTCCTCTGGGAGAGGGACCATTACACTTTCTACGTCCTTTAAGCTTCTGGGAATGTATTTGATAAGCTTGTTGGCCAAGAACGCGAGCTTCTCATGCTTACCCTTGTAGTATTGGTACTCTTGGTAGAGGTTGAGAATTATCTCGTGGTTATCCCTTTCTGCTTGGGCAATCTTTGTATATTGCTCTTCCCAATACATCTTTTCAGCTCTCATATCCGTATAGAATCTTTGCTGTATTAGGAAGTCCTTCCAGAGGCCCTCCAGCTCGAGGCATACTTGCTCATACTCATCAGTTTTCTGGGCCAAATGTCTTTATGCCCTCATCTTCACAAGGCGCTCTCTGAATTCTGACTCTTGGCTATCCTGAAGCCTAGTAGTGAGGTACTTCAACTGTTCTTCTTGGTCTAAAGATACTTGGGCCAAGCTTAGGATCCGAGCCCTCAACTCATCCTCTAGTACTTTCTTTTCCTGCACAACTTTTTCATACCATCTATTTAACTTTCCGATTTCATTGGCATTATCTTCCAGCCTCTGATTATAGGAATCCAGATTAAAAGTAGCACTTAACAGCCCTTCGGTTGAACATTTCCTTTTCAAACTTTCCTTTTTAAATGCTTCACATTCCTTTTGAATCTGTTGGTTTTTTGGTTTGAGTATGTGCTGCATTTTTCTTTTCTCTTTGGTCAGGTTAAGGAGATTGAGCTCTAGTTCTTCCTTCTCCCTCTGAGCCTACTTCATTGCTTTTTTCAGATCATCTACCTCTTCTAAAGACATAGGAGGAGACTGGGACCTCTTGCTTATAATCAGGATCTATATCAAAAGGAAGTTTGATGATTTGCACCCTGTTTAGAACCCATTGAGTGTAAGGTTCTTTTGCCACTGCATTTTCTTTTTTGCTTTTCTTTTATTGATCCTACTCCAAGCCCAAATGATTTTGTTGAGTAGCTCTCGGTCATTTATGCCCATGTCATGAACAATCAATTGCTGGAGTTATTCATCCAAAGGTTTGTCTTCTAGAGGATACCCTAGTTATCATAGGGCCAAGGTTGGATTGTAATTGATGCAACCTTGTGACCCAATTAGTGGGACATTAGGAAAATCTCAACAACTATAGACAATGTCACTGATATCTAATTTCCTAGCATACCACAACACAGAGCTAGCAGTGGGAGATCATAACTTCTGAGGCCATTCATACATTCTCATATTCGGAACCAAGTAACTTTCCTTGTAAAGTTGAGTCATGAACTAAGAGTATAACAATGGAATACAAGAGTTTAGGGTACCTCTTTTCTTCTCATACCGTGTATGAATGGTGTAGTAGATATCAGCAAGCAAAGCTGGGGTGGGATTTGCATTGAAAGTTTTTGTACCCCAAAACACACTGATGGATGTAGGGTCAATATAATCTATAGTGTGCGGAAATAAGACAACACCAAATATCAGCAACCCAAGACAGTCGACACAAGATTCCCATTCTTTGTTATTTTCCAAATCAAGAGCTTTACTCTCCAGATAACACCTTTTAATCCCTCGCTCTTCTCCTTCTTTCTTATAATTAAGAGCAAACTCAGGATAAGGGATTCTCAAACCTTTCGCCAGTATTTTAATATCAACGGTTTGTCCAATACTCGTATAAGCTTTCTTTTTGGAGAAGTTCATAATTCTATCCAATTCCTTTAAGGTCAGAGCTAACTCGAAATCTTGAAATGTGAAGCATCTCAATGGAGGATCATAGAACTGTACTAGAACAAAAATAGCGTCCAACTGCACTTCGACTTTGGCTAAATCTAAAATATCCCCATAACGACGAGTAAACATTTTCACGGCCCTTTCAGATAATCTTTCATTTACAACTTTGATTTGAGTCACATATGTCTTGGCAACATAGTTACAAATGAGCTATTTTCCTTTAGCATTCATTTTCAGATACTCACAGAAAAAACCTTTACTCCTTTTTTTATATTTCTTTGTACCCTGTGAATAAGATAAACAAAAGCAAACGATGTATGATGAACATGTGAAATGTAGGGATGCGTGAATATATGAATAAAATGTTAAACACCGGGATTTAGTGAACAGTAACCCTTAGAAGGTAGGCTCTTAGCTTGGTTTTATGAATATTCTACCCTCCCCCATAAGGTGGTTTCCTTAAGATATTATAAATAACACTAA
This sequence comes from Vicia faba, assembly GCA_948472305.1. Lineage (NCBI taxonomy): Eukaryota > Viridiplantae > Streptophyta > Magnoliopsida > Fabales > Fabaceae > Vicia > Vicia faba. The sequence goes on from OX451737.1 coordinate 842,033,128, forward strand.
AGGGAAAGGCACAAGGGCCTTCCTTAAGCGGAGTCTCTTTGCAGGCCGAAACTTTCGTCTCTAGGTCGTGAAAGGTCTCATCATGAGATTTTAGTTTGAGGTTTATACAAAGAGTCATAGGTGTCATTCCAAAGTCTTACTTCCCAAGAGGATGTCTCTTGAGACACATTTCTTTTGTGGAATTTCACCAACTCTAGGCGAAGTCGTCACATAAACTTATAGGGATGATGTTATCTCCTTGGCTAATAGATGAACCTTCTTTCTAAGGTTTATTAAAAATATTTTGCAATAATTTAAAATCCTGCCGCAGACATATAAATATAATTAATAATAAGAAAAAACAAGAAAATAAATAAATAAATAAAATAAATAAACAATAATTAAACAAATATAAAAAAAATCAAAAAATAAGAAACCCTTAAAAACCCTAAAACTAAAGGACAAGGCTTCTAAACCTAGGGTTTAGTCCCCAGCAAAGTCGCCAGCTGTTGCAACTGGTTTTTTAAATTAGAGTCGCCACCCTTAATTTTTATCCTAAAGAAATGGAGTATAAAGGAATAACCCTAAAGTTCAGAGATTCTAGATTTGGACTCGGTTCTAAACGAGGGGAAGGTGCTAGGCACCACTTATCTACCTTGTTCACAAGGATACTAGGTTTAGAAGCGCGATTTTCAGGAAATAGGGTTTTAATTATTAATTAAGGAAAAGGGTTTGAATTTTAGTTAGCAGGACTCGCCACGATTTTGATTGTATGCCTACGTATCCTCTTATGAGGAATCAAAGTCTAATTTCGTAGTTCGCGGGGTTGTTTGTATTTTTTATGGATTGCTAAATATATTTTGAATTTCCCGCATATGTGGTCTAAGAGTGTGAGTAAGCAGAGTTTGTTAAACCAATGAAGGTCCATTCAATGAAGGTCCAACATACAATTTCCTTCTAGGGCGAAAAAGATCCTTTGATGAATGTCCATCATATAATTTCCTTGAAGGGCGTCAAAGATAATTCATTGAAGTACAACATTAAATAGCCTCATGGGCGGAACAAATAGTTCATTGAAGTTTTGGCGTTCAATAGTCTCGCGGGAGGAAAATATTCCCCATTGAAGTTTCAACATTTAATAGCCTTATGGGCGACAAGGACAATTCATTGAAGTTCCAACATTCAATAGCTTAATGGGCATCAAGGATACTTCATTGGAGTTCCAAAATTCAATAGCCTCGTGGGGGGAAAGGATACTTTATTGAATTTCCAACATTCAATATATCCAACATTATTATTTAGACAATTCTTAAGATAAGGTGCCTCATTAAATAAAATCAAAAGTTTTAGTATTTTTTGTAAATAAAATCAAAAGTTTTAGTTCACTTAAGGGATTAAACTCGAAAAAAATTCTAAGGATAATTTGTGAAAAAAGGTTATAAAATTATATTTATGCTTGAAGCTTTGATGTTTGAACGTTTAGCAGTTTGATGCAAATATCAAGAAATAAAGTGCATAGATGTTTATAAGACAAAGTAAATAAAGAAGACAATAAGAATAATAGAGAAAAAAAATGCTTGGATTAAAAGTAGGATGCATATTCATACATTTATCACAAATTATTTTCTCTATGTGACTTGGATACTCGAATTCTATAGAGAATGCTAACGAAAATTGAGACCCATTGTTACATGACCAAACTTGTCTTATATACTATTTACAATATTAATTGTCGATAACAGTTATCTCTGCAGAAATCAACACGTACTCCCTTATGTGGGCTTTAGTCCTCTGGTTTACTTCACTACTACAAATATTACTTTTTATGACGATTCTTAGCTCATGAAATTTTTTGTTTTATATTGAACCAAAACAACGCTTTTATTTTATATATATTTTACATCAAATACTATCCCTCAGTTTTTAAATAAACCGAGATAAAAACTCTCTAAATTTTTTATTCCTTTTGGAACCAAAAAAGCGCCTTTATTTTTTTGTAGATTTTACGTCTAACACGTACCTTTAGTTTTTAAGAAAATCAAGATAAGAGCTCTCTAAATTTTTTATTTCCTCATAGTTGATGTTAAGTCTAGATCATTCACTTTTTGAGCCTTAGCGAACGACAGAACACCATTCTTCTCCAAGGAGGAAGGGAGCTCGAACCAACACATTTCTGGTATGTACAAGTTCTCAATTACTGGTGTTATTATTTGTTGGTGTTTATTTTTGTTCTTCTTCTTGTTGTCGTCGTTATTGTTGTTATTATTTTAAGACATATACGATTTAATGTATTATTGTTTATTGAGAAGCTTTATTTTTGTTAGTTGTGTACTATTTTCATTTTATTTTCAGAAGCTTTATTTGATTATGGATCATAGTTGGATGAAAGCCAATAGATTAAGTAAAGAGTATGAGAGTGGAGTGATGCAATTTCTTGATTTCGCGGAAAAAAACATTCAAAGAAATATATATTCAACCATGTAACAATTGCTGAAATACGAAAAAACATTCAAAGAAAGATATATTCAACCATTTAGGTTGTGGTGGAATTATTCAAAATTACACAAAATGGGTGGAATTGTGAAGTGACAAAAAGAGACCTCAGTCACATACAATTGAAGATGATGAATTAATGAATGATACTTTAGAAGACATGATTTGTTATATTGGAGTAGATGCTTTCAAAAAAGCTAATAAGATAGATACTTTGCAAAGAGACATGGAAGAGTCTTTGTATCCAGGATGTTTAAGTTTAAAAGAATTTCATTGTGTTAAGACTATTTTATCTTAAGGCAATATGTGGGTGGATGGATATAAGTTTCATTGAATTGCTTGAATTGTTGAAAGAAGTGCTTCCCTACGGTAACATATTGTCAAACCGTAGTTATGAGGCCATGAAGATATTGTGTCCAGTGGGTTTGGACTATGTCAAAATAGATGCATGTAGTAATGATTTCATATTATATAGGAAAGAGTTCGAAAACTTGAATGAGTGCCGAAGGTATGGGGAGTCACACTACAAGCAGAAGGACAATGGTGTTGATGACGATTATGGTGTAACTAGCAAGAGTGTTCCTTCTAAGATGATGTGGCACCTACTGATAATTCCAAGGTTCAAGAGATTATTTGCTGATGTTAATAACATAAAGAATACTAGATGGCATGCATATGAAAGAGTGTATGATGCAAAAAAATTCCATGTAGTTGATTCATTTCAATGGAAGAAAATTGATTCCTTGTTTCTAGAATCGAGGAACCTTTGGCTTGGACTTGCCACTGATGGAATGAAACCTTTTGGTAATTTGAGTACTAACCATACACTATTATCATAATTTATAACTTATCTCCATGGTTGTTCATGAAGCGTAAATATTATATGATGCTATCAATGATGATTACGGGTTCAAGACAACCAGGGAATGACATATATGTTTATCTAATGACATTGATTAAAGATATAAGACTTTTGTGAGAAGAAGGTGTTGGTGTTGATTATGCATATACATGTGATAACTTTAATTTGTGTGCCATGTTATTTTATACAATTAATAACTTTCATGCATACGGTAATTTGTCTAGGTACAACGTTAAGAGACATAAAGCGTGTCCTATATGTGAGTTTGATACATATTAAAATTCTGGCACACACAATATCAGAAGTCAAGATTGATGTCTCAATAACATACAATGTAATAACAGATGTTACAACATCTGATGACAATAAAAAGACTTGCTAATAATATAAAAAAGACGCAGAAAGATAAAGTATGAAAGTAAAGAATACAAGGAATTGTTAACCCAGTTCGGTGTAAACTCACCTACTTTGGGAGCTTCTAAGCCAGAAAGGAAATCCACTATCTGTAGTATTAATTCTAAGCTAAACTACCCCCATTTACAACTTATCACTTAATCCCTACCCAATGCAACTTCTATCTAGGCACCTCTTAGATATGAGAACCCACTCACTTCCAATCACCGTAGTGATATCAAACAATCCAAGTCCCAGGGAATGTCTAAAGAAACCAAAAGGAAGAAGAAAACTCCAAATTACAAATACTTAGTTTGCTTAACAGCTTCACTAAGAACAATACTCAACTCGTGCCTACGGGCTTTGAGTGAGAACAATAACTTGACAAGCAAGTAATAATCAGTCAACTCAAATGTATCAGAGATACATGAGGATGTACAGTAAAAAAAAACACGGAGAACCTAAGGACTATCAAACCCTAAAACCTTATTTTCACAAGGTTTTACAAATTAAAACTATGCTTAAAAGCTAGGTCTTGGTCGACTCCTTATATGGGCTTATGCAGTTAGGCTTGGACTCTTCAATCAGATATAATCTACAACTCCAAATCCCTGCAGAATATGCTCCACAAAAATAGAAACAAAAACAGATCTTTCAAATATTTCCTAAAAAGTCTCAAGGATCCTTTTTATGAAATAAATCAGATCTGCGACTATTCCTAACAATCCTTGATTGGCTGCGCCTGTTATGTGTACTAAAAACCTCCAGAATCTCATATTTTTCAATTAAATCTTCAAGGATAAAATCCAGGTGTACTGATATGATTTTATGTCGCAACATGTTACAACATCTTACTGGAACATATGTCAAATAAGGCACCAGTAGAACCTGTTGTACCGGCTGGTCAAGATGTTATGACATCTTGCTCAATATTAGGCTGCAATACATGTTCTTCCCAAATAGAACATGTTGATAGAAATGGTGTCAACTATTTGTTTTGCCAAAATTTCCGCCAAGCATAAAATCACAGACTGAACACATGTCACCACCAATTACAAAAATGGAAAAATACAGTTTATCTTGGGCATAAAAAAAATTCTAAGACCTAATCATCCATATCATAGATTACGAAAGGATTTTAATAAAGAGCAGAAGTTTGATATCACTCCAAAGCCCTTAATCATGTCCATGGAGAATTTTTTTGACTTTGGGGTTTATAGAAGACAACAACATATTAATGTTGTCTTTGGAAAAATACAATAAAATTCCATGGATAAAAATATTTGGAAAAAGAGGTCGGTGTTCTTTAATCTTCTATACTGGTCTAGTCTTTATGTAAGATATTATCTAGATGTGATGCACGTGGAGAAAAATGTATGTGATAGTTTGATTGGAACACTTCTCAATATTAAAGGAAAGAAAACATACTAAGTAATCTCGTGAAGATATGGTTGTGATTGGTATACGACAAGAGTTGGCCCCCAAAATAAATAGGCAATAGAACGTATTTTCCCTTAGCATGTCACACTTTGTCTAAAAAAGAAAAAAAGTTTTTGTAAATGTTTGCAGGGGTATCAAAGTTCCCCAAGGGTACTCATCAAATATGAAGAAACTTGTGTCAATGAATGATCTCAAGTTAGTTGCCTTAAAATATCATTATTGCCATGTCTTGATGTAAAAACTTCTACCGGTGGCTATCTGTGGAATTTTACCAAGAAATGTAAGATTAACTATAACCAGATTGTTCTTATTATTTAATGTTATATATAGTAAAGTTATTGATCCTGGAAATTTAGATGTCTTGCAACACGAAGATGCAATTATCTTGTTCCATTTAGAGAAGTTTTTCCCTCCATCATTATTTGACATTATAGTTCACTTAGTTGTTCATCTAGTAAGGGAGATTAGAATGTGTGGTCCAGTTTATCTACGGTGGATGTATCCAGTAGAGTGATACATGAAGATCCTTAAAGGGTATATAAAGAATCATCACTTCCAGGAAGCTTCATTCTTTGAATGATACATCATATAAGAAGCTATTGAGTTTTGTACAAACTATTTGTCAGAAGCGAACTCTATAGGAATTCCAAAGTCTCATCATGATGGACGTTATGATGGTAGAGGTATTCAAGGTTTAAATGTTAAGACATTTGACCAATAAGTAGTTCTTTAAACGCATTTGTATATATTGAATAACCTTAGTGAAGTTCAACTTTATTGGACGTCTCACAAAAGTCTTATAAAGGAAAAAATCCCCCAGATGAATGAAAGATGGTTGTTGATAAAACAATACAAAAGTTTCATAAATTGGTTTAATGAAAGTGTTTCTAAAGAGAGTAGTTCATCAAATACAATTAAATGATTGTCATGTATGCCTAAGTTTAATGTAATTACTTGGAATGCATACAAAATTATTATATATTCATTCTATACAAAATCAAAAGAATTATCATAGCACCATGCAACATAGTGGGGTTATGGTTAAGGCTGAATCCATATACTTTTCTAGTTACAAAGATAACAATCATGTACTAACATCTAGAGCTTACATTAGGGTCATTGAGGAGATTTTGGAGATTGACTATGTTGCTTTTAAAGTGGTTTTATTCAAGTGCAAGTAGATTGACAATAACACTGGTGTAGAAATTGATGAATTAGGATTTACACGGGTTGATCTTCGAAAGGAAACTTATAAGAACGAACCATTCATCATGGCAATCCAAGCAAAACAAGTTTTTTTATTTCATTGATCCTGCTAACACTAGATTATCAATTATTCTTCAAGGAAAATATCTTCCTGATAGTACTGATGAAAATCAAGATTTTAACTATGAGACCCCTTGTTTCGCAACATATGTACATCAATCATCTGAAGAAAATGATCCATATGATGTGCAAGCTATTCGTCGTGATCATGAAGAGATGATATGGGAAAACTAGTATGTAAATGTTTTATATCACTTAGTCATTTATAATTATTCATTTTACTCTTTTTTATTTCTTGTACTATAGATTTAAAGTTGTAGTTGACTATCCTAATTGGTTTCAAATGATGTTCAAATTATAGGTGCTTAACGACCTGTGACAAATCCTAATGGACAACCTATAAAACTTTTCACTTTGGTTATTTCTTTTGTTGGTTAATTGTTTGTTTAAATTTTGTAGTAAAATTATAAAGTGTGTGTCATTTTTGGTTTGCATTTGGTGTAAACAACAAATATTTAAGGTACAATGTTTCAGTTTGGAAAATTGGCAAAATGTATAATTTTTCTATTTTAGGAACCTGCAAAATATGGTTCTATATTCTATAAAATGGTTCTGTAATATAGGTTCATACCTCAGTACTAAAAAAATCGTGTCATACCCTAATTTTTAACCTAGGGTCCCAATCCTTTTATACCTTTGTGAAATTCTGGTAGGTCAGAACTTCATATGTCTTATGACATTTTAGGATATCTGATCTGACTTAAACAACACATGAAAGGTATAAACAATAAAAATAGTACTTAAAGGCATATACAACACACAGAAATTGTTAACCTAGTTCGTCGCAACTCTCCTACTCTAGGGGCATACCAAGCCAGGGACAACTCCACCATAATAGTATCAATTCGAAGCTAAACTCCCATGTTTATAACGTCTCACTTAATCACTACCCATGCTATACTTATATCTAAGACTCACCTAGATATGAGACCCTCCTAAACCCCTCATCAATCACAGACAACGATTGGACAAAACACAGAAAGACACACTTTTATGACAGCAAAATAAAAGACACACTTCCATGACAATACTCAGTCAATACCTAAAGCTAAAATCCACCATTTACAACTTTACTCCTAACTAGGAACACAACTTGGAGTTTCATAAAAGCTTACTCCAAGAACAATAATAAACTATATGCTTAAAAGCTTAAGAGTGATAACAAAACCCTGCAATTCAAGGAACACAATCTAACTCACATGTTGAGTGGATTACACAACCAACTTTCCTAGAGAGTGGTACACACTCAGCCTTAATGATTACATTTTTTAAATTCATGGATGATACCTTTCTTAGGTTACAATGCTTCTATTTATAATCTATCTCCCAACTGGATTTGAGCTTCAAACCACAACATATCAGTTGTTACAAATCAGCAGAAGATTCTGCTACAAACAAGGCATACAATCATTAGTTTCCTAATATATCTCTGTAATACGGTGGGAGAACTAACTTGTTCTTGTGTTTTATCGCAAATTTTGTGGATAGCATCGCCACCAGATTTTATTTTATCCAATAAGGAAAAGGGTGAAAAGAATATGAAAGACCTTGAAGATTTTGATTTCGGGGGGTAGGTTATGAAAAGGGAATGTGTTAGCACCCTTTTCATCCATAGTTATCTACGGGCTCTTAATCGCTTAGTTCACTTTGAAAATTTGCTTTTTGTGTGCGTGTACTTTTGAAAATATTTTAAAGTTTGAACTTTGTAACGACTCTTGTATCGGTCCTCAAGAATGCATACAAAGTTTTTTTAGAAATATCTTTGAAAGTGTTTGTGTAAAATGTTTTGTTTTTTTATGAGCAAGCGATTAAAAGTTCTACCCACTCAAGGTTGTTCTTTCACTTTTCCTCCTCCTTTAGATATTGTTATCCATACCATTAGTTAGTAGGAAGCCCTATCGTTGGATGTGAAGGGACAAGTGTAGGGTCGTCATACGGTCATTGAAGGCGACTAGTAAGGACGCTTTAGTAATTTCGTAAGGGAGTAGATCATTTATTGAAAGGCAACATCGAAAGGGTCATAGAGGGACTATGATCTTTTACTCGAGGGAATTTTCTAAAGCGTCCCACTTTCTAGGGACATGACCGTTTTATTCCGAAGGAAACAAGGGAGGTTACCCTAGAGGTACAAGTGTGCAAGTGTGTTAATCAGTTATTTATCTTTGACTTTAGGCTTTTCTAACGATTCGTTTTTATCTTTCCATTGAACCCTAGTTACTAAGCAGTAATAGTAAGTAAAACAGTAAAGTGCAGAAACGTAAACCTAGACTATTACAACGCTTAGGGGAAGATACATAATAGAGGTGCGAGAAAATAAAATGCGGAAATTTAAACCTACAAATATTACATCCTATAGTAGTTACGTGATAATGAAAATGCGGGAAGATAAAAGCTACGCTATTACATTCGCGATAACATCATATATAATTTATCTAAGAAAATAAAATAAGATGAAGGAAAGAGAAAAACAAAATGTTTTTCAGCGGTTTTTCATGAAAAAGTTTTTTTTGGTGACAATTAAGATAAAACCTAAAAAGATAATTAATTTTAATTAATAAAAAGTTAATTAATTAAATTAATTAAAAAAACCTAAAATCTAATTATATTTTAATTAAAAAATGGTTAATTAATGAAATTAAAAAATGTTAATAAAAATCTAAATCCTAATTATTTTTAGGGTTTGTAAAAAAAGGTTTTGTTGATTAATTTAAAAAAAGATTAAGTTTGCCAAAACTAGGATTAAGGAAGAAATTAGAAAGAAAACAAATTAGAAGCAAAATCAAGCAAACTGCCAGGGGTGGATGTTGAACCCACGCCCTTTGCCCTTTCACCAACAAGGTTCACCTCTATGCCAAGTGTGCGCTGGCGTTAGCAAAACCTGCATGATTCAAAATGTAATCAACCTACAAGAATTAGGAAAAGATGAAAAAAAATAAAATGACAAAAGTAGGGATCGAACCCATGCTTTATTGTACAAATGCCTTATCACACGCGCGCTTGCCATTGTGGTGTCTATTTCATCAGTCTATTGGTGAAAACAAATAATAATATAATAAATTTAGTTAACTGGACCAGAGAAGTTCCGGAGCCCTAACTCCGATTGTCTTCTCTGGTGAATGCATTTTGTGTTCCTACAAAATAAAAGAAGTCAACGCCTCAATGGTACCCTACCCCCTAATTCAGGCCTTGCAATCTCAATGGAAGCATTAGTTTGGGCTAAAACACGCTGTAGAAAGAGATATGACAAAAATAACATGAAACAGACCAAGCATAGCAATTCATGATTTAGCCATTATGGGGATCATGTAATGGTCCTATTCCGTACTAATACATCTCAGAAAAGCGTTAGTAACGTTAGTCTGCATTAACATAATATAAAAACAGAAATATGATTTTGCAAAAAAACAATGAATCTGAAATGGATATATGCTGGTTTTATGCCCTTTGGATCATCACAACCGATCCAATTCTTACCTATAATGCTTCTGGAAGTGAATGGATAGGTTTTTGACCTTGAGGGAGGCTTGAGGCTAGGGTTTCAATTTGCCCTAGTTTTGAGAATTTTGGAAGTTTTGGAATAGTTTCTTGTAAGGTTTTTTGTGTCTTTCTTGTCTGAAATCATGAGAATATATAGAGACAAATTAGGTCAAGAAAGTGTGGGCTTGGACCTTTTATGAAAGGCTCTTATTTTATCTAATTTAGTTTGAATTTTAAATAAATAAAATCAAAATAAATAGAATGAAAAATACAAGGGGTGTGTGAATAAGTTCTGAGGTTCATATTGAGGTCTATAACATGCATTGACCTTGAAACACAAGCCCACTAGCCCAAAAATTCAAGTTTGGTCACTTTAGGTTTCATGCATTTTCTCAAAATTTCCCAACTTGCACCAATCATAACTATCTCAATTTTTATCATTTGAATATGATCTTTGACTTTTTGGAAAGCTCAAGATGTCCTCTACAATCTCAATGTTAATCAATTTTTAATTTGAAGAATTTATCTTGATGTAAATTTCCTTGACAAAAAGTCTCTTTTTGTTGACTTTTGAAATGACCTATAATGTTTTGGCCCATGTATCTCAAATGAAGCATTTTTTGGACTTGAGCTTAGAGAGACAAAGTTGTAGAGAATTGAATTTCCTCCATAATGAGCTTTGGTTGAGAAAAATCTGATGAAGCATGTGAAAGTTGTGCTTGGTCAAAGTTCAGTTAACTTCTCCTTAAGAAAACCCTAATTTGGTAACTTTTAACTTTTGATGAATCTTGAGTTTTCTTGATGAATCATGATCAAACCTTGATCAAATGATAAGTGTGACTTCAAAATATTGATGTTGACCTAAAATATTGAGGTTTGACTATATGTTGACCATAGTTTACCTTTTGTCCAACACAGTTGATTTTTAGTCATCTGAGCATTTGACTGAGCAAACTTGTGATGCAAGGCTTGAAATTTGGCATGAGCATTCCTTGATACATATGAGGAACCGTGAAATCCACTTTAGGCATTATAAGCTCAAATTTCCTTGAGAAAAGAAAAACCCTAGTTGTAGGCAAATTGCTTAGGAGGAGAATTTGTCTGATCAATTCTTGAGTAGCCTTGAGCAATTTAGAACCCTAGGAGCATGTCTTGAATAAAAAATGGGAGGGAAAATTTTGGGGTACAATAATCTCCATATTTAGAAAGTGCATATTCTTCAATATTCTGACTTGACTCTTCAAAACTTTAAATCAGTGCCACATAAGATTGCATAATTTTCCCAAAATATTCTGCAACTGTTAAATCATAAATGAATTCACTAATCTAGCTCAGCTCAAGCGCGATGTCGTATGACCCTGTATAGGACATCTCATCCTACATGTTTCTCCAGATGTTGAAACATTTCAACTCAACATTTTCCTTCATAAGATAGGACTTCTTACTCAACCTATTCTTGTTTAGCAAGTTAACACATCATATCTAACATATTGCTGCTATATTTGTTTTACTAAAATTAATGTCAATCCTAAAAATAGAGAATTAACAATGTCCTCCTTTGGAAAATTTTGCCTAAAAAAATAATAAAAATTACAACCCAGATTACAATAATAAACAAAAATAGAATCCTTCAGCAGTACTCTTCAATAACTACTGATCACAGTAACATATCAATATGGAGTCAGTCTTCACAAGCCCGATGATGTTAGGACACCATATTCGACATCGTCTTTATAGAAACTATATTTAAGCAAGAACTTCAACACCAAAGAACAACAACCTCATGATAAAGGAGTAGAAATTCCTAAAGTCATTTTTGATGTACATGAGAAAGAAGATAGGTAACACCCCCCTTAACCCAGGAACATATTCTTGTCATAGAAAACTAATGGTGGCATAAGAGAATCCTTAATCAATCCTTAGTCAGCTACCAAACACCAACCTAGAGCATAAGAGGAAACTTAAGACCAAATCAACCACCACCTTGGGTAACTCAAAACACAGGTCACAATGATGTTCATAACTTAGATCACAAGTCACAAAACAAGTCCAAACAAACATAGGATCAGACATCCAATTCGATATGTTCGTAACATATCTGGAAGATAAAACTCCGAACAATGCCTTCTCCCTCCTTTTGTCCAAAATTTAACAAATAAGCCCCTTACAAAACCAAACCCAAACACAACTCACCCAAACTTAAACAAAACCCATCAGGATTGTGAAAACTCAGAACACCCACAAGGTGAAAGAGGAAATGATTAACCTCTATAAATAGCTGAATATTTGCTTGGGAAATAAAGCTCCTTGATTTTAGCAATGGTATTGGTTAAAAGGAATCATTATTCAAGGAGAAAATTTCCATTAAAATCAATGTGCACCATCCAAAACAACTTGAATGACTTTATTAATTCTGGATTGTTTATGCTAAAAAGAAATAGTCCCAATACATGGACATTTAAATTCAAACAACTTTATAAAATCCCTTCTGAAACGTGTTTGATCACACCATCCACATAACAAATTTGTTGATCACACAAGAAACATGTCCTGAATAATGTCCCGACATCCAGTCAGACATTATCTTCTTTAAATGCCCAAACTCGTGACCAACACTGCTCCAACCATCAATCCGAAATTTATCCAATTAAGCTCTGAAGCATAAATGCAATTCCTTCAACTGGACTCTAAGTGCACTCCTTTTCACTTAGACTTTGTGACACACACCAAAACATCAGAATATCATATATGTGACATCTCTCAATAACCAAGACCCTCAAAGACTCCTTCCAAAATATACAGAGAAAAAAATCTCCCAGGCATAACTATTGATCACTAGAGAGATATGTGTACTTCTGATTCAATCACCCAACTTCACATGTCTCAAATCAAACATGTCCTTTCATTAAAATATGCACCATTTCAGCAATAATCCATTGACAAGTACTTAACTCCCTCTATCATGGATAACCAATTCTCCAGCTGAAGATAAAAACTTGAGCACCAGATGAAGACTCATGAAGGACTTCATTCTTTCACAATAGAGGGCAACCACTTCACACACTTGGATGAACACACCTGCTGAACATCTTCACACAAGACACACTTGATTTAGAATTTCTCACATATTCCAGAACAAATGCTCTTAGCTTGCTTGCTACATAAGTCCAAAATTTCCACCATCTTTTACTTATAGTAGAAGAAACCACCTTTAAAAAAATCCTAATCAAATTAGACCTCAGTATCTAATAACATTCTTTTTCCCTTACATCCACTAGTAGTTGCTGATACTAGTGAAGTCTTAAAAAATAGCAGTCATGCATTTCCATAACATTTTACTATAGACAAGATCAGAATCTCCACATTCTGATGCACACAGTCAGAATGAGTCTATGCTTAACTTGATCTGAAGAAATGAAAATTTCTGAAGAAAAATGCTTTTCAGAATGAAGGCCCCGAAGGAGATGCTTTTCATAATTTAGTCTATGAAGGGAGATAGTTTTCAGAATTCAGTCTCTGAGGGAAATCATTTGGTCATGTAGATAGTCGCCCGTCCTGTTTCGGGAATCGATATGCAGTCTGTTCTTCATTGGTAAACCCATCCTATTTCGAAAATTCATACCGCCTAGTCATATAGATAGTTGCTCTGTCTTATTTCGGGAATTAATCTTTAACCCTCTTTTGTGTTGGTAAACTCGTCATGTTTCGAGAATTCATACCGCCTGGTCGTATAGATAGTTGCCTCGTCTTGTTTTGGGAATTAATCTTTGACCAATTTGAAAATTGCCAATGATATCCGTCTATTTACGGACTAACATAGAAGAAACGAAGTTAGTTTTATGCAATGTCATGATGTATGTAATGAATTGCGTAATGATGTTCTCAAAATAAATGAGAGTGCGGTATGCGTTTCATATGCATATGTTATGATGTTTTGTAAATGATGTATGGATGTAAGATTTCGCTGACGCCAACGGTAGCTTTGTATAACATCTTTGGCCAAGGAAAATAAACCACTGGCTGTTGCTGGTGATGAATAATATGAATCTTCAACATTTCCTAGAGCATCTTCGTTGGGGATTCTTGCTTTCCATTTGAGAATATTCCGCTGGGGACATCCGACTTTTTCTTGGGGATGGAAGAGATGGATACTCCTCAAATGTGTGGATGTCAACTTTTCTGGGGAGGACAAATTTGAATGACATATGACCTGGGAAGAGAATCCTATCGGGGAACTAAAAGAATCGGAGAGATAACCTCAGTTGGGAAAATAAACCCTGTTGGAAAATAAACCCTGTTGGGGAAATAAACTCTACCAGAGAAGAGGATTCAACTGGGGATCTTATAGTGTTGGAGGAATAAACTCCGCGGTAGAATTAAATTCCTGTAAACTGTGTTGAGAGAATCATTTCGGATGGGAATTGGAGTTTCCATCGCATGCTAAGGAAATGGTAAAACTTCCTTATTTGCTAGGGGACCTACTAGGGAAGTTGATCAAGTGAACTGCTGGAAGGTGCCTTAATTTTTGTCTGAAGGCATATTAGACTCACTGGGGAATATATCTCTATCGAGGATGAGTTTGTAAAGGTAGATCTGCAGAAATTTCTGTGTTGATTGGTGGACGACTTGAATGTTATCCCAACTCCTAGAGTCTTTAGTAAATGCTAAACCTTTTTTCAAGAAAATATTTGTAAACAGTAATCATATTCAAATGCATATGTTCATTTAATATAATCATTGGACGTCTTTGCAAATAAAATAGAGAAAGTGAAACAAATTTGAATTCTGAAATATATTGGTATTGAGAGTTTGCCTATAAATAGGAAGTTTTGTACAAGGAGGCAAAGATCCTAGTAAGAGGAGATCACCATAAAAATAAATAAAGTACAAATAAAAATAAATAAAAACAGCTATGTGGAAACAATCCGATCAGGTTTAAACTCTGTTATTGCCCTTATGTCTTCAAGCATCTCATCCATTATTGTCAGAAGAGGTTGACTGAATTGATATGTACCATTTGAACCTGGCGCTAGTAATCATGTTGGTTGTTAGTAAACATGTGATTGAGAAGTACATAGTCATACACTTTAATCCCTAACTTTTTTCCTGGACCTCCCTTTCGGGTTTTTAGTCCACCAGAATACCCTTTTTTTCCCAAGCCGCCTTTTCAGGTTTTCGACTTGCCGGGTGTACAATATTTATATATCCCTAATTTTTGCCCGAACCATTTTGGTATGCTGGGATGGCCTTATTTTTGCCTAGGCCAGTCAACCTAGCGGGTCTCTTTCATGCGTAGTATTTTTTGAATATGTCCGTATTCACAGGGTGCAGAAGATCTTCACTGTCCATGGTGGTCAGTATTATAGCACCACTAGAAAATATCCTCTTGATCACAAATGTCCCTTCGTATGTGGGAGTCCACTTGCCCCTAGGATCGCCTTATGGTAAGATGATGCGCTTTGTTAACAAGTCTCCAGCCTGATATACCTGATGCTTGACTTTCTTGTTAAAGGCTTTGATCAAGCATTTCTTATACATCTGACCATGACAGACAACCGCAAGCCCTTTTTTTTGTCGATCAAGTTTATATAATCTAGCCTAGTCTGAATCCACTCGTCTTCGTCTAAATCTGCATCTTTCATAATCCTTAGAGAAGGAAACTGGACTTCTACATGTAAGACAACCTCCATACCAAAGACTAGAGAGAATGGGGTTGCCCCCAGTTGATGTCTATACTAAAGTGTGATAGCCATGAAGAGAAAATGGTAACATCTCATGCCAATCTTTGTATGTCACCTTCATCTTTTGTAAGATCTTCTTAATGTTCTTTTTGGCAGCTTCCACTATGCCATTCATCTTCGGTCGATACGGAGAAGAATTGTGGTGCTTAATCTTGAACTACATGTAGAGTTACGTGATCATATTGTTGTTGAGATTGGTACCATTATTCGTGATAATTCTTTTGGGGATGCCATACTGTTATACGGTGGGAGAACTGACTTGAGGTTTTGCGTTTGTTTTCGCAAATGTTTCGGTTTAGCAAGAGTCGCCACCGACTTTTTATTTTATCCTAAGGAAAGGTTAAAAAGCACAGGAAAAACCTTTGAGATGTTTTCTTGGGTTCGGGGAGTAGATTATAGAAAGGGAAGGTATTAGAACCCTTTCTATCCATGGTTATCCATGGGCTCTTAGTTACTTGCTTAGATCACTTGCCTTGCATTTTCAATTGTTTGAAATGGTGCTTTGTGTGTGTGTGGTTTTTGAAAATGTTTTGAAAAAGATGCCTTGTCTAGGCAACCATTGTAACAATTCTTTACTCGAATGTTTTACAAAGGTGTTTTTCCTTTTTGAAAAGAAGTTTCAATGTTTTTGAAAGTTGTTTTGAAAGTGTGTTGTGGAGTGTGTTTTGAAAAGTAGGCAAGTGTGTTTTGCAAGTTTGATCAAGTAACTAAGAGTTGTCTACCCCTAAATTTACTCAAAGATTTTTCTCATGTTTTAACCCTTTTAACAATATTGTTCCACCATTGTATTTGGTGGACAATCTTGTGTTAAGATGTTAACGGGACAGGCGCGGGTCATCGTATGGACCATGAATACAATAGTGCCAAGTGTCTTTGGCATTTTTTCCTTTAAGGGACTTGATCATTTTTTAGGCAACTTGAAAGCGTCATCGAGGGACTATGATCATTAGATTTGTTTTTGTTTGGCCAAAGACACTCAACATACAAGCATGGCCCATTTTTGAAGGCAACAAGTGAAGTGACCCTAGGGGTGCGAGTGTGCAAGGATGTTTTATTGCATACAAAAGTTTATCTTTGAATTAGGATTTTCTATTTTCATTGATTTTATCTTGCCATACACATCATAATTACTAGCATTTATATTTGAAAGCAATAAAAAGCAAAAATATAAAATCCTACGCTATTACAGCAATTAGGGGATGGGGATACATATTTGTACATGGGGTGGTTAGATAAGAAAAGAAAGTAACAAAAACAAGATAGAGAGAAAGAGAGAAAGAGAGAGGGAGCCAGCGCGCTGCTGAGAGGTCATCAGAAGTTCTGACTCAGGCCCGCTGCCAGATGATCAACCTTTTGGTTAAACTGTATGAGTCAGAACTTCTGACTCTGGTACCTGCAAAACAGAAACCTGTTAGTGGGAAGATTAGAAGTTCTGACCCCCATGCGCTGCAAGACAAAAGTTTGTTAGTGGGGAAATTAGAAGTTCTGATCCTGCTGGAAATACAATAATCTTTAGAAGTTTTGATATTATTGACAGCAAAAACAGGCTTCAGATGTGCTAACGTCAAAGCCAACACTTGGCTTCTCCCTGTGCTAGTCAGAACATCTGCAATTTTGTTATTGTTCCACAAAACAGAAAACATGTTTGGGACAGCTTCAGCAAGTGTCAGAGTGTTTCAGGAGACAGAACCAACAAGGTCACAGGCAGGTTCTATGTTGACTCGCTTCCTATCTAAACGTTCTGAGGTATGAAAATCCTCAGAACACAAACAACAGCAACATGATGTTTACATTATGTTTATTTGAGCATGCAAAGCTGATGATGCTTAGCAGCGTGATGAAGGTCAGCAGGTGCTTACCTGGCTGTTGGAAATGGTTGTGAGTGAGAGCTAGCTTTTAGCTCTGATGGTGTTCTGGACAAGTTTTTTTTTTTAAAGGGGTAGATGAAGGTGTATGTGTATGTATGGTCAGAGGCTAAGAGGGTGTTCTTCAGTCACAAAGAAAACTGGGTATTGATGAAGTTTGGAGGTAGGAAATTCAAAGTTATGAAACACTGGCAATTTTGGCAGAGTTTCACAAGGTTTTTTTCACCAGAGTTTTCTGTTTCTTCTAAAGTTTTCTGGATTTTTTTTCACGTCGTCTTTGTGATGGACAATGGTTCTCTATTTATAGGCAAAGCTCTTGTGGATTCTTGAACGTTAAAGGCGCCAACAGAGGTTAAATTATTATTTTTTGAAAGAAGTTCCTGGAAAATTGTGATAAAGGATAGCCTTTCAGCCTAGGCTGGAACAGCAGGCAAGGATTGAGGATAAGTGACCTCTATAGGTGGAAGTTGGCGCGTAGACCCATGCCTAAATCTGCATAAAGGCGTTTACCAAGCCACACGTGAAGAGACCTCTTGGATGAATGTTCAGGAGTGGTTGGGAGCATTAATGAGCATTAAATGGTGATGAGACTTATCAACACCAAAATTCTGGTAATAGGAAAAAAACTTGAACCAGCAGTTCTGCTTTATAAAAAAAAACAACGTAAACCATGCTCTGGTCTTGGTCTCTTATTGTCTTAGCAAATTCTGGGGATTCTCCTGACTTTTTAACACGTTCCTTGGATTTGCTTCTGGAAATCCTGGACTTAGAGATTCTGTATCAGTGTAACATCCACTATTCTGACCCTTTCATCTTCTGATTTCAGCATGTTCTGAAGGAGCCTTCAGACTTCCTTGCTTCTTTTACATTCCTTTAGCAAACTCTGGCTGAACTTGCGTAACTGCTGAAAGAGCCATGTTCTGTTTGAGGCTTACCTGTTGAACCACGTTTGCAAATTCTGACTGAGTTGATGTAGCTGCTGAAGAGCCATGTTCTGATTGCGTTGAGCCAAGCTTGCAACTTCTGACCGTTTCTGTCTGGAGTTTGGTCCAGAAGTTCTGAAGCGCTATTTTCTTCTTAAACACCCATTTTTTAGAAAAATTCCAAATGTTTAGAATAAATTTTTTTAGATGAAAGCGTTGCCTTTAGAGCTTGTGTGATCATTTTGCTCTTATAAATGGTTTGCTTGGGAAGAAATGATAATTCATGACTTGGATTTGTTTCAGAGGGACTCTGAGAATCCAGGATGATTTCCTGAAGAAAGAGAGGGCAAATTTTGGGGTACCACAGTTGCCCCTGTTCAATCTGCTTGAACTTGAAGAGTTAGATTGATAGATTTGCCTTTCGCGGCTCGAAGGTAAAAGGAGATTGGACACTAGCGTGCCCTTAAATTTGTACTCGTCAAGACATGGATGCGGGAATGGGCTTAAAGATGCCATTTGGAGATGGGCTTAAAGATGCCATCTGGAGAGGTGACAAAATCTTATTGGGGATGGGCTTAAAGATGCCATCTGGAATGTTTGTTGAACTGTAGGTCGTTGATGAGTGAGTGAGTATCAGAAAGGTATCCCTGCTTTGGAACATCTCTGAACTGGGGGTCTGAATAAGCAATAGATTGACATCCGTATCTGGAAGCATCCGTAAACTGTTTTCAGAAGTTGAAGAATCTGAACAAGGGATAGGTTAACATCCGTGTCTGGAGAACCCGTAAACTGTTTTCAGAAGTCTTGGAGATGAATAAGCAATAGAGCAGCATCCATGTTGGGAAGCATCTGTAAACTGTTTTCAAAAGTTGAGTCTGAACAAGCGATAGATTAACATCCGTGTTTGGAGAATCCATAAACTGTTTTCAGAAGTAGAAGAATCTGAACAAGCGATAGGTTAACATCCGTGTCTGGAGAACCCGTAAACTGTTTTCAGAAGTCTTGGAGATGAATAAGCAATAGAGCATCATCCCTGTTGGGAAGCGTCCGTAAACTGTTTTCAAAAGTTGAGTTTGAACAAGCGATAGATTAACATCCGTGTTTGGAGAATCCGTAAACTGTTTTCAGAAGTTGAAGAATCTGAACAAGCGATAGGTTAACATCCGTGTCTGGAGAACCCGTAAACTGTTTTCAGAAGTCTTGGAGATGAATAAGCAATAGAGCAGCATCCATGTTGGGAAGCATCCGTAAATTGTTTTCAAAAGTTGAGTTTTAACAAGCGATAGATTAACGTCCGTGTTTGGAGAATCCGTAAACTGTTTTCAGAAGTTGAGTCTGAACAAGCGATAGATTTAACATCCGTGTTTGGAGAATCTGTAAACTGTTTTCAGAAGTCTTGGAGATGAATAAGCAATAGAGCAGCATCCATTGTTGGGAAGCATCCGTAAACTGTTTTCAAAAGTTGAGTCTGAACAAGCGATAGATTTAACATCCGTGTTTGGAGAATCCGTAAACTATTTTCAGAAGTTGAAGAATCTGAACAAGCGATAGGTTAACATCCGTGTCTGGAGAACCCGTAAACTGTTTTCAGAAGTCTTGAAGTTGAAGAGGAACCAGTGTAGGGTTTCCTGATGATGAGTCCGTGTAAAACTGCATCTGAATTGTTAATGATAGCCTTTATTCTTATCCTGAAAGGAAAAAATGTTAGCTAAACACAAAATTATGTTGCATGAAATGTATGATGCTATGTATGTTCTATCAATGTTTATGAATTGAATGTAATGAATGCGCATGTAAGCTGATGAGCTGCCTTGCTGAGGCTAGATGAATCCTGGATGGATGGAGATAAAAGAATCTTGACTGCTGCCGGGGGAAGTAAATCCTTGACTGCCGCAGGGTGGTGCAAGAAGTTTTGATTGCTGAGGATGAGACATCCCTGTTGACTACTGTTGGGGAATCAAGAGCTTTGGGTTGTATACCAATCTACTGGGGATTCCTGTCTTGAGGAGATCTTCACTGGGGAATATCTGAATATCCGGTGAGGAATTGAGAATGAGAGTCTTGATTCTGCTTGGAGAATGCAAGATCTTCAATTGTTTGGGGATCTTAGGACCATTGCTGGGGATTGAAACTCCTTGGTGACTTGCGGGGCTAGAGAATTCTGATGATCTCTATTGGGGAGTCCAGAACCTGGGAGGCTCATGCTGGAGGAATAAGACTGAGAATCTACAATCTGACGTGAAGTACCTCTGTGGGGAGAAGATTCACTAGTCTGGTTCCGCTGGGGATTTGATAGTTGGAAGTTTTAGCTCCGTCGGGGATAGGATTTTCAAATTCTTAAGGCTCCACTGGGGATACTGAAACTTAACTCTATGAGGAATTGAGTTCCGGAAGGCTCTCTGGCTGGGGAAATCAGTTTTGAGAAAGCTTTTCTGTTGAGGATCCTGAAGTTTAACTCTGTTTGGGGAATTAAGTTCTGGATTTTGACTTTGTTGAGGAATTTGGAGCTTAGAACTGCTGGGGATTCCTTCTGAAAGGGTATCAAGATATCTGTCTGTACCCTCACCCTATCAGCAATCATCTTTCTTGATTTGTAAGGAAATGATTATGTTCAAATGCATATGCCTATTTAATAAAACATTGGACGTTTCTCAAATAAAACATAAGTGTAAAAAGCAAAAAGAAGACAAAGCAAACTTCTGTATTTGGAAAAGTATTTGTATTAACTTTTTATGAGTATCTTTGTACAAAGGAGACAGACACCCTAGTAAGAGGATGTTGTCGTAAAGAATTGAAAATTTTATACAAAAGAAAGATGTCTATGTGCAACAATTCTATGGGATCCCATTCTGTCATAGCCTTCATAACTCTGAATATCTTGTCCATTCAAATGCTTCGTTTGCTGATGACTGGATTGATCAGAAGCTTGAAACTGGTTGATGAAGAGATTGTCCTTTAAAGTGATCCGACGAGACATGGTCATACGCTTTAATTCCCTAACTTTTGCCTAAATCGCCCTTTCGGGTTTTCGATCCACCGGGAAACCCTTTTTTGCCCAAGTCGCCCCTTCGGGTTTTCGACTTGCCGGGTGGACAGATTTTTTGTTTTTATCCCTAATTTTTGCCTGAACCTCCCTTTCGGGTTTTCGATTCAACGGGATGCCCATTTTTGCCCAAGCCGCCCTTTCGAGTTTTCGACTTGCCGGGTGATTTTATGCGTAGTATCTTTTGACTATGTCTGCGTTCGCAGGGTGCGGAAAATCGTCGCCGTCCATGGTGGTCAGAATCATTGCACCACCAAAAAATATGCTTTTGATCATAAATGATCCTTCGTAAGTAGGAGTCCATTTTCCCCTGGGATCACTTTGCGGTAAGATAATCCGCTTGATTACGAGATCTCCGACTTTATATACTTGACGTCTGACTTTCTTGTTGAAAGCCTTGATCATCCGTTTTTGATACGTTTGACCATGGAAAACAGCAGCAAGTTGCTTCTCATTGATCAGATTGAGTTGATCAAGTCGGGTCTGAATCCAATCGTCTTCATTCAAACCAGCGTCCTTCATAATCCTTAAAGAAGGAATCTGAACTTCCATGGGCAGGACAACTTCCATGCCATATACCAAAGAAAATGGGGTTGCCCCGGTTGAAGTACGTGCCGTGGTACGGTATCAGTGCAGAGCAAACGGTAACATCTCATGCCAGTCTTTGTAGGTGACTGTCCTTTTCTGAATGATCTTCTTAATGTTTTTGTTCGCAGCTTCAACAACACCGTTCATCTTCGGCCGATAGGGAGATGAATTGTGATGATAAATCTTGAACTGTTCGCATAGAGCGGTGATCATAGTATTATTCAGATTTGTACCGTTATCCGTGATGATTCTGTCGGGGACACCATACCGGCATATGAGATTCTGCTTAATGAAGCGGGCAACCACATTTTTAGTAACAGAGGCGAAGGAAGCTGCTTCGACCCATTTGGTAAAATAGTCGATGGCGACCAGGATGAAGCGATGTCCATTGGACGCTGTGGGCTTGATCTCTCCAATCCTGTTAATGCCCCACATTGCGAATGGACAAGGAGCTGTCAGAACGTTGAGGGGAACAGGAGGAATGTGAATCTTGTCAGCGTAGACTTGACATTTGTGGCAAGTACGGGAATGCTGATGGCAATCTGCTTCCATTGTAGACCAGTAATAGCCTGCCCTTAGAATCTGCTTAGCCATCGTATGCCCGCTCAAGTGGGTGCCAAATGTACCGCTGTGTATCTCGGTCATGATTAACTCTGCTTCAGCTTTGTCTACACATCAGAGTAAAACACAATCATGGATGCGTTTATAGAGGATGCCATTGCTCAGGAAGAACTTGGCAGCAAATTTCCTTAGGAACTTCTTGTCATTTACGGAAGCTCCTTCGGGATATTCTCTAGTCTGGAGATACCTTTGGATTTCGTGAAACCAAGGTTGTTCCACTACTTCTTCGGTATTAATCTCATGACAATGCGCAGGTTCATCCATTCGCTCGATGGTTATTTGGGGAGCCTCGTTATCCTAGTTGAGTTTAAACATGGAGGACATTGTAGCCAGAGCATCTGCTAGCTGATTCTCTTCTCGCGGGAAATGCTCGAAGGTGATTTGCTCGAAATGAGGCAACAATGTCAGGACATGTTCTTTGTATGGGATAAGATTAGGATGCTTGGTATCCCACTCTCCTTTGATTTGACTGATAACCAAAGCCGAGTCCCCAAATACGATCAAAGTTTTGATCCCCAAGTTTATAGCAGCCTTGAGACAAAAAATGCAAGCTTCATATTCAGCCATGTTGTTGGTACAGCTGAAGCAAAGTCGGGTCGTGAAAGGCGTGTGACAACCTTCCGGGGAAATGAGTACCGCACCGATACCGTTTCCAAGTGCATTTGAAGCACCATCAAAGTACAGGGTCCATCGGGATCCTTTTTCTGGTCCGTCATACGGTCCGTTACCTTCAATGTTGTCCAAATTCATGATGTCCTCGTCCGGGAAGTCGAATCTCATGGACTGATAATCTTCGATAGCTTGATGAGCTAGATGGTCAGCTAGTACACTCCCCTTTATAGCTTTTTGGGTAGTGTACTGGATGTCATACTCAGTTAGGATCATTTGCCATCTAGCTATTCTTCCAGATAAAGCCGGCTTCTCGAAGATATACTTGATAGGATCCATTGTGGAAATAAATAAAGTGGTATGAGTCAGCATATACTGCCTTAGTCGGCGAGCAGCCCATACCAAAGCGCAACAAGTTTTCTCGAGCAGTGAGTAACGAGTCTCACAGTCGGTAAACTTTTTGCTAAGGTAATAAATAGCATGCTCTTTTCGACCAGACTCGTCATGCTGCCCAAAACACACCCCATTGAGTTATCCAAGACGGTCAGATACATGATCAACGGTCTTCCTTCGACGGGTGGCATCAGAATAGGAGGTTCTAGCAAATACTCCTTGATCTTATCAAAAGCAGCTTGGTAATCGTCGTTCCATTCGACTACCTGATCTTTCTTCAATAGTTTGAAAATTGGCTCACAGGTAGACGTCAGATGAGAGATGAATCTGGCAATATAGTTCAAGCGCCCCAAGAACCCTCTAACCTCCTTTTCAGTACGGGGAGCAGGCATTTCTTGTATCGCTTTCACTTTTGCTGGATCGACCTCAATGCCCTTGTTGCTGACAATAAATCCTAGAAGTTTACCAGACCTAACTCCAAAGGTGCCCTTACTTGGATTCAACCTGAGTTTGTACTCCTTCAACCTGGCAAACAGCTTTTGCAGATGTTCAAGGTGTTCCTCCTCTGTTTGTGATCGAGCTATCATATCGTCTACGTAAACTTCGATCTCATGATGTATCATATCATGAAATAAAGATACCATGGCGCGTTGATAAGTTGCCCCTGCGTTCTTCAGTCCGAATGGCATCACCTTATAGCAGAAGGTACCCCATTGTGTAACAAAAGTTGTTTTCTCCATGTCCTCGGGGGCCATTTTGATCTGGTTGTAGCCCGAGAATCCATCCATGAAGGAAAAAACTTTGTGCTGAGCTGTGTTGTCAATCAAAATGTCGATGTGCGGTAGCAGAAAATCATCTTTAGGACTAGCCCTATTCAAATCCCGGTAGTCTACACACATTCTGACCTTTCCATCATTTTTAGGTACTGGCACAATGTTAGCAACCCATTGTGGATAGGATGTAACAGCCAGAAAGCCAATGTTGAATTGCTTCATTACTTCTGCTTTAATCTTCTCAGACATGTCGGGCCTCATTCGACGGACTTTTTGCTTGATCGGTGGACAATCCTCTCTTGTAGGGAGACGGTGAACCACAATATCTGTGTCTAAACCCGGCATGTCTTCATAAGACCAGGCGGAGATTTCAACATATTCATTCAACAGCTGTATCAAACGCTCCTTGACACTTGGTTCCAGATTGGCACCCACTTGTACTTCCTTCCGGTCTTCCTCTGTTCCTAAGTTGATAGTTTCCAACAACTCTTCATGAGGCAAGATGGCCCTTTCTTGTTGCTGTAGAAGTCTGGCTAGCTCCCCTGGTACTTCACAATCTTCGTCATCTTCATACTTAGCCTGATTGACCAAATCTTCAGAGTTATTGAAGGACATAGAAGAATAGTCACCCATAGAATCCGGAGTGGATGGGTACCTGCATTTGTGAGTGTGGGTGTGTGTAAGGGATAGCCATCCTTAAACAAACAAAAATGCAAAAGGAAAGAAAATGAACACAACAGTTTACAAAAGAAAAACGTCCAATGAATCCTTAAATATGGCATATGAATATGAAGAGAATCAAAACCCTTACAAATGGACCTACATGCCCCCGGCAAGGCATGAGGTGAAAAAGTAGTGTGCAAATTGTTTAAAAGTAATTATTACAGACCAACAGGAAATGTTCGAAAGATAAGTTACTGATTAATGAAAGTAATGGGGACGAAGTCTTTCGCCTCCCAGTTGTGCAGTCCCCCTTCGATGGTTGGGAAGATCCAGTCTTCAATGTTACCCTCTTCGTCTTCGTCTTCCAAAGCATTGATTCCATGAGGAGAAATCTTGATGGGCGTCCTTTCAAATTTTGAGCGACGCATAGCTTTCTGCCCCGCAGCGGTAAATCCCAACCCAAACTTGTCTATTTTGTGAGGAAAGTCAGGAAACTGACCCCATGTTGAGCTCTTCCCCTCCTTTATTGCAGCCTGTGCGTCTTTCAGAGATGCCATCCTGGCCACCTCCTTGGGTTCCTCAGCTACTGCCTTTGCTACTGCAACTTCGGGAGCAATTTCCTCGAAGTGTTGGAACGGTGTTTCAATGAATTCTCCCTCCACCTCTACATACCGAAAGGAGTTCATGTGACTGATCATATATTCCTCTTCACCGTGTACAATTATGATATTTCCTTTGACAGGGTATTTCAACATATGATGTAGGGAGGAAGTGACTGCGCCAGCATTATGTATCCATGGTCTCCCTAGAAAGCAAGAGTATAACGGACGGATGTCCATCACATAGAACGTTGAGTGGAATACTTCAGTTCCTACCTTGATAGGGATGTCGACTTCCCCATGTACCATTCTTTTTGACCCGTCAAAGGCCCTGACAATGATATTACTTGGTTTCAGCTCCAAGCCTTCACAATCCAACCAGTCGAGAGCTTTCTTAGGCAACACGTTCAGAGAAGAACCAGTGTCGACCAAAACATGGGCAAGAGTAGTTCCTCGGCATTCAACTGACACATGCAATGCGTCATTGTGCTTTCTTCCTTTCGGAGTCAGGCCAGCATTAGAGAAACCCAGGCCGTTGTCGGCGGTAAGGCTGGCTACACAATCCTGGAATTGATCGGCTGAGGTTTCCTGGGGTACATGGGTTGTCTTCAGAAATCTTATCAATGCTTTGGCATGAGCCTCAGAACAAATCAGCAATGCTAACATGGAGATCTTCGAGGGGGTTTTCCCCAGTTGCTCTACCACATCATAATCACTCTTCTTAATTATTTTCAGAATCTCCTCCATTTCTTTCTTAGAGGTTTCGGGGATAACCAATGGCTGAGCCCTCGTCCTGACGAGCTCATCTTGGATCCCCTTCCCCTTATCAGCAGAAGTAGGAGGGACAACTGCAGGAGTAACAACTTCTTCAATCGACGGAATTCTTGCAGAAAGTTTTATCGGTGCAGGAGTAACTTTGGCAGCAGCTGAGGGTCCAAAGATTGCCTTTGGAGGGGCAATCTCTGGAGAACATATTCTCCCACTTCGGGTAATCTTGCTTGTACCGACAATGTTTCCAATGTCGGCATCTTCTTCGTCAGAGCTTTCTTCAGTTATCTCAACTTGTTTAACACCATGGTAGTAGATTTCTCCACCATAATTCCATGGTATTGATTTGTCAGAAATGTAGGGGACAGGCCCAAACATGGTTATTTTCAAAGGAACAAACTTCGTAGCGGATGTAATCTTAACAGGCTTTTTAGGGACCTTGGAAAGATTGGTGGAAATGGTGATTATTGAAACATCTTTGATAGGGGTTGGAGTAGCAGGAATCTTTTCGAAAAGAATTTGTTGGCTGTCCATTAGGCCTTGGATGCCTATGTTCAGCAATGGACAGTCGATTGGTAAGGAGGAACAACAGTAGCAGTCTTCTTTACATCCTGGGAAAATCCCAACCTTCAACAGATTCAACTTGATTGTCAACAGTGGAGTCATCAGATCATCAACAGCAGAAACATACAGATCTTCTTCAATAGCATGGACATTGCGACCATGCTTCGGCATTGGAGCGGATATCACGTTTGGTTTCTCTGGAGCATCAAACTCAACCTCTTTTGCATCTATCAAGTCTTGAATTTTATGCTTAAGCGCCCAGCAATCGTTGGTGTCATGTCCGACGCTGTCAGAATGATAGGCACATTTAACATTGGGATGATAATGTGGGGAAGATGTGTTCACATTTTTTGGTGCCTCTTTGATAGTGGTGAGATTTAGCTTCAACAAATGGGGAAGAACTTGTGCAGGCGTCATATTGATGCAGGTGAACTGCCGTTGCGGCCGCTCCACCCGTTGCTGATTTGGTCTGGACTGATTGTTACGAGGCTGATCATTTGACGAATTTTGTATCATCACGGCCCCCACAGTCGGCCGGCGCTCAGTTCTTCCCGATCTTTTCTGATAGTATATAACAGCTGTCTCCTTCTTGGCCGGAAATGATTTCTTAGCAGTTGTAGAGGCATCCCTTTGAATCTTTCCATTCTTAATACCAGCTTCCACCCGTTTGCCAGTCAGAATCAATTCAGTAAACCCTGCGGAAGAGCTCCCGATCAAATGGTTGAAGAATGGGCCAGATAGGGTCCCCAAGAACATATCAACTAGCTCCCTATCTGAAAGAGGTGGCTGCACTCTTCCGGCCAAGTCGTTCCATTTCTGAGCGTATTCTTTGAATCCCTCATTTGAGGCCATCCCCATACTTTGTAGCTGAGTACGGGTTGGCGCCAAGTCAGCGTTATACTGATACTGGCGATAAAAGGCAGCTTCCAAGTCTTCCCAGTTATGCACTTCTGACCTCTCAAGCTGGTAAAACCAGTCTAGTTGTGTACCGGACAAGCTATCTTGAAAGAAGTGTACCCAAAGATTTCTGTCGGATGTATGAGGTTGAATTCTTCTGACATATGACCTCAAGTGCATTTTCGGGCAAGACAGCCCATCGTACTTTGCAAAAACTGGCACCTTAAACTTTGGAGGGATCACAATCCCAGCAATCAATCCCAATTCTTCAAAACCTAACCCAGGAATCCTTTGCAACTCCATAGCTGCCAGTCTATCCTCCAGGTTTTTGTACTTGTCGTCTGCTGGCGGGTATTGATGCTCTGAGTAGTCTTCATCTTCCTCGACCTCTTCCTCTTCAGCCTCAGACTTAGAAGGTAGTGCAGCTCCTTTTCCCTTACTGGTTCCCTCATCAGATGCGGAGGGAAATTCAAGAACTCTTCTAGCTTCATTCTCAAACCTTCTTCCCAGTGTAGCTACCCCAACTCTCTTCTTCTTCTTTTTTCCTTTTTCTGGCTCTTTGTTCCCCAACAGTGCTTTTAGATCCTCCTGACCCCTTGCTAAGGTCATTAGGAGCTGTTGAAACTGTGAGTTTTGTGACTGCAGATCTTTGACCGTCTGTTCGAGATCCATCTTACTGAAATAAACAGCAGAAAGATAAGGAAACCTGGTGTGGAGACCTGCTTATGCATATGATGAATGATATGTTTATTCATGCAATGCATTCAAGGATTTAGAAATTCAAAATTGTTGCAAACAAAAAGAACATACGTCATATTAATAAGAAGAAATTTTGTCAGTACATAAATGCCCCATGGGCCAAATATTACAAAAACTTCTTAAGGTAAAAAGACGTTGCGCATCCTCTTTGGTGCGATGTAAGTGTTGAGGGTCTCCTCCTCGTGAAGTCGGCGGGTAAGCTCTAAAACCTTCTTCTCACTGGCGTAGAAGCTAGCTTCAAAAGTATTCCGTTCCTCCTTGAGTTGGATCCAACTCTTCTGCATCTCCTCCCATGATGTTGGCATGTCAGGATATAGGATGGTGTAGGGAACCTCTCCTTTCTTAACGAGCTCTTTAATCAAAGGGAGAATATGAGGGTAAGGCATCATAAGACTCTGGGCTCGGGTCCTTACCCACTTGAGATAAGGCTCAAGAGGGATGGAGTTCTTGTGCCCCAGTGTCTTGCTATCTACCTTATTAGGCATCCTCCAAGCTCTGATGAATCTTTGGCGAAGTCCTTGCGCATCATTGTCGAAGTCAAAAACTAGGTCAGGAATCAGCATGTCATGAGGGCCATCCCTCCGTGCATATCCAAATTGTCTCAAATCTAGACAAGGGTTGTAGGTAATGCCTCCCCTAATGCCAAGTAATGGAACATTAGGGAACTCACCACAACGATCGACGATGATGACATTTTCTCTGGACTGAGAACACCAATGTACATCAGAATGTGTGAGGGTCATCAACCGTTGCAACCATCTCAAGCCTTGGTCATTCTTCAAAACAGATTGTGGAAGGTGCAAAATAAACCACCTTGCAAGGAGAGGAGTACATCACATGACAACACCTCTCTTCCTCATTGTTCGTGTGTAAAATGAGTGGAGGATGTCCCCAAGCAATGTAGGTATGGGATTCCTAGATAGGAAAATCTTGACAACATTGACATCTACAAGTTGGTCAGGGTTTGGGAACAAGACTAACCCATAAATAAGGAGTGCCACAATCTATTCAAAGGCTTGCAGATCCAAAGAATTCCAACACTCTTGTGCCTTCTCAAACAAGAATTTTGCCAAGAAGCCTTTGACACCACTTCTAGTCTCCCAATGTCCCTTGATGTCAGATGGTTGCAAGTGTAGTGCTTGAGCAACATCTTCAGGCTTTGGTTCTTTTTCCGTACCGTTGTAGGGTAGTTGATTAAGAATAGGAATTCTCAGGAGTTGAGAAAATTCCTCCAAAGTGGGCACCAATTGATAGTCGGGGAATGTGAAACAGTGGTGAAGGGGGTCAAAGAACTGGAACAACACTTTCACCATGTCTTCTTCAATGTAGGTGTTGACTAGGCTGAGCAGTCTACCATGTCTTTCACTGAAGAGAGAGTTTTCTGGAATTCTGGATGTAAGCTCCTTGAGTTGAGGAGGGATTCTCACAAGGTTGACTTAGATATTTTTCATGCGAAGAATTTCCATGACCTACAAAACAAGAACAAAGATGAAGATCCAAACCCTTGAAATGGTTAGAGGATGCATATGATGCTTTATGATGTTCATGATGTATGCACAAACATATGTACAAGCAAGTCACACAAAAACCCTAGTTTCTGGCTTGCATGGGGTTTCATAGGTAAGTACCCTCTTGAGTGAAGTTGGCTTAAAAATCTGTCCTATAAATAGTAACCGGGTTCTAAGGAGCTCAAAATCATTGGATTGTTTTTCTATGTTCATTGTTTTGGTTTAGCCACTTAACTAGCGACCAAAATATTCCAAGAAAACAACCCTCAATGAGTGTAGTATCGAGTATCTACCAACTTCGGACTGCACCAAAGCCGGTCATCTCACTACCCCTAATAAAAGGCCAAGATGGTCAAGTAAGGTTCTAGGTCATTAGTGCTTAGTGACATCACTCAGCGGCCCCGTACTCTCCTTGATTGAACTCAAGGGTTACCGGTACTCACAAATATGTCGCACTAATATAGCTATTGCTTCAACCGTGTCGGTATACCCCGCACAGTTTCCACAATGTATTGCTATCTATGAATGTTTCCCAAATCCAGGTGTAGGATTTCAAGCCCAAACAAGAGAACCAAAATATAAAGCAATCAAAGCAAACAATTAGTCATGCAAGAGGGTGATCTAAGCCCTAAGGTTACTCCACTTTTAAAGATTTCCCCAGCAGAGTCGCCAGTTCTGTTATACGGTGGGAGAACTGACTTGAGGTTTTGCGTTTGTTTTCGCAAATGTTTAGGTTTAGCAAGAGTCGCCACCGACTTTTTATTTTATCCTAAGGAAAGGTTAAAAAGCACAGGAAAAACCTTTGAGATGTTTTCTTGGGTTCGGGGAGTAGATTATAGAAAGGGAAGGTATTAGCACCCTTTCTATCCATGGTTATCCATGGGCTCTTAGTTACTTGCTTAGATCACTTGCCTTGCATTTTCAATTGTTTGAAATGGTGCTTTGTGTGTGTGTGGTTTTTGAAAATGTTTTGAAAAAGATGCCTTGTCTAGGCAACCATTGTAACAATTCTTTACTCGAATGTTTTACAAAGGTGTTTGTCCTTTTTGAAAAGAAGTTTCAATGTTTTTGAAAGTTGTTTTGAAAGTGTGTTGTGGAGTGTGTTTTGAAAAGTAGGAAAGTGTGTTTTGCAAGTTTGATCAAGTAACTAAGAGTTGTCTACCCCTAAATTTACTCAAAGATTTTTCTCATGTTTTAACCCTTTTAACAATATTGTTCCACCATTGTATTTGGTGGACAATCTTGTGTTAGGATGTTAACGGGACAGGCGCGGGTCATCGTATGGACCATGAATACAATAGTGCCAAGTGTCTTTGGCATTTTTTCCTTTAAGGGACTTGATCATTTTTTAGGCAACTTGAAAGCGTCATCGAGGGACTATGATCATTAGATTTGTTTTTGTTTGGCCAAAGACACTCAACATACAAGCATGGCCCATTTTTGAAGGCAACAAGTGAAGTGACCCTAGGGGTGCGAGTGTGCAAGTATGTTTTATTGCATACAAAAGTTTATCTTTGAATTAGGATTTTCTATTTTCATTGATTTTATCTTGCCATACACATCCTAATTACTAGCATTTATATTTGAAAGCAATAAAAAGCAAAAATATAAAATCCTACGCTATTACAGCAATTAGGGGATGGGGATACATATTTGTACATGGGGTGGTTAGATAAGAAAAGAAAGTAATAAAAACAAGATAGAGAGAAAGAGAGAGGGAGCCAGCGCGCTGCTGAGAGGTCATCAGAAGTTCTGACTCAGGCCCGCTGCCAGATGATCAACCTTTTGGTTAAACTGTATGAGTCAGAACTTCTGACTCTGGTACCTGCAAAACAGAAACCTGTTAGTGGGAAGATCAGAAGTTCTGACCCCCATGCGCTGCAAGACAAAAGTTTGTTAGTGGGGAAATCAGAAGTTCTGATCCTGCTGGAAATACAATAATCTTCAGAAGTTCTGATATTATTGATAACAAAAATAGGCTTCAGATGTGCTAACGTCAAAGCCAGCACTTGGCTTCTCCCTGTGCTAGTCAGAACACCTACAATTTTGTTATTGTTCCACAAAACAGAAAACATGTTTGGGACAACTTCAGCAAGTGTCAGAGTGTTTCAGGAGACAGAACCAACAAGGTCACAGGCAGGTTCTATGTTGACTCGCTTCCTATCTAAATGTTCTGAGGTATGAAAATCCTCAGAACACAAACAACAGCAACATGATGTTTACATTATGTTTATTTGAGCATGCAAAGCTGATTATGCTTAGCAGCGTGATGAAGGTCAGCAGGTGCTTACCTGGCTGTTGGAAATGGTTGTGAGTGAGAGCTAGCTTTTAGCTCTGATGGTGTTCTGGACAGGTTCTTTTTTTTAAAGGGGTAGATGAAGGTGTATGTGTATGTATGGTCAGAGGCTAAGAGGGTGTTCTTCAGTCACAAAGAAAACTGGGTATTGATGAAGTTTGGAGGTAGGAAATTCAAAGTTATGAAACACTGGAAATTTTGGCAGAGTTTCACAAGGTTTTTTTCACCAGAGTTTTATGTTTCTTCTAAAGTTTTCTGGATGTTTTTTTCACGTCGTCTTTGTGATGGACAATGGTTCTCTATTTATAGGCAAAGCTCTTGTGGATTCTTGAACGTTAAAGGCGCCAACAGAGGTTAAATTATTATTTTTTGAAAGAAGTTCTTGGAAAATTGTGATAAAGGATAGCCTTTCAGCCTAGGCTGGAACAGCAGGCAAGGATTGAGGATAAGTGACCTCTATAGGTGGAAGGTGGCGCGTAGACCCATGCCTAAATCTGCATAAAGGCGTTTACCAAGCCACACGTGAAGAGACCTCTTGGATGAATGTTCAGGAGTGGTTGGGAGCATTAATCAGCATTAAATGGTGATGAGACTTATCAACACCAAAATTCTGGTAATAGGAAAAAAACTTGAACCAACAGTTCTGCTTTATCAAAAAAAACAACGTAAACCATGCTCTGGTCTTGGCCTCTTGTTGTCTTAGCAAATTCTGGGGATTCTCCTGACTTTCTGACACGTTCCTTGGATTTGCTTCTGGAAATCCTGGACTTAGAGATTCTGTATCAGTGTAACATCCACTCTTCTGACCCTTTCATCTTCTGATTTCAGCATGTTCTGAAGGAGCCTTCAGACTTCCTTGCTTCTTTTGCATTCCTTTAGCAAACTCTGGCTGAACTTGCGTAACTGCTGAAAGAGCCATGTTCTGTTTGAGGCTTACGTGTTGAACCACGTTTGCAACTTCTGACTGAGTTGATGTAGCTGCTGAAGAGCCATGTTCTGACTGTGTTGAGCCAAGCTTGAAACTTCTGACCGTTTCTGTCTGGAGTTTGGTCCAGAAGTTCTGAAGCGCTATTTTCTTCTTAAACACCCATTTTTTAGAAAAATTCCAAATGTTTAGAATAATTTTTTTTAGATGAAAGCGTTGCCTTTAGAGCTTGGGTGATCATTTTGCTCTTGTAAATGGTTTGCTTGGGAAGAAATGATAATTCAGGACTTGAATTTGTTTCAGAGGGACTCTGAGAATCCAGGATGATTTCCTGAAGAAAGAGAGGGCAAATTTTGGGGTACCACACATACCGATAAATAAGATTATGCTTAATTAACCGAGCCACGACATTCTTGGTAACAGAGGCTAATGAGGTTGCTTCAACCCACTTGGTGAAATAATCAATTGCGACCAATATGAAACGATGCCCATTAGAAGTCGTAGACTTAATCTCTTCAATTATATCAGTACCCCACAATACGAATGGCCAAGGATCAGTTAAAACATTCAGAGGAACCGGAGGCACGTGGCCTTTGTCAGCATAAATCTGGCATTTGTGACAAGTTCTTGAATGACAATGGCAATCAGTTTCCATAGTCGACCAATAATAACCCACCTTCATAATCTTCTTAGCCATCATATGCCCCTTGGAGTGAGTACCAAAGACTCATTCATGCATATCCTCCATACTCCTGTCATCTTCCTTCTTGTCTACACAACAAAGCAAAGTCCAATTGTGATTGCGCTTGTACAAGATTCTGTTACTCAGAAAGAACTTTGCAGAGAACCTCCTTAGAAATTTCTTGTCATTAATAGATGCCCCCTCGAGGTACTCTTGAGCCTCGAGGTATCTTTTCACTTCGTGAAACCAAGGGTTTTCTTCTACTCCATCAGTATCCACTTCGTAGGAATGTGCTGGTTCATCTAGTCTCTCAATAGTAATTCGAGGAGCTTCATTGTTCCACCTGACTTTAAACATAGATGACATATTAACTAGTGCTTCTCCTAACCGATTCTCTTCTCGTGGGAAATGTTCGAAAGTGATTTCCTCAAAATACGGAACTAATGTCAACACATGCTCTCGATAAGGAATGAGATTTAGGTTATTCCTCTCCCATTCTCCCTTAATCTGACTGACCACTAGGGCTAAATCCCCGTACACATTAAAAATTTTGATTCTCATATCAATAGCAGCCTTAATACCCATAATGCATGCTCCGTATTTGGCCATGTTGTTAGTATAGTTAAAGAAAAGTCTGGCGGTGAAGGGCATATGGCAACCCTTGGGAAAGATAATCACAACACCGATTCCATTGCCCAACGCATTAGAAGCTCCATCAAAAACCAAAGTCCATCAGGATCCCAACTCAGGTCCTTGATACAGTCCACGCTCTTCATAATCCGTGGCTAGCATAATATTCTCACCTGGGAACTCAAAATTCATAGATTGATAGTCGTCTACAGCTTGATGAGCCAAATGATATTCCAATACACTTCCTTTGATTGCCTTCTGAGTGGTGTACTGAATGTCGTATTCTGTTAAGGCCATTTGCCATCTAGCTATCCTTCTAGAGAGAGCGGGTTTCTCGAATATGTATTTTAAGGGATCCATCTTAGAGATCAACAAGGTAGTATGAGTCAACATATATTGTCTTAGTCGGCGAGCAACCCATGCCAAAGCACAACAACTTTTCTCGAGCAGTGAGTATCTTGTTTCACAATCGGTAAACTTTTTGCTAAGGTAGTATATTGCATGCTCTTTTCAACCAGACTCGTCATGTTGCCCTAGTACACATCCTATTGAGTTTTCTAACACTGTTAGGTACATGATCAAAGGTCTTCCTTCAACTGGTGGCATCGGGATTGGAGGTTCCTGGAGGTACTCCTTGATTTTGTCGAAAGCTATCTGACAATCGTCATTCCACTTTACTACCATGTATTTCTTCAGCAACTTGAAGATCGACTCACAAGTAGCGGTCAAATGAGAAATAAATCAGGCAATATAGTTTAATCGTCCCAGGAAACCTCTGAATTTCTTCTCAGTATGGGGAGATGGAATTTCTTGAATGGCTTTGACCTTGGCGGGATCAACCTTAATGCCTTTACCACTAACGACAAAACCTAGGAGTTTACCGGATCTTACCCCAAAGGTACACTTGTTTGGGTTCATTCTCAGCTTGTACTTCTTCAATCTCTCAAAATGTTTGTGTAGGTGGTTGAGATGTTCTTCTTCAGTCTGAGATCTAGCTATCATGTCCTCAATGTAAACCTCTATCTCGTGATGTATGAAGACATGGAACAAAGCTACCATAGCACGCTGATATGTTGCATCGGTATTCTTTAACCTAAAAGGCATAACCTTGTAGAAGAAAGTGCCCCACTGTGTGATAAAAGTAGTCTTCTCCATGTCTTCAAGTTCCATATTGATTTGATTATAACTGGATAAATCGTCCTTGAAGGAAAACACTTTATGCTGAGCGGTGTTGTCAACCAGAACATCAATATTTGGAAGCGAAAAGTCATCCTTGGGGCTTGCCCTATTCAGATCCCTGTAGTCTACATAGATACGCACCTTACCATCCTTCTTCGGTACTGGAAACACATTTGCAACCCACTGAGGATAATACATAACAACCAAGAAACCTATGTTGAACTGCTTCATAACCTCAACTTTGATATTTTCAGACATCTCGTGACGCATACGACGAACTTTCTGCATTTATTGGAGAACAACCTTCTTTCAATGGTAGACGGTGAACCACAATATCAGTATCAAGCCCTGGCATGTCTTCGTATGACCAAGTAAAGATCTCAACATAGTCACGCAACACCTGGATTAACCTGTTCTTAACATTGTCTTCTAGTTTGACACTTATCTTGACTTCTTTCTTGTCCTCTTTAGTACCCAGTTCACAACCTTGACTGGCTCCTCATGCAGTTATATGGATCTTTCTTCTTGCACTAACAACCTAGTAAGCTCTCCAGGTACTTCGCAATCTTCCTCACCTTCGTCCCCGGCTTGGTAGATCAGATTTTCGAAGTCATAATTATCAACAACAGAATTATTATCGATGGGATCCAGAGTGGATGTGGATATGCAATTTGTTGTATGGGTGTGTGTAAGAACACATAGCTATTTTGAAAGTAATAAAGTAAAAGAAAGACATAGAGCGCAAAATTTGAATGCAAACGTCCAATGTTTTATTGAATGAAAATATGTGGATGAAATGACAACCCTAACAAATGGACCATTGTGCCCCGGGTAAGGCACAAGGCTTAAAGTTATTGTTTTAAAAAATTACATAGCCAAAACTTGAAAGAAAAATAAACAAAAAATAACATTTACTCCTGACTATAGGAGATCGATATAACGTCTTTAGTCTTCCAATTACTGAGCCCGTTGTCGGTGGTGGGAGAGATCCAATTGTCTAGGTCATAGTCACTATCACCATCTTCTGTTGTGTTAACTCCATTGTTGCTGACAGGGAATGGTGGTCTTCCAGCACGAGCACGATAAACAACCATCTGAGCCTCTGCAGTGAAACCCAAACCAAATTTGTCAGACTTGTAAGAAATGTCAAGAAGCTAGCCCCAAGTAGTACAACCACCTTTTTCTACCATAACTCTTGCATCCTTCAGAGAAGCCATCCTGGGCGGAACCCTGGTAACCTTAGGATTAGCAGAAACATCCTCAGTAGCGGTAGTTCTCCGAGGAATAACTTCAAAAGTCTGGCAGGGAGTCTCAATGAATTCTCCGTCCATCTCAACATACTTGAATGAATTCAAGTGACTTACCATGTACTCTTCTTCACCACAAACCATGACAACCTTTCCTTTCATGGGATATTTCATCTTTTGATGTAGAGTGGAGGTAATAGCGCCTTCCCCAAGAATCCAAGGGCGACCAAGTAAACAAGAATAGACCGGTCGAATATCCATTACATAGAAGGTAGAGTCGAATACCTGCGAACCTAATCTAATCGGAAGATCCATATCTCTGTGCACCATTGTTGTACCCCAAAATTTTCCCTCCCTTTTCTCAAGACATTTCTCACAAAGATCTTCAATGACTCAAGTTTACACAAGTGTTGACTAGGTCAAACCACCTCCTAAACACCGAGGCTTCAAATTAGGTTTTTGATTTTCACAAGGACAATTGGACTTATAATGCCTCAAATGACTTTCATGGTTCATTATAGACCTCCAAGAATACTCATTCCAAGTTTCAAGTCTTGGATCACAATTTTGCTCAGTCAATTGCTCAGATGACTGAAAATCAGTTGTATTGGTTAAAAATCAATTGTGATCAACTTACATTAAAACTTAATTTTTTTGACCAATATCAACATTTTGAAGTCATATTCATCAATTTATCAAGTTTGGATCATAATTCCTCAAGAAAAGTGCTCAAATCATCAAAGGGGCAAAATGGCCAAAATTAGGGTTTTGACTAAGAATGACTGATCAGTGACTTTTGACCTAATACATGACCTAATGACTTGAAGCATGATATAAAGGGTTTAAAAACAACATGTTGACCTAATTTCATGGCTCAAATCTTTTCTCAAGATCAATTGACTGATAGTTGAAATTTGATCAACTGATGAAAAGTCAACTAATACATAAAAAGTCAAACTTTGACTTTTTGGTCAAAATTGAGTTTCAAAAGTCAATATTCATCAAGAAATTCAAAAATATGAAGCTTTCTCATCAAGGAATCAAGAAAGTCAAAAGTTAATATAAAAAGTCAAACTTTTCAAGACTTAGAAAATTTTCTAAGTATTTTAAACCTTGATAATTTCACTACTCCGTGACCTTTTTTCACCAAGATGCAAGATGATTCAAAGAAAACTTTCAACATGAAAGTTGTAGATATTGATGAATTATACAACTTTGTATTAGAGGGTTCATGTCCAAAAAATTCTTAGGTTGAAGATATAAGTCCATGAAGTCATGACATTTTCATAAAACACTTAGTGAAAATTTTGACAAGTTTAGGCAGATTTTTTGACCTAACTTCTTGGCCAATTTTCACCTAGTTCCAATTTGATTTTGTCAAAATGATTAAAATGAAGGTTGTAGACAATGTTTCAAGCTTTCCAAAATGTCCAAGAACTTGAATAGATCATGCTTAAGCTAAGAGAATCAAAGACAAGAAGTTAGGCATCCATTCTTGAATTACAAGTCATTTTTGTGATGAACACTTGACCAAAACCCTAGCCTATGGTGCATAATCTTACTTTGCAGGATTCTAACTTACGTTTCACTCCATAATTAATTGATTACATAATTGTTAGAGCTTTGATCCAAGCACTTGAGCCATTATCCATGTTGCATTTCCATTTATGACACAAAGGTAACACTTCCATTTTGGAAAAGCAAGCTTTATTGCAAAAGTCAATGCATTGAGCTTCTAACTTGTTCCTTCTGCACACACTAAACCTATAAAATCAGAAGAGGTATGTTTAAAGTGCTCAACCACTCTACAATCCTTGTACTTCACATTGGAACAACATGTTTCAAGCTTGCTTCAAAAACAAGGCAAAAATCCATAACATGTGATCTTTGTTTTCTGATCATTTCAAACCTCCAAACCTCTTGCCTATAAATAGAGGTCATCTTTGTAAGCTAAGACACGATTGGTCAAGCCTGAAAACCCTCCCAAACTCCCTCAATCCAGAAATTTCCTCAAAATACCATTTTTGTGCAGATTTTGACCTTATACCTCCATCTCACAAATCCCTCATGCGTTCTTCCTCAAAATCAATCAGAAAGCATCTATTTATCATTTTGAACCTAACTAAACACCTGTTACATGATTGTAACATCTCCATCACCATCCTCCATTTTCAAAATCAGCAACCTGCACATTAACTTCTCTAGGACATTAAAACCACTCTCAATCCAAGCTAAGCATTGCATTAGCTTCGTATAGGTTCAAGGAAGCTAACCAGATCATTACAACATATTGGGGATTGATCAAACTCAAAACACGATCTCCATCTACAAGGTGAGTTTTCTGAACTTCTATCTCTTCATACAAGCATCATTTGTCTCTGATTTGTAAAGATAAAATGTAGACATCATAGTCCTGAAGCTAACCATGCCCTTAGATTTCATTCATATTGCTTGAGTAATATGAATTTTGAGTTTGAACTTTCTAAAAAAATTAGGTCAGATTTGGTACTAAGTAAAATTTGTGCTCATCTTTTATCCATTTTTTAAGTTGTTTACATATTTAGAATCATGGTGAGAATGGTTGAGAATCATGATTTGGTACTGCATAAAATTTCTAACAAGTTTGATGTTTACACTTTTGAGAATGGTAGAGAAATGAGCAAGATATGAAACTTGGAAATATTGAAGAACAGACTGGCACGAGGAAGAAGATGAAGTTATCATTAGGAATTAGTTTATTTTAAATTTAGTGTAACTTGTGATAATACCGGATGAAACAGCCACCCTAGTGGCAGGAAGCACGTGATAAAGGCATTACTATAGAAGGTCCTGGGTTCGATCCCCAGCTAGACCTTTTGTTATTTTTCTTTGTTTCTTTTTTTGTTTGGCACGCGTTGGGTCTCCCAATGGCTAGCCCTTTTAATTTTTTTTTATAACACCCCCTACCTCTTAATAACATGCAACCCAATACACTTTTTTATTTTGGTTTTTATTTCTGATTTAAAAAATTTGTTTGGGTGTAACACCTAATTTTGTATATTAGTTTCTAACACCCTCATCACTTATTAACCCCCTGGCCCTTTTAATTCTTATTTTCATTTATTTTTATTTTCTTATTTTATTTTTATTTTTTATTATTATTATTTTTAACCAAAAATACATAAAATATATTTTTTATAAATAATTAGACTAAAAAGACTTATATTTTTATTCTATCTTAACTTTATTTTTGTTTCATTTAAACAAAAATCCTAGAAACATTTTCTTAAAATAATTTAGACCTAGGTTTCTGTTTTAATTTTCTCTTTTAATTAAATTAACTTAGATTGTAGGATTTTAATTAATTTCTTTTCAAATCAATTAGGTTAATTAATTAGTATAAAGCCTTTTGCATAAAAACAATTTTCTTTTCTTTTACATTATCTTTATATTTTTGTATATTTTATTTTTGTATTATTCAATTTTTTTGTAATAGTAATTAGGTTTTAAGTGCTTTCATCCCCATTTGTAATTTATACCTCCATCCCCAAAAATATTGTAATAGCGTAGGACTTTAAATTCCGCAATTTATCGCTTTCCATATTATTGCTAGTAATTAGGATTTGTATGGAAAGACTTAAAATCAAACAAGTAGACACCCCTAATTCAAGACAAATTACATGAAAACAACACACTTTGCACACTTTCACCTCTAGGGTTAACCCACACTTGTTCCCTTAGAATAAAATAGTCATGTCCCTCGAACTTGGGATACTTTAGCAAAGACCCTCGATTACAAGATCGTAGTCCCTCGATGACCCTTCGATGTTGCCTTCGGTAAACGATCTTATTCCCTCATGATAAATTGCTAAGGTATCCTATAATGTTTCCTTCTATGACTGTACGATGACCAACGCATGTCCCTTCACATCCAATGATATGGTTTCTTACTAACTAATGGTAAGATAACACAATCTAAAGGTGGAGGAAAAGAACATAGACTTTCTTTTGAGTAGGTAAAACGTTTGTAGTTGCTTTCTCACAAACATTTCAAAATAAACATCTTTTCAAACACACCAACAACTTCATGAAATATTTTCAAAAGTCAACGCTTTGTAACATTTTCGCTGAAACGAGAAACATTACAAAGTTCGCCTAAATGAAGGAACTTTTCAAAAATACTTTGAAAAAAAATCACAAGCACATTTACAAAGCATTTTCAAAAGTGAGATAACAACTAAGAGCCCGTAGATAACTTCGTATGAAAAGGGTGTTAACACCTTCTCTTTTCATAACCTGCCCCCCGAACTCAAGAAAATTCTCAAAAGGTATTTCCTGTTCTTTTAACCCTTTCCTTTATTGGATAAAAGAAAATACGATGGTGAGTCTTGCTATCTGCAACATTTGCGATTAAACGTAAAACGCCTAAGTTAGTTCTCCCATCGTATTAGAGAACCGGCGACTGTTGAGGAAAAACTTAATAGCGGGGTTACCTTAGAGACTAGATCACATTTATTTCTTTAATTGTTTGACTTTCTTACTTTACTCTTAGATTCAAGTCAGTTACAGTTGAAACATACAAAACATCATCAATAGCACTAACGCCTTTGTCGTGCTTAGGCATAGGAGCGGTAATCACATTGGGGGTCTCGGGAGGATCAAATTCAATCTATTTATTGTCAATCATATCTTGAATTTTATTTTTCAAATCCCAACAACTATTTTTATTGTGTCTGGGACTATTAGAATGATAGGCACATCTTACATTAAGATTGTACTTGGGGGAGGAAGTGTTGGGATTCTGAGGCGGATCTCTTAATGTTATCAATTCTGCCTTCAATAGATGTTGTAATGCCCGAGACAATGGCATGTTGATCTTAGTAAATTGTCCCCTGTGTGCGTATGTTCTACGCTGATTACCTTGTTGATGTTATTGTACTGGCGCAAGATTAGAAATCAGTACAACTCCCACAGACCAGTTGCAGTTATTTCTAGCACGACCCTTCTGGCCATACACAACATTAGTTTCCTTCTTTCCATTGAACATATTCTTCACAGTACTTAAAGACGTAGCCACTTGAATTTTTACATTCTTGATTCCATCTTCAACCCGTTCTCCTGTTAATATCAACTTGGTGAATCCAGTTGAAGAGCTTCCAATCAGATGATTGAAGAAAGGACCTGTCAAAGTTCCCATAAACATATCAACCAACTCTCTATCAGATAAAGGATGTTAAACTCTTCCAACTAGATCCCTCCATTTCTGGGCATACTCTTTGAAGCCTTCATTCGAAACCATGGTCTTACTTTGTAATTACACACAGGTTGGTACAAGATCAACATTGTATTGGTATTGTTTGTAAAAAGCAGTACCCAAGTCTTCCTAAGTACGAATATTGGTCCCTTATAGCTGATAAAACCACTCCAAATGTGTTCCCGGCAAGCTTTCTTGAAAGAAGTGTACCCATAACTTTATGTCAGCAGTATGGGGTTGAATCTTCCGAACATAAGACCTTAAATGAAGCTTTGGACATGAAACACCATCATACATCACAAAAGTAGGGACCTCAAATTTTTGAGGAATTACAACTCTCGAGATTAAACCCAAATTTTCAAAATCCAACCCTGGCACTCTCTGGATCTCCATAGCATTGAGACAATATTTCAGCTATTTGTATTTGTCGTCAACTGGAGGATACTGTTCATCTGAATAGTCTGCTTCATCAGAGCCCTGGTTGTTATTCTCCTCATCTCCCACACTCTTATCATCTTCCTCTTTGGTATCATCTTCATTTGATGGGACCTCAAAATCTAGATCCCTCATGACCGGACCTTTGAATCTTCTACTTATATTAAGGATGACGGCTGAATTCTTAGTCTTTTTCTTCCTCTCTTTGGTGATAAGGGTCTTCTGCTCTTCTTGCCCCTTGGCTAAGTCCAAGAATATTTGTTGAAATTGAGCATTTTGAGCTTGCAATTCTTTGACGGTTTGTTCGAGAGCCATATTTTATTGAAATAAACAGCAAGAAGATGAGAAAACATGTCTTGGGAAATACCTGCTATAATATGATGTGTATGGTATGTATATGCAATGTTTTCAACAATATCGTGGGGTAGACAAAAGTTAAATGTTAGAAGTTGAGTGTGGCTGCAGCTTTGACTGAAGAACTTTACATATTTGAACGTCCTTCTATGAGAATCAAGCTCACCATGTCTAATGGATCTGAGCCTTTGACTCAAGGGAACGTACTTCAGTCTTTGACGACATTCGGTTAGAGGAATATAAATCCCCTTGCCCCTTGCTAACAATCTGGTTCATGATAAACCTGCATCACAGGTCCCTGAGATCCTTGAAATGGTTAGTGAA
This sequence comes from Vicia faba, assembly GCA_948472305.1. Lineage (NCBI taxonomy): Eukaryota > Viridiplantae > Streptophyta > Magnoliopsida > Fabales > Fabaceae > Vicia > Vicia faba. The sequence goes on from OX451737.1 coordinate 842,076,717, forward strand.
AATGGGATGTTATGATGTCATGTTTAATCAGATAGCTGACAAAAAAAAAAAGCACATAAGAGCCTTAGGCTTAAAGGCTTGCATGAGGTTCGTAGGTAAGTAGCTTTCTATAGAAGTTAAGTTGGCTCAAACTGTCCTAAAAATAGTAACCGAGTTCTAGGGATCTCTTATCACGGATCTTTCTTGAAGGTTTTATTTTAGTACAACAACTGATTTTCCACCAAAACATCCCGCGAGTCGAATCTCAATGAGTGTGGTATCGAGTATCAACCAACTATGGACTGCACCAAAGCCAGCTATCTACAACCTTCTAATGGCCAAGATGGGTTAATTAATGTTCTAAAAGTTAGTCAGTGCTTATGAAACCACGCGTCAGCCCAATGTTTTCCTCGACTGACTTAAGGAACATTGGTACAAACCAAAGTGTCACACTAATGTAGCCATCACTTTAACCATATCGATCTACGCTGTACAATCTTTGCAAGAAATATAAACCCGAGCAATCCTCAAATTTAAAGCAAACCAAGCAGACAAGTAAAATCAAATAAAGTGATCTAAGACTCTAAGGTAACCCCTCTTTTTTAGAAAAATTATCCCCAACAGAGTCTCCAGTTCTTTAATACGGTGGGAGAACTGACTTGTTTTTTCATTTTATCACAAATGTTATAGATAGCAAGAGTCGCCACTGACTTTTCTTTTATCCAATAAGGAAAGGGTGAAAAGGACAGGAAAGACCTTGAAGATTTTGAGTTTGGGGGGTAGGTTATGAAAAGGGAAGGTGTTAGCACCCTTTTTATCCGTAATTATCTACGGGCTCTTAATCCCTTAGCTCACTTTGAAAATTTGGTTTTTATGTGCGTGTTCTTTTGAAAATATTTTGAAGTTTGAACTTTGTAACGATTCTTGTATCAGTCCTCAAGAATGCATACAAAGTGTTTTTAATATATCTTTGAAAGTGTTTGTGTAAAAAAAAATATATTTTTTGTGAGCAAGAGATTAAAAGTTCTACCAACTCAAGGTCGTTCTTTTAATTTTACTCCTCCTTTAAATATTGATATCCATACCATTAGTAAGTAGGAAGCCCTATCATTGGATGTGAAGGGACATGCGTAGGGTTGTCGTACGATCATTGAAGGCAACTAGTAAGGACACTTTAGCAATTTCGTAAGGAACTAGATCATTTATTGAAAGGCAACTTCAAAAGGTTCATAAAGGGACTATGATCTTTTATTGAGGGACTTTGCTAAAGCGTCCCCACTTTCGAGGGACAAGACCGTTTTATTTTGAAAGAAACAAGGGAGGTTACCCTAGAGGTGCGAGTGTGCAAGTGTGTTAATTCAGTTATTTATATTTAATTTTAGGGTTATTTAATTATTCAATTTTATCTTTCCATTGAACCCTAGTTACTAAGCAGTAATAGTAAGTAAAACAGTAAAGTGCAGAAACATAAACCTAGACTATTACAATGCTTTGGGGCAGATACATAATAGAGGTGCGAGAAAATGAAATGCAGAAATTAAAACCTACAACTATTACATCCCGGAGTAGTTACATGATAATGAAAATACGGGAATATAAAAGTTACACTATTACATTCACGATAACAACCTATACAATTTATCTAAGAAAACAAAATAAGACGAAGGAAAGAGGAAAACAAAATGTTTTTCGGCGAATTTTTATGAAAAAGGTTTTTTAATGACGAGTAAGATAAAACCTAAAATGCTAATTAATTTTAATTAATAAAAAGTTAATTAATTAAATTAATTAAAAAAACTAAAACCTAATAATATTTTAATTAAAAAAAGGTTAATTAATAAAATTAAAAAATGTTATTAAAAATCTAAAACCTAATTATTTTTAGGGTTTGTAAAAAAAAGGTTTTGTTGATTAATTTAAAAAAAGACTAAGTTTTCCAAAACTAGGGTTAAGGAAGAAATTAGAAAGAAAACAAGTTAGAAGAAAAATTAAGCAAACTGTCAAGGGTGGGTGTTGAACCCACGCTTTTTTCTCTTTCACCAACAAGGTTCACCTCTGCGCCAAGCATGCACTAGTGTTAGCAAAACGGACATCATTCAAAATGTAATCAACCTGCAAGGATTAGGAAAATATGAAAAAACTAAAATGTCAAAAGCAGGGATCGAACCCACACCTTATTATACAAATGCCTTATCACGCGCGCGCTTGCCAATTGGGTGGCTGTTTCATCTGTTCTATTGGTGAAAACAAATGATAATATAATCTACTCAATTAACTGGATCGGAGAAGCACCGGAGCCCTAACTCTATTCGTATTCTCTGGTAAATGTGTTTTGTGTTCCTGACAAATAAAAGAAGTCAGCGCCTCAATGGTGCCCTACCCCCCAATTCAGTCCTTACAATCTCAATGGAAGCATTAGTTTGGGCTAAAACGCGTTGTAGAATGAGATATGACGGAAATAACATGAAACAGACCAAACATGGAAATTCATGATTTAGCCATTATGGGGATCATGCAATGGTCCTATTCTGTACTAATACATCTCAAAAAAGCGTTAGTAACGTTAGTATGCATTAACACAACAGAAATACAGAAATATGATTTTGCAAAAAAACAATGAAATTAGAGATGGATATATGTTGGTTTTATGCCCTTTGGATCATCACAATCAATCCAATTCTTACCTATAATGCTTCTGGAAGTGAATGGGACAGGTTTTTTTTACCTTGAGGGAGGTTTGAGGCTAGGGTTTCAATTTTCCCTAGTTTTGAGAATTTTGGAAGTTTTGGAATAATTTCTTGTAAGGTTTTTTTCCGTGTATTTCTTGTCTAAAATCCTGGGAATATATAGAGACAAATTAGGTCAAGAAAGTGTGGTCTTGGACCTTGTATCAAAGGCTCTTATTTTATCTAATTTATTTTTAATTTTATATAAATAAAATCCAAATAAATAGAATGAAAAATCTAAAGGGTGTATGAATAAGTTATGAGGTTCATATTTAGGCGTATAACACGCATGGACCTTGAAACACAAGCCCACTAGACCAAAAATTCATGTTTGTTCACTTTAGGTTTCATGAATTTTCTCAAAATTTCCCAACTTGCACCAATCATAACTCTCTTAACTTTTATCATTTGAAAGTTATCTTTGACTTTTTGGAAAGCTCAAGATGTCCTCTAAAATCTATATGTTGATAATTTTTGCATTTGAAGCATTTAACTTGATGTAAGTTGCCTTGACAAAAAGTATCTTTTTGTTGACTTTTGAAATGACCTATAATGTTTTGGCCCATATCTCTCAAATGAAGCATTTTTTGGACTTGATCTTAGAGAGAAAAAGTTGTAGAGAATTGAATTTCCTCCAAAATGAGCTTTGGTTGAGAAAAATATGATGAAGCATGTGAAAGTTGTGCTTGGTCAAAGTTCAGTTAACTTCTCCTTAAGAAAACCCTAATTTGGTAACTTTTGACTTTTGATAAATCTTGAGTTTTCTTGATGAATCATGATCAACCCTTGATAAAATGATGAATGTGACTTCAAAATATTGATGTTGACCAAAAATATTGAGGTTTGGCTGTATGTTGACCATAATTTACTTTTTGCCCAACATAGTTGATTTTCAGTCATCTGAGCATTTGATTGAGCAAACTTGTGACACAAGACTTGAAATTTGGCATGATCATTCCTTGAGACATATGGGGAACCGTGAAATCCACTTGAGGCATTATAAGTTCAAATTTCCTTGAGAAAAGCAAAACCCTAGTTGTAGGCCAATTGCTTAGGAGGAGAATTTGTCTGATCAATTCTTGAGTAACCTTGAGCAATTGAGAACCCTAGGAGCATGTCTTGAATAAAAAATGGGAGGGAAAATTTTGGGGTACAACAATATCCATATTTAGAAAGTGAGTATTATTCAATATTATGACTTGATTCTTCCAAAACTTTAAATCAACGCCACATAAGATTGCATAATCTTCCAAGAATATTTTGCAACTGTTAAATCATAACTGAATTCACTAATCAGCTCAGCTCAAGCGCGATGTCGTATGACCATGCATAGGACATCTTATCTGAAATGTTGCTCCAGATGTTGAAACATTTCAACTCAACACATTCCTTCATAAGATATGACTTCTTGCTCAACCTATTCCTGTTTAGCAAGTTAACACATCATATCTAACATATTACTGCTATATTTGTTTTACTAAAATTAATGTCAATCCTAAAAATAGAGAATTAACAATCTCCCCCTTTGGACACCATATTCGACATCATCTTCATAGCAACTCCATTGCAGCAAGAACTTTAACACCAAAGAACAACAACCTCAGCATAAAGGAGTAGAAAGTCCTGAAGTCATTTGGTGTACATGAGGAAGACGATAGATAACATTCCCCCTCAACCCATGAACGTATTATTGTCACATAAAACTAATGGTGTCATAAGAGAACCCTTAATAAATCCTTAGGTAGCAACCAAACACCAACCTAGAGCATAACAGGAAACTTAAGACCAAATTAATCACCACCTTGGGTAACTAAAAAAACAGGTCACAACGGTGTTCATAACTCATATCACAAGTCACAAAACAAATCCAAATAAACATAAGATCAAACATCTAATTCGACATGTTCGTAACATATCTGGAAGATAAAACTCTGAACAATGCCTTTCTCCCCCTTTTTTTCCAAAAATTAACAAATAAGTCCTCATAAAACCAAACCCAAACACAACTCACCCAAACACGAACAAAACTCATCAAGATTGTGAAACCTCAACACTCACAAGGTGAAAGAGGAAAAGATTAACCTCTATAACTAGCTGAATATTTGCTTGGGAAATAACGCTCCTTGATGGTAGCAATGGTCTTGGTCAAAAGGAATCGTTATTTGAGGAGAAAATTTCCACCAAAATCAATGTGCACCGTCCATAACAACTTGAATGACTTTATTAGTTCTGGATTGTTTATGCTGAAAAGAAATAGTCCTAATACATGCACATGCACATTCAAACACACTTTATATAATCCCTTTTGGAACTTGTTTGATCACACCATCCACATAACACCTTTATTGATCACACAAGAAACATGTCCTGAATAATGTCCTGACATCTCAGACATTGTCTTCTTTCTCTTAAATGCACAAACCCGTGACCAACACCGCTCCCACCATCAGTCCAAAAGTTATCCATATAAGCCCTGAAGCATAAATGAAATTCCTTCAACTGGACTCTAAGAGTACTCCTTTTCACTTAGACTTTGTGACACACACCAAAACATCAGAATATCACATATGTGACATCTCTCATTAACCAAGACCCTTAAAGAATCTTTCCAAAATCTACAGAGAAAAAATAAATTATCCCAGACATAACTATTGACCACTAGAGAGATATGTGTACTTCTGATTCAATCACCCAATTTCACATGTCTCGAATAAAACATGTCCTTTCAATAAAATATGCACCATTTCAGCAACAATCCATAGACAAGTACTTCACTCCCTATGTCATTGATAACCAATGCTCCAACTGAAGATGAAAACTTGAGCACCAGATGAAGACTCGTGAAGGAATTAATTCTATTGCAGTGGAGGGCAACCACTTCACACACTTGGATGAACACACCTGTTGAACATCTTCACACAAGACACACTTGATTTGGAATTTCTAACATATTCCAGAACAAATGATATTAGCTTGCTTGCTATACAAGTCCCATATTTCCATCATCTTTTACTTGTAGTAGAAGAAACCACCTTTAAAAATATCCTAATCAAATTAGACCTCAGTATCTGATAACATTATTTTTCCCTTACATCCACTAGTAGTTGTTGATACTAGTGAAGTCTTCAAAAATAATAGTCACGCATTGCCATAACATGCTACTATAGACAAGATCAGAGTCTCCACATTCTGATGCCCACAGTCAGAAGCACCTTTTCTGATATAATGCTTGAGCATCCAACTCTACAAGCATATTGTACATTTCTTTGAAAGACAGCCACCAACAAGCATGATATTACAACATCATTTAGGACTTCAGCTTCCCATCACATACCCCAAACACCCTGGTTCTTAAAAACATCATCCATATGACTTCTTATCTGCATAAATGTCCTTTACACCAGAGGATCTCCAATGAAACACCTTCAAAAACCAATTCAGGTTGTCACACACCAGAGCACCACAGAGAGAAGTAAACTATCAATATTTAGCAGTTTCCTATCCCAAGCTATTCAACACAACCACATAGAGAAAAATAAATTCTCTATACTTCTTCTGAATCATAAGGTTCAGGCTACATACTTTCACAAACACATCAGACAAATACTCAGATCCCGTCAAAGTATTCACCATCAAACACATGCACAACCTCAATAGAGGACAGAAAAATACTCAACTTTTGTATGAGTATTTACAATAGTCAGATAAGGTTACCTTCTCACACAAGGTAGGATATTTGGTCTGACATTCTTCTTCTGCACACCTCTAGAACCAGTTGATTCTTCTTCATGACAACCAGACATGATAGCCATTCACACCACAAACTACTTAAAATTAGGCCAGTGGCTTAAACTTACACTCCATCATGAGTAAAACAAGCTTTATTGACTGAAGAAACAAGGAACTGAAATGATGTTCCAACATCAGTTTAGACATCAACCTAAAACACATAGACTTAACCATTAACTATGGCTTTGGAGACACCATATTAATCCATAAATCTTGCAAGGGACATAATATGATCAACCATCAGTAGCTGATCAACCTTCAAGACCATATCAAAATACATACAGAGCATGCACACCCTAAGAAAATTTCTTCTCATAAGCACAGCGTCTAGACCGCCTGTCTGACTTTGAGGTGTTAGACTCCATTCTTCTGCACCTAAAGAGGATATTCCCTCTAACAGGTATCTAGAGAAGACTTTAAAAAACAAGGCACCAACATACCATAACCAGTCCACTTCTTGCAATTCTTAAACACACACATGGATGCCCTTCAATTCTTGTAAGAACAAATGTTTCATCATGTGAGGCCACCATATAAATGAACCCATGCTTGAGGAGAAACTTCCTAAATATTAAGAACCATGATCCTTTGGTTCCAAAACAAACTCCTCCTCCTTACTCCAGAAAAAAAAATCAGAAATGCTCATCCTAGGTGATTCAGATGACACTTCAAAAGTGTAGACACCAATCAACCACTTAACTCAAGTTGACACAACTCAATGAAGACAATCCCTTGGATGTATCTTCCACTATAGAACATGAGTTCCATGCTCTCATAGACTTGATAAGAGTATCAAGTTTTAGTAAACAACCTCCATCATGTTTTAAAGAAACATCTTCAAAAAAATATTTGAGAAAATATAAATTCTCAAACCAAAGATGTCAAAACATTATGTCTGACACATCTTCAAAGTCCTAAAACTTCATATTAGGGACTCCATCTCAACAACCGCTCAGAACATATTAGAGACTCATATATTCTCCCTCTCAATAACAGCACAACTTGCGGTTGGTACACTCCCATAACACTTCTCACATAGAATCTATTTCATGGCCATACACAAGATTCCATAAATCTGACTCCTTTAATCAGAAGGACTTCCAGATGGCAGAGAAAATGTCCTAGATATTTGAGCTCGTCCTCCATAAAGACTCTGGCAGAGATGTCTTTAACAAATCACCACTAAACAATTGATCTCAACTTCTGCACTCCTACTTACTTGGATCAAAAGTAAACTGAACCAAAATGAAACCAATAGGTTGATTATCCCTTGATCATCCGACTTCTCTGAGACATGTTTTCAGGAAACTTATTAGATACATAACCCAGATGCCTCCTCTTCTAGATCAGGAGTAGGTTTCAAAAATATGTGATCAACACACATCTGTTTAGCACCTAAAGCATCCACTATTCAATAGGAAGCTACACACCTGTTGAATAAAAATGTTCTAACATCCTATAGAACATTAGTTCCCTTCTCATGGAACACATAAACAAACCTTGATCACCTTCAATGTTTTAAATTGAAATCCATCTTCCAATAATAACAAGGATAGACCTGCTGAGGAGACCAAACCCTAATGCCATACAAACCCGGGTTACAACAGATACCCTACAACGGAAAAACACACCAAACGCTCCTCAACATCCTTCAGGCACAACATAAAAACCCTGCACACAACCACTAAAGTCCAGGTGCAGACACAACAACCTAGGTTTGAAAATAAATCAAACCCAACACAATAACTCACCACCAAAGCTACAAGCCTGATAACACCAGACAAGTCCAATACACACTCTGTCATGAACAATCCATCCTCCACTTCAAAGGACCATTCAAACAACAATATGAACTATCCAAGTTCAAACAACTTTTCAGTAAAAACTCCTTCCTTGCCCATGACCAGAAAGTATCTTCCATAGGATCTCACCCATAAATAGAACATGATGTCTACTCTAATACCAATTGAAATTCTGGTAGGTCAGAACTTTAGATGTCCTATGACATATTGGGACATCTGATTTGACATAAATAACACATGAAAGGTATAAATAATAAAAACAATATTGACAAGCATAAATAACATACATAAATTGTCAATCCAGTTCAGAGCAACTGTTCTACTCTGGGGGCATACAAAGCCAAGGACAAGTCTGTTAGAACATAGTTTGATTCTACAACCCTTAATTAGAGTTTTGATGATAACAAAATACAAAGAATAAATAAATTATAAGATTTATATATAAGACAAATATGCTTCTTAAAATTATGTCTTGTTTATACAGAAGTTCTGATGGAATCAGCATCAGCATCAGAAGCATCAAAAGATCAGTAATTTGTCAGCATAAGAAGATCAGTAACATATGCTACACGCTGAAACTACCAGATCATACGCTGAAGCTTGATGACCAGAATCTGCGCATAAACATATACACTCTGACTCTGATCAAAGATCTTTACCAAGTCATCAGCACTCAGAAGCGTCAGCATAAAATAAAGAAGACTCTGAAGCGTTACTAAGTATTCAAGATAGATTAAATGCTAACGACTCTCTTCAAGACAAGATCTTCTCAAATAGGAAAGAGCGTTATTATCATTGAAATGGCTTTATGGACAACGTATCTCTACCTTGTCTATATAAACAAGTCAGTGTGAGAAAAGACCACGCTAATCATATGCATGCACTCATACATTTTGCTAAGCCTTCAAACCACGCTTACTCAAACGCATTAGCAATTCAGTTTTTACTCCAAGCTTAAACTGTGTATTATCACAGTTGTGATATAGTGTTTTATTAGAAAACGTTAACACATCATTGTTCAATTATCTGTAAAGAGATTTCCTTGAGATAAACCGGTTTGTGGTTATACTCAAGAAGGCTTTAACAGTTGTTAAAGTAGTTATTGTAATCCTTTGAATATAGTGGATTAAGACCTTGTTGGAGAGAGGCGAAATCACCTTGACGGGTGGACTGGAGTAGTTTGAGATCAAACGAACCAGGATAAAAATACAGTGTTGTCTAAGCTTTTGATTTAAGTTTTACAATTCAACCCCCCTTCTTGTGTTTTTCACATCTTCAATTGGCATCAGAGCGCCTGGTTCTGAGCTTATAACACTTAACCGTGTCAGTACAAGATCCAACGTCAGAAAAACACAATGGCAGGACCAAATCAAAACATTAGCAATGACAACAATGAAGAAAGAGACAGATTCAGTGGCAAACCTCCAGTCTTTGATGGAGAGAACTTTGACTACTGGAAAGACAGAATTGAGAGTTTCTTTCTGGCCAATGATGCTGATCCGTGGGCCATGGTGACTGATGGATACACGCACCCAGTGGATGGAAGTGGTCAGAAGATTGACAGGAAAACAATGTCTGATCAGCAAAAGCGTGAGTTCAGAAATCATCACAAGGCCAGAACAATTCTTCTCAGCGCCATCTCTTATTCAGAATATAAGAAGATATCAAATAGAGACACTGCAAAGAATATGTTTGACTCTCTGAGAATGACGCATGAAGGCAACATTCAAGTCAAAGAAACCAAAGCCCTTGCACTCATTCAGAAGTATGAGGCATTCAAGATGGAAGAGAGTGAATCAATAGAAACTATGTTTTCAAGATTTCAAATTCTTGTTGCTGGTCTAAAATTTCTTGACAAAGGGTATTCTACTGCTGATCACGTTAAGAAGATCATCAGAAGCTTGCCAAAACAATGGAGGCCAATGGTCACAGCGCTTAAGCTAGCCAAGGATCTCAAAAAAATCTCTCTGGAGGAACTTGTCAGCTCCCTCAGAAGTCACGAGATAGAGCTAGAAGCAGATGAACCTCAAAAGCAAGGTAAGCCATTAGCTTTAAAATCTAACAGAAAATCTGACTCCAAATTTTTGCAGGCTGTGGAAGAAACCTCTGATGGGTCCTCATCATAAGAAGATGAACTATCTCTCCTCTCCAGAAGGGTGAACCAATTGCGGAAGCAGAGGCAAAGGAAGTTCAGGAATCCCAGAAGATCAGAAAATCAGAATGAATCTTTCTCCAGATACAGAAGGTTAGAATCCTCCTCTGGACACAAAAGATCTGAAGGCTCTTCAGGAAACAGAAAGCCAAACAACAAAGACATCATCTGCTATGAATGTAACGATCAAGGGCACTACAAAAGTGATTGCCCAAAGCTTCAGAAGGAAAATCCCAAAAAGAAGTTTGGCAAGGAAAATAAGAAAAGTCTCATGGCTACATGGGATAATTCTGACACATCTGAAGCTGACTCAGAATCAGATGATGAAAGAGCAAACATAGCTCTCATGGAAAACATAACAGAAGACAGTGAAGCTTCTGAGTCAGAATCTGAATCAGATATAGAAGAGGTATTCCCTGAGTTTACTATAAACTTTACTAAGGCTGAACTAGCTGAAAGCCTTAATGAAATTCTGGAAAGATATCAGCAGATCAGAGTCAAATTCAGAAACCTGAAAAGGAATCTTGCTTCTGACTCTGATAAGACTGAGAGTCTCAAATTGGAGAATTCTGAGTTAAAAGATAAAATTTCAAAATTAGAAAACCAATTGCAAAACTCTCAGAAGGAAACAATCCCTGAAACTCCCAGCAATGCTGATGAGATCATCAAGGAGTATGATCACAACTTTCAGAAGTTTCTAGCTAAAAACATAGACAGAAGCAAAATGGCTTCAATGATCTATGGAGTTAGCAGGAATGGCAGAAAAGGGATAGGATATCAAGGTAAGGTATCTACACCAAAAAATGCCATGTATTTAGTTATAAAACGTACTCCACTTGATTCACACTTTATATATGGGCACACACATGACAAAAAATATACAAGTAGTGATTACTCTGTCAAACCAAAATTCAACCAGAGTTTTGGTAAAACTAACAAATCAGGACCCAAGAAAATATGGGTACCTAAGGATAAAATAATACATGTGGAAAATATCTTTAGCAGCAAAGCAAAAACACCAATCATGGTACCTGGACTCTGGCTGCTCACGACACATGACGGGAAGAAGGCATATGTTCCAAAGCCTGGAACTTAAGCCTGGAGGCCACGTAGGTTTTGGAGGCAATCAAAGAGGAAAAATCATTGGCTCTGGAACAGTAGGTAATGGAAATCTTCCCTCTATAAGTAATGTTTTACTAGTTGATGGATTAATGCATAATCTGTTATCCATAAGTCAATTAAGTGATAACGGTTATGATATAATCTTCAATCAAAATTTATGCAAAGCTGTTAGTAAGAAAGATGGGACTATCCTATTTAATGGAAAGAGGAAAAACAACATTTATAAAATAAAACTTTCTGAACTAAAAAGTCAAAATGTAAAATGTCTACTGTCTGTTAATAACGAGCAATGGATCTGGCACAGAAGATTGGGACATGTTAGTATGAGAAGAATATCTTAGATTAACAAACTCAATCTGGTTAGAGGACTTCCTAACCTGAAGTTCAATTCAGATGCTCTGTGTGAAGCATGTCAGAAAGGCAAGTTTGCAAAACCAGCTTTCAAATCCAAAAATGTTGTTTCCACCTCCAAGCCATTAGAACTTCTGCATATTGACTTATTTGGACCAGTTAAAACTGCTTCAGTCAGTGGCAAGAAGTATGGGTTAGTAATCGTAGATGACTATAGCAGATGGACATGGGTAAAGTTCTTAAGGCACAAGGACGAGTCACACTCTGTGTTTGTTACCTTCTGCAACCAAGTTCAGAATGAAAAGGATCTTAGAATCGTCAAAGTCAGAAGTGATCATGGTGGAGAGTTTGAAAACAAAGATTTTGAATCATTCTTTAATGACAAAGGCATTCTGCATGATTTATCTTGTCCTAGAACTCCCCAGCAAAATGGAGTAGTAGAACGAAAGAACAAAACATTGCAAGAAATGGCCAGAACCATGATCAACGAGACTAACGTTGCTAAGATCTTCTGGGAAGAGGCAATAAACACACCGTGTTACATTCAGAATAGAATCTACATAAGACCTATTCTGGAAAAGACTCCATATGAATTGTGGAAGAACAGAAAGCCCAACATTTCCTATTTTCACCCATTTGGATGTACATGTTTTATTTTGAATACAAAAAATTATTTGAACAAGTTTGACTCTAAAGCATAAAAGTGTATTATGTTAGGATATTCTGAACGCTCAAGAGGGTACAGAGTATACAATACAGAAACACAGATTGTGGAAGAGTCAATCAGTGTTCATTTTGATGATAAGCTTGACTCTCAAAAGTCAAAGCAGAATGAATTCCTTGTAGGTATGGAAGTTGAACTCACAGGTACTGAAGACAAATCATCAAAAGCTCTCAACAGAGACACTCCCTCAACATCAGAAAGAGGCACTACAAGCAATCCAGCACCTTCTGTTGATCAACTCCAGAAAAGACTATCCAGAAGCAGCATGGATCACCCAGAAGAAACAATCTTAGGAAGAAAGGAAGATCCAATCAGAACAAGATCTAGCTTCAGAAATTCTGAAGAATCCCTCATGGGACTGGTTTCTCTAATTGAACCAACAACAATTGATGAAGCACTTCTGGACAATGACTGGATTCTAGCAATGCAAGAGGAGCTAAATCAATTCACAAGAAATGACGTATGGGATCTAGTTCCCAAACCAAAAGGATTCAACATCATTGGAACAAAATGGGTGTTCAGAAACAAACTGAATGAACAAGGTGAAGTCATCAGAAACAAAGCACGACTGGTAGCACAAGGTTATAGTCAGCAAGAGGGGATAGACTATACAGAAACCTTTGCTCCAGTCGCCAGGTTAGAATCTATCAGACTCTTAATTTCATTTGCTGTTAATAAAGGTATCACTCTATATCAGATGGATGTTAAGAGTGCATTCTTAAATGGCTATATAGAGAAAGAGGTATATGTGCACCAACCCCCTGGTTTTGAAAGTTCCAAAAATCCATAATATGTTTTCAAACTAAAGAAGTCACTCTATGGTCTGAAACAAGCTCCCAGAGCTTGGTATGAAAGACTAAGTAACTTCCTGTTAGAAAAGGAATTCACCAGAGGGAAAGTGGACACAACCTTGTTCTGTAAGACAGTTAAGAATGACATTTTAGTATGTCAGATTTATGTTGATGACATCATATTTGGATCTACTAAACCCTCTCTGGGAAGAAAGTTTGCTAAATGTATGCAGGCAGAATTTGAGATGAGCCTAATGGGGGAACTAAAATTCTTTCTGGGCATTCAGATTAATCAAACCCCAGAAGGAACTTACACTCATCAGAGCAAATATGTCAGAGAACTTCTGAAGAAATTTGATCTCTCAGAATGTAAGCCATCAAAGATTCCAATGCATCCCACATGCATTCTGGAAAGAGAAGAGGTAAGTAAAAAGGTAGAACAGAAGGTATACAGAGGTATGATTGGTTATCTTCTCTATCTGACGGCTTCAAGGCCTGACATTTTATTCAGTGTTTGCATTTGTGCTAGATTCCAATCAGATCCTATAGAATCTCACTTAACAGCAGTTAAGCAAATTTTCAAGTATCTGAAAGGTACTACTAATCTGGGTTTGTTTTATAAAAAATCAAGTGATTACAGCCTAGTAGGATACTATGATGCTGATTTCGCTGGAGACAGAGTAGAACGTAAAAGCACTTCTGGAAGCTGCCAGTTTCTGGGAGAAAATCTGATCTCATGGTCCAGCAAAAGACAATCCACAATTTCTCTATCAACAGCAGAAGCTGAATACATAGCAGCAGCTGGATGAAGTACACAAATGCTCTGGATGAAAAGTCAACTTGAGGACTTCCAGATATTTGAGAGTAACATTCCTATCTTCTTTGACAATACTTCTGCTATTTGTCTCAGCAAAAATCCTATTTTGCATTCTAGGGCTAAGCATATAGAAATAAAACACCATTTTATTAGGGACTATATTCAGAAAGGGATTTTAAATTTTAAATTTATTAACACAGACCATCAATGGGCTGATATTTTTACAAAACCTCTTTCTGAAGATAGGTTTAACTTCATTATGAAACATCTCAACATGAAGCTCTGCTCAGAATAAAATTGTTTTGATTCCATATCTTAACCTTCAGAACTTTGTTTATTTTTCTGTGAACTACTGATCAATCTTTCTTCAGATCTTTAGAAGTACAGATTGTATCAGAATCTATCCATGAAGATCTGAGCGCTTCATTTCAAGGATAGAAATGTGCTGTTCACTCAAGCAAACAAGTGTCATCCAGTCATCAGCTACTTTCTGAGGCTGAACACGCGTTCACGTTTTTGAAAAGGCAAAAGCGCTGATTGGATGCATTGAGACACATATCATGGGTAACCGTTCCAATATCTTTCTGAATCCCCTAAAATCAGCTATCATTAAATGCTAATAATCATTATTAATTTCTCTCTCTTGCCGTTTATGTTTTCAAAATTGTTTAGAAATCTATTTAAACATACTTCACACCATTTACACTCGTTTACCTTCACTTTCATTTTCTCTCAAACTTACTGATTTCAGTTTTCATACTTTCTCAAAACCCTTTCAATTTCTTCAATACCTTCGTGTGAACATGGCTTCTTCCAGCATTCCTACTTCAAGTTCCCAGAAAACAGGTTCCTCTGAACAATACGAAGAACCCTACAGAATGCTTCTCACACCAATCAAAAATCTTGAGGTTCTGTCAGAATTGATCGTGGATTTCAACAGCCTTCAAGAGAATGGGTTTAATCTCTCTGAAGAAGTTAAAGCTCAAGGCTGGGAAAAATACTTTGACAGACTGGTGGGTCCAACATTCCAAATTCTGGTAAAGGAATTTTGGATTCATGCTTCATCTTCCAACCACCAAGTTACTTCATACATAATGGGGAAGAAGATTGTTATTACTGAGGACCTGATTGCAAGATTAATAGGGTACAGTGGTGGTGGTGTTCGTTGCATTGACATGGCTGAAAGATGCGCTGATGTTGCCCTAATTGCTAGAGAAATCTTCACTCTGGGGCTTCCCTCCAGCAAGATAAGGGACTTAAAAGATCATCACAGAATTTGGGCCAAGATCATTCTGGGATGCATAAACCACAGGAAGCCTACCAGCTCTCCTGACTACATCAATATTGATCAGCAATTTCTGATCTATTTCATCTCTCAGAAGGTCAAGGTAAATCTGGCTCATCTGTTGTTTAACCATCTTAGGACAAGTGTTAAAGAAACAAGAGAAGAGGAGCACACAAAAAGGGATTGGATACCCCTAGGAAGACTTATATCAGATATTCTAACAGAGAATAAGCTGATTGGTCATCTTACAGAGGCTCAGGAAATCAACTCTTTGGAAGCTACTGTTGGAAAATAGCTGAATGCAAAGAATCTAAAGAAAATGAAGTTGATTGAGAACATTAAGAAGGAACCCAGCATTACTCCTTTTGCAACAATCTCCAGCAGAAGAGTCCCTCTGGATAACTTCCCTCTGTTCTCAGAAATTGATTCTAAACCAGATATAATAGTCAAATATCTGGATGCTTGCAAGGCGGATGGCACAACACCAAATCTGAACATTCAGGATCTGCATCAGAAGGCTCCAGAAGTTGTGCTGAAGAAAACCAAGAAAAGGAAAGCTGTAGCAGAAGGACCATCCCAGCAGACTCCTAAAAAGAAAGGTAATCCTGCTTCTGTAACTGTTTTAGATTCAATTGTTGTATCAACATCTATCCCAATTTCCACTCAATCTGAAAACCCAACACCACAAACTTTTGATGACTTTGACATTGATTTTGATCCCTCTGAATCCCTAACTCTTAGAAGATCTCGCTCCCAACCTCAAAATCCAAATATTGAAGCAACCCAACAAGAACTTGCAAAAGTTCTTTCTGATATAGACCAACACACTTATGCTCCTATACCAGAAAATCCAAATCCTGAAACCACCACATCTCCTCAACCAGAAATTAATCCACCTTCTCTACAACCTGAACCATCTCACCCAGAAGTTCAAACTTCTGAGGCTCAACCTTCCGAATCCCCTGAACCAGAACATCACAACGACCAATCAAACCAAACTGTTGATTCTGATACCATTCCCATTCCTGGAATCACAGAACCTCTGGCCATTCATATGCCCTTTGGCACCATTGTGAATTTTTCCCAACTTCCCTCTTCACCAGAATTAACTCCACCAAATTCCCCATCAAGTCCAATCATAATTCCTGACTCTCCCACTCCCTCACCAAAGAACAATCCAGAAGACAACATCAAGACTGTCATTGACTTAACAGTTTTTGAACGTCTTGCTGCCATAAACCACAAAACAGCTATCCCTAAACCAAAACATCCAGATGTTGGTACCAACTTATTGACATTTGAAATAGAAGTACAGAAGTGGATCACTTCTCTGAAACAATCTAGTCTTGAGCTGGTTGATCCTGCTACATCAGACTACCTTTGGACAAAATTTAGAAGATGGGTATGCTCTGAAACTTTTAAGTTGCAAGAACAGAGCTACGGACAAGCTCAACAGAACTTCAGCAATCAGCTGAAAGAAATTGAAGGTCCAGTTCTGAGCAAGCTGCTTAAGGGAGAAGTTCTCCCTCTAGACATTGCTCCTTGGTCTGAACATCATCCAACATCCAAAGTTCAATCTGATTCTCAAGAGCAGATGGTTCCTGCTGAAGCACTGGGTCAAGAAGAAGATATTGCAGAAAGCTCTGAGAAGCATCCTGTTTCTGAAGATCCTCAAGCTTCCTCCCTTGACAGGCAGAGTTTAGAAGAGCTGAAAAGATCTGATATGTTGATGAAGGAAAGAATGGATAAGCAGGACAACAAAATTGATGCAATAGCAAGAATGTTAACCCAGCAACAAGAAACCAACACCCAGATCAAGAGCATGTTGGAGGCTTTGTTCACACGTCTACCTCCTCCTTCTTAGAAATTTCCTTGTTTTTTTTATAACTTGTTTATCTGTAATATTTTTATAGTGTTTTGAACTTATCATTGCTTCTGGTTTTTATATAAATGCATTTTGGCTCTGATTATTTGTTCTTTTTGATAACTGACAAAAAGGGGGAGAAAGAATGATATTTTTCAATAACGGATTACTGAGACATAAGTCTCAAACATTCTGATCTATTTAAATTTTGTCTCTTCTGAAAAGCTTACAGGTACAAAATTCTGATGAATGATACAGTAAAATTCTGATGCTCAAATACTCATGGAATTAAAGGGAAGTAATCAACTCAGGGGGAGTTTTCTCTTCTTAATTCTATACTTTTTATTCTTTATTTTCAATTGAAAAATCTGGTTTTTGTCATCATTAAAAAGGGGGAGATTGTTAGAACATAGTTTGATTCTACAACCCTTAATTAGAGTTTTGATGATAACAAAATACAAAGAATAAATAAATTGTAAGATTTATATATAAGACAAATATGCTTCTTAAAATTATGTCTTGTTTATACAGAAGTTCTGATGGAATCAGCATCAGCATCAGAAGCATCAGAAGATCAGTAATTTGTCAGCATCAGAAGATCAGTAACATATGCTACACGCTGAAGCTACCAGATCATACACTGAAACTTGATGACCAGAATCTGCGCATAAACATATACACTCTGACTCTGATCAAAGATCTTTACCAAGTCATCAGCACTCAGAAGCGTCAGCATAAAACAAAGAAGACTCTGAAGCGTTACTAAGTATTCAAGACAAATTAAATGCTAACGGCTCTCTTCAAGACAAGATCTTCTCAAATAGGAAAGAGCGTTATTATCATTGAAATGGCTTTATGGACAAAGTATCTCTACCTTGTCTATATAAACAAGTCAGTGTGAGAAAGACCACTCTAATCATACGCATGCACTCATACATTTTGCTAAGCCTTCAAACCATACTTACTCAAACACATTAGCAATTCAGTTTTTACTCCAGGCTTAAATTGTGTATTATCACAGTTGTGATATAGTGTTTTATTAGAAAACGTTAACACATCATTGTTCAATTATCTATAAAGTGATTTCCTTGAGATAAACCGGTTTGTGGTTATACTCAAGAAGGCTTTAACAGTTGTTAAAGTAGTTGTTGTAATCCTTTGAATATAGTGGATTAAGACCTCGTTGGAGAGAGGCGAAATCACCTTGACGGGTGGACTGGAGTAGTTTGAGATCAAACAAACCAGGATAAAAATATAGTGTTGTCTAAGCTTTTGATTTAAGTTTTACAATTCAACCCCCTTCTTGTGTTTATCACATCTTCAAAGTCCACTATAATAGTCTTGATTCGATGCTAAACTCCCTTGTTTACAACTTCTCACTTAATCACTACCCGTGCTATAATTCTATCTAAGACTCTCCTATATATGAGGCCCTCTTCAATCCCAAACAGTGATTAGACAAAATACTGGAAGACACACTTCCATGACAGTAAAATAGAAGACACACTTCCATGACAATACTCAGTCAAGACCTAAAGCTAAACTCCATTGTTTATAACTTTACTCCTAACTAGGAACACCACTTGGAGTTTCTTAAAAGCTTCCTCTAATAACAATAATCAACTATGTGCTTAAAAGCTTAAGAGTGATAACAAAACCTTGCAATTCAAGGAACATAATCCAACTTACATGCCAAGTGGATTACACAACCAAATCTCATTGATAGTGGTACAAAATCAACCCTAATGATTATATCTTTTCAAATCTCGGTTGGTACCTTTATTAGGACACAATGCTTCTATTTATAAACTATCTCCCAACTGGATTTGGGCTTCAAATGACAGCATGTCAGCTGTTACAAATCAACAAAAGATTCTGATACAAACAAGGTCTTCAATCATTAGTTTCCTAATATATCTCCATACTTAGAAATTGTATATTCTTCAATATTATGACTTGTTTATTCCAGACCTTTAAATCAGCGCCACATAAGATTGCATAATCTTCCCAGAATATTCTGCAATTGTTAAATCATAACTAAATTTACTAATCCAGCTCAACTCAGGCGCGATGTCGTATGACCCTACATAGGACATCTTATCTGACATGTTGCTCCAGATGTTGAAACATTTCAACTCAACATGTTCCTTCATAAGATAGGACTTCTTGCCTAACTTGTTCTTGTTTAGCAAGTTAATAAATCCTATCTAACATATTGCTTCTATATTTGTTTTTACTAAAAGTAATTTCAATCCTAAAAATAGAGAATTAACACTTTACATAACATAAAAGATAATCTCATTCATATTTGCATCACTAACCTTGTGGAGATATAAAGATATGCTTTGTGTTGTTTGTTGCTTTTGCAGGATAGAAGTCCAAAAGGATTGGTGAAATCATTGGTCCTTATATATTTAAGTTCCTCCGTCATTCATGATGATCAACTGATCATCATCTTCACCAAAATATCATTGCACTAGGGTTTCATCATTGGTTTCATCAAGTGATTGAAGAAGATTAGGGTTTTGGTTCCCCATATGAAAAATTAGGAATTAGGGTTTGAGGTCTTCAATTGTGTATCACTCAAGGCTTCATCATGTCACCATCTTATTGACTTCAAATATATGTTAATAGGGTTTGGACAAATTGAATTCATCTAGAAAAGTCAACAACTCCAAGTCAAACTTTGACTTTTGGGATTTTTAGTCAAATGTGGACTCCTCAAGCTAAATTTCATGAAAATGTGATTAATAGGTGAACTTGATCAAGGGGAATCACAAAATTTGAGGTAACCTGCAAAAGGGGTAAAGTTGATGTTGGAAAGATTCACTAAGTGTCTAAAATGCATGTTTAAGTACATGACTTTCCAAGCTTGTAACTTTTTCCTCAAACAACCATTTTTCATTCCCCAAGGATCAAATTGAAGATAACCTTACATACTACAACTTTTTCATAGGGGATGAGTTCCAAGAAATGCATGGATGAATAGATATTAGACCTTGAAGTGGAGGATCCATTTTTTTTAATGATAAAACACTTAGTGAAATTTCCAAGTATTTTGACCTTATGATAAACCTGAATTTTTGCCCATTTTTCACCAAGATCCCAATTGATCTAAGCCAAGTGGTCAACATGAAAGTTATAGAGGATGCTCTCATCTTTCCAAGAAGTTCAAGATCATGAATTTATTACACTTGAGATATGAATTTTGAAGAGATGAAGTTGGCATGCAAAAGTTAGATTATAGGTTATTCCAAAACAAAGTTCCATTGAAAATCCAAAGCAAGTCTGCCAAGATCCTTGATTATAGGTCTTATTACTTGTAAATTTGCACATAATTGAGCAATTTCACATGTATTTGATCTATTTCACAAAGAGTTGAAGCATTAACCATTTCACCATGCCACTTATGGACAAATTTGCAAAATGTATGGTTTTTACTTTGATAAAGCTCCACTTTCCCAAAAAATCTCTCATGTCAAGCTTTTAATTTGTTTATAAAGATCACATATAATATCTAAAGATCAGAAGAGACCTCTAGAGGTCAGCAATGCGTGGCTAAACTCCTTGATTCACTCCACCTTTTCATTATGATCAAACATGCATTTTTGTGCAAGTTAAAACCAAATGGCCAAACAAGGCTTCCATATGAACTAAACACAATTTTTGAAAGTTATAGAGACCATTTGTTTCCTTTATAAATAGCCCTCAATACTCAGAACTCAAACACACCAAAATTTTCCCTCAAAACACCATTGTTGCAATTTTTAAAACCTTAAACTTCCATCTCTCAATCCACTCGTGCATTTCTCAATCTAGCCACATAAACCCCATCTATACATCATATTTAAGTTTTTGTATGCATTGATTTTTGGTTGGAACACCCCCATTGTCCCATCCAACCCGTGGTCATTCACCCTTGTAACTTAACTTGGTTGAGAAGTTTGAGATAGTTTCAAAGCAAATTAATTATTGCACTATGTTCCTGGGATATCATACAAGTTAAGGAGGCCATTTTGCACCTCTGAAAGTCACTACAACAGGAATTAGACCTTGCTCCAATAGGTAAGTTTTTCTTGATTTTGAAATCATCCATACAAGCATCATTTTGAACATTTCTTGATACTATTCTAAGTGTTTTAATGCTATGAGTGAAAGTCCCATGAAAATAGGCATTGGTTGACCATCTGTGCAATTTAATTTAACTTTGAAAAATGTTAGGATTTTTGGTTTTGATCAAAATTCATGAGCCACAATTAACACTAATTTATGCTATGTACATTTTTGAAATCCTTGTTAGATTCTAAGCAAGTTTGATCTTTGCACTTTTGCATTTGGTTAAGAAATGAGGAAGTTAAAAATCACACTATAGTTGTTGTTGTTTGTTTCACGAAGAAGAAGATGATGAGGTGGCACTTTTTTCATTTTTTAATTTGGAGTTTATAATATATTTAATTGAAAGCGTGTGATAAACGAATGAAAAGGGTAGCGCAGTTGGTTAAGGCTTTGTGTGTGTAATGTGAAGGGCGTATGTTCAACCCTAGTGGAGTCATTCCCACCCTTTTGTTTTGTTTCTTTTCCTTTTAACGTTTTAAACTCATTTTATAATTTAATTAACTGAGGGCATGTTATTTACACCATAAGCGCATGGCCCAATGGCTAATTTTTTATATTGTAATCACCAGGGCCTAAGTTTAACACCCTTTGGTAGCAAAACCATATTTTTACCACTTTTTTTTCCATTTTTTCTAACTTCTTTTAATCATTTATATATGCAATTTTTTTTTTATCTTTTCGAGATGATTTTGTGCATACTTGCCATTCATCCCCTCTATTTTATGAACCCATGAGAAAATACCAAAAAATAATATTTATTTTACCTATTTTTATTTAATTAAAAACAAGTGTTTTTAAGTGTTTCTTTAATTTCTTTTGTGATGTTCTTTGATTGTCTCTTTGACCTAATTGACTATGTGTGATTATGTGACTATGTTCTACTTTAAGTGTGTCTTGTTTAATGTTGATGACATGATTAAATTGGTTTTACCTAGGGTTTAGTGTTCCTTTAATGAATAAACTTTGCCTGTGATACTTAGAACCCTAATTGATCATGATGCGTTCTCTTTAGCTTCAATGCATGATATAAATGCTCTTGTTTATTTCTTCATACCATGATGATGTATTTATGATATGGTTTCCATGATAAACTTAGAACATGAATGCTTTGAGCATGCCATGTGCCTTGTGTTGCTTTCATTTTCTTGTTTTTGTATAACCCATGATTGAATGTTTTATTAAAGTATGTTTCCATCTTTTGTCTTTTATCACAACTTTTACTTGATAAACATGTTGACATTTCCTTGATCTTAAATATCTTTGATGGTTGATCCTTATTTATCTTGACACGAGGTACTTGTTCTTGATACCTATTTATCTTTGATTATATATTTTTCTTAAAAAAATCTCTTAAAAAGCCATGTTACTTTGTGATTTTGTACCATGTGTGTTTGCTTTTTATTTTCTTAGTGATTAACCTTCATGTGTTAGTAATTAATGTTTAAACCTTGTTGTGTTAATAATTATGTTAAAATCCAAGAAAATGGATAGTATTGTTGACTTTATAGTCATGTGCATATGAATTGTCTTAGGTTTACCCTTATGTACGTACCTTGGTGTATTACCTTTGTAAATTATTTGCTTGATGTTCACCTTTGTACCTAAACCCTAATTTCAAATTTGAACTTATTTCATATAAAAACCTTGACTTTGTCATTGCATTTTCAAACTTTCTTCTTTAATAAATGCTTCAATACACTTAAGCATATTAAATAATTTCAATAGACTAAAAGAGATTCAACCTCACCCAAATATTTTGCCACTTGGTTTTTCAATTTAAAAAAACGTTTCCTCAAAGAGATTAGATATTAATCCTCTTCATATTAGAGATGTAATTCTACTATCCCTATAGTAATGATTTAAGTAAATGTAATTCTTTCCACTTGAGGGAGCCTGTGGCAACTTTTTTTAATCTTATATCCAAGTTAAGATCTCTTCCTTCATGATGATGCAAGATCCACCTTCTCATGATTGTGGTGGTATTAGTTGAGTATTCTACTTAAGATGATGAAATATCTCTTCTCCTAAAATTAATCATAACACACCCTTTTGTTATTTTTACCATGAACTACGAGATTGTGATCCTTCATTGGTACATAGGTATAAGACTATGTCTTTCCAAAAAAAATATAATAAAAATATATTTTTCCTCATCTCCATACTCATTTAGCAAACAACCAATTTTAACTAAAAACAGATGTTACAAAAGGTTTCTATAGATCACTATAGATCTATAGGGTGATAATGTCTTCCCTTTGTATAACCAACCCTCGTACCTTCAATATCTTATTTATTGCTTTGCTTTTAGTTTTTGTTTCTTGCGTTGTGTAGCGGTAGAAATGTTTAAGACTAATCCATTGGATTGACTAGACTTATACAAATCAAAAAATAAAAATCGCCACCGCGCTTTATTGTTTCCAAAGGAATGGGAAAAGAGCGAATAACTCAAATAAAGGGGGAAAGATTCAAGGTAAGGGGGTTGTTTATGCAAAGGGAAGATATTATCACCCTAAACATCTACGGTACTCCGTAGGAACTTCTTTGAAAAAATTGTATATTTTGGCTACAAAATGTTGTATAAAAAATAGATGGTGGAGATGATAAAAGAAACATATTTTATTATTTTTGCACCCGCCGCAGTTGAGAACCTTTAGTGCCTACGTACAACCTTTCGTGTAATAGGGGATTAGGGTACACGTATTTCCTCTTTTGAAAATTTTAAAACACAAGTGTGTTGGTTAATTTTATGAGATAAGACATCATCGTCATTGTCCGTGTGGAAAACATACTTACTACCCACAATCATGAGAAAGGAGAATTTGCATCATCTCAAAGTGGAGGATATTGCTTGGATTTTAAAATAAAAAATGCCTCACTCAACACCCAAGTGGAAAATATCACTCTTCACTACATATTATAGAAGTATAGTTGTTTGCATCACAACAATGATTGGCAAGAGTCCAATCTTTTAAGAAAAGTTTTTTAAAGTAAAAATCCAAAATGGAAAAATGGTTTGAAATGAGATTGATTGACTTTTAGTCTTCTCAAAAAAATATGTCAAGTTATTATTTAAGTTGATTGAAATTTATTTATGAAAAGTTTTTTAAAATTCATGGACCTTGGTCCAAGTTTATTATGAAAAATGGTTCAAGTTTCAAAACAAGAAAATTTTTCAAAAGGAGGAAGAAGATTTTTGAAATTAAAGAAGGTGGAAGGAGAAGAAGAGACTATCCTAAAGCATAAGGTAAAAGCTAGGGATAAGAACCATCTAACTAATAAGGAGCCAATACTTGACATTATGAGTAAAGATAGAATTCTCATTCTTTGGATTGAAACCAAACAAGCAAAGATACTAGACCTCTTTAGAGAACCAAACTTCAAGTGTATTAAGTCTTCACAAAAATTGGCCAGAGTAACGGCTGTATATGGGTGAATTCCAGATTATAGACAAAGTATGTAATCACAATAACCTGCACACAAAACAAACAAATAACCCAATGTCTTAAGGTAAACCTCAAGAACTCCAGACAAAATGTCAATCAAGGTCACAAGGTCTCCAACATAGGTCAAGGCTTCTAATCCTAAGTCCAAGAAGTACAATACTCCATAATGCCAAGGATAGTAATCAAATAGTCCAAGTATCATTAAAGCTTTTTATGGTTCATGTTGATTATTAGGTGTCTTAAAAAAGAAAGGCTCAAGTGAGCAAAATAAAATGAGAAGAATATAAATGCTCAAGTGAGCAAAGATGAAAAGTAGGATGAAATATAATACTTAAAGTAAATGGTACATAAAACATAAAAAATAAAAGCATAAAGTAAAATCTATTGTTAATAATTAGTGATTAGTTGGATGACCATCTTGAAACTTGCATTTGGAACTCATTAGAGGATTTGTAGAACCAAAGCCTCCACACAATAAATTGCATTTGCTTTTTGTCAAGTATATCATCCATTTTGGAATCCTTAAAAGTATCATTTAATAATCAACGATGTTTAAGTGATCCGCGTTAACCAAAAGTGATATAGATCCATTAGAGGATTGGTAGAACCAAAGCCTCCACACAATGAATTTCAAGGTTATTGGATCAAAGAGATCAAATTAACATACTTGGGCTTGAAAACATAAGTTTGGGCCACAAATGATCATTTATTTGAATCGGGACAAAATTCAGCACTATGTTAAGCAATCGTAAGTGGACTTATATAGAAGTCGCACCTATTTTGAGGCCGGTCAATAGCAATCTATGCACCATTTGTTTTGAGACATGATATAGAGATCATGCTCCAATAACACTTAGTGCAATAAGAAAGGGATGAGATGAAGAAGGGTGGGAAAGAATATACAAACCATATTTGAATTAAAATTTAATCAAACTATTATTAAAATCATTCATCCAATTTTATAGAGTTAGACTCAACACCATGGATCCAATGATGTTAATAAAGTTCATGATCAAAATTCAACCTAGGATCAGCCAGAAAATAATCACAAAATAATATTGCATTTAATATATACATTAAAAGAGGTTTTAAAAATATTTAAAACAGAAATAAGGGATAAAAATATCAACTATGTTCAAATTAATGAAGAAATAAAAAGTAAGACCATAGAAAAATCAAAAATAAACTCAAATATTTTTATAAAAATTTTGGTAATTTTTTAAAGTCACAAACTATTTTTAAAATTTAACAAAAATGAGTAAAATAAACCAAAAAATGATTAAAAAATACCAAAGTCAGAAATAAAAAATAAATGAGGTCACCAATATTTTCACAATATCATTGGATCATTCCATATTTTTTTTTCAGAATTTAAAAATGCATAAAAGTATTTGTAAACATTTAAAACACTTCAAATAAAGTGAAAATCTATAAAACATATCAAAACACAAAATAAAATTGTGAAAAAATAAAAATCAGAAAGATAAAAATCAAAAATATTTTTCATAATTTTTTCAGATTTTTTAGACTAAAAATGAATTTTCTATGATTTTTTGAAATTTAAAACAATTAAATATAAAAATCCGAAAAGAAAATAAAAACAAAAAAAATATGAACCATCTGATCAATGTCAAAACGTGTTAGTAAACAGATCAAGTGGACCTGACGCGTTGTGCATGTTATGGACTTTAGTGAATAATGCACTGAATCATTAATTAAATCAGATTTCAAAAAAGTGGCGTGCCATCATTGGTTGGAAGATGACACGTTGGTCATCTTCAACCTCCAGCCAACATAAATTGCAGGTCTCTCAAACTGTAAAATCAGAAGCTCAGACCTATGCCATTCGCTTCGTCTCTTCAAGACGAAGACAACCACACCTTCACGACAAATTTATGTAAATTGTAGCTCAAACAATTTGGAAGGAAAGTTTTGAAAAGAGATTTGAAATTTCATGGTCAAAACGTGTTTCCAGATAAAAGCAAGTGCTGCGACTAGAACCATGGAAATGGGAGCTTCATAATGATATCAAAGTTTTGAAGAATTGATGGAGAAATCTACCTATTGAAGTTGAGTTGCAAAGCTCTAAAACTTGACTTCTATGGAGCAATATAGGACACGATTCTTGAAGGTAATTATATGGTTAGCTTCAGGGAAGATCAAGGAAGGTGAATTGATAGAAAAATTGGATTGAAAAAGGCTTGAACACTGATTTCAAAGTTACAGAAAATTGAGTTATGGAGCAAGTTTGGAAGGGTGATTCTAGCTATTCAAGCTTGAGGGATGACCCTCTATTTATAGGGAATCAAATGGAATGTCCAAGCGTGTGAAATGATGAAGTTTGGAGGGAAATCGTGTGAAGTTGCAAACAACAAAAGTGTGACTTCTAATTTGATCAAAACTCATCCAAAACGAACGTTTTTCTATGCTAATCACTTCTGGAAGTTCACTAAACATGTTTAGAATAAAAAACGCACAGAAACAAAGTGTTTAGAAGCTAAATCAATGATTTCAAATTCTGACTTTTGAAGAAACTTCAGTTTCAAGTTACCAAGTTCAAATCAATGGCATTCCCAGCTCAAGGGGTCTTAGGGCATGATTCTTTATGCTTTAGAAATATGAGGTTACAAGCTTTGCAATAGGAAAAAATGTAATCAAATGGATGCTTGAGCTGAAAGTTGCATTGAGTCAAAGTTGGGGAAAAAGGTTGACTTTTCATACTTGGCCTATAATGTTTTGCATCCAAACATGGCCTTCCACTTGGAATTTTCTCTTGACCAAAAAAGATGGCATGAAATAGACATCTTGAATGACATTTTGAAACTTTAACTATTCAAAATCTTCAAAAATTGAGAGAGTTATGAATTGTTGTAGTTGGCAAAAAATCATGAAATGACCTATAATCTTTTGCATCCTTAGGGAATATTCCATCCATTTTCTAAATTTGCACATAAAATAAGGAATACATTTCACATCCTCAAGATAATTATGGAAAAGAGTGGGCTCAAGGTGATAAAAATTGACCAAGTTATGATCATTTGAAATCACACATGGGAAATCGGGGGTTCATCTGGAGGACTTGTAATCTTTCTTCATCATCAAGTTTCTTCCACATGAAAACTTCTTGAAAATTTTGAAGTTCTTTGTTAATAACCCTTTGAAGAGAAGTATTTATTTGGAATCACTCAAAAATACCAAAATATGAGCAAGATATACTTCTTTGAAGTTCAAAACCCTAGCTCCTAGATCAAGAAAATGCTTTGAGGAACTTTGACAATTTTGAACAACCTTCTTGTACCAACACTCTTGCTTTGTAAATAGAAGATGTCTAGGATGATAATGATAACTCATATCCACCAAAACCACTTCCATATGTTGAGAATTGAGAGAAATATGCACTTGTGACCAATGGGAGCAAGGCTTTGTCCAACCATGACAACTTCTTCAATCAACCCCTTGTACTTTTGAATCAATTTTGATAACTTTGAAATATGGTGAACCAAAATAAACCTTTCCATGCCATTTATTCCAAAATAACTTCAATGGTGAGGTTTGAACTTCTCAAGTTTTATTGACTAGGGCATGGAAATAAACTCATGAACCCATGGATCCACTTGCTAAGCCACATTGCCTTTACCTACATTATTAACAAGTAAGACAAACCAACATTGAATTTTATTAATTAAAAGGAAAGTAAAAAAAAACATGCATGATCAAAAAATAAAAACAAGTCAAGGTGCTTGGTGATTCCTCAAAGAGCAAGGCTAAAGATAGGGAAGAGAACCAAAAGCCCTAATGTGATCTTGTTGTGATTGAATCAATGTGGTATGATGAAGGGATATTAGGGGGAAAATTAGGGTACAACAAATTGATTTGTTTAATATAGGGTTTTGATCTTTTCCCTTTTCTTTGGAAACAATAAAGTTCAATGGTAACTTCTGTTGTACCCCAAAATTTTCCCTCTCATATTTTCCCAAGATTTTTCTCTTACATGATGATTAAAACATTTGATTAAAGAAAGAATAAATTTTTTTGAAGATAAACAAGGAGTCTTCGATTGAAATTTTGACAAAGTTTTTTGATTGACATGCTAAAGGGCCTTTCGATTGGTATTTGGACAGGCTTTGATTGAGCACCTAACCTCCTCCAAGCTTGCCTCAAATTTCCAAGCTTCAATTGAAGCCTTAGCCTTCTGCTTGTTTGTTGTATATAAGCTTCGACTGTGCATGTGTTTCCCTTGAAGCAGTCTCCTTTAATCCAGAGGGGAATGACCTCTTGTTAGTGCTCCTTCGATTGCACCTTTGGCTTTTCATGTTGGTTGGATTCACAAATGCAATGGCTACCTACATGAAAGCTGGATTCCTACTTCGTTTAGGAATTTGGTCTCTTTGGAGCAAGCTTAATTCTTACCTCGACTAGGGAATTTGTTTTCCTTGGAGCAAGCTTGATTCCTGCTTCTACTAGTAAAATTTTCTTTCTGTGCGCGCCTTCAGCGAACAAAGCAAGAATCCCCTAAAGGCTCCCTTTGGTCCATAGGGAAAAAGGCTACTTCTAACTGGCCTCTGATTCACAATGTTCCACTGGGCAAAAAGGGCCCCTCAGCTTGTCACCAGCGCATGTATGCCTCTTCACGCTTGCCTTGGTTTCACAAGGCAAAGACCCATCAGCATGCCTTCAACTCACAAGGCAAAATGCCTCAGACTTTCTTTCGATCCACAAGGCCAAGGCCCCTTCAACTTGCCTTTGTGTTTGCTTTCAACCCACAAGAAAATGACTTCCTCTGGGCTTGCCTCCAATGTGCAAGGCAATGGTTTCCCTTCATTCTAATGCCCATAACATAGTGGTTTTCTTTCATATGTGCTTCGATTCATTAAGCAGTTGGCTTCCCTCATGCTAGCCTTGACTCCACCTCCAAAATATTCAACACATAGTTTTCCATATTTTGGCACCTAGTACTGGCGCATTCAAAGGATAGACACATGGTCCATTCGAAGGACATATACTTGCCCCATTCGAAAGACATGTATTGATGATTTAAAGGGGCATACATGGGTGTTCCATTCGAAAGACTTACTTTGTTAGCCCATTCGAAGGAATGGAAAGTAATGTATACAAATGATGCAGGGTTTCCTTTCAAGAGAGCATACACATTGGTTTAAAATGAAGGATATTGCTAGCCAAAACGTAAGAAAAATATTCAAAGAGGCCGGTTGGCCCAAAAGCCAGCATACTGCCAGTTTCAAGCCAACATGCACAAGCACAGTCATTGGCTAGGAAAGAGTCTTCGTTTGGGCTAGCTGGATAGAAGTTCAAACGAAGAAGCCCCAGTGGAGAACATGATCCAGTCGAAAAGTACACAAATGGTCCGTTCTAAGGACCCATTCGAAGGCTATACAAGAAGTCCAAACAAAAGGCAGGAATTATAGGCATTCAAAGGACCCAAAATTTCCACATACATTCAAATTTCAAAAAGGACAAGATTCCATGTTTTTCGCCAACGTTACAAATTCTCATTCATGGCTTTCAAACACCTAATAAAGGTTGTTTAAAACCATTTCCTTCTTGTCCCCTCCTTTCTACTCTATATAATCAGCATGCTTGTAACACACACTGACACGCATATACAGCCCAGGGAGAACACTTCCAAATTGCAAAAGAAAAATTCTTAAAGTTGTCCAAATAGAAACCTCTGATCCAGCCAGATTCTATTCTTTCCAAGCATTCTATCAACATCCCAAGATTCCCAAGAGCATCTACCACCTTCCATTCAATCTGTTTCACGCCCAGAAGTGCCCCATCGAACCTCACTTGTTGGTAATTTTCGTGACTTTCAAACTTTCAAATCATGCCATATAAATCTTTCTTAATCTTATATTCATGTTATTAATGATTCTTGTTGATTTTATAACGTGTTTCATGAGAGCAATAATGCCAGAACCATAGACCACCATGGTTAGGGGGTCGAAACATGGAGGTTTTTGTTTTCCAGGGATGGAGATGTTTTAGTTCAAGCTAGGATCATGGTTTGACCTCCCAAGAGCCTGCGTGTCAAAAAATCATATTTTGATTCGCCCGTTCAAAATAGAGGGACCCTACTGGAGCGCGCGTGTTTTCCAAATCAGCATGTTCATTTGTTCCATATTATATACGTTTCTTGGTGCTTATACTAACGAATGTAAAGCCGTCTCAACGGTTGAGTGTTTGAGGGTTAAGGTGTTATGTGTGTGAGAGGTCAGGGGTTCGATCCCTGCTTTTTGCAGATTACTTTTTCCATTTTCTTTTTGCATATCCAATACAATCAGGTCATGTACACGCACTATGTAGCCTCAGATATACACCTTTCAATGTCAATGCAGTCAGATCTAAGAGCTTCAACATGAGATTCACCATGCGCCCTCAAGACCTCTCTTCACTGGATCCTAATACAACATTTGGGTCCCCTCACCTTTGGGCCTAGCGTTTTTAAAATCAACACCCCTCATTTAATTTTTCTATCCTGGCCCCTTTTAATTTTTATTTATTTTTGTTTTAATATTTATTTCTTTTTCTTTGTTTATCATTAATCAAATACTAAAAAATCACAAAAATACTTAGGACTAATTTTTTCCTTAATTAAATAATTAATTTTCTTTAATTGATTAATTAATTAAACTTTAACCTTTTCTTAATTTAAAATAAAATAGAATTAGGTTTAATTTACATGTTTAAATTATTTTCTTTTTTTATAACAAAAACAATAAAAAGAACTTAGACTATTATCTTTAATTTAACTTTAATTATTTTCTTAAATAATAAAAAACAATCAAAAAGTTTTTTTACTTAGCAATTCCCTAGGTTTCTTTTAGACATAATATTCGTTTCGCGCGCATTATTTTGTTCTCGCATTTTTTATAATAATGTAATTGTATACTGGTATGTAATAGACTAAGTAGGACTTTTTTACCGCTTTCTTTATTTTATCTTTCTCCCCAGTTTTATATATTGTAAATACCCCCCCCCCCCCCCCGAAGCCATGTAATAGTCTATATTTTTACCTTCTGCATTTTATATTCTACAATATACATTAACTGTTAGTAACTAGGCGTGTATGAAAAAGACTGAAATCAAACGTTAGCAAACCTAACTCACAAGATAAATACTTGAACTAAACACACTTGCACATATACACCTCTAGTGTACCCCCACTTTGGTTGCCTTCAGAAATAAAACAGTCATGAGGCAGAAACGCTTTAGCAAAGACACATAAAATCAAAAGATCATAGTCCCTCGATGACCCTACAGTTGCCTTTCGGTAAATGATCTAGTCTCTAAACAAAATTGCTAAAGCGTCTCCACAAGTTGCCTTTGTGACTGTAACGTCCCTTCAAGTGTCCCTTATATATCCAACGATAGGGCTACCCACTCACTAATAGTAGAATAGAACTATCTAAAGGATAGGAGGAAAAGAACTACCCTTTTCGAGTATAAAAGTAGATAGCTGTTAGAAGTTTGCTCAAAAAAAACATTTTTTGCACTTATACAAATACCACTTTTCAAAAATTATTTTCAAAACATTTGCTTTGTTAATACTCTTGAGGACTGATACAAGAGTTAAACGCAAAACAAATCTCCGCACTAAGGAATTTTCCAAACATTTTCAAACACACAAAGCACAAAGTACTTTCAAAATGAGCAAACCTCTAAGAGTCCGTAGATAACTACGGATGGAAAGGGTGCTAACACCTTCCCTTTCCATAATCTACCCCCCTTACTCAGAAAATCTTGAAAAGGTCTTTTTCTATTCTTTTCACCCTTTCCTTAATTTGGATAAAATAAAAGTCGGTGGTGACTCTTGCTTACTGCAACATTTGCGAATACAAAGTGCAAAACCAGTATATAACAGTCGGTTCTACCACCGTATCATAGAACTGGCGACTCTGCTGGGGACTTATATCAAAAAAGTGGGGTTACCTTAGAGCTTAGTTCATCTTTAAAATTGCTTTCATTGTGTGTTTTTATTCTTTGCTTTTGAGAGCTTGTTTGGGTTGTTACTATAGATCCTACACCCAGATCTGGGGCACCTTATTAGGTAAGTAGCAATAAATCATGGAAGCTGTACAACATAGACCGATATGGACAAAGTGATAGCTATGTTAGCATGATACTTTGGTTTGTACTAATGTTCCTTGAGTGAGTCAAGGATAACATTAGGCTTCCTTAGTGTCATTAAACGCTAACTAGCCTTTAGAACCTTTAATTGACTCATCCTAAGCCATTATAAAGTAGTGAGATGGCCGACTTTGGTTCTGACCTAAGATTGGTTGATACTCGATACTACACTCATTGAGACTAGACTTTTGGGATATTCTGGCCGCAATACTTTGGTGCTTGAGCTAGAACAATGCCTAAATGAAAGTTCAGTGATATGAGACTCTTTAGAACCCGGTTACTATTAATAGGATAGGTTGAGCCAACTGAAACTTCAAGAGGGTACTTACCTTTAAAACTCATGCAAGCCTTTAAAACTAAGGTCTCTGTGTGACTTGTTTGTGTTTGATATACTTGTAATTTCATATCATAATCATAACATCATAAACAACATAACATGTCATGTACACTAACCATTTCAAAGGCCTGCAGATTTATCTCTTATCTATTTTGTAGGTCATGGATTCAGTTTGCAGAAAAACCATCCGGATCAATTTTGTAGAGATCCCTCCCAAACTCAAAGAATTGGTTTCAAAGGTTCTTGAGAGTTCCTCATTCAACAAGAGATATGGCTACTTGCTCAGTTTGGTTGCTACCGGTTTTGACGAAGGTTTGATGAGTGTCTTATTCCAGTTCTTCGACCCTAAGCACCACTCCTTCATATTTCCAGACTATCAGTTGGTGCCTACGTTGGAAGAATTCTCCAAAATACTCAGTTTGCCTATATTGGAGCAGGTATCCTTTACCGATTTAGAACAAGATCCAACTGCTGAAGATGTTGCCATAGCTTTGCATTTGAAACCATATGACATTGGGTCCAATTGGGAAAGGAGGAGTGGAGTTAAGGGCCTCCTCACAAGTTTCCTGATGAAGAAATCCCAGGTATTCCTAGACGCTATGATTTACCATGCCTTTGAAGATGTTTTATCTCTTTTGATCTACGGGTTGGTTATGTTCCTCAATTCAAACCAGTTTGTAGATGTCAGTGCCATCAACATTTTCCTTGCTCACAATCCAGTGCCTACATTTCTCGGGGATATTCTGCACTCACTTCATACACGCACCATGAAGAAACGAGGGACTCTTATGTGTTGTATACCTCTACTCTATAGGTGGTTTATTTCACACCTTCCTTGGTCAGTAATGAAGAATGAATTAGGCTTAAGATCGAACCATAAATTAATGTCTCTTTCTCACTCTAACATCTATTGGTTCCCTCGCTCCCAAGAAGACATCTCTT
The DNA here is from genome assembly GCA_948472305.1 of Vicia faba. Taxonomy (NCBI): domain Eukaryota; kingdom Viridiplantae; phylum Streptophyta; class Magnoliopsida; order Fabales; family Fabaceae; genus Vicia; species Vicia faba. The sequence goes on from OX451737.1 coordinate 842,111,105, forward strand.
TCATTGATCGCTGCGGAGAATTCCCCAATGTGCCACTCCTTGGCTTTAAAGGGGGCATTACCTACAACCCCTCTTTAGCTTTACGTTTGTTCGACTACGCCTGGAGGGACGGTCCTCATGATATGCTCATTCAAGATATTGCGCTCGAATATTCAAATGATCTACAAGGTTATCATCAGAAGTTCATCCGTGCTTGGGGAATGGTTAAGAAGACTGATAACAGGACTCTAGGACACAAGAAATCCATCCCTTTGGAGCCATACCTCAAATGGGTGAGAACTCGTGCTCAAAATCTCATGATGTTGTATGCTTCTATCCTATTAGTGATTTCAGAGCCTATTGTTCAAGGGGTCGAGTCTCGCATTATTCTTCATCCTGATATGCCAACAAACTTCGAAGAACTGCAAAAATCTTGGATTCAGCTCAAAGAAGAACGAGATACCTTTGAGTCCCAATTCTATGCCAGTGAGAAAAAGGTGTTGGAACTGACAAAGAGGCTTCACGAGGAGCAGAATCTCAATGCCTACATTAGCACCAAAAGGAAGCATCCTTGGGAGACTTAGAAGTTTTAGAAGTTTCTTATTTGTTATTCCTTTGTAAACTTTGATTTCATTTGAGATTACTAATAAAAAGTATTTGTTTCTGTTTTGGTTAAAAGAGTTTAAATCCTATGAGGCCCTTGAAAAAATTGAATACATATATCATACATATCACTGCATAAAAAGGTTTTCAAGACAAGTTTCTTATCTTCTTCGCTGTTTATTTCAGCAATGGCTCTTGAACAAACAATTAAGGAGCTTCAGGCACAGAATGCCCAATTCCAAAAAATGTTCCTGAATCTAGCTAAGGGACAAGAAGATTTGAAAGCTCTGATTCTCAAGGACAAGAAGAAGAAAAATAGGCCAGTGGGTGTTCTAATTTTAGGAAGAAGGTTCAAAGGACCAGTGAAGCACGTTTCAAAGCTCACAACTCCGTCAAGAGAGAGAGAGAGACAATCAGGATGGAGAGCCAAGAGAAGAAGACCAATGTACACGGGAGTCTGAGGAAGATGAACTTGACTATTCTGAGGAATAGTATCCTCCCGCTGATGACAAATACAAACAACTAGAGGATCAGCTCAATGCCATGGAGATCCAAAGGGTGCTCGGTTGGATTTTTAAGAGCTAGGACTGGTCTCAGGGGTGGTCATCCCGCAGAAGTTCAAGGTCCCTACATTTTCTAAGTACGAAGGTGTCTCCTACCCTAAACTACATTTAAAGTCGTATGTCAGGAAAATTCAACCCCACACTACTGATGGGAATTTATGGGTTCACTTCTTCCAGGAAAGTTTGGTAGGGACTCAGCTGGAATGGTTCTACCAACTAGAAAGAACCAATGTGCATAATTGGAAAGATCTGGCTGCTGCTTTCTATAAGCAGTACCAATATAATGATGACCTCTCCCCGACTCGTACACAGTTGCAAAGCATGTCTATGGGTTCCAGAGAGGGATTTAAGGACTATGCCCAAAAATGGAGAGACCTTGCAGGAAGAGTCTAGCCTCCGTTATCTGATAGGGAGATGGTGGACATGTTCTTGGGCATATTATCCGGGACATTCTTTAACCACCTGATTGGAAGTTCTTCTATTGGGTTAACTGAAATGATCTTGATTGGCGAACGGGTAGAAGCCTACATTAAAAGTGGTAAAATACAGAGAGATGCATCCTCTAGCACTGCAAAGAAACCATTCACAGGGAAGAAGGAGGTCAGTGCTGCTTATGGCCAAAGAAATCTTAACAAAACTGAGCGTCGTCCGACAGTAGGGGCTGTTATGATTTCCAATCCTGCATCAAATAGGCAACATAATGATCAGTCCAGAACAGATAAGCCAAGGAGGAAGTTTACCCAGATCAACATGACCCTATCCCAGGTTTTATCACACCTGCTGAAATCCAATTTGGTTACCCTGAAAGAGGCTCCCAAAAACCCCAACACTACATCTCCTCACTATAATGCAAATGCTTGGTGTGCTTACCATTCTGAAAGTACAGGATATGATACAAACGACTGTTTGCCTTTAAAGAATAAGGTGCAAGATTTAATTGAAGCAAAGGAGATTGAATTTGATGCTCTTGAGACCCCTAATGTTATAATTGCCCATATTCCCAAGCACGACCGTGGTGTTAATGCTATTAACGATGACATGTTTGTTTCTTTTATTGATGAACTGGCTACCCCACTCCTGACTATTAAGAAGAATCTCTTGCAGGCCAGTTTATTTCCAGATTGTGGCGAAGGTTGCCACTTATGTTTGTCCTTACCTAATGGTTTCCATTTGTTGAAGGAATGCGTTTAGTGCCTGATGGACGATATAGAAATCCTGTTTGAGAAGACTCCAGTTACAAGTATCCTGTGTGAAGATGTTTCTATCATTACCATTTCCGCTAATCCTCCCAAGGTCTCCTCCAAAAGACCTGTCAGGATTACATCTGTTTCGAAAGTTGCTCCGTTGATAATTACTTTCCCTGGACCTATACCATATTCCTCGGATAAAGCTGTTCCCTGGAATTATGGGGTTGACGTCTATTACCGTGGCGTCAAGCAAGATTTACTGATTGCTAAATATGAAGATGTCGAAGACTCTGATCTTGACATTAGTAATATCTTCGGGACCAGTAAGATATAAAGAAGCGGAAGAGTTTTCTCCCCTGAGATCTCTCTTCCTAAAACTGTTGCTACTCCTTTGATCATCCCTGCTATTACTCCTGTTAGTATTCCTATGACTACTCCTACTGCTAGCCCTGCTACTACCCCTACCACCGAGTCCGCCGAGACTCGGGGCAAAGAGATATTGGTTGAGTTTGTCCAGGAGAAGGCGCACCCAGAAGCCATCCCTGAGGATTCTAAGAAGGAAATGGAAGAAATCTTAAAAATAATCAAGAAGAGCGGCTACAACGTGGTTGAACAACTGGGGTAAACCCCTTCCAAGATCTCAATGTTGTCCCTGTTATTATACTTTGAATCCCATGCCAAGGCCTAAGTGAAATTCCTCAAGACTGCTAACGTGCCACAAGAAACCTCCGCTGATAAATTTGAAGATTGTATGGCCACTTTGACTACTGATAATGGGCTAGGTTTCTCTGATGCTGATCTGACTCCCAGAGGAAGGAAACATAATGATCCCATGCGCGTCTCTATCGAGTGCAGGGGCACTACTTTGGCCCATGTTCTAGTGGATACAGGTTCATCACTGAATGTTCTTCCCAAGAAGGCCCTTGACAGGTTAGATTGCAAAGGGTTGACTCTTAAGCCTAGAAACATTGTGGTGAGAGCCTTCAACAGTTCTAAAAGAATGGTGCATGGGGAGGTGAACATCCCTATCAAAGTGGGTACTCAGAATTTTAATTCCACTTTCTATGTGATGGACATCCGCCCATCTTACTCCTATTTATTAGGTTGACCCTGGATCCATTGGGTTGGTGTTGTGACTTCCACCTTACATCATATGCTGAAGTATCCAGTCAATGGGAAAATTATCACAGTTCATGGGGATGAGGAGTACATGGTAAGCCACCTGAACTCTTTCAGGTACGTCTAAATGGACGGCGAGTTCATTAAGACCCCCTATCAGAACTTTGAGGAGGTTCCATAAACCATTGTTGCAACCAAAACCTTTGCCAGTGTTCTAAAGACTACTACGCCTCCGCTGAAGATGGCCTCTCTGAAAGATGCCAGAGTAGTTGTTGAAGAAGGTGGGTGTATAATTTTGGGCCAACTTCCAGATATTCTTTACAAATCTGACAAATTTGGTTTGGGTTTTACATCAGGAGCTCAAAGGGTTGTTCGTCGCCCTCGTGCCGGAGAACCACCCTTACGCATCAGCAATCATGGGGTTAATGCTTTGGAAGATAATGACAGTGACTGTGACATGGACCAGTGGACCTTCCCAACTGTCAGCGGAGGACTCACCAACTGGAAGGCTAAAGACTTTGTGCCGATTACTTTTATTCAGGAATCCACATCCACTATGGATCCCATTGATAACAGTTCTGCTATTTCTCATTATGGTTTTGAAAATCCGATCAACCAAGCCGAGGACGAAGGTGAGGAAGATTGTGAGGTACCGGGAGAGCTTTTCAGACTGTTACAACAGGAGGAAAGGGTAATACAGTCTCATGAGGAGCCATTTGAGACAGTGAACTTGGGTACTGAAGAGGACAGAAAATATGTCAAGGTAGGTGCTAACTTGGAGCCCAGTGTCAAACAAGGGTTAATAGAGATGCTACATGACTATGTTGAGGTTTTTTCCTGGTCATACAAAGACATGCCAGAGCTTGACACTGATATTGTGGTTCATTTCCTACTGACAAAACATGATTGCCCTCTAGTGAAACAGAAGGTTCGTCGTATACGACCTGATATGTCAGAAAAGATCAAGGCTGAAGTCATGAAATAGTTCAATGCTGGTTTCTTAGCTGTCACGTCTTATCCATAATGGGTCACCAATGTTGTTCCAGTACCTAAGAAGGACGGTAAGGTATGTATGTGTGTGGATTATAGAGACCTTAACAGGGAAAGCCCCAAGGATGACTTTCCGCTTCCCCATATCGATGTTCTGGTTGACAACACCGCACAACATAAGGTGTTCTCCTTCATTGATGGTTTCTCTGGATACAATCAGATCAAAATGGCACCTGAGGACATGGAGAAGACGACCTTCGTCACTCAGTGGGGCACTTTCTGCTACAAGGTTATGCCATTTGGGTTGAAGAACGCTGGGGTAACCTATTAACGGGCCATGGTAGCTGTGTTTCATGATATGATCCATCACGAGATAGAGGTCTACATGGATGATATGATAGCCAGGTCTCATACTGAAGAGGAACACCTTGATCACCCGCATAAGCTATTTAACAAGCTGAAGAAATACAAACTGAGGATAAATCTACTACCCTATATTTAAGTTTTGATGATAACAAAGTGAAAAGATATATTATGTATATGATTCATGTATGAACTATCTGCTGCCTAAAATTATTTTGTTCTGACTTGCAGATACTCTGATTGATATAAGCAAGATCACACCTAATCAGCATCAGAATTTGGTTTCTGACATCAGCATCAGAAGTTGCCATATCAGAATGTTAGAATCAGATGATCAACTCACATATATGCTGAAGCCTGATGAACAAGACTGCGCTCAATACTCTGATAAAGAAACACAACAGTTCATCAGCAGCGAAGCAGGATCAGAATGAGCCAAGCCAGAACTTGCATTAAGTAAGCAACGGTACTGTGCATTGAAAGCAAATTAATACCAACGGCCTCATTCCAGACAAGATCTGCTCGATAAGGAAAGTTTGTTATTAGCATTGAATTAATAATATTGCATCCAACGTTCAACATCTCAGTGCTATATAAACAAGACTTTGAAGATTGAAATGGCTAATGCTCTCCAAATCTTTACACGCATAAAAGCTGATCAAAATCTTCTTTCTCTCAGTTTTGCTAAACACTACACATTCTGATATTCTATCATTGTTTAGCAATCTAGTTTCTAAGCTTTAAGTTGTGTATACATCACAGTTGTGATACAGTTTTGTAGAAAACATTCACACACTTAGATTTGATTTCTTTGTAAGAAAGTGTTTCCTTGACAAACCGGGTTGTGGTTTGCATCAAGAAGGCTTTAGCAGTTGTTAAAGCAGTCTGTAATATTCAGTTGAATATAGTGGATTAAGACCTCGTTGGAGAGAGGCGAAATCACCTTGACGGGTGGACTGGAGTAGTTTGAGATCAAATGAACCAGGATAAAAATATCTTGTTCATTGCATTAGATTTCAGTTTTACAATTCAACCCCCCCTTCTTGTGTTTTTCACTACTTCAATTGGCATCAGAGCGCCTGGTTCTGAGCTAAAACACTTAACCGTGTCAGTACAAGATCCAGCGTCAGAAAAACACAATGGCAGGAAATAATTCTCACATCAGCAATGACAACAATGAGGACAGAGATAGATTCAGCGGCAAACCTCCAGTCTTTGATGGAGAAAACTTTGATTACTGGAAAGACAGAATTGAAAGCTTCTTTCTAGCACATGATGTTGATCTGTGGGATATGGTGACAGATGGATACACGCACCCTGTGAATGCAAGCGATCAGAAGATTGATAGAAAAACAATGTCTGACCAACAAAAGCGTGACTTCAAGAATCACCACAAGGCCAGAACCATCCTCCTCAGCGCCATCTCCTATACTGAATATGAAAAGATCTCCAACAGAGACACAACAAAGAACATTTTTGACTCACTCAGAATGACGCATGAGGGCAACGTTCAGGTCAAAGAAACTAAAGCTCTGGCGCTCATTCAGAAGTATGAGGCGTTCAAAATGGAAGAATCTGAATCCATTGAAACAATGTTCTCAAGATTCCAGATTCTGGTAGCTGGTCTCAAGGTTCTGGACAAAGGATACTCTACTGCTGACCATGTCAAGAAAATCATCAGAAGTTTACCCAAGCAGTGGAGACCAATGGTTACAGCTCTGAAGCTAGCTAAAGATCTCAACAAAATCACTCTGGAGGAACTTATCAGCTCCCTCAGAAGTCATGAGATAGAGCTAGAAGCTGATGAGCCTCAGAAGCAAGGTAAGCCTTTAGCATTAAAATCTAACAAAAAATTTGAGTCTAAAGTTTTGCAGGCAGTTGAAGAAACATCTGATGGATCCTCATCAGAAGAAGACGAACTCTCCCTCCTCTCCAGAAGAGTAAATCAACTGTGGAAGCAAAGACAAAGGAAGTTCAGGAATCCCAGAAGATCTGATCAGAATGAGTCTTCTTCCAGATACAGAAGGACATATTCTTCCTCTGGATACAGAAGATCTGAAGGCTCCTCCAGTAGCAAAAAGCCAAACACCAAGGACATCATCTGCTATGAGTGCAATGAGCAAGGACACTATAAGAGTGACTGCCCAAAGCTTCAGAGGGAAAAGCCCAAAAAGAAGTTTGGAAGAGAGAAGAAGAAAAGTCTCATGGCCACATGGGATGACTCTGACTCGTCTAAAGCTGACTCAGAATCAGATGATGAGAGGGCAAACATAGCTCTCATGGCTAACATCTCAGAAGATAGTGAAGCTTCTGAATCAGACTCAGAATCAGATACTGAAGAGGTATTTCCTAACTTTGCTGTTAACTTTACAAAGGCTGAACTTGCTGAAAGCCTTAATGAGATTCTGGAACGGTATCAGCAAATTAGAGTTAAATTCAGAGACCTGAAAAGGAATCTTGAATCTGAATCTAATAAGACTGAGAGTCTCAAATTGGAGAATTCTGAGCTGAGAAATAAGATTTCAAAATTAGAAAACACTTTACAAAACTCTCAGAAGGAACCAATTTCTGAAACTCCCAGCAATGCTGATGAGATCATCAAGGAGTATGATCACAGTTTCCAGAAGTTCCTCGCTAAAAGCATAAATAGAAGCAAAATGGCTTCAATGATCTATGGAGTTAGCAGAAACGGCAGGAAAGGAATAGGATACCAAGGTAAGGTTCCTACACCAAAGAATGTCATGGACTTAACCATTAAACACACTCCTCTGAATTCACACTTTGTGTATGGTCACACACATGATATTAAATACACTAGCAGTAAGCACTCTGTGAAACCAAAATTCAACCAGAGTTTTGGTAAAACTAACAAATCAGGACCCAAGAAAATCTGGGTACCTAAGGATAAAATAATACATGTTGCAGATATCTTTAGCAGCAAGTCAGAAACACCAGTCATGGTACCTGGACTCTGGCTGCTCACGACACATGACGGGAAGAAGGCATATGTTCCAAAGCTTTGAACTTAAGCCAGGAGGCCACGTTGGCTTTGGAGGCAATCAGAGGGGAAAGATAATTGGCTCTGGAACTGTAGGTAATGGAAATCTTCCCTCTATTAATAATGTTCTGCTAGTAGATGGATTGATGCATAATCTGTTATCCATAAGTCAATTAAGTGATAACGGTTATGATATAATCTTTAATCAAAAATCATGTAAAGCTGTTAGTCAGAAAGATGGGACTATCCTGTTTAATGGTAAGAGGAAAAACAACATTTACAAAATCAAACTTTCTGAACTAAAGAGTCAGAATGTAAAATGCCTTCTGTGTGTTAACAACGAGCAGTGGATCTGGCACAGAAGATTGGGGCATGTTAGTATGAGAAGAATATCTCAGATTAACAAACTCAATCTGGTCAGAGGACTTCCTAATTTGAAGTTCAATTCAGATGCTCTGTGTGAAGCATGTCAGAAAGGCAAATTTGCAAAACCTTCTTTTAAATCCAAAAATGTTGTTTCTACCTCTAAGCCATTAGAACTTCTGCACATTGACTTATTTGGACCAGTTAAAACTGCTTCAGTCAGTGGCAAGAAGTATGGGTTAGTAATCGTAGATGACTATAGCAGATGGACATGGGTAAAGTTCTTAAGACACAAGGACGAGTCACACTCTGTGTTTGTTACCTTCTGTAACCAAGTTCATAATGAAAAGGATCTTAGAATCGTTAAAGTCAGAAGTGATCATGGTGGAGAATTTGAAAACAAAGATTTTGAGTCATTCTTTAATGACAGAGGCATTCTGCATGATTTCTCTTGTCCTAGAACTCCCCAACAAAATGGAGTTGTAGAACGAAAGAACAGAACATTGCAAGAAATGGCCAGAACCATGATCAATGAGACAAACGTTGCTAAGACCTTCTGGGAAGAGGCAATAAACACAGCGTGCTACATTCAGAATAGAATCTCAATAAGACCTATTCTGGAAAAGACTCCATATGAATTGTGGAAGAACAGAAAGCCCAACATTTCATATTTTCATCCATTTGGATGTACTTGCTTTATATTAAATACAAAGAATTATTTGAACAAGTTTGACTCTAAAGCACAGAAGTGTATTATGTTAGGATACTCTGAACGCTCAAGAGGGTACAGAGTATACAATATAGAAACACAGATTGTGGAAGAATCAATCAGTGTTCGTTTTGATGATAAGCTTGACTCTGAAAAGTCAAAGCAGAATGAAGTTTTTGCAGGTATGGAAATTGAATTTACAGGTTCTGAAGAGAAGTCATCAGAAGCTCTCAATACAGACACTCCTTCAACGTCTGAAAGAAGCACTGCTAGCAATCCTACAACAGCTGCTGATCAACCTCAAAAGAGATTACCCAGAAGCAGCTTGGATCACCCAGAAGAGACTATCTTAGGAAGAAAGGAAGATCCAATCAGAACAAGAGCAAGCTTCAGAAAATCTGAAGAAACTCTCATGGGACTTGTGTCTCTGATTGAACCTTCTTCTATTGATGAAGCACTTCTGGATAATGACTGGATTCTGGCAATGCAAGAAGAGCTGAATCAATTCACCAGAAACGACGTATGGGATCTCGTTCCCAGACCAAAAGGATTCAACGTCATTGGAACAAGATGGGTGTTCAGAAACAAGCTAAATGAACAAGGTGAAGTCATCAGAAACAAGGCACGACTGGTTGCACAAGGTTATAGTCAGCAAGAGGGGATAGACTATACAGAAACCTTTGCCCCATTCGCCAGGTTAGAATCTATCAGACTTTTAATTTCATTTGCTGTTAATAGAGGCATCACTCTGTATCAGATGGATGTCAAAAGTGCATTCTTAAATGGTTATATAGAAGAAGAAGTTTATGTACACCAACCCCCTGGTTTTGAAAATACAAAACATCCAGAACATGTTTTCAAACTAAAGAAGTCACTATATGGTCTGAAACAAGCTCCCAGAGCTTGGTATGAAAGGCTGAGTAACTTTCTATTAGAAAATGAATTCACCAGAGGGAAAGTGGACACTACTCTATTCTGTAAATCAGTTAAGAATGACATCTTAGTCTGTCAAATTTATGTTGATGATATTATTTTTGGTTCTACTAATCCTTCTCTTGGAAGAAAATTTGCTAAGTGTATGCAGGCAGAATTTGAGATGAGCCTCATGGGGGAACTGGAATTCTTTCTAGGAATTCAGATCAATCAAACTCCAGAGGGAACTTACATTCATCAGAGCAAATACATCAGAGATCTTCTGAAGAAATTTGACCTCTCAGAATGTAAGCCATCAAAGATTCCAATGCATCCCACGTGCATTCTGGAAAGAGAAGAGGTAAGCAAAAATGTAGAACAGAAAGTCTATAGAGGTATGATTGGTTCTCTCCTCTATCTGACTGATTCAAGACCTGACATATTATTCAGTGTTTGTATCTGTGCTAGATTCCAATCAGATCCTAGAGAATCTCACTTAACAGCTGTTAAGCAAATTTTCAAGTATCTGAAAGGTACTACTAATCTGGGTTTGTTTTATAGAAAATCTAGTGATTACAGCTTAGTAGGCTACTGCGATGCTGATTTTGCTGGAGACAGAGTGAAACGTAAAAGTACTTCTGGAAGCTGCCAGTTTTTGGGAGAAAATCTGATCTCTTGGTCCAGCAAAAGGCAATCAACAATTGTGCTATCAACAGCAGAAGCTGAGTACATAGCAGCAGCAGGATGTAGCACACAAATTCTCTGGATGAAAAGTCAGCTTGAAGACTTCTAGATTTTTGAGAGTAACATTCCTATACTCTGTGATAATACTTCTGCTATTTGCTTAAGTAAGAATCCCATTTTACATTCTAGAGCTAAGCATATAGAAATAAAACATCACTTCATTAGGGACTATATTCAGAAAGGAATTTTGAACTTAAAATTTATAGATACAGACCATCAATGGGCTGATATCTTTACTAAACCCCTTTCAGAAGATAGGTTTAATTTCATTCTGAAACATCTCAGCATGAAAATCTGTCCAGAGTGAAAATGTTTTAATTCCATATATTTACTTTCAGAATGTAATTGTTTTACTGTGAACTTCTGATCAATCTTCCTTCAGAAAGATAGAACATGCAGATTGTATCAGATGCAAGTCTAAAGATCTGAGAGTCTAAGCTCAAAGACAGACGTGCTGATCACTACATCAAACAAGTGTCATCCAATCATCAGCAAATCTCTGAAGCAGAACACGTGCATGCTTCTGAGAAGGCAAAGCGCTGATTGGGTGCATTGAGACACATGTCTGGTAACCGTTTTTAAGTATCTTTCTCAAATCCCCCAAAATCAGCAAGCATTTAATAAAAAGTAATCATTCTTTTAAAATGCAATCATGATTTTTCTCTTTCTTAAAAACGTTTATCTTTTCAAAATATTTTGAAACTCTATTTAAACACATTAACCTCTCATTCTAATTCTTTACAGTTTCTCACTAATACTCAAGCATTCTCTGCATTTTTTTCTGTGTTCATCTCTTGCAAAACCCTTTTTTCTCAGTTCTTCTCAAAATCTTTTTAGCGTGAACATGGCAACCTCCAGCAGTGCTTCTGCAGGTCCTCAGAAGAAAGCATCATCTGAACAGTATCAAGTGCCATTCAGAACACTCCTCACTCCTGTGAAGAATCTTGAAGTGTTATCTGAATTGATCATTGATTTTGGAAGCTTGAAGGAGAACGGTTTTGACCTAACTGAAGAAGTTAGGGCACAGAAATGGGAAAGGTATTTTGACAGGTTGGTTGGACCAACATTCCCTATGTTAGTCAAGGAATTCTGGATTCATGCCAAGGCTTCAACACATCTAGTCACCTCCTTCGTTATGGGGAAGAAGATTGTGATCACTGAGGATCACATTGCAAGGTTAATCGGTTACAGTGGCGGTGGCGTCCTCTGTGTGGACATGGCTGAAAGATGTGCTGATGTGGGCGTGATAGCTGCAAGGATTTTCACCCATGGGGTGCCCAGCAGCAAGATCAAAGATCTGAAGGATCATTACAGAGTTTGGGCTAAGATAATTCTGGGGTGCTTCAACCATAGGAAGCCAACCAGTTCACCTGATTACATAAATGTGGATCAGCAGTTTCTGATCTACTTTATTGATCAGAAGGTAAAAATCAATTTGGCTCATTTTCTGTTCAACCACCTCAGAACAAGTGTGAAGGAAACCAGGGAAGAAGAAAGAACAAAGAGGGATTGGATACCCTTTGGAAGGTTGATATCAGATATTCTGACAGAGAATAGGCTGATTGAGCATCTGATAGAAGCTCAGGAGTTAAGCACCATTGAACCAACAGTTGGGAAACCTCTGAACGCGAAGAACTTGAAGAAAATGAAGTTGATAGAGAATATCCAAAAGGAACCCAGAGCTACTCCTATTGCTGATATCACCAGCAGAAGAGTTCCTCTGAGTGACTTTCCTTTATTTTCTGAGATAGAATCTAAACCAGAGGTGGTTCTCAGATACTTGGATGCGTGCAAGGCAGATGGTACAGATCCAAATCTGATTATCAAAGCTCTGCATCAACCTCAGCAAGAAGTGACTCTGAAGAAGACAAAGAAGAGGAAGGCACCTTCAGAAGGATCATCCCAGCAGACACCCAAGAAAAGAGGTAATTTATCTGTTGCTTCTGTTTTAAATTCTTCTACTATTCCAGCATCTATTCCTCCTCAAACCTCTCATAGAATCTCAATCCCCATCCCTACAATAGATGAAACTGTACCAGAAGATGACCCTTCTGAGGCATTAAAACTCAGAAGACCCAGAAACAAACATCCCAAACCAACAATCTCAACAACATCAGCAATTGACAAAGTGTTGTCTGACATTGATCAACACACTTCTGATCAACCAAACTCTGAACCACAAATTGTCCCTCCTCCACAACCAGAACAACATCAATCTGCTGAAGAACCAGAACAACAACAACCACTCTCATCAATTCCAGAAGAACCCCTTATCTCTGAACAACCAGAAATTCCAACAACTTCTCCTCAACCAGCAATTCCGTCTCCCTCTCCTCAACCAGAAATTAATCCACCATCACCTCAACCAGAGTTTCATCACTCTGAAACTCCTTCTCCTCAACCATCTGAACCTCATTCACCTCAACCATCACCTCTGGCAATCCAGCTGCCAGGTGGAACAACAATCACCTTGGCACAATTGCCATCCTCACCAGAATCTACACCACCAAATACTCCCAAAACACCACCCAGTCCAATCATAATTTCTGATTCTGAAACTCCATCTCCAAAACAAACTGCTGCCAAGAAAACCTCTGAAAACCCCAACAGGACCTTCATAGACTTAACCAGTCTTGACCGTCTTGCTGATCTGAAACATAAAATTTCCATCCCAAAACCAAAACAACCAGATGTTGGCTCTGGTATTATGAATTTTGAAACAGGTGTGCAGCAATGGATTGCTTCTTTGAAGCAAGTCTATCCTGGAATGATTGACCCAGCTGCTTCTGATCAGCTCTGGTCACAATTCAGACTTTGGGTACGTGCTGAAGCCCTCAAGTTGCAGGATATCAACTATGAGCAGGAACAACAGAATTTTAGCATGCTTCTGAATGAAGTTGGAAGTCAGCTTCTGAAAGAAGACGTGCTCCCTCTGGATAGTGAACCTTGGTCTGAGAAACAGCTAGCTTCAAAGGTGCAACCAGAAGAAGACAAGACCATTCAAGCTGAAGAAAGTCAAGCAGAAGATGTTGCAGAAAGCTCTCAGAAGCTTCCTGCTTCTGATGCTTCTCAAGCTGCCTTGGACATGCAGACTCTGGAAGAACTAAAGCTGAATGACATGCGTCTGCAGCAGAGGATGGATGAAAACGACCAGAAGATGAAAGAAAGAATGGATGTGCAGGATAGCAAGATTGACATTGTTGTCAGCATGGTGCACAAGCAGAATGAGACTGCTGATCAGATCAAAGCCATGCTGGAGAACCTGTTCACACGCTTACCTCCCCAACCTTAGTCTTTTTTCATTCATGTCTTTTTCATGTTTTCTTTGATTTTCTGATGTACTATTTGAATATGTTTTGTACTATTTTCATGTTTTGATTCTGAACCTTTCAATATGACAAGTTTTTCTGATCTTAACTGTTTTAGCACTTACGTACACTTTTTGATTGCTGACAAAAAGGGGGAGAACAAGAATGATATTTTAAACAATAACGGTTAACTAAGACAGAAATTCTCAAACATTCTAACTCTATTACTTGAAAATGTTTTTTCTATTTTGCTTAAAGTCTACAGGTACAAGGAAGCTCCTGGACACTCTGAAGACTAAAAGCTATGAAGCTCTGATCACTATGAAGCTCTGATCCGCTCTGAGACTCTGATCCAAAGCAAAGCTCTGACAAGAAAAGCTCTGATACGCTGATCTGAAGCTCTGCTCTGATATGCTGATCCAAAGCTTCTGATAGTCAAAGACTCTGATACTCTGATGTTCAAAGAAAGGCAAAAAGATCTGATCCTGAAGAACACTTGTAATCAAAGGGAAGTAATAAACTCAGGGGGAGTATCTCTCAACTCTAATATCTTTTTACTCCTTATCTTTTTACCTCTTACTCTGATGCATCTCTCTGATACCTTTTCACATTATTTTCATTTAAAAATATCTAGTTTTTGTCATCATCAAAAAGGGGGAGATTGTTAGAACAAAGTTTGAATCTACTACCCTATATTTAAGTTTTGATGATAACAAAGTGAAAAGATATATTATGTATATGATTCATGTATGAACTATCTGCTGCCTAAAATTATTATGTTCTGACTTGCAGATACTCTGATTGATATAAGCAAGATCACACCTAATCAGCATCAGAATTTGGTTTCTAACATCAGCATCAGAAGTTGCCATATCAGAATGTCAGAATCAGATGATCAACTCACGTATATGCTGAAGCCTGATGAACAAGACTGCGCTCAATACTCTGATAAAGAAACACAACAGTTCATCAGCAGCGAAGCAGAATCAGAATGAGCCAAGCCAGAACTTGCATTAAGTAAGCAACGGTACTGTGCATTGAAAGCAAATTAATACCAACGGCCTCATTCCAGACAAGATCTGCTCGATAAGGAAAGTTTGTTATTAGCATTGAATCAAGAATATTGCATCCAACGTTCAACATCTCAGTGCTATATAAACAAGACTTTGAAGATTGAAATGGCTAATGCTCTCCAAATCTTTACACGCATAAAAGCTGATAAAAATCTTCTTTCTCTCAGTTTTGCTAAACACTACACATTCTGATATTCTATCATTGTTTAGCAATCTAGTTTCTAAGCTTTAAGTTATGTATACATCACAGTTGTGATACAGTTTTGTAGAAAACATTCACACACTTAGATTTGATTTCTTTGTAAGAAAGTGTTTCCTTGACAAACCGGGTTGTGGTTTTCATCAAGAAGGCTTTAGCAGTTGTTAAAGCAGTCTGTAATATTCAGTTGAATATAGTGGATTAAGACCTCGTTGGAGAGAGGCGAAATCACCTTGACGGGTGGACTGGAGTAGTTTGAGATCAAACGAATCAGGATAAAAATATCTTGTTCATTGCATTAGATTTCAGTTTTACAATTCAACCCCCCCTTCTTGTGTTTTTCACTACTTCACAAAGGACCAGTGAAGCACGTTTCAAAGCTCGCAACTCCGTCAAGAGAGAGAGAGACAATCAGGATGGAGAGCCAAGAGAATAAGACCAATGTACAAGGGAGTCTGAGGAAGATGAACTTGACTATTCTGAGGAATAGTATCCTCCCGCTGATGACAAATACAAACAACTGGAGGATCAGCTCAATGCCATGGAGATCCAAAGGGTACCCGGTTGGATTTTTAAGAGCTAGGACTGGTCTCAGGGGTGGTCATCCCGCAGAAGTTCAAGGTCCCTACATTTTCTAAGTACGAAGGTGTCTCCTACCCTAAACTACATTTAAAGTCGTATGTCAGGAAAATTCAACCCCACACTACTGATGGGAATTTATGGGTTCACTTCTTCCAGGAAAGTTTGGTAGGGACTCAGCTGGAATGGTTCTACCAACTAGAAAGAACCAATGTGCATAATTGGAAAGATCTGGCTGCTACTTTCTATAAGCAGTTCCAATATAATGATGACCTCTCCCCGACTCGTACACAGTTGCAAAGCATGTTTATGGGTTCCAGAGAGGGATTTAAGGACTATGCCCAAAAATGGAGAGACCTTGCAGGAAGAGTCTAGCCTCCGTTATCTGATAGGGAGATGGTGGACATGTTCTTGGGCATATTATCCGGGACATTCTTTAACCACCTGATTGGAAGTTCTTCTATTGGGTTAACTGAAATGATCTTGATTGGCGAACGGGTAGAAGCCTACATTAAAAGTGGTAAAATACAGAGAGATGCATCCTCTAGCACTGCAACGAAACCATTCACAGGGAAGAAGGAGGTCAGTGCTGCTTATGGCCAAAGAAATCTTAACAAAACTGAGCGTCGTCCGACAGTAGGGGCTGTTATGATTTCCAATCCTGCATCAAATAGGCAACATAATGATCAGTCTAGAACAGATAAGCCAAGGAGGAAGTTTACCCAGATCAACATGACCCTATCCCAGGTTTTATCACACCTGCTGAAATCCAATTTGGTTACCCTGAAAGAGGCTCCCAAAAACCCCAACACTACATCTCCTCACTATAATGCAAATGCTTGGTGTGCTTACCATTCTGAAAGTACAGGCTATGATACAAATGACTGTTTGCCTTTAAAGAATAAGGTGCAAGATTTAATTGAAGCAAAGGAGATTGAATTTGATGCTCTTGAGACCCCTAATGTTATAATTGCCCATATTCCCAAGCACGACCGTGGTGTTAATGCTATTAACGATGACATGTTTGTTTCTTTTATTTATGAACTGGCTACCCCACTCCTGACTATTAAGAAGAATCTCTTGCAGGCCAGTTTATTTCCAGATTGTGGAGAAGGTTGCCACTTATGTTTGTCCTTACCTAATGGTTTCCATTTGTTGAAGGAATGCGTTTAGTGCCTGATGGACGATATATAAATCCTGTTTGAGAATACTCCAGTTACAAGTATCCTGTGTGAAGATGTTTCTATCATTACCATTTTCGCTAATCCTCCCAAGGTCTCCTCCAAAAGACCTGTCAGGATTACATCTGTTTCGAAAGTTGCTCCATTGATAATTACTTTCCCTGGACCTATACCATATTCCTCGGATAAAGCTGTTCCCTGGAATTATGGGGTTGACGTCTATTACCGTGGCGTCAAGCAAGATTTACTGATTGCTAAATATGAAGATGTCGAAGACTCTGATCTTGACATTAGTAATATCTTCGGGACCAGTAAGATATAAAGAAGCGGAAGAGTTTTCTCCCCTGAGATCTCTCTTCCTAAAACTGTTGCTACTCCTGTGATCATCCCTGCTGCTACTCCTGTTAGTGTTCCTACTCCTACTCCTACTGCTAGCCCTGCTACTACCCCTACCACCGAGTCCGCCGAGACTCGGGGCAAAGAGATATTGGTTGAGTCTGTCCAAGAGAAGGCGCACCCAGAAGCCATCCCTGAGGATTCTAAGAAGGAAATGGAAGAAATCTTAAAAATAATCAAGAAGAGCGGCTACAACGTGGTTGAACAACTGGGGTAAACCCCTTCCAAGATCTCAATGTTGTCCCTGTTATTATACTTTGAATCCCATGCCAAGGCCTAAGTGAAATTCCTCAAGACTGCTAACGTGCCACAAGAAACCTCCGCTGATAAATTTGAAGACTGTATGGCCACTTTGACTACTGATAATGGGCTAGGTTTCTATGATGCTGATCTGACTCCCAGAGGAAGGAAACATAATGATCCCATGCACGTCTCTATCGAGTGCAGGGGCACTACTTTGGCCCATGTTCTAGTGGATACAGGTTCATCACTGAATGTTCTTCCCAAGAAGGCCCTTGACAGGTTAGATTGCAAAGGGTTGACTCTTAAGCCTAGAAACATTGTGGTGAGAGCCTTCAACAGTTCTAAAAGAATGGTGCATGGGGAGGTGAACATCCCTATCAAAGTGGGTACTCAGAATTTTAATTCCACTTTCTATGTGATGGACATCCGCCCATCTTACTCCTATTTATTGGGTTGACCCTGGATCCATTGGGTTGGTGTTGTGACTTCCACCTTACATCATATGCTGAAGTATCCAGTCAATGGGAAAATTATCACAGTTCATGGGGATGAGGAGTACATGGTAAGCCACCTGAACTCTTTCAGGTACGTCGAAATGGACGGCGAGTTCATTAAGACCCCCTATCAGAACTTCGAGGAGGTTCCATAAACCATTGTTGCAACCAAAACCTTTGCTAGTGTTCTAAAGACTACTACGCCTCTGCTGAAGATGGCCTCTCTGAAAGATGCCAGAGCAGTTGTTGAAGAAGGTGGGTGTATAATTTTGGGCCAACTTCCAGATATTCCTTACAAATCTGACAAATTTGGTTTGGTTTTTACATCAGGAGCTCAAAGGGTTGTTCGTCGCCCTCGTGCCGGAGAACCATCCTTACGCATCAGCAATCATGGGGTTAATGCTTTGGAAGATAATGACAGTGACTGTGACATGGACCAGTGGACCTTCCCAACTGTCAGCGGAGGACTCACCAACTGGAAGGCTAAAGACTTTGTGCCGATTACTTTTATTCAGGAATCCACATCCACTATGGATCCCATTGATAACAGTTCTGCTATTGCTCATTATGGTTTTGAAAATCCGATCAACCAAGCCGAGGACGAAAGTGAGGAAGATTGTGAGGTACCGGGAGAGCTTTCCAGACTGTTACAACAGGAGGAAAGGGTAATACAGTCTCATGAGGATCCATTTGAAACAGTGAACTTGGGTACTGAAGAGGACATAAAATATGTCAAGGTAGGTGCTAACTTGGAGCCCAGTGTCAAACAGGGGTTAATAGAGATGCTACATGACTATGTTGAGGTTTTTTCCTGGTCATACAAAGACATGCCAGAGCTTGACACTGATATTGTGGTTCATTTCCTACTGACAAAACAGGATTGCCCTCTAGTGAAACAGAAGGTTCGTCGTATACGACCTGATATGTCAGAAAAGATCAAGGCTGAAGTCATGAAACAGTTCAATGCCGGTTTCTTAGCTGTCACGTCTTATCCATAATGGGTCACCAATGTTGTTCCAGTACCTAAGAAGGACGGTAAGGTATGTATGTGTGTGGATTATAGAGACCTTAACAGGGAAATCCCCAAGGATGACTTTCCGCTTCCCCATATCGATGTTCTGGTTGACAACACCGCACAACATAAGGTGTTCTCCTTCATTGATGGTTTCTCTGGATACAATCAGATCAAAATGGCACCTGAGGACATGGAGAAGACGACCTTCGTCACTCAGTGGGGCACTTTCTGCTACAAGGTTATGCCATTTGGGTTGAAGAACGCTGGGGTAACCTATTAATGGGCCATGGTAGCTTTGTTTCATGATATGATCCATCACGAGATAGAGGTCTACATGGATGATATGATAGCCAGGTCTCATACTGAAGAGGAACACCTTGATCACCCGCATAAGCTATTTGACAAGCTGAAGAAATACAAACTGAGGATGAATCCGAATAAGTGCACCTTTGGAGTAAGATCTGGTAAGTTCTTGGGTTTCGTTGTCAGCAACAAAGGCACTGAAGTGGATCCTGCAAAAGTCAAAGCTATACAAGAAATTCCAACTCCTTGCACTGAGAAGGAAGTCAGGGGATTCTTGGGATGCCTAAACTACATAGCCAGATTCATTTCACATATGACCACCACTTGTGAGCCAATCTTCAAGTTACTGAAGAAAGATCAAGAAGTGAAGTGGAATGATGATTTCCTGTATGCCTTTGACAAAATCAAGGAATACCTTCAAGAGACTCCAATTCTGATGCCATCAGTTGAAGGAAGACCTTTGATCATGTACTTAACAGTATTATAGAACTCAATGGGGTGTGTGATGGGGCAGCATGACGAGTCTAGTCAAAAAGAGCATGCAATATACTACCTTAGCAAAGAGATTACCGACTGTGAAACAAGATACTCACTGCTCGAGAAAACTTGATGTGCTTTGGCATGGGCTTCTCACCAAATAAGACATTATATGCTGACTCATACTACCTTGTTGATATCTAAAATGGATCCTATCAAGTACATCTTTGAGAAGCCCGCTCTCTCCGGAAGAATAGTAAGATGGAAAATGATCTTGAACGAATACGAAATTCGATATACAACCCAAAAACCAATTAAGGGAAGTGTATTAGCTGATCATTTGGCTCATCAAGTTGTGGATGATTACCAATCCATGAATTTTTAGTTCCTGGACGAGAACATCATGTTAGTAACTGATTGTGAAGAACCTGGACCGGATGAAGGACATGAAAAAGGATCTCGATGAACTATGGTTTTTGATGGAGCTTCCAATGCTCTTGGCTATGGCATTGGCGCTATGATCATATCTCCTAAAGGTTGTCATACTCCTTTCACTGCCAAGCTATGTTTCAACTGTACCAACAATATGGCTGAGTATGAAGTAAGTATCATGGGTCTCAAAGCTGTAATCGATTTAAGGATCAAGTTATTAAGTGTGTTTGGAGACTCGACTTTGTTATCATCCAGATCAAAGGAGAATGGGACACGAAGCATCCTAATCTCATCCCGTACAAAGAGCATATGTTGACATTAATCCCATACTTTGAAGAAATCACCTCTGATAATTTTCCACAAGAGGAAAATCAACTAGTGGACGCGTTAGCTACGATGTCATCCATGTTCAAGGTCAGGTGGGATAATGAGTGTGATACTGATTTGCGTTTTTTGTTTGCAAATGTACGGTAAGCAAGAGTCACCATCGTCTTTTCTTTTATCCAAATTAAGGAAAGGGTGAAAAGAACATAAAAAGACATTTTCAAGAGTTTTCTGAGTAAGGGGGTAGATTATGGAAAAGGAAGGTATTAGCAGTCTTTCCATCCGTGGTTTTCCATGGGCTCTTAGAGGTTTGCTCATTTTAAAATACCTTTGTGCTTTGTGTGTTTGAAAATGTTTGGAAAATGCCTTAGTATGGCGAACTTTGTAATGTTTCTCGGGATAGTGGAGAAAATATACAAAGTGTTTTGAAATTGTTTTTGAAAAGTAGTTTTATGTGTAAGTGCAAAGAGTAGTTTATGCAAACTTCTAACAACTATCTACTTTGTTATTCGAAAAGGGTCGTTCTTTTCCTCTTTTCCTTTAGACAGTGCTATCCTACTATTAGTGAGTAGGTAGCCTTGTCGTTGGATGTTAAGGGACATTTGAAGGGACATTACAGTCACGAAGGCAACTTATGGAGATGCTTTTAGCAATTCTGTTTTAGGGACTTGATCATTTACCGAGAAGGCAACTGTAGGGTCATCGATGGAATATGATCTTTTGATTTACGGGTCTTTACTAAAGCATTCCTGCCCCATGATTGTTTTTTAAAGGCAACCAAAGTGGGCGTACCTTAGAGGTGTATATGTGCAAGTGTGTTTTGTTTCAATTATTTTATCTTTAAACATTTAGGTGTTCTACCGTTTGTTTTCAGAACTTGTCATGCAATCCTAGTTAGCATACATCTAAGCACTTAATATATGTACAGGAATTTAAAGTGCGGGAATTGTAAATCCTACGCTATTACAAGGCTTCAGGGAGGGGATTTACATTATACAAGGATAATGGGGGATAAAGTAGTAAATATCCTAATTTTTATCTATTACACCCAATGAATAGATACAATAAATAGTAAAAATACGGAATTAAACAAACGCGCAGGAAATAGAAAAGACGTCTAAAAAATCCTAAAGAAAATAAATCTTTTTGTTGTTTTTGGTATAAAAGAAAATAAAGCCTAAGTCTATTTAATTTTAATTTTAAGAAAAAAAAGATGTTAAAATAATTTATGTATTTACACAATTAATTTAGTTGGAAAAACAACTAGCCTAATATTTTTGTGATTTTGATTTTAATGTAAAAATAAAAAGAAGTCAATGAAAACAAAAATAAAATGCAAGGGGGCATCCTTCGATCCAGGGAGAAAAGGGGAACTTCGATCCGGGGAGAGTTATGGTCTTTTCAATTCATAGGAGAAACAACCTTTCGATCCTGAGATAGATGGAATTTTTGATCCAGGAGAGATGGGTATCCTTCGACCCGGGGAGAGATGATTATCTTTCGATCCAGGAGAGATGGGTGTCGTTCGACCTAGGGAGAGATGATTGTATTTCAATCCAGGGGTAGATGCTATGAGGAAAATGAAATTGTAAAGGTATGCTAGCAAAAATGAAAAGTATGACCTGGGTGCTAAACCCAGGTCTTTCGATCCTGCGTGCTGTAGCCTTATTTATGCTCAGTCTGCAACAAGTATTAGAAACAAAAGGAAACAAATAAAGGCCTGGGTACCACACCCATGCCCTTCGATCATGAATAAAAATCGAATGGTTATGATATGAAAAGAAAGTATAGAATTTGATTCCTTACATTTTCCTTACCAACAGTGGTGTATGACTTTATGGTGATGGCTGTGGATACCCTTGTTAAGGATTGCTTAGATTTGGCTTCTGGACATGGGCTTTCTTAGGGGCTGGTGATGACTAGCGCAGTTTCAGGAGAACTCCAAGAGTGTATTCGCAATTTCGTGTGACCCTCTCTCTGGTTTTTTGTTCCCCCTCCTCCTTTGATGCAACACTTGTGATCTCTTTATATAGATGGGGTAGAGGGAACAAGAAGACGAAGGTTTAAACAACCTTGATTATGTGATTGAAATCCATGAATGAGAATTTGTAACATTGATAAAACACATGGGGTCTTGTCCTTTTTTGAATTTTGAATGTATGTAACTGGTCTTCGAATACTCCCTTCCGAATGGGCTGATGGCTTCCTTCGAATGGCCTTGATTCAGCTCCTTCAAATGGCTCTGATGGAGCTCCTTCGAATGAGTCTGATTCAGTTCATTCGAATGGTTCTGGGTTCTAATTCGAAGTGTTCAGAACTTCCTTCATTAGAGCATCTTAGATTAAGACAAAACTCTACACTAAAATTCCATTCGAAGGTCCTTTTCATTTTGATGTTCTGGTTGAGGGAAACTCTGAAGTTCCAATCGGAGGACACTCTGAAGTTCCAGTCGAAGGACACTCTGAAGTTCCAGTCAAAGGACACTCTGAAGTTCCAGTCGAAGGGAACTCTGAAGTTCCAGTCGAAGGAAATTCTGAAGTTCCAGTCGAAGGACACTCTGCGGTTCCTGTCGAAAGACCTTTTGGAATTCCAATCAAAGAGCCTTTATCCATACCAATAGAAGGCCTTGTTGAAATGCCAATCGAAGGATCTTGTTACAAGGACAATCGAAAGGCTTTGGTGAAACGCCAATCGAAGGATCTTGTTACAAGGCCAATCGAAAGGCATTGTTGAAATGCCAATTGAAGGATCTTGTTACAAGGCCAATCAGAAGGCTTTGTTGAAATGAAAATCGAAGGGAATTTTGGAGATGCCAATCGAAAGAAACTTAAAAACATCACTCGCAAATTTTCCTTTTCTATAGGCAAGGGTTTGTGACCAACCATGAAGGGGAAGACCTTGGAAAACATGAGAGGGCGAATTTTTGGGTAGAACAGTTGCCCCTGTTCAATCTTCTTAAACCTGAAGATGTATATTGGCTTGTTAACCTTTCGTGATCTGAGGGTGGAAGATGATTGAACACTAGAGTGCCCAGAAATTTGCACTCTTCTTAAGTGATACTATTGGTGAACAATATCGGGAATAGACTTACAGATTCCATTTGGGAAAGATGACGGAAGATCGTCAGAGATGGGCTTAAAGATGCCATCCAAAGCAATGTTGACTTCATGAGTATCCCCTTGTGGGAATTCTTGCTCTTGCTGTCAGATAGGAATACGCTGAGGAATGTTGGTCTCTGTCTTGGAACATAGAGTTTAGGAGCTTCAGTTGTCTATTACTCTACTGGGGAGTCATCTCTTGACTGAAGAGATTGAAGTGAATTGCTATCTGGTCAGGATCCAGGATTTGCAGTAACTTGCTGAGGATGATAAGGCTGACTGATATCTGGTCGTATTCCAGGCTTCATAGTGACTTACTGGGGAAATGAGATTAAACTTTTATCTGGTCATACTCCAGGCTTCAATGACTTGAACTATTATCTGGTCGTGTCCAGGCTTCAGTGATTTGAAGAAATTAGGCGGTTATCTTGTCGGGTCCATGCTTCAACTTGAATATGGAGTGTACCATTATCTGGTCGTATCCAGGCTTCGGTAACTGACAGAGTAAATTGCTATCTGGTTGGATTCCAGGCTTCGTAGTGTCTTTGAAGAAGTGAACTACTATCTGGTCAGATTCCAGGCTTTGTAGCACCTTATACTGTTATCTGGTTAAAACCCAGGCTTCACAGCATCTTTGAAGAAATGAACTACTATCTGGTCGAATTCCAGGCTTTGCAGCACCTTATATTGTTATCTGGTCAAAATCCAGGCTTCACAGTTTCTTCAATTGGAATGGAAATCAGAGAGATCTTAGTGTCGATCTGACTGAACCAGAGAAGGTCTTGGATTAACTTTGACTGGAATGGAAATCAGAAGAATCTTAGCATCGATTCAACTGGACCAGGCAAAAGTCTTGGAATATCTTCAACTAGAATAGAAATCAGAGAGATCTTAGTGTCGATCTGACTGAACCAGAGAAGGTCTTGGGAGGACATCTTTCTGAGGAAATTGCTGAAATAGCCCTTCATCATACGTAGCTTTTGAGAAGACTACCGGGTCACATAAGTAGAGGTGTTTGTTGATTTGATCTTTCCATTGAAAAAGGTAAAGAGTTAGTCATATGCAATGTCATGATGTATGAAATTCATTGATGATGTTCTCAAAATAAACGAGATTATACTGTATGCGATGTGTATGCACATGCCATGATGTATGAATATGGGATGTTATTGAGATGTTTCCCAGTCTAGGAAAATAAATCCGGGACTACTGCTGGAGAGTATTGGGAAGCTGAATCCTTCATTTCCGCTGGGGATGATGAATAAAGATGATCTGGCAGAGATTTCCCCTTTCTGTTTGAGGATATTCTACTGGGGATTGATTCTGCTTGAGAATTGATTCTTCTCGAGGATAAATCCATGGAGAGAGATGCTTTTTGGAATATTCTACCGATGTAGAGAAATAAACTCTGTTGGGAAATGAGCTTCGTTAGTTTAAGAAACAAACTCTACCCAGGAGGAGGTTTTATAACTGTTTGAACTGGGCTGGGGAAAACAGACTTCAGTTGGAGTAGATAATCCATGCTTGGGGAAGAAGAGGGCAAAACTCTGGTTGTTTCTGCTCTATGGGGAACATAGATGTCACATACGTATACTGAGGATACGGCGATGACTTTGCATCAGGAAGTTTCTGCCCTTGTGCCTGGTGGAGATTTTGTGGATGGATCTATGTCGTAATTGTACTTGAACATGTATTGAATGAGTGTCATAATGACATTCGTCTCTGGATTATATCTGCATTATTCTTGAAACATGTGTTAAATGAGTGTCAGAATTACATCCGCCTCTGGATCGTATCTGCACTGTACTTGAAACATGTGTCAGATGAGTGTCAGAATGACATCCGTCTCTGGATTGTATCTGCAATGTACTTGAAACATTTGTTGAATTAGTTTCAAAATGACATCCGCCTCTAGACCGTATCTGCACTGTACTAGGAGAGAATCTGGAGTAGGAGTCAGGATAACATCCATTTCTGGATCGTACCTGAACCGTTTCTAGATGATGTGTTGCAATAAGTGTCAGAATGACATCCGTCTCTGGATCATATCTGCATTGTACTAGGAGAGAATCTGGAGTAGGTGTCAGGATGACATCCGTTTCTGGATCGTACCTGAACAGTTTCTAGATGATGTGTTGTAATAAGTGTCAGAATGACATCAGTCTCTGGATCGTATCTGCACTGTACTAGGAGAGAATCTAGAGTAGGTGTCAGGATGACATCTGCTTCTGGATCGTAACGGAACCGTTTCTAGATGATAATCTGTTTTATTCAGAATGTTTCTGTTGGGAATTCTTGTTTTGAGAAGAAATCTGTTGAGGAACATTGATTTTTCTTGATTTTACGTGATTCGTTGTTGGAATTCATGTCTAATTCCCCAAGTGATTCAGATGGAGATCTGCCCCTAGCTATTTGTAATTTTTTAGAGATTCCTTGAATCATGACTTGACTTCCCCAGATGATGGATAATGATCATGCTGTGCCCCTTGGTTGGAAGTGTTTTTCCACTTGAGGTGAACCTTTTCATTGAGAAAGTTTTTATTCACTAGATATTCATCATGTGAATCTCTCTGTTGTCGAACAGATAACTATATGCAAACAACGATATTCAAATAATGCAAGGTTTATGTTTGTCTTGAAGTTTTTGAAAATTCATTTTTTAGTAAAACAAATTTTACAAGAGAGTGATATCACCTCAGGATTTATAGCAAGTCCTACAGGAGTCAGGATACCTTTATTAAAGTATGCTTCTGAACTAACCTATGCTTCAGTTAGGACTTTTAAGGGGTGTAACGTTGCCTGGTTCACAGTTCAAGAAATAAAGGATAAAAGCTCAAATTTTATTTGTACCCACCCATTCTTTGTGATGTTCTTCAGTCTTATGCTCAGTTAATTATGCATTTAAGTCCCGATTGAGTCTGGCATCTTGTCCTTGATGTTCCGGTGATGGTTCAAAAATTGAACGTTTGTTTGGAATAGGCGGTCATTTTTATAATCTTTTTTGTCGAGGATTTATAGTAACCTCTTTTTTTGGTTTTCGTTATCCCTTCTTTTGCCTGAACTATTTCTTTTTGTGATTACAGTCAGCGGGATGCCCCAGTTTTCTTCTTAAGTCTCCTTCTTAGGTTTTGACTTAGCGGCCTTTTATTGTGAGAGATAATGATTGTCTGTCTTGACGATTATGCGGAACCATCACTGTATTTTGATTTAGGAGGACGTCTTCGATGCCATTCATTATGTACGAAGCGGAAGATTGCGACTAAATACGCGTCTGTATTGACTGGGAAACTACCCTACCCCAGGTTATGATTAAGGGTTTTAATTTGTGTGAAAAGAAAAACTCCTACTTCTTTGTCTCAAAGGGGTTGACTAGGGATTATCTTCCTTATAACTCCATTGTTTGGGATTTGAAACAACGCCTGTACATCGTCAGCAAGGTCTGTTCAAAAGCACACTGTATAAATTATGGTATCGTTTTCATCATCCTCCCTCTAAAGGCTTATATATGTTTTAATCGAGAGTCGAATATCACATAAAGTAAGCAAGAAAACAGTTTAAATAAAATGACAATGAAACCATTCAAGACAAACATATGCGATGCATAATGGGAAAACCAAAGTTCGGAATAACAGTAATTGTTTGAACAACAAATGAAATTACAAATGAAAAATAAAAAATGAATTAGACGTTTTTAATGATTTGGCCTAGGAGAAGTGATCACTTTGTGAGTCTCTGGAGGGTCTAACTCAATCTCTTTGGCGTCAATCATATCCTTAATTTTGTTCTTCAGAGCCCAGCAGCCATTGGTATCATGTCCAGGACTATTAGAATGGTATGCACACCTTTCTTCGGGGTGGTAACTAGGAGAAGAAGTATTGGGATTTCGCAGAGGAGCCTTTAACGTGATCAACCCTGCTTTCAACGTGGGTTGTAACACTTGAGCTAATGACATGTTGATTTTGGTGAATTTTCTCTTAGGCGTGACCTCTTTATTCTGGTTCCCCTATTCGTTTCATTACATAGGTGTAGAGTTAGAGACCAGTATTGCCCCTACAGATTGATTGTGGTCGTCGACCTTATTGCGACCTGTGATACGGTGGGAAGAGAACTGGCTGTTTTTTAATGCTGTTTTGCGTTTTGCGTTTGTTTTCGCAAAATGTCGCGGTAAGCAAGAGTCGCCACCGTCTTTTATTTTATCCAACAAGGAAAGGAAAAAAGCACAGAAAAATTCCTTTTTCGAGATGTTTCTCGGGTCCGGGGGGTAGATTATAGAAAGGGAAGGTGTTAGCACCCTTTCTATCCGTGGTTATCCACGGGCTCTTAGGTACTTGCTCATATTGTTTTCAAAATTTGCTTTTCTTTGTGTTTGTGGGTTTGAAGAAGTTTTTGTTTGAAAGGTGTAAGTGTGAAAAGATTTTGTTTTTTGTTTTTGAAAGAGCAAGTACTTAAGAACCATCTACCTACTCGAAAAAAGGAATCGTTCTATGCTATCTTCCTTTAGACAATGCTATCCCACTATTGATGAGTAGGTAGCACCATCGTTGGAGTTTTAAGGGTCAATTCGATTAAGGGACGTGCGGTCACTGAAGCAATGTTAGGACGCCTTAGCGGTAACCCTACTGTCTTAGATCATTTTTCCGAGGCAACCGTTTTGAGGCAACTATGATCTTTGGACAAGAGGGCGACCTCTAAAACTTCCTATACTTAATGATCGCGTTACGAAGGCAACCAAGTGAGGTGTACCCTAAGAGTGCGCATGTGCGAGTGTGTTGTTTTCAGTTAATTTGTCTTTATACATGTTATGGGTGATCTACGTTGATTTTAGGTTAAACATTCATTCTTGTCATGCATTCCCTATTATCAGACATCTAACAGTTTATAAGTTGCGAAAATTAAATTGCAGAAATTAAACTAAATATTACAAGGCGTCGGGTATTTACATCGCCAAAAGCAACCCTTGAAATTAAAATGCGGAAAATAAATAAAGCGGTAAAAATAGCAAAGTCCTAATTATCTATTACATTCCAGGAAATAGATACAATATTGAAATAAAATGGAACACGTGCGGGAAATTAAATCGGGCGAGTTCTAGGGTTTTGACCCTTTTTGAAAGAAAGTATTTTTTGGTTTGTTTTTGAATTAAAAAGAAATTAAATTGGATTAATTATTAAATTAATAAACTAATTAATTAATTAATGAAAATAATATTTTTGGATTTTTTGGTATTTAAAGAAATAAAATAAATTTGATCAAAATTAATAAAACCTAATTGTCTAAATTAATTTTAATTATTGCAAAATATATTAAAAGTTATTCCTAATTAGGACTAAATCAATTAAATTAATATTTATTAACAAAAATAAAATACTGAAAATTAATTTAAATAAGAAAATGTTTTTTTTGGTTTTTTATTTTATGAGGAAAAAGATTTGATTGGTTGGTTAATAATAAAAAATAATAACAATAAATAATTAAGAGAAATAATAAAAGAAAAGAGAAAAAGTTAGGGTTTGGGCCTGATTTTGGAGGTCTATTCAGCAATTTCCATGGCCCAATTGTGCAGGTCTGGCTGACTTTTTGGAATCCAGCGTGGCACTTTGACTATGGCGTATGGTGGACATCACATCTGGACCACCAGATCTGGCCTGGGGCCATCTGGCAGGTGCTTGAATGAGGGAGCATGGTAGGATACGCACTTGGGTTTGCATTGGATAACCTATAGAAAAAATATAGCAAATACATGGGGGACCTGGGATTCGAACCCAGGTCTTGTACATGACTGCCAACTCCTCCTCCCACTAGGCCAACGCGCTTAGTTTGTTAATGTAATAAGAATAAAACATAATATTGGAAAAACAGGTTAATATGCCAGAAATAAAAAGAAGCGCGCGAATATTTGAACGGGGCAACCAGATGGGGACACGTTGTCGTCCCTGTCCTCAGGTTTGCATAGAAATTACCTGCGGATTTAAATCCGCAGCTAAAAGCATAGGCCAATCCAAAAACTCGTCTCAGGCCATATAAATTCCATCCAAGACTATGGTTGTCTTTGCCTTCCTTTCCCGGTCACATCCATGGCCATTAATAGGTCCAATTTTACCTGTAACAAAAACCCCTAAAAAAACCTAGGAAGCCCTACAATGGCGTTTTACGATACACAGCAGATAAACACAATCAAATAATATGGAAAGCTTGGAAATTATCAAGTGATTGCAAATATACCATTGGTTTCTTATAATGATGCATAGATTTTGAAACACAAAATCAAATTCAGAGGGAGGTCACGTATCACTTACAGTGCGCTTGAGGGCGTGTGAGAACTTGCTAGCGGTTGGTTCTGACTCAGGGATGGTCCAACAATTGATTAGTGTGGAGTTTTTCTTCTGAATTTGCTTCCAAGAACGGTTTCAGTTTTGCACTTTTTTGTCAATTTTTCAAGTTTGGTTCTTGATCCTCTTGCAGCCTCTCGGTCTTAAATTCGTGTGCTTTGGATTGTATATGTATGCTGCAATGTATTAGGTTAACAAATTGGTCTTGAATCTTTGCACATCAATGCTTTGAGATTGGATTTGATCCTCCATTGAAAACATGCTTAATTTGCCAAAAATCCAATTTTTTTGCACATGGAATGATTGATACGAATTTTATCATGATATTGATGGTGATTAGGTCCTGAAAATAGAAAAAGATCTCATGTAATCAAGTTTTGTGATTTTATTTGATTTAAATTGATTTAAAATGGAATAATTCAATAAAAAATCATATAAAAGAGAAAAATTGATAAATGGGCTCAAGGTTGAAGCTAGGACATGTGTGTAGTGTGACAAGATCAAATCAAGTGGAGAAGAATGGGTCCATTTGACAAAATTTGAAGTTTTGGGGATAATTGACTTTTGGCAATTTTGCAAAAATGCCCAACTTCAACAATGCATAACTTCTTCAATTTTGAACTTTTGGAAGTGTTCTTGGACCTTTTAGAAATCTTGATATGTCCTATAACCAACCCTTTTGGTCTCATCTCATTTTCATATTCCATGTTCAAGTTATAAGCTTTGGCAAAAAAGGTGTTTTTGTTGACTTTCAAAAATGACCTATAATGTCGAAATGTGTAACTTTTTGTGAGTGCATTTTATTATCTTGGGGTATGAAGATGGATTGTAGGAAATTGCATCCTCTTCAAAATGAGATTTGGATTGGTCATTTATCATAAAGTATGAGAAAGTTATGCTTGGTCAAAGTTGAGTTGACTTTTCCTACAAAACCCTAATTTAGCAACTTTTGAGTCTTGATGAATTTTGAGCAATCCTTGATGAATCATGATCAACCCTTGACCAAATGATGAAATATCCTTCAAAATGAGAATGTTGGCAAAAAAATCTTGAAGTTTGACTGTTTGTAGGTCACAGTTGAGTTTTGCCCTAGCGCAGTCGATTTTTGGACCCTTTGAGCAAT
This sequence comes from Vicia faba, assembly GCA_948472305.1. Taxonomy (NCBI): domain Eukaryota; kingdom Viridiplantae; phylum Streptophyta; class Magnoliopsida; order Fabales; family Fabaceae; genus Vicia; species Vicia faba. Next base: position 842,142,209 of record OX451737.1, read on the forward strand.
TGACTGAGCAAACTTCCTCTGCAAGGCTTGAAATTTGACATGGATGACCTTGAGGACATATTAGGACATTGGGGAACACTTGAGGTCATTTGGACTCAAGGGTCTTGCTGCAACATAAAACCCTAATTTGGGGTTGACTGCCTTAGGAGATAGCTTGACTGTCCAATTCTTGAGCAATCTTGAGCCACTTGGAGAAATATGAGAGGGAAAATTTTGGGGTACAATAGCTGCCCCTGTTAAATTTTCTTAAACCTGTGGATATAGATTGGCTTTCGGGCCTTTCCTGATCCGAAGGTGGAAGATGATTGAACACTAGAGTGCCCAGAAATTTTCACTCGCATGAAGTAGTATCAGCCTGGTGATATCGAGAATGGGCTTACATATGCCATTTGGAGATTGTTGATAGGTGGTCTGAACTTCGACTGGAATACGAATCAGGGAGATCTTATCATCGATCTGACTGAACCAGAGAAGGTCTTGGATTAACTTTGACTGGATAAGAATTAGAAAAATCTTCGAATCGATTTAACTAAACCCGACAAAAGTCTTGGAATAACTTTAACTGGAATATGAATCAAGGATATCTTCGCGTCGATCTGACTGAACCAGAGGAGGTCTTGGATTAACTTTGGCTGGATAATAATTAGAAAAATCTTCGAATTGATTTAACTGAACCAAACGAAAGTCTTGGAATAACTTCAACTGGAATACGAATCAGGGAGATCTTCGCGTCGATCTGACTAAACCAGAGGAGGTCTTGGATTAACTTTGGCTGGATAAGAATCAGAAAAATATTCGAATCGATTTAACTGAACCAAACGAAAGTCTTGGAATAACTTCAACTGGAATACGAATCAGGGAGATCTTCGTGTCGATCTGACTGAACTACAGGAGGTCTTGGATTAACTTTGGCTGGATAAGAATCAAAAAAATCTTCGAATCGATTTAACTGAACCAGATGAAAGTCTTGGAATAACTTCAACTGGAATATGAATCAGGGAGATCTTCACGTCGATCTGACTGAACCAGAGGAGGTCTTGGATTAACTTTGGCTGGATAAGAATCACAAAACTCTTCGAATCGATTTAACTGAACCAAACGAAAGTCTTGGAATAACTTCAACTGGAATACGAATCAGGGAGATCTTCGCGTCGATCTGACTGAACCAGAGGAGGTCTTGGATTAACTTTGGCTGGATAAGAATCAGAAAAATCTTCGAATCGATTTAACTGAACCAGACGAAAGTCTTGGAATAACTTCATCTGGAATATGAATCAGGGAGATCTTCGCATCGATCTGACTGAACCAGAGGAGGTCTTGAATTATCTTTGGCTGGATAAGAGTCAGAAAAATCTTCGAATCGATTTAACTGAACCAGACGAAAGTCTTGGAATAACTTCAACTGGAATACGAATCAGGGAGATCTTCGCGTCGACCTGACTGAATAAGAGGAGGTCTTGGATTAATTTGGCTGGATAAGAGTCATAAAAATCTTCGAATCGATTTAACTGAACCAGACGAAAGTCTTGGAATAACTTCAACTGGAATACAAATCAGGGAGATCTTCACGTCGATCTGACTGAACCAGAGAAGGTCTTGGATTAACTTTGACTGGATAAGAAATAGAAAAATCTTCAATCGATTTAGCTGAACCAGACAAGAGTCTTCCATAGATGTAATTTTTCTTTGAGGGGACTACCAGGTCATATGAGTAGTCGGAGGTGTTTATTGATTCGTCATTCCCTGAAAAGGTAAAGAGTTAGTCATATGCAATGTCATGATGTATGAAATGCATGATATATATCAAGTAATGATGCTCTCAAAATAAATGAGATTGTGTGGTATGATGCATATATGCATGTATCATGATGTATGGAAATGTGATGTTTTAGTTGGGGAAAATAAATCTCGGATAGCTGCTGGAGACAAGAGTTGAATTCTTCGCTTCTGCTGGGGATGGTGAACGAAGGTGATTGAGAGAATAAACCAGTAGGAGAAGATAACTCTGTTGGGGAATAAACTGATGAGGAGATTACTCTGTGGGGAAGAGATGCTCTGCTGAGGATTCCACTGATGAATTCCGTCGGGATGAATTATCGTTGCTGGTGATATTGAATTTGTTGAGGATGGATATCCTATTTGTGAAAGGGAAGAACTCCGATGGGGATGATCTTTCAATGGCGACTTTACTGGGGATAAATTGTTATACTTTTGTGGGGATAATCCTCTGAATTCTGCTGGGAAGATTTATTTTGTACTCTGCTGGGGATAAAATTCCAGAGTCTACTGGGGATGATGCTTCAACTCCGTTGGGGAAGCTTTTTCAGACAGCGCTGGGAAAATTTTAATTCCACTGGGGGTATCTTGTATTTTGCCGGGGGACACTCTTATACTCCGCTAGGGAATATTAAGACTGCTGGGGATATAAAGCCTTTTTAGTATTGATGGTAGATCAACTCTGCTTAGGGAGAGCATCGCTGATTCGTTCATAGTTGCAAGTCCCAGCCGGGGGGGAGCTACAATTACTGTCTTACTCTGCGGGGGGTGAAGGTATCTTAGCCATATTCTTCAGCTGAATTTACCTTGTACCTGGTGGACAGAGCAACTATATGGCTTGGACACTTCTTATTGCCCCTGTTTCTGATATTACCCGTAATCGTCTTTTGTTTTGCATGTAAATATTCTTGAGCAGCAATTAATGTCAAATGCATATATAAAAAATGAACATTGGACATTCTTTGCAAATCGAAACAGATAAAGGAAAACAGTTTGAAATTTCTTTGAAAATGAATTGTATTGACTTTGAAGTTTGGCCTGTAAATAGGCGTTTTTTGTACAAGGGGTTAACGTCCTAGTAGGAGAACGCCGCCGAATAATAGAATTTACACAATTTGTGAAAAACTAAACAAAACAGCTATGTGAATGATCCCACTGGGTTCCAACTATGCTATTGCCTTTATTTCCTCGAGCATCTCATTACTTTGCTACTTGGTTGAAGGTAGATCAAATTGATTAGTACCGCCCGAGCTTGAATAGTCGATACCGAAGTCTGGATGCAAGGTGATCCAATGAGACATAGTGTTACACTTTGATCCCTAATTTTTTGCCTAGACCGCCCTTTCGTGTTTTTAGTCCATCGGGATACCCCTTTTTGCCCAAGCCGCCTTTTCAGGTTTTTGACTTGCCGGGTGTACAAATTTTTTTCATTTTCATCCCTTATTTTTGCCCAAACCATTTTGGTTCGCCGGGAAGCCCTTATTTTTTCCTAGGCCAGTCAACCTAGCGGGTCTTTGATTATGCATAGTATCTTTTCACTATGTCTGCATTGACGGGGTGAGGAAGGTCGTCACCATCCATGGTGGTTAGAATCATAGCTCCTCCTGAGAAAATGTTCTTAACCACAAATGGCCCTTCATAAGTAGGGGTCCATTTGCCCCTGGGATCACCTTGAGGTAAGATAATGCGCTTGATTACCAGATCCCCAGCTTGATACTCTTGTCGTCTAACTTTCTTGTTAAATGCCTTGATCATCTGTTTTTGGTATGTCTGACCATGACAAATAGAAGTAAGTCTCTTTTTGTCGATTAGGTTCAGCTGATCAAGCCGGGTCTGAATCCAGTCATCTTTGTTCAAACCTGCATCTTTCATGATCCGAAGAGAGGGTATCTGAACTTCAATGGGCAAGACTGCTTCCATGCCGTAAACCAAAGAATATGGTGTTTCCCATGTTGATGTCTGTGCTGATGTACGGTACCCATCAAGAGCAAATGGTAACATCTCGTGCCAGTCTTTGTATGTCACAATCATCTTCTGCACAATCTTCTTAATATTCTTATTAGTCGCTTCTATAGCCCCATTCATCTTCGGCTGGTAGGGAGAAGAGTTGTGATGCTATATCTTGAATTTCTTGCAGAGTTCAGTGATCATCTTGTTGTTGAGATTGGTACCATTATCCGTAATGATCCTCTCTGGTACACCGTATCGACAGATCATATTATGCCGAATAAACCGTGCCACGACGTTCTTGGTTACAGTAGCAAAGGAAGTTGCTTCAACCCACTTTGTAAAGTAATCGATAGCTACCAGGATGAAATGATGCCCGTTGGACGCTGTAGGTATGATCTCGCCGATCATATCAATGCCCCACATTGCAAAGGGCCACGGAGTTGTCAAGACGTTCAAAGGAACTGGAGGTATGTGCATCTTATCAACATAGACTTGGCACTTGTGACAGGTCCGAGAATGCTGATAACAGTCGGCTTCCATGGTGGACCAATAATATCCTGCCCGAAGGATCTTCTTTGCCATGGTATGTCCACTGGAATGAGTTCCGAAAGTACCTTCATGTAACTCTTCCATGATCCTTTCTGCCTCGTTCTTATCCATACATCGCAGTAAGGTTGAATCATGGTTACGCTTGTAAAGAATGCCATTGCTGATGAAGAACTTCGCCGCGAACCTCCTCAGAAACTTCTTGTCATTAACAGATGCACCCTCGGGGTATTTCTGAGCCTCAAGGTATCTCTTCATCTCATGAAACCAAGGTTTATCTGCTACTTCTTCAGTCTCAATGACACAACAATGTGCAGGTTCGTCTAATCTTTCAATGATAATCTGGGGAGCCTCGTTGTCCCAATTGACTTTAAACATAGAAGACATCGTAGCTAGCGCGTCCGCCAACTGATTCTCCTCTCTAGGGAAGTGTTCAAAGGTTATTTCCTCAAAGTGCGGGAGCAATGTCAACACATACTCCTTGTAAGGAATAAGATTCGGGTGTTTCGTATCCCACTCGCCTTTGATTTGACTGATCACAAGAACGGAATCCCCGAAGACACTTAGAAACTTAATCCTTAGGTCAATTGCTGATCGAAGACCCATGACGCACGCTTCATACTCCGCCATGTTGTTGGTGCAGTTGAAACATAGTCGGGCGGTAAATGGAGTATGAGAGCCTTTAGGAGATATGATCACGGCGCCGATGCCGTTACCCAAAGCGTTCGAAGCTCCATCAAAGTACATAGACCATCGGGAGCCTTCCTCAGGTCCTTCATCCGGTCCAGGTTCCTCACAGTCAGTTACTATCATGATATTCTCGTCCGGGAATTCAAAGTTCATACACTGGTAATCATCCACTGCCTGATGTGCCAAATGGTCTGCCAACACACTTCCCTTAATTGCCTTTTGGGTCGTGTACTGGATGTCATACATAGTCAAGATCATTTGCCATCTCGCTATCCTGCCGGACAAGGCAGGCTTTTCGAAGATATACTTGATTGGATCCATCTTCGATATCAATAAAGTAGTGTGAGTTAGCTTATACTGTCTCAGCCGGCGAGCAGCCCATGCCAAAGCGCATCAAGTTTTCTCGAGCAACGAGTATCGGGTCTCGCAGTCGGTAAACTTTTTGCTAAGGTAATAAATAGCATGCTCTTTTCGGCCAGACTCGTCATGCTGCCCCAGCACACACCCCATTGAGTTGTCGAGTACTGTTAAGTATAAGATCAAAGGTCTCCCTTCAACTGGAGGCATCAGAATGGGTTGCTCTTGGAGATACTCTTTGATCCTTTCGAAAGCGGCATGACATTCATCGTTCCATCGTACCACTTGATCTTTCTTCAGTAACTTAAAGATTGGTTCACAAGTAGAAGTCAGGTGTGAGATGAATCAGGCAATGTAGTTCAGACGTCCCAGAAAGCCTCTGACTTCTTTCTCTGTTCTGGGAGTTGGCTTTTCCTGTATAGCTTTCACCTTTCCAGGATCCACTTGAATACCCTTGTCGCTTACGATGAAACCCATCAGTTTACTAGATCTCACCCCGAAGGTGCACTTGTTCGGGTTTAACCTCAGCTTGTATAACTTCAGCCTGTCAAACAACTTCTGCAGATGGTCAAGGTCTTCCTCCTCAGTCTGGGACCTTGCAATCATGTCGTCGACGTATACCTCAATCTCATGATGGATGATGTCATGAAACAAAGCAACCATGGCACGCTGATACGTTACCCCAACATTTTTCAATCCAAAAGGCATGACCTTGTAGCAAAAGGTACCCCATTGAGTAACAAAGGTTATCTTCTCCATGTCTTTAGGAGCCATCTTAATCTGATTATAACCGGAGAAACCATCCATAAAGGAGAATACCTTGTGCTGAGCGGTGTTGTCAACCAGAACGTCAATGTGAGGCAGAGGGAAATCATCCTTCGGGCTCGCCCTGTTCAAATCCCTATAGTCAACATACATTCGAACCTTACCATCCTTCTTCGGCACATGAACCACATTGGCCACCCACTGCGGGTAAGAAGTAACTGCTAGAAAACTGGCATCAAACTGTTTCATAACTTCAGCCTTGATTTTCTCAGACATCTCTGGGCGCACTCGGCGAACCTTCTGTTTCTCTGGAGGACAGTCTTCCTTGGTAGGCAGGCGGTGAACCACAATATCAGTATCCAACCCAAGCATGTCTTCATAAGACTAGGCAAAGATCTCAACATAGTCACGCAACATCTGAATCAACCGTTGCTTCACACTAAGCTCCAGATTTGCACCGATCTTGACCTCTTTCTTGTCTACCTCTGTACCCAGATTCACTGATTCCACCGGCTCTTCGTGTAGCTGAATGGCCCTCTCCTCTTAGAGTAACAGTCTAGCAAGTTCACCTGGCACTTTGCAATCATCTTCACCTTCGTCTTCGGCTAAGTTGATCGAACTTTCAAAGTCATAACTGGCAGTAGCAGAGTCGTTACTAGTGAGATCCAGAGTGGATGTAGACCTGTATATGTGAGTGTGTGTAAAATAGCTGTTTTGCAATATGTAATAAAAGAAAAACAAGGAGCGCAAGATTTGAAATGCAAGAAACGTCCAATGCTTTTATTAATGATATATGAAAATGACACACATAAAGCCCTCACGAATGAAGCCACGGTGCCCCGGGTAAGACACCGGGCCATAAAGTTTAAAACATTGTCTGTTACAAATTCAAAAAGTTTCATTACTGGGTAACAAAAGAAATAGGGATGAAGTCCTTTGCTGTCCAGTTGCTTGGTCCACCGTCGGTCGTAGGATAGATCCAACTGTCGAACTCAGACTCTTCCACATCGTCTTCAATGGCATTCACTCCCGAGTTGCTGATGAACACATGAGGTCTTCCGATCCGTGCATTCCGAACAGCCCTTTGAGCTTCTGCAGTGAAACCCAAACCAAACTTGTTAGTCTTCTGTGTAAAATCAGGGAGTTGGCCCCAATTTGCACACCCACCTTTCTCAATAATAGCCCGGGCATCCTTAAGGAAGCCATCTTCAAAGGAGAATCTTCAACAATAGTCTCGGTTGATGCCAGCGTCTGGGGAACCTTTTCGAAATGCTGAAATGGGGTCTCAATGAACTCCCCATCCATCTCTACGTATCGGAAAGAGTTGAGGTGGCTCACCATGTACTCCTCCTCTCCTTGTACTGTCACAATCTTCCCTTTTACTGGGTACTTCAGCTTCTGGTGGAGTGTTGAGGTTACGGCCCCAGCTTTATGAATCCACGGGCGACCCAGCAAACAAGAATAAGATGGCCGAATGTCCATAACATAGAATGTAGAGTTGAAAACCTGAGAACCAACCTTAATCGAAATATCAACTTCTCCGTGCACCATCCTCTTGGACCCGTCAAAGGCCCTGATGACAATGTTGCTTGGTTTCAACTCCAACCCTTCACAGTCTAACCGGTCTAGAGCTTTCTTAGGCAAAACATTCAATGAGGAACCAGTATCCACCAATACACGAGCAAGAGTAGTGCCCCTTCATTCAATGGAGACATGCAGGGCATTATTGTGATTCTTCCCTTTAGCAGTTAAGTCGGCGTCAGAGAAACCCAAGCCATTATCAGCAGTCAGATGGGCCACACAATCTTTAAACTGATCAGCTGATGTCTCTTGCGGTACGTGTGCAGTCTTCAAGAAGGAAATCAGAGCCCTGGCATGGGATTCTGAGCATAGCAACAGTGACAACATAGAAATCTTGGACGGGGTTTACCCCAGCTGTTCAACTACATTGTAGTCACTCTTTTTGATGATCTTTAAAATATCTTCCATCTCTTGTCTAGAAGCTTCAACAGTAATCGTCTTTGGTGCCTCCGTCTGGGCAGGCTCATCAGTGGTCCCTTTGCCCCGAGTATTAGATGACTCGACAACAGGGGTAAGAACAGGAACTTGAACAGGAATAACAGCAGGTACACTGGTAGGTGTAATGACAACAGGTTTTCGGGCAGTTGGTGGAGAGATATCAGGTGAGAAAAGTCTTCCGATGTGGATGACTTTAGCAGGTCCAACAATATTACTGACGTCAGTATCAGCATCTAACTCTTGTTTAACTCCATGAAAATAAACATCGGCCCCGTAGTGCCAAGGGACAGCTTTATCATAGGTGTAGGGGATAGGCCCAGGAACAGTGATGATCAATGGTGCGATTCTTGGAACATATGTAATTTAACAGGCTTTCTCGAGGAAGCCTTGGAAGAATTGTCGAGAATGGTGATAATAGCAACTTCTTCGGTACGAACTAAAGGAACAATAATCTTCTCAAACAAAATTTCTTTACTATCCATCAGGCGTTGGACACCTGATTTCAAAAGATGGCAACTGGTTGGTAGGGCAGAACACATATGGCAACCTTCATCACAGCCCAGAAATAAACCGGCTTGCAAAAGGTTCTTCTTCACAGTCATCAAAGGGGTAACAATGTCGTTCACAGAAACCATAAATTAGTCTTCATCTATAGCATTTACTCCATGCTTGGGCATAGGAGCAGTCTCAACATTAGGTCTTTCGGGCGTCTCGAACTCAATCTCCTTAGCATCAATTAAGTCCTGTATTTTGTTCTTCAAATACCAACAATCATCTGTATTATGCCCCAGGCTATCAGAGTGAAAAGCACAGCGGGCATTAGGGTTGTACTCGGTGATGTTGTATTTGGATTCTTCGAGGCTTCCCTTGGAATCACTAGATTGGTTTTCAATAACTGTGGAAGAATCTGAGATAAAGTCATGTTGAGATGGGTGAATTGCCTTCGAGGTCTCTCGGCCTTTTGTTGATTGTTGTGCTGAGGAGCACCAGCAGGTCTTGAAATAACAACCGCATTAACAGCTTGGCGGCGTTCTGGTCTATTCTGGCTTTTCAAACTGTAAACAGCACTGGACTCTTTCTTAAAAGGCTTTTTCTCGGTGCTTGACGAAGCACCCTTCTGTATCTTACCAGCCTTAATACCAGCCTCAATCCTCTCATCGGTCATAATTATCTTTGTAAACCCAGACGAAGAACTTCCAATCAGATGGTTGAAAAATGGACCAGACAAGGTCCCCAGAAACATATCCACAAGCTCCCGATCAGCCAAGGGTGGTTGCACTCTTCCGACGAGGTCCCTCCACTTCTGAGCATAATCTTTGAAACCTTCACCCGTTCCCATAGACATACCCTGGAGTTGGGTACGCGTGGAAGCGAGGTCGGAATTGTATTGGTACTGCATGTAGAAGGCAGTAGCCAAATCTTTCCAACTGCAGATACTGGCTCCGGACAACTGGTAAAACCATTCAAGCTGAGTCCCTGAGAGACTTTCTTGAAAGAAGTGGATCCATAGGTTCTTATCAGCGGTGTACGGCTGAATCATCCTTACATATGACCGGAGGTGCAGCTTCGGACAAGAAACTCTGTCATACTTGGAAAAGGCTGGTGCCTTGAACTTGTGGGGAATTACCACCCCAGATGATAGACCCAGATCACCAAAGTCCAGACCAGGCACTTTCTGAACTTCCATCGCACTCAACCGGTCTTCCAGTTGCTTATATCTATCCTCAGCCGGAGGATACTGGTCTTCGTCGAAGTCCGTCTCATTGTCTGAGACCACAAGGCTAGGAGCCCTCCTTTCTTCCTAACTATCTTTCCCTCCAGATGAGGTGGTCAAATCAACTTCATCCCGTAGCCTATTTCCAAATCCGTGACGTGTGTTAAACATGATTGTCCTCTTATTCTTCTTCTTCTCTTTCAGAATCAGGGTCTTCAGATCTTGCTGACCCTTAGCTAGATTCATGAACAGCTCTTGGAATTGGGCATTTTGGGCCTGCAGGGCCTTGATTGCTTGCTCAGTTGATGGTTAAGCAGACATGATGAGTGCTGAAATAAACAGCGAAGAAGATAAGAGACCTGTAATGGGTACCTGTTATGAAGTGCATGGGATGGAATGCGTATGATATGTTTCAAAGACAATCGAGAGATTCAAATTTGTAAACAAGAAATGAAACACACTTTTATTAGATAAACTTTGAAATTCAAATTGTTCAACAAATATCCCTTAAGGCGTTACAAGAAAGGAAATACTGAAAAGTAAATAAAAACTGGAAAGGAAACAATCAAAGGACAATCAGTGCTCCCATGGTCGCTTCTTGTCAGTGCGGACATAGTCATTGAGAATTCGCTCGTTCTCCAGCTGCCTAGTCAACTTCTGGATCTTCTGCTCTTGCTCGTTAAACTTTTCTCGGTAAGCATCCCGCTCTTCTCTCAGCTGCATCCAAGACCTTTTCAGTGCCCCAATGTCAGTGGGCATGTAAGGGTGGAGGATGGTAGGAAGAACCCCCTCGTCATTAGCAACTTCGACAATGATAGGAAGGACGACTTCATATGGCATACCCAGCTTCTGGGCACGGATACAAACCCATCTGAGATATGGCTCCATTGGAAGAGAAGTCTTCGGACCCAACTCATGTGGATCAGATCTGTGGACTCTATCTCAAGCCCTTATGAATCTGCGGCGTTGCTCGTCGTTATCCCCTTGAAAATCAAAGATGATATTAGGCATTAACAGCTCATGAGGTCCTTCCCTTCTGACTCGCCCAAACTGACATAAGGCCAAGCATGGATTGTAAGAGATTCCTCCATGGGTTCCTATCAGTGGAACACTTGGGTATTCCCCACAGCGATCAATGATAGCCACCTCGTCCATACCCTTGATAGTCCAGATGATGTCATTATGAGAGAGAGACATAACCCTATAAGCCCAGCACATGCCTTCTTTGTTCTTCAGCACTGATTTGGGGAGGTGCGAAATAAACCACCTCGCCAATAATGGAGCACAGCACATCAAGGTTCCCCGTTTACGAGCGGTACGGGCATAAAGCTAATGAAGAACGTCACCCAAGAGAGTGGGTACATGATTATGAGAGATGAAGATTTTCGCCGCAATCACATCAAAAAAGGAGTCAGGATTCGGAAACAATACCAAGCCATATATCAGAAGAGCCAGAATATCTTCGAATGCCTTGAAATCTAGACTATCCCAAAAATAATTAGCCTTACCAACCAAGAAATTAGTCAGAAAGCCTTTTGCTCCACTTCTAGTCTCCCAATTAGCCATTACCTCATCCTTGGTCATATGAAGGGCTGAAGTAATCTCTTCTGGCCTAAGGATCTTCTCCCAACCAGTAAATGGGGTCTGCTCCAGAATAGAGATACCGAGCAGATCAGAGAACTCTTCTAAGGTGGGAACCAACTGGTAGTCCTGAAAAGTAAAGCAATGGTACAACGAATCATAGAATTGGACCAAAACACTCATCATCTGCTCGTCCAATTTGGAGGTGACCAAACTGAGAAGATACCCATGTCTTCTGATGAAGGAGGTAGTATCAGGCATCTTTGCAATCAATTCTTTAAGCATGGTAGGAACCTGGACAAAGTTTATCCAGATGGCATTCCTACGCATGGGCATCATGACCTACAAAACAGAATAAAGATGAATCCCTCCTGTCTTTTAAATAGGTTAGTCCAATGCAAGATGTATGCAATGTTATGATGTCATGATGTCATGATTGAAAGCATATCACAAGTATCCACAAATAGCAAACATGATAAAGGCACACAAGTCACACAAAGAGACCTTTGATTTCAGGCTGGCAAGGAGCTTAGGTACTACCCTCTTTCAGTTCAGTTGGTTTAAACCTGTCCTAAAAATAGTAACCGGGTTCTAGAGGATCTCAATATCACTTACTACCCTCGATCGGTCATAATTCCAGTTTAGCAACCTTTTCTTGCGGGCGGAATCATCGCGAGAGTTTAGTCTCAATGAGTGTAGCATACTGCTACTGTTCTATGGCCAAGTTGGTCAATTTTAAAGGTTCTAAGGTCAGTTGGTGCTTAATGACCCCTTAGATGACCCATATTCTCCTCGTTCCAACACAAGGGATATCGGTACAATCTAAAGTGCCACACCAACGTAGCTATTGCTTCAACCGTATCGGTCTACACTATAGTAACTCCGATACAAGCCCACAAATATAAAGCATGCAAAGCAAACAATTGAAAACACAATGATCTAATCCTAAGGTACACCCCACTTAAAAGTATCCCCAGCAGAGTCGCCAGTTCTGTGATACGGTGGGAAGAGAACTGACTGTTTTTTAATGCTGGACTTTGTTTTGCATTTGTTTTCTCAAAATATCGCGGTAAGCAAGAGTCGCCACCACCTTTTATTTTATCCAACTAGGAAAGGAAAAAAGCACAGAAAAATTCCTTTTTCGAGATGTTTCTCGGGTCCGGGGGGTAGATTATAGAAAGGGAAGGTGTTAGCACCCTTTCTATCTATGGTTATCCACGGGCTCTTAGGTACTTGCTCATATTGTTTTCAAAATTTGTTTTTCTTTGTGTTTGTGGGTTTGAAGAAGTTTTTGTTTGAAAGGTCTAAGTGTGAAAAGATTTTGTTTTTTGTTTTTGAAAGAGCAAGTACTTAAGAACCATCTACCTACTCGAAAAAAGGAATCGTTCTATGCTATCTTCCTTTAGACAATGCTATCCCACTATTGATGAGTAGGTAGCACCGTCGTTGGAGTTTTAAGGGTCAATTCGATTAAGGGACGTGCGGTCACTGAAGAAATGTTAGGACGCCTTAGCGGTAACCCTAATGTCTTAGATCATTTTTCCGAGGCAACCGTTTCGAGGCAACTATGATCTTTGGACAAGAGGGCGACCTCTAAAACTTCCTATACTTAATGACCGTGTTACGAAGGCAACCAAGTGAGGTGTACCCTAAGAGTGCGCATGTGCGAGTGTGTTGTTTTCAGTTAATTTGTCTTTATACATGTTATGGGTGATCTACATTGATTTTAGGATTAAACGTTCAATCTTGTCATGCATACCCTATTATCCAACATCTAACAGTTTATAAGTTGCGGAAATTAAATTGCGGAAATTAAACTAACTATTACAAGGCGTCGGGTATTTACATCGCCAAAAGCAACCCTTGAAAATTAAAATGCGGAAAATAAATAAAGCGGTAAAAATAGTAAAGTCCTAATTATCTATTACATTTCAAGAAACAGATACAATATTGAAATAAAATGGAACGCGTGCGGGAAATTAAATCGGGCGAGTTCTAGGGTTTTGACCCTTTTTGAAAGAAAGTATTTTTTGGTTTGTTTTTGAATTAAAAAGAAATTAAATTGGATTAATTATCAAATTAATAAACTAATTAATTAATTAATGAAAATAATATTTTTGGATTTTTTGGTATTTAAAGAAATAAAATAAATTTGATCAAAATTAATAAAACCTAATTGTCTAAATTAATTTTAATTATTGCAAAATATATTAAAAGTTATTCCTAATTAGGACTAAATCAATTAAATTAATATTTATTAACAAAAATAAAATACTGAAAATTAATTTAAATAAGAAAATGTTTTTTTTTGGTTTTTTATTTTATGAGGAAAAAGATTTGATTGGTTGGTTAATAATCAAAAATAATAACAATAAATAATTAAGAGAAATAATAAAAGAAAAGAGAAAAAGTTAGGGTTTGGGCCTGATTTTGGAGGTCTATTCAGCAATTTCCATGGCCCAATTGTACAGGCCTGGCTAACTTTTTGGAATCCAGCGTGGAACTTTGACTAGGGCGTATGGTGGACATCACATCTGGACCACCAGATCTGGCCTGGGGCCATCTGGCAGGTGCTTGAATGAGGGAGCATGGTAGGCTACGCACTTGGGTTTGCATTGGACAACCTATAGAAAAAATATAGCAAATACATAGGGGACCTGGGATTCGAACCCAGGTCCAGTGAGTCATTGCATACACGCCTTTGCCACTCAACCAACGTGCTTCAACTGTTAGTATAATGGACAATAATTATAATATGGGAAAACAAATCAAATGCCAGAAAATATAAAACAAAATGCGCCAAGTTTAAACCGTCCAACCAGAGGGAGACGCGTCATCATCTTCTTCCTTCACCCCTGTAAATTTACCTGCGGATTTATATTCGCAGCTAAATTTGTAAGTGCATCCTGAAATTGATTCTAGGCCATGAAAACCACCCCCAAGACCATGGTTGTGCTCGTCTACCTCCCCTGGTCACGTTTATGTCCATCAACGACATCAATTTTGCCTGTAAAAGAAATACCCAAAAAGCAAGCTACAAAACCCTAGGTTCGGTTATAGGGCTACAGTCCAGATAAATGGAATCAAACAATGCCAAAAGCTCAGAAATTTCATAAGCATCATAAATATATCAAAGATTTTCCAGAAAAATGCAAGAATATGGATCCATGAATTTAAACGAAAAGTGGTTTTTTGAGACACTTACAAAGCTTCTGGGCGTGTATGAGAGATTGCTAGGGGTTGGTTTTGCTTCAGTGACCGTCCAGCAATTGATTAGTGTAGAGTTTTGCTTCTGAATTGGCCTCCAAGAACGATTTCAGTTTCACACTTTTTGGCAATTTTTCAAGTTTGGTTTTTGGTGTTCTTGCAGCCTCTAGGTCTCAAATTTGTGTGCTTTGGATTTTATATGTATGCTGCAATATATTAGGTCAACAAATTGGTCTTGAATCTTTGCACATCAATGCTTTGAGATTGGATTTGATCCTCCATTGAAAACTTGCTTAATTTGCCAAAAATCCAATCTTTTTGCACATGGAATAATTGATACGAATTTGATCATGACATTGATGGTGATTAGGTCCTGAAAATAGAAAAAGATCTCATGTAATCAAGTTTTTTGATTTTATTTGATTTAAATTGATTTAAAATGGAATAATTCAATAAAAAATCAAATAAAATAAGAAAATTGATAAATGGGCTCAAGGCTGAATCTAGGACACGTGTGTAGTGTGACAAGATCAAATCAAGTGGAGAAGAATGGGTCCATTTGACAAAATTTGAAGTTTTGGGGATAGTATACTTTTGGCAATTTTGCAAAAATGCCCAACTTCAACAATGCATAACTTCTTCAATATTGAACTTTTGGAAGTGTTCTTGGACTTTTTAGAAAATTTGAGATTTCCTCTAACCAACCCTTTTGGTATCATCTCATTTCGATATTCCATGCTCAAGTTATAAGCTTTGGAAAAAAAGGTGTTTTTGTTGACTTTCAAAAATGACCTATAATGTCCAAATTTGTAACTTTTTGTGAGTACATTTTCTGACCTTGGGGTATGAAGATGGATTGTAGTAAATTTCATCCTCTTCAAAATGAGATTTGTATGGGTCATTTTTCATAAAGTATGAGAAATTTATGCTTGGTCAAAGTTGAGTTGACTTTTTCCTACAAAACCCTAATTTAGCAACTTTTGAGTCTTGATGAATTTTGAGCAATCCTTGATGAATCATGATCAACCCTTGATCAAATGATTAAATATCCTTCAAAATGAGAATGTTGGCAAAAAATCTTGAAGTATGACTGTTTGTAGGTCACAGTTGACTTTTGCCCTAGCACAGTTAAGTTTTGGACCCTTTGAGCAATTGACTGAGCAAACTTCCTCTGCAAGGCTTGAAATTTGACATGGATGACCTTGAGAACATATTAGGACATTGGGGAACACTTAAGGTCATTTGGACTCAAGGGTCTTGATGCAACATAAAACCCTAATTTGGGGTTGACTGCCTTAGGAGATAGCTTGACTGTCCAATTCTTGAGCAATCTTGAGCCACTTGGAGATTTTTCTTGCAATGTTTGGAGAAATATAAGAGGGCAAATTATGGGGTACAACAGCTGCCCATGTTCAATTTTCTTAAACCTGAGGATATAGATTGGCTTTCGGGCCTTTCATGATCCGAAGGTGGAAGATGATTGAACACTAGAGTGCCCAGAAATTTGCACTCGCATGAAGTAGTATCAGCCTGGTGATATCGGGAATGGGCTTACAGATGCCATTTGGAGACTGTTGATAGGTGGTCTGAACTTCGGCTAGAATACGAATCAGGGAGATCTTATCGTCGATCTGACTGAACCAGAGAAGGTCTTGGATTAACTTTGACTGGATAAGAATCAGAAAAATCTTCGAATCAATTTAACTGAACCGAACAAAAGTCTTGGAATAAATTCAACTGGAATACGAATCAAGGAGATATTCACGTCGATCTGACTGAACCAGAGGAGGTCTTGGATTAACTTTGGCTGGATAAGAATCAGAAATATCTTCGAATCGATTTAACTGAACCAAACGAAAGTCTTGGAATAACTTCAACTGGAATACGAATCAGGGAGATCTTCGCGTCGATCTGACTGAACCAGAGGAGGTCTTGGATTAACTTTGGCTGGATAAGAATCAGAAAAATCTTCGAATCGATTTAACTGAACCAAACGAAAGTCTTGGAATAACTTCAACTAGAATACGAATCAGGGAGATCTTCACGTCGATCTGACTGAACCAGAGGAGGTCTTGGATTAACTTTGGATGGATAAGAATCAGAAAAATCTTCGAATCGATTTAACTGAACCAGACAAAAGTCTTGGAATAACTTCAACTAGAATACGAATCAGGGAGATCTTCGCGTCGATCTGACTGAACCAGAGGAGGTCTTGGATTAACTTTGGCTGGATAAGAATCAGAAAAATCTTCGAATCGATTTAACTGAACCAAACGAAAGTCTTGGAATAACTTCAACTGGAATACGAATCAGGGAGATCTTCGCGTCAATCTGACTGAACCAGAGGAGGTCTTGTATTAACTTTGGCTGGATAAGAATCATAAAAATCTTCGAATCGATTTAACTGAACCAGACGAAAGTCTTGGAATAACTTCAACTGGAATACGAATCAGGGAGATCTTCGCGTCGATCTGACTGAACCAGAGGAGGTCTTGGATTAACTTTGGCTGGATAAGAGTCAGAAAAATCTTCGAATCGATTTAACTGAACCAAACGAAAGTCTTGGAATAACTTCAACTGGAATACGAATCAAGGAGATCTTCGCGTCGATCTGACTGAACCAAAGGAGGTCTTGGATTAACTTTGGCTGGATAAGAGTTAGAAAAATCTTCGAATTGATTTAACTGAACCAGACGAAAGTCTTGGAATAACTTCAACTGGAATACGAATCAGGGAGATCTTCATGTCGATCTGACTGAACCAGAGAAGGTCTTGGATTAAATTTGACTTGATAAGAATCAGAAAAATCTTCGAATCGATTTAGCTGAACCAGACAAGAGTCTTCCATAAATGTGATTTTTCTTTTAGGGGACTACCAGGTCATATGAGTAGTCGGTGGTGTTTATTGATTCGTCTTTCCCTTAAAAGGTAAAGAGTTAGTCATATGCAATGTCATGATGTATGAAATGCATGATATATATCAAGTAATGATGCTCTCAAAATAAATGAGATTGTGTGGTATGATGCATATATGCATGTATCATGATGTATGGAAATATGATGTTTTAGATGGGGAAAATAAATCCCGGATAGCTGTTGGATACAAGAGTTGAATTCTTCGCTTCCGCTGGGGATGGTGAACGAAGGTGATTGCGAGAATAAACCTGTAGGAGAAGATAACTCCGTTGGGGAATAAACTGATGAGGAGATTACTCTGTGGGGAAGAGATCCTCTGTTGAGGATTCCACTGATGAATTCCGACGGGATAAATTATCGTTGTTGGTGATATTGAATCTGTTGAGGATGGAATTCCTGTTTGTGAAAGGGAAGAACTCCGCTGGGGATGATCTTTTAGTGGCGACTTTACAGGGGATAACTTGTTAGACTTTTGTGGGGATAATCCTATGAATTCTGCTGGGAAGATTTATTTTGTACTCCGCTGGGGATAAACTTCCAGAGTCTACTGGGGATGATGCTTCAACTCCGTTGGGGAAGCTTTTCAGACTACGCTGGGAAAATTTTAACTCCACTGGGGGTATCTTGTATTCTGCCGGGGAACACTCTTATACTCCACTAGAGAATATTAAGACTGCTGGGGATATCAAGCCTTTTTAGTATTGATGGTAGATCAACTCTTCTTGGGGAGAGCATCGCTGATTCGTTCATAGTTGCAAGTCCCAGCTGGGGAGGAGCTACCATTACTGTCTTACTCTGCGAGGAGTGAAGGTATCTTAGCCATATTCTTCAGCTGAATTTACCTTGTACCTGGTGGACAGAGCAACTATACGGCTTGGACACTTCTTATTGCCCCTGTTTCTGATATTACTCGTAATCGTCTTTTGTTTCGCATGTAAATATTCTTGAGCAGCAATTAATGTCAAATGCATATATCAAAAATGAACATTGGACATTCTTTGCAAATCGAAACAAATAAAGGAAAACAGTTTTAAATTTCTTTGAAAATGAATTGTATTAACTTTGAAGTTTGGCCTGTAAATAGGTGTTTTTTGTACAAGAGACAGACGTCCTAGTAGGAGAACGCCGCCGAATAATAGAATTTACACAATTTGTGAAAAACTAAACAAAATAGCTATGTGAATGATCCCACTGGGTTCCAACTCTGCTATTGCCTTTATGTCCTCGAGCATCTGATTACTTTGCTACTTGGTTGAAGGTAGATCAGATTGATTAGTACCGTCCGAGCTTGAATAGTCGATACTGAAGTCTGGATGCAAGGTGATCCAATGAGACATAGTGTTACGCTTTGATCCCTAATTTTTTGCCTAGACCGCCATTTCGGGTTTTCAGTCCACCAGGATACCCCTTTCTGCCCAAGCCGCCTTTTCAGGTTTTCGACTTGCCGGGTGTACAAATTTTTTTCATTTTCATCCCTTATTTTTGCCCGAACCCTTTTGGTTTGCCGGGAAGCCCTTATTTTTTCCTAGGCCAGTCAACCTAGCGGGTCTTTGATTATGCGTAGTATCTTTTCACTATGTCTGCATTGACGGGGTGAGGAAGGTCGTCACCATCCATGGTGGTTAGAATCATAGCTCCTCCTGAGAAAATGTTCTTAACCACAAATAGCCCTTCATAAGTAGGGATCCATTTGCCCCTTGGATCACCTTGAGGTAAGATAATGCGCTTGATTACCAGATCCCCAACTTGATACTCTTATCGTCTAACTTTCTTGTTAAATGCCTTGATCATCCGTTTTTGGTACGTCTGACCATGACAAATAGCAATAAGTCTCTTTTCGTCAATTAGGTTCAGCTGATCAAGCCGGGTCTGAATCCAGTCATCTTTGCTCAAACCTGCATCTTTCATGATCCGAAGAGAGGGTATCTGAACTTCAATGGGCAAGACTGCTTCCATGCTGTAAACCAAAGAATAAGGTGTTGCCCCTGTTGACGTCCGTGCTAAGGTACGGTACCCATGAAGAGAAAATGGTAACATCTTGTGCCAGTATTTGTATGCCACAGTCATCTTCTGCACAATCTTCTTAATATTCTTATTAGCCGCTTCTACAACCCCATTCATCTTCGGCCGGTAGGGAGAAGAGTTGTGATGCTGTATCTTGAATTGCTTGCAGAGTTCAGTGATCATCTTGTTGTTGAGATTGGTACCATTATCCATAATGATCCTCTCTGGTACACCGTATCGATATAACAGATTATGCCGAATAAACCGTGCCACGACGTTCTTGGTTACAGTAGCAAGGGAAGCTGCTTCAACCCACTTTGTAAAGTAATCGATAGCTACCAGGATGAAACGATGCCCGTTGGACGCTGTAGGTCTGATCTCGCCGATCATATCAATGCCCCACATTGCTAAGGGCCACGGAGCTGTCAAGACGTTGAAAGGAACTGGAGGTATGTGCACCTTATCAGCATACACTTGGAACTTGTGACAGGTCCGAGAATGCTGATAACAGTCGGCTTCCATGGTGGACCAGTAATATCCTGCCCGAAGGATCTTCTTTGCCATGGTATGTCCACTGGAATGAGTTCCGAAAGTACCTTCATGTAACTCTGCCATGATCCTTTCTGCCTCGTTCTTATCCACACATCGCAGTAAGGTTGAATCATGGTTACGCTTGTAAAGAATGCCATTGCTATAAAGAACTTCGCCGCGAACCTCCTCAGAAACTTCTTGTCATTAACAGATGCACCCTCGAGGTATTCCTGAGCCTCAAGGTATCTTTTCACCTCATGAAACAAAGGTTTATCTGCTACGTCTTCAGTCTCAATGTCACAGCAATGTGCAGGTTCGTCCAATCTTTCAATGATAATCCGGGGAGCCTCGTTGTCCCAATTGACTTTGAACATAGAAGACATCGTAGCTAGCGCGTCCGCCAACTGATTCTCCTCTCTAGGGAAGTGTTCAAAGGTTATTTCCTCAAAGTGCGGGAGCAATGTCAACACATACTCCTTGTAAGGAATAAGATTCGGCTGTTTCGTATCCCATTCACATTTGATATGATTGATCACGAGAGCGGGATCCCCGAAGACACTTAGAAACTTAATCCTTAGGTCAATTGCTGCTCGAAGACCCATGACGCACGCTTCATACTCCGCCATGTTGTTGGTGCAGTTGAAACATAGTCGGGCGGTAAACGGAGTATGAGAGCCTTTAGGAGATATGATCATGGTGCCGATGCCATTAACCAAAGCGTTCGAAGGTCCATCAAAGTACATAGACCATCGGGATCCTTCCTCAGGTCCTTCATTCGGTCCAGGTTCCTCACAGTCAGTTACTATCATGATATTCCTGTCCAGGAATTCAAAGTTCATAGACTGGTAATCATCCACTGCCTGATGTGCCAAATGGTCTGCCAACACACTTCCCTTAATTGCCTTTTGGGTCGTGTACTGGATGTCATACTCAGTCAAGATCATATGCCATCTCGCTATCCTTTCGGACAAGGCAGGCTTTTTGAAGATATACTTGATTGGATCCATCTTCGATATCAATAAAGTAGTGTGAGTCAGCATATACTGTCTCAGCCGGAGAGCAGCCCATGCCAAAGCGCAGCAAGTTTTCTCGAGCAACGATTATCGGGTCTCGCAGTCGGTAAACTTTTTGCTAAGGTAATAAATAGCATGCTCTTTTCGGACAGACTCGTCATGCTGCCCCAATACACACCCCATTGAGTTGTCGAGTACTGTTAAGTATAAGATCAAAGGTCTCCCTTCAACTGGAGGCATCAAAATGGGTGGCTCTTGGAGATACTCTTTGATCCTTTCGAAAGCGGCCTTACATTCATCGTTCCATCGTACCACTTGATCTTTCTTCAGTAACTTGAAGATTGGTTCACAAGTAGCAGTCAGGTGCAAAATGAATCGGGCAATGTAGTTCAGACGTCCCAGAAAGCCTATGACTTCTTTCTCTATTATGGGAGTTGGCATTTCCTGTATAGCTTTCACCTTGGCAGGATCCACTTGAATACCCTTGTCGCTTACGACGAAACCAAACAGTTTACCAGATCACACCCCGAAGGTGCACTTGTTCGGGTTTAACCTCAGCTTGTATAACTTCAGCCTGTCAAACAGCTTTTGTAGATGGTCAAGGTGTTCCTCCTCAGTCTGGGACCTTGCAATCATGTCGTCGACGTATACCTCAATCTCATGATGGATCATGTCATGAAACAAAGCAACCATGGCACGCTGATACGTTGCCCCAACATTTTTCAATCCAAAAGGCATGACCTTGTAGCAAAAGGTACCCCATTGAGTAACAAAGGTTGTCTTCTCCATGTCTTCGGGAGCCATCTTAATCTGATTATAACCGGAGAAACCATATGTTGTACCCCAAAATTTGCCCTATCATTTCTCCAATATTTTCTCATCACAAGACTCTTGGAGCTCAAGATCAAGTTAGGGTTTGCCCTGCCCAAGACTCCTCCTTGCACTGTTGACCCAAATTAGGGTTTGAGTTTGCACAAGGATGTTTTGACATAAAATGCTCAAAGTGACTTTCATGCTTCATGTTGGACTCACAAGTTTATCCATACCAAGTTTCAAGCCTTGATTCCAATCTTTGCCCAGTCAATTGGACAATTGACCTAGAAATCAGTTGTATTGGGGAAAAAGTCAACTGTGGCCAATTGACAGTCAAACCTCATGATTTTTGACCCACGTCAATATAATGAACTCATATGTACCATTTGATCAACTTTAGATCACAATTCCACAAGAAATTTGATCAGATCACCAAAAGGGCAAAATAGTCATTTTTAGGGTTTTGACTGCACAAAGGCAATTTTTGACTGTGTGACCTAACCAATGGCAAATCAAGCTCACATATGGACTCAAGGACTCAATGGCATGGTCTTGACACATTCAACAAGTTCAAAAGGTTCCAAATGCACAAGATTGACAGATGAATTTTCCAGTCAACTGATTAAAATTTGGCTGTATACTAAAAAGTCAAACTTTGACTTTTTGGTCAAAATCAAGTGCCAAGATTCATTTTTCATCAAGATATGTCAAATTATGAAACTTGTTCATCAAGAAATCCAAAATTGCAAATTAGGGTTTAAAATGAAGAAATTTCATAACTTAGAAATTTTCTAAGTTATAAAATTTCCTAATTTTTTCCTAACTTTGTCCCATTTTTTCACCAAGATGCAAATGGATTCAAACAAAACTCAAAACATGAAAGTTGTATTCCATTGCAAAATCTACAACTTTGATTCACAAAGTTTCCTCAAAAGAAGCTTGTAGCTCAAGTTATGAGTTTTGGAACAAGGGTGCAAAACATTCTTAACTTAGAAAATTTTTGACCTATTCTAGGCAGGATTTTTGCCCAACTTCATGGCCACTTTTCACATGCTTCCACTTGGAATTTCAACTTGCATTACAAAGATGGATTGTAGTGCACATTCCAAGCTTTCCAAATTTTCCAAGAACTCATCAAACACCCTTGTGGTTAGGGAGATTCGAATTTGCAAAGATGGGCAAAAGTCACTTTGTTCATAGCAAAATACATGTTCATAACATTGGCATTTTTGAAGTCAGCTTGTACAAGCTAGATTACAGGCCTCTAATCTCATTCACACTCAATAATTAAATGCATATCCTTTGTGTTAGAGTGTTATTTTGTTTATTTGGACAATACACACAAAATCAATCCATATATGGAAAAAGCAAGTTTGCCATTTTGAAAAAGCAATGCTTTATGTCAAAGTCCATATCTTGGAAGTACAAGGAGATCTTTGAGGCACAAGTTTGTGGACAAATCCCACTGATCAAGAACCAAGTTTGCAGCATGCTTGAGGGGCCTGTATGAGCCTATAACCCAACTTGACAATCTTTGTTATATAAGAAGAAAACTTGCATATTGAACCATAACTCACATTCATGTAAGAACCAGCCAAAACAAACTTTGCAAACACTTTTCACTTGACCTAACTGACCTAAAACACGAATCAACCAGATCTCCAACCTTCTCATTCATCAAAACACAATTTTGTGGCAAAATAGGGCATAGGCTGCAACTTGAATCCCACAGTCCATTCCCGTCGTGCGTTTTGGCTAAAACCACTTCAAACACATTCTATATCATCCATACAAACTATCCCAAGCCCTAGATACAGACTGTAACACCCCTAACCAAGTTTTCCATTTTCACTTTTCAGCTGTGCAGGTTGAGTTACATAGCTCGATTCAGTTAGTTTCAAAGCAAGCTAGAGGTTGGAGGAGCATCCTTGGACTTCAGGCAAGCTGTACAAATCCTCAAACTCCATTGAAGGTACCTCCATTGCTGCACACGACTCAAGCTGAACAGGTAAAATTTTGAACTTCTATCTCTCTATCCAAGCATAGTTAGGCTTAAGTTTGTGAAGAAAGCATGTTCTACTCATAGCCCTGAAGCCATCCATGTAGTTACTTTTCATTTATATTTTGTGTGCTGTGAGAATTTTGAACTTAAACATGGAAGAAAAGTTAGGTCAGAAATTGGGGGAGGAGAA
This sequence comes from Vicia faba, assembly GCA_948472305.1. Lineage (NCBI taxonomy): Eukaryota > Viridiplantae > Streptophyta > Magnoliopsida > Fabales > Fabaceae > Vicia > Vicia faba. The sequence goes on from OX451737.1 coordinate 842,166,283, forward strand.
ATTCTCTCTCGTTTCTGAGAGTTAGAACAACTTTTTTATATGTCTGGAATCGTGACTTGATGCTCTATATTATTGATGTTGTAAGTTTTTGTTAAAAATCAAAGAATCAGAAGTTAGCAGGTTGAGCAAGGAACGCGCGTTTTCTTGTTTCAAACAGAAGCTGGAGGTTGAAGACAAGCCCCTTGAGCCGGGCCTGAGTTGTTTCTGCTTCTTGCACCATTTTTTTTCACTTACACCCCCTTGGCCCATTGTGTGTTATTTTGATTATTTTTGACTTTTTATTTTTTCTTCTGACTTATTATTTTTTGTCAAAACATAAAAAATATTAAAAATATTTTTCCACCCATTTTTGCATTTTATTTGTATTTTATTTGTTTTATTTGAACTTATACATATAATTAATAAATACCATTTATTTAGAAAATTAGGGTTTTACCCTAAAATCATAAAAATATCAAAAATTAACCTTTTCATTTTTTGTTTATATTTTACATTGAAAAACACTTTTACATACAAAAAAAAACATTTTTGTGCATAATACATTTTTGCATATTTATTATATTTGTCTTAATATTGTACAATTTTAAATATTTGTATATTCAATATGGATGTAATAGCTTAGATTTAAATTTCTCGCTAAATATCCCCCATTTGAACATTTGTACCCCCATCCCCATAATTATGTTGTAATAATTTAGGACTTTAAATTCCGCATTTTAAAGCTTTCTAATTATGCCATGATAGACCTAGGGTTTGTATGCAAAAAATCAAATAACAAATAGCTTGACCTAATTCAAAGACAAAAAGTATGAAAATGGACAACACCAATCACACTTGCACCCTTAGGGTTACTCCACTTGTTGCCTTCAATAATGGGCCATGTTGCATGTTGAGTATCTTTGGCCAAACAAAAACAAATCAAATGATCATAGTCCCTCGATGACGCTTTCTCAAGTTGCCTAAAAATGATCAAGTCCCTTGAAGGAAATTGCCAAAGACACTTGGCACCATTGCATTCATGGTCTAAACGATGACCCGCGCCCGTCCCGTTAACATCCTAACACAAGATTGTCCACCAAACACAATGGTGGAACAATACTGTTAAAAGGGTTAAAACATAGGAAAGATCTTTGAGAAATTAGGGGTAGACAACTCTTAGTTACTTGATCAAACTTGCAAAACAAAACCTTGCCTATTTTCAAAAACACACATCACAACTTTCAAAACATTGAAAACTTTTCAAAAGACAAATACACCTTTGTATACATTCAAACATGGATCATTACAAAGGTTTCCACCACCATGGCCTCTTTTCAAAATATCTTTCAAAACCCACACAAAGCACCATTTCAAACAATTGAAAATGCAAGGCAAGTGATCTAAGCAAGTAACTAAGAGCCCATGGATAACCATTGATAGAAAGGGTGCTAATACCTTCCCTTTCTATAATCTACTCCCCGAACCCAAGAAAACATCTCAAAGGTTTTTGCTGTGATTTTTAACCTTTCCTTAGGATAAAATAAAAATTCGGTGGCGACTCTTGCTCAACCGAAACATTTGCGAATACAAACGCAAAACCTCAAGTCAGTTCTCCCACCGTATCACAGAACTGGCGACTCTGCTGGGGACTTGATTTAAAAGTGGAGTAACCTTAGGGCTTAGATCACCCTCTTGCATGACTAATTGTTTGCTTTGATTGCTTTAAATTTTGGTTCTCTTGTTTGGGCTTGAAATCCTACACCCAGATTTGGGGAAACATTTCATAGATAGAAATACGTTGTGGAAACTGTGCGGGGTATACCGACACGGTTGAAGCAATAGCTATATTAGTGCGACATATTTGTGAGTACCGGTAACCCTTGAGTTCAATCAAGGAGAGTACGGGGCCGCTGAGTGATGTCACTAAGCACTAATGACCTAGAACCTTACTTGACCATCTTGGCCTTTTATTAGGGGTAGTGAGATGACCGGCTTTGGTGCAGTCTGAAGTTGGTAGATACTCGAAACTACACTCATTGAGGGTTGTTTTCTTGGAATATTTTGGTCGCTAGTTAAGTGGCTAAACCAAAACAATGAACATGGAAAACAATCCAATGATATTGAGCTCCTTAGAACCCGGTTACTATTTATAGGACAGGTTTTTAAGACAACTACACTCAAGAGGGTACTTACCTATGAAACCTCATGCAAGCCTGAAACTAGGGTTTTTGTGTGACTTGCTTGAACATGTGTTTGTGCATACATCATGAACATCATAAAGCATCATATGCATCCACTAACCATTTCAAGGGTTTGGATCTTCATCTTTGTTCTTGTTTTGCAGGTCATGGAAATTCTTCGCAGGAAAACTATCCAAGTCAACCTTGTGAGAATCCCTCCTCAACTCAAGGAGCTTACATCCAGAATTCCGGAAAGCTCTCCCTTCAGTGAAAGACATGGTAGACTGCTCAGCCTAGTCAACAACAACATTGAAGAGGATATGGTGAAAGTGTTGTTCCAGTTCTTTGACCCCCTTCACCACTTTTTCACATTCCCCGACTACCAATTGGTTCCTACTTTGGAGGAATTTTCTCAACTCTTGAGAATTCCTATTCTTAATCAACTACCCTACAACGGTACGGAAAAAGAACCAAAGCCTGAAGATGTTGCTCAAGGACTACACTTGCAACCATCTGACATCAAGGGGCATTGGGAGACTAGAAGTGGTGTCAAAGGCTTCTTGGAAAAATTCTTGTTTGAGAAGGCACAAGAGTGTTGGAATTCCTTGGATCTACAAGCCTTTGAAGATATTGTGGCACTCCTCATTTATGGGTTGGTCTTGCTCTCAAATCCTGACCAACTTATAGATGTCAATGCTGTCAAGATTTTCCTATCCAGGAATCCCATACCTACATTGCTTAGGGATATCCTCCACTCATTTTACACACGAACAATGAGGAAGAGAGGTGTTATCATGTGTTGTACTCCTCTCCTTGCAAGGTGGTTTATTTCGCACCTTCCACAATCTGTTTTGAAGAATGAACGAGGCTTAAGGTGGTCACAACGATTGATGACCCTCACACACTCTGATGTACATTGGTGTTCTCGGTCCAGAGAAAATGTCATCCTCGTCGATCGTTGTGGTGAGTTCCCTAATGTTCCATTACTTGGCATTAGGGGAGGCATTACCTACAACCCTTGCCTAGCTTTGAGAAAATTTGGATATGCACGGAGGGATGGCCCTCACGACATGCTGATTCCTGACCTAGTTTTTGACTTCGACAACGATGCGCAAGGACTTCGCCAAAGATTCATCAGAGCTTGGAGGACGCCTAACAAGGTAGATAGCAAGACACTGGGGCACAAGAACTCCATCCCTCTTGAGCCTTATCTCAAGTGGGTAAGGACCCGAGCCCATAGTATTATGATGCCTTACCCTCACATTCTCCCTTTGATCAAAGAGCCTGTTAAGGAAGGAGAGGTTCCATACACCATCCTACATCCCGACATGCCAACATCATGGGATGAGATGCAGAAGAGTTGGATCCAACTCAAGGAGGAACATAATACTTTTGAAGCCAGCTTCTACGCTAGTGAGAAGAAGGTTTTGGAACTTACCCGCCGACTCCACGAGGAGGAAACCCTCAACACCTACATCGCACCAAAGAGGATGCGCAACGTCTTTTTACCTTGAGAAGTTTTTTTAATATTTGGCCCATGGGGCATTTATGTACTGACAAAATTTCTTCTTATTAATATGACGTGTGTTCTTTTTGTCTGCAACAATTTTGAATTTCTGAATCCTTGAATGCATTACATGAATAAACATATTGTTGTACCCCAAAATTTTCCCTCCCATAATCTTCAAAGTTTTGACAAGAATCATCCACAATTGGTTCAAGTTTACTCAAGGGCCACACAATCAAACCATCCTCCTAAGACAGTCAAACCATCCTCCTAAGACAGTCAAACTAGGGTTTTGGTTCTTGCAAGGAAGTTGAAGTTTTCAAGAGCTCAATCAAGTCTCCTATGCCTATAAACATTGTCAAGTACCTACATGTCAAGTTTCAAGGCTCACAAGGTCAAGTTGCACAGTCAAAAACCCTAGTTGCTCAACAGTCAACTGTAGGGGCAAAATGGTCATTTGGCTGTCAAAAGTCAAAAATTTTGGTCAACATCTTATTTTGAGGCCACAAACATCATTTGATCAATGCTTGATCATGATTCTCAAAAGTATGGCTCAAAAAGTCTCAAGATGCAAAAGTTTCTATTTTTGGACAGTTGAAAAGTCAACTGTAACTTGACCAAGGCATAACTTTTTCATGGTTCATCAGAAAAATCCCATCCAATGCTCATCTTGAAGGGGAAGACATTTCCTACAACTCATATTCACACTCCAAGTCCAAGAAATGCTCTCACAAAAAGTTATCAATTTCAACATTATAGGTCATTTTCAAAAGTCAACAAAAAGGGACTTTAAGTCAAAGACCATAACTTGAGATTGGTAAATCAAAATGACATGGGACCAAAGACATTGGTTAGAGGACTTCAAGACCCTTATAAAATGTCCAAGAACATGATCAAAGCTTAAAAATTGAGCAAGATATGCATTGGAGAAGTTGGGAAATTTTTGTGAAATGGCCAAAATCATTTATCCTTGAAATTTCATTTTTTGACAAAAGGGCCCCACTTTTTCCACTTGAATTAACTTGGCCATGCTTCCCACGTGTCCCACCTTTTATTTCAATTTTTAAAATTAATTTTTTCATTTTTAATTGATTTTATTGGATTTAATTAATTTTAAATCTTTTAAAATCAAAGAAAAATCAAGAAGTTTAATAAAGGGAGATATTTGGTCTTAACTAGCTCTGAATCATCATTATGCCACATCCCAATTTCGTTTCAAGGCCAAATGGAGCAAGAATTCAAAAAAATGGTTCAAAAATGGAAGTTTGTTAATGGAGGTTTATGGAGAATCTTGAACATGAAGGCAAGGCTTTATGAGGCTATAAATTTGATCAAAACATGTTACATAAGACCGATGCAAGTGATCAGAAGCAAGATTGAGACCTAAGCTGCGCCCAAAGCACATAAACAAACTCACATTTTTTGCCAAAATTTTGAAAACTGAAAACTGCCTTAGAGCATTTGTTGAGTCCCCATTCTGATCCAAACACCTTCCTGAGGTCCCAAGGAAACTCTAGCGATCAAAACCACACTCAAACGTGCAAGGAATCAGTCCCACAAAGCTACACGGTTTGTATTTTTTTCCAGAAATGCATAACACAATTCATCCATTTTCATTGATTTTTTCTTGCCTGATTTATACTAATGAGGTTTCTCTGAAGCTTTTGGTGCCATCCAATTAAGTTATAGGCATCTGAATCCGAATCTACCATGAACAAAAACTAGGGTTCATGAAATTCCAAATTGGGGCTTTAGGTATACGTTAAAATTGGACTCTAAAACCAGTAGGAACAGGATCGTGGCAACATGAGGATTCCAAATCAATGGTCGCGCCCAATTTATGATTGAGCACGGCCTATTCGCTATTTTTGAAAAGCTTGTGTTTTAGGGGGGGTTCAAAACCCCCGCTATCCCTTTTTTACAGGTCCATTCGGAGAAGACGACTGCGTGGCATGATGGGAGTGGCTGGTTTGAATCCAGCGCCTTTTTTTATTTTATAACAACTAATGTCCATTTTATTTTATATTATTTGTTTTCTAACTCACGTACAAAACGCACAACTGGCTCACTTGGCAAAGCATCACCTTGGCAAACGCAGGGACCTGGGTTCGAATCCCAGGTCCCCTCACATTACTTCTATTATTTTGTTTGACTTGTTCCCATGCAGTTTCCATCCTAATGACCACCATACATCCAACGCCTCTGCTTGCCATGTGTCTCCAATGATCCATCCAGTGGCCAGGAACCAGGAGTCCATGGAATACTCCAGTCAACGCGTAGGCATGTGATCCTAAAAGTCAGCAAGGGGCCTCATTCAAATGGGCCTGATTCATCAAATCCACCTCCTCATTTGGGGTCAACACCCCACACAGTTTGCTTTTTTTATTTCCTTTCTTTTCATTCTTTTTTTTTTATTTTGTTTTTATTATTTCTAATTAATTCATCAAAACAATTTTTTTCATAAAACAAAAAAAATCAGAAAATCATAAAAAACAAAAAATATGTTTTATTTTAATTTAATTCATCAACCTTTTTTTTTGTAAACAAATTCATTAATTAATTTAGTGTTAATCTTAGGTTGTTGATTTTAATGTATTTTTTTAATAGCTGAAAAATATAAAAAAATAGGTCTTTAGCACTTTTTTATCTTTTTTTTTAATTAAATATTTTTATTTTCTTATTATAATTATTATTAACCATTAATTAATTTTGTAAATACTTATAATTAATGAATTAGGTTTAAATTGGGTTTAACTTAGATTTTTTTTTTTAATAAATTAAAAAAAACAATTAGAACTAGAATTATTTGACTTTTAAATTCCAAATTTAATTTTCTTTAATGTCATAAATACAAAAACATAAAAAAATAAGTCATTTCCTTTATTTAACTTAATTATTTTAATAATTTTATTTTAATTCCTTTAAAGGGTCCAACGCCCTCGCATTCGATTATATTTTCTTTTCGCGCGTTTTATTTATTTCTCTTTTGTAAATATAATGTACTTGCTCCAAAGCCCTGTAATAGTTAATTAGGCATTTATTTTCTGCATTTTATTTTAAATCGGGTCTGGATTAATTTGGCGATGTAGACCCGCGCCTTTGTAATAGCGTAGGACCTTTATCTTTTCCGCACTTTAAATTCCCGCACCTTTAACTGTTAAACAATTTGCATGAAAGAATGAATGTCAAAAATAAAAGCAACGCGTAGATCACCAATGCATGAACAAGACAAATATAAACTGAAAATGACACACAATTCACACACGACTCCTAGGGTACGCCTCACTGTTGCCTTGCCTCTCGAAAAGTGGTCATCGAGTATAGGACGTCTTAGTAAGTCCTTATGTCCATGAACATGGCATAAGGGTAGCTTCTAAGGTATCCTACTGTTGCTCTGGTGATCACACTGTTGCCTTGCCCCATCGAAACGTGGTCGTCGAGTACAGGACGTCTTAGTGAGTCCTTATGTTCCATTGATCTAGTTGCCTCGAAACGGTTGCCTCGAAACAAGTTGCCTCGAAACGGTTGCCTCGGAATAAAAAGATCAATGGCATAAGGGTAGCTTCTAAGGTATCTTACTATTGCTCGGTGACCACACTGTCCCTAACCCTCGAATTGACCCGAACACCTCCAACGGTGGTGCTGCCTACCTCTCAATGGTGGGATGGCACTACCTTAAGGACATTTACACAGACTAATTCTTTAGGGTAGGTAGATGACTCGTAGATACTTGCTCTAATTCAAAACAAATCAAAAACTTCTTTTCACACCGACACTTTGCAAAAAGCTTTCAAAAACAACTTTTCAAACACTCTTGAGGACTGATACAAGAGTCGATCTGAAATTTTAAACGAAACTTTTTCAAACCCACTCACCTTGAAAAGCAAACAAACATTTTGAAAACACAAATGAGCAAGTATCTAAGAGCCCATGGATAACCATGGATAGAAAGGGTGCTAACACCTTCCCTTTCTATAAATCTACCTCCCGAACCGAGAACTAATCTCAATAAGGAATTTTTCTGTGCTTTTGTCCTTTCCATGTTTGGAGAAAATAAAAGACGGTGGCGACTCTTGCTTCCGCGACATTTCGCGAAACCAGCTAAAAAACAGTCAGTTCCAGATCCACCGATCACAGAACTGGCGACTCTGCTGGGGAGAACTTTTAAAGTGAGGTGTACCTTAGGACTAAGATCACTGTGTTTTCAATTGCTTTGACTTGTTTGCTTTAAATTGTGGGACTGTCTTGGGAGTTCTATAGATCCTAACCCGGATCTGGGGATACCTTCTTAGAAAGTAGCAACAAGGCTGTGAGGGAACTGTGCGGGGTATACCGACATGATTGAAGCAGTCTGCTATGTTGATGTGGCACTTTGGTGTGTACCGGTAACCCTTGAGTCAATCAAGGAGAGTACGGGGCCTCCGCGTGGTGTCGTGAAGCATCAACAGACCTTAGGAACCTTAATTGAACCATCTTGGCCTCTTTAGGGTAGTGAGATAACTACTTTGGTGTACTCCGAAGTCGGTTGATACTCGATACTACACTCAATTGAGGGTTGTTTTCTTGGGATATTTTGATCGCCAGTCAGTGGCTAAATCGAAACGATGAACAATGAAAGCAATCCAATGATATTGAGATCCTTAGAACCCGGTTACTTTGTTAGGACAGGTTTGAGCCCACCAACTTCAAGAGGGTAATACCCCTAACCCCATGCTTGCCTAAACTCTAAGGGCTTGTCTTGTGTGACTTGTGTGCCTTACATGTTTGCCTTTGTAAATATTTGTGGTGTGTTTAATCATAGCATCATAACATCATACAGCATCATATACATCCACTAACCATTTCAGGGGTTCGAATCTTCATCTTTGTTCTTGTTTTGTAGGACATGGAAACTATCCGCAGAAAGACAATTCAGATCAACCTTGTAAGGGTCCCTCCTCAGCTTAAGGAGCTTACATCCAGGATTCCCGAGAACTGGTCATTCAGTGAAAGGCATGGTAGACTCATCAGCCTGGTCAATACCAATATTGAGGAAGAGATGGTAAAGGTCCTCTTCCAGTTCTTTGACCCTCTGCATCACTGTTTTACTTTCCCGGATTATCAGCTGATGCCTACTTTAGAAGAGTTTTCCCAGCTTCTGAAGATTCCCATTCTCAATCAACTACCCTACAACGGTACAGAAAGGGAACCAAAACTTGAAGAAGTAGCTAAAGCATTGTGCCTACAACCATCTGACATCAAGGGGCATTGGGAAGCCAGAAATGGTATCAAAGGGTTCTTGGCAAAGTTTCTGTTTGAGAAGGCCCAAGAGTGTTGGAATTCCATTGACCTACAAGCCTTTGAAGAAGTTGTAGCCCTCCTTGTCTATGGGTTGGTGTTGTTCCCTAAGCCAGATCAGCTTATAGATATCAGTGCTGTCAAGGTCTTCATGTCCAGGAATCCTATACCTACGTTGCTAGGGGACATCCTTCACTCATGTTACACTCGAACCATGAGAAAAAGGGGTGTTCTTATGTGCTGCACTCCTCTCCTGGGAAGGTGGTTTATTTCGCACCTTCCACAATCAGTTTTAAAGAACGAGCGGGGTTTGAGGTGGTCACAACGATTGATGACTCTTACACATGCGGATATACATTGGTGTTCTCGGTCCAGAGAAGATGTCACTATCATTGATCGTTGTGGGGAGTACCCTAATGTTCCTTTACTTGGAATCAGAGGAGGTATTACTTACAACCCATGCTTGGCTTGGAGACAGTTTGGTTATGCTCGGAGGGATGGCCCTCATGAGATGTTAATTCCTGACATAGTTTTTGACTTCGACAACGATGCACAAAGACTTCGCCAGAAATTTATCAGAGCTTGGAGGATGCCCAACAAGATAGACAGCAAGACCCTGGGGCACAGGAACTCCATCCCATTGGAGCCTTATCTCAAGTGGGTACGAGCCCGCTCCCAGAAGCTGGTGATGCCATATCTTCATGTTCTCCCCGTGATCAAAGAGCCAGACTTGGAAGGAGAGGTGTCCTACACCATTCAACACCCTGACATGCCCACGTCCTGGGAAGAAATGCAGAAGAGCTGGACCCAGCTTAAGGAAGAACGGAATTCTCTGGAGACCAGTCTACATGCTAGTGAGAAGAAGGTCCTGGAGCTCACCCGCCTACTGCACGAGGAAAGGAATCTCAATACCTATATTTCTCCGAAGAGGATGTGTAGTGTCTTTTGGGATTGATCTGCTTTGTAATATTTGCCCATGAGGCTTTGATGTATCAAACAATTATTTCCTTAATGATAACGTGTGTTCCTTTTTGTCTACAACAAATTTGAATTTTCGAACCCTTGAATGCATTGCATAAACACATATCATTCATCATGTGCATCACATGTACTCTTCTTTTCAGGTTGCTTACTGTTCTTCGCTGTTTATTTCAGCATCATGAACCCTGAATCATCTACCGAGCTGACTATCAAGGCCCTTCAGGCGCAGAACGCATAATTTCAGGAGCTGATCATGGGTTTGGCTCAAGGTCAAAAGGAGCTGAAGGCTATGCTCCTGAAGAAGAATAAGAAGAAGAAGAGGATTGTGCTATTTAACACTGGGCGCAGACTCGGGAACACTTCGCAAAATGAAGCTGAGAGGACTACTCCATCTGTGGGGGAAGGTAGTCACCAAGAAAGGGAGGTCCCTACTCCTGTGGTCTCTGATACTGAAACAGACTTCAACGACGAACAGTACCCTCCTGCTGAGGACCGGTACAAGCAACTGGAGGACAGATTAAATGCTATGGAAATTCAGCGGGTGCCTGGACTGGATTTCGGAGACTTGGGGTTATCTACTGGGGTGGTGATCCCGCACAAGTTCAAGGCGCCTGCCTTTGTGAAGTATGACGGGGCTTCCTGTCCCAAGATGCACCTCTATTCTTATGTAAGGAAGATCCAGCCTTACACAGCAGACAGGAACTTATGGATCCACTTCTTCCAGGAGAGTCTTTCAAGGACTCACCTCGAATGGTTCTATCAGCTGGATGGAACCAACATTCGTAACTGGGAGGATCTGGCCACTGCTTTTTACAAGCAGTATCAATATAATTCCGACCTCGCTCCTACGCGTACCCAACTCCAGGGTATGTCGTTAGGATCGGGTGAAGGTTTTAAGGAGTACGCACAGAAATGGAGAGATCTGGCTGGCAGGGTGCAGCCACCATTGACGGACTGAGAGCTGGTGGATATGTTTTTGGGGACCCTATCTGGGCCATTTTTCAATCATCTCATTGGTAACTCCTCTGCTGGGTTTACTGATCTGATCCTGAATGGTGAAAGGATCGAGGCTGGTATAAAATCGGGGAAGATACAGAAGGTTGCCTCCTCCAATGCTGAAAAGAAGCCCTTCAAGAAGGAGGCAAGTGCTGTGTATGGTCCAAGAAGGCAAGACAAACCTGAACGCCGCCAAGCTGTCAACGCGTTGGTAATCTCTAAGCCTGCTACTGCTCCACAACAGTACAACCTACCAAGAGCTGAGAGGCCTAAACGGCAGTATACTCGACTCAGCATGACTCTCTCTCAGATCCTGCCGCAACTGTTATCAGCCAGCTTGGTGACTGTTAGAGAGGCCCCGAAGGTTGTAAATACTACATCCCCCAGGTTCAACCCCAACGCCCGTTGCGCTTATCACTCTGATAGCCCGGGGCATAACACAGATGACTGTTGGGCCCTAAAGAATAAGGTTCAGGACCTTATTGATGCAAAGGAGATACAGTTTGAGGCGCCCGAGAGGCCAAATGTTGTTACCGCTCCCATGCCCCAGCATGGAGTGAATGCTGTTGAGGAGGATTTGTATGTAGCTTCGGTGGATGATGTTGCTACTCCGATGCTGACGGTCAAGAGGAACCTGTTGCTAGCCGGTTTATTTCCGGGATGTAGCAAAGGTTGCCCTCTATGTGTTGCTTCCCCTGTCGGTTGTTCTTTGCTGAAATCAGGCGTCCAAAACCTGATGGATAGTAAAGAGATTTTGTTCAGAAAGATTGCTGTTCCTGCTGCCCCTGTTGAAGAAGTTTCAATTGTTACCATTTTCAACAACCCTTCCAAGGCTCCTTCAAAGAAGCCTGTCCAAATTTTGCCTGTTCACAAGATTGCTCCCATCACTATTACTGTCTCGGGGCCCATCCCCTACAAGTCTGATAAGGCTGTCTCGTGGCACTATGGGGCATATGTTTATGTTCTGGGTGTGAAACAAGAGTTCAACACTAATACTGGTCTCACCAACATCACTGGGCCTGCTAAGGTCACTCGTAGTGGAAGACTGTTCTCACCAGACATTGCTCCTCCGGTAATTCAGAGGCCTTTGATCATCACACCTGCCAGTGTGTCTGTCTCTTCCCCTGACCAAGTTTCCACCCCTGCTGCCGAGTCATCTGATGCTCGGGGCAAGGGGATTGCTGCTGATGTGCCTGCCCGGACGGAGGCACCAAAGACCATTGTTGAGGCTTCCAAGCAGGAGATGGAAGAGATCCTCAAAATAATAAAGAAAAGTGATTTCAACATTGTCGAACAGCTGGGGCACACCCCCTCCAAAATCTCCATGATGTCACTGCTACTGTGTTCAGAGGCCCACGCCAAGGCCCTGATTGCCTTCTTAAAAACAGCCCACGTACCCCAAGAGACGTCTGCTGATCAGTTCACCGACTGCGTGGCCAACCTAACTGCTGATAATGGTCTGGGTTTCTCTGATGCCGATCTGACAGCCAAAGGGAAGAACCATAATAATGCTCTGCATGTCTCCATTGAGTGCAGGGGCACTACTCTCGCTCATGTGCTGGTTGACACGGGTTCTTCATTAAACGTGCTACCCAAGAAGGCTCTAGACAGGCTAGACTGTGAGGGTCTGGAGCTCAAACCAAGTAACATTATTGTCCGGGCCTTTGACGGGTCCAAAAGAATGGTACATGGTGAGGTTGACATCCCAATCAGGGTTGGGTCACAGGTCTTTGATTCAAAATTCTATGTGATGGACATCTGTCCATCCTATTCTTGTTTGCTGGGTCGCCCGTGGATCCACAAGGCTGGAGCTGTGACCTCCACGTTGCATCAGAAGCTCAAGTACCCGGTCAGGGGGAAGATTGTAACAGTGCAAGGGGAAGAGGAATACATGGTCAGCCACCTCAACTCCTTCAGGTACGTGGAAATGGATGGGGAGTTCATTAAGACCCCCTTTCAACACTTTGAGGAGGTGCCACAAACTTTGGCAGCAGCAGAAGCAATGGGTGAAGAGGTTTCTCCTTTGAAGATGGCCTCCTTAAAGGACGTCCGGGCTGTGATTGAAATAGGTGAATGTGCAAACTGGGGCAAGCTCCCTGATTTTACCCCTAAAACTAACAAGTTTGGGCTGGGTTTCACTGCAGAGGCTCAGAAGGCTGTGCGCAAGGCGAGAATTGGAAGACCTTCTGTGCTCATCACCCACTCAGGAGTGAATGCTATTGGAGAGGAAGACGAAGTCGAAGAGTCAGAGTTTGATAGCTGGATCTACCCAACGACTGACGGTGGATTGACCAATTGGACTGCTAAAGACTTTACACCCATAACTTTTGTCACCCAGTAATGAACTTCTTTGTTTCGGATTTGTAATAAATAATAATTTGAAACTGTATGGCCCGGTGTCTTACCCGGGGCACCGTGGTCTTATTTATGAGGGCTTTTGTTTGTCACTGTCATATATCATGAATAAAAGCATTGGACATTTTTCACATTTCAAATCTTGCGCTCCTTTTCTTTCCTTTCTTTATATATTGCAAAACAGCTGTATTTACACACACTCACTCATACAGGTTTCAATCCACTCTGGATCTCACTGGTAACGACTCTGCTACTGCCAGTTATGACTTCGAAAATCCGATCAACTTAGCCGAAGACGAAGGTGAAGATGATTGCGAAGTGCCTGGCGAGCTTGCAAAACTGTTACTCTAGGAAGAGAGGGCAATTCAACCACATGAAGAGCCAGTGGAGACAATAAATCTGGGTACTGAGACCGACCGTAAGGAAGTCAAGATTGGCGCCAACCTAGAGCTCAGCGTGAAGCAACGGTTAACCCAGATGTTACAGGATTATGTGGAGATCTTTTCCTGGTCCTACGAAGACATGCCCGGGTTGGATACCGACATTGTGGTCCATCACTTGCCTACTAAGGAAGACTGCCCTCCGGTTAAGCAAAAGGTCCGCCGTATGCGTCCAGAGATGTCTGAAAAGATCAAAGCCGAGGTTATGAAACAGTTTGATGCCGGGTTTCTTGCAGTGACTTCTTACCCTCAGTGGGTTGCTAATGTGGTGCCGGTACCAAAGAAAGATGGTAAAGTCAGAATGTGTGTTGACTACAGAGATCTGAACAGGGCCAGCCCCAAAGATGACTTTCCCCTACCTCACATTGATGTCCTTGTTGACAATACAGCCCAGCATAAGGTGTTCTCCTTCATGGATGGCTTCTCAGGTTAAAATCAAATCAAGATGGCTCCTGAAGACATGGAAAAGACTACCTTTGTTACTCAGTGGGGCACCTTCTGCTACAAGGTCATGCCTTTTGGACTGAAAAATGCTGGGGCAACCTACCAACGTGCCATGGTTGCTTTGTTCGATGACATGATCCATCATGAGATTGAAGTGTATGTTGACGACATGATTGCAAGGTCCCAAACTGAGGAGGAACACCTTGACCATCTGCAGAAACTGTTTGACCGTCTGAAACTGTACAAGCTGAGGTTGAACCCGAACAAGTGCACCTTCGGAGTTAGATCTGGAAAGCTGCTAGGCTTCGTTGTAAGTGATAAGGGTATTCAAGTGGACCCTGCCAAGGTTAAAGCTATTCAAGAGATGCCAGCTCCTAAGACAGAGAAAGAGGTCAGAGGCTTTCTAGGATGCCTGAAATACATTGCTCGATTCATCTCGCACCTAACTGCTACCTGTGAGCCAATCTTCAAGCTGCTGAAGAAAGATCAGGTAGTACGTTGGAATGATGAATGTTAGGCTGCTTTTGACAGAATCAAGGAGTATCTCCAAGAACCACCCATCCTTATGCCACCGGTTGAAGGGAGACCTCTAATATTATACCTGACAGTACTTGATAACTCAATGGGGTGTGTGCTGGGGCAGCATGACGAGTCTGGCCGAAAAGAGCACGCCATTTATTACCTTAGCAAAAAGTTTACCGACTGTGAGACCTGATACTCACTGCTCGAGAAAACTTGTTGCGCTTTGGTATGGGCTGCTCGCCAGCTGAGACAGTATATGCTGACTCACACTACCTTGTTGATTTCAAAGATGGATCCGATAAAGTACATATTTGAAAAGCCTGCTCTGTCTGGGAGAATAGCAAGATGGCAAATGATCTTGACAGAATACGACATCCAGTACACGACCCAGAAAGCCATCAAAGGGAGTGTATTGGCAGACCACTTGGCACATCAGGCAGTAGACGACTATCAGTCAATGAACTTCGAATTTCCTGACGAGAGCATCATGATAGTGACTGATTGTGAAGTACCTGGACCGGATGAAGGACCTGAGGAAGGATCCCGATGGTCTATGCACTTTGACGGAGCCTCCAATGCTTTGGGTAACGGTATCAGCGCTGTGATCATATCCCCTCAAGGAACTCATACTCCACTCACTGCCCGGCTATGTTTCAACTGCACCAACAACATGGCGGAATATGAGGCGTGCATCATGGGACTCAAAGCTGCAATTGACTTAAGGATCAAGTTTCTGAGTGTCTTCGGAGATTCCGCTCTCGTGATCAATCAGATCAAAGGCGAGTGGGATACGAAACATCCGAATCTTATTCCTTACAGAGAATGTGTGTTGACCTTGATCCCCCATTTCACAGAGATAACTTTTGAACATTTCCCAAGAGAAGAAAACTAGTTGGAGAACGCGTTAGCTACGATGTCTTCTATGTTCAAGGTCAAATGGGACAACGAGGCTCCCCGGGTCATCATCTGGAAACTGGACGAACCGGTATACTATTGTGATCTTGAAACTGAGTTGGTGACTGAGAAACCTTGGTACCATGAGGTGAAGAGATTTTTGGAAGCTCAGGAGTATCCTGAAGGTGCATCTGTCAACGATAAGAAGTTTCTGAGAAGATTCGCAGCAAAGTTCTTCCTTAGCAACGACGTTCTGTACAAGCGAAACCATGATTCGACCTTACTGCGTTGTGTGGACAAGACTGAAGCAGAAAGGATCATGGAAGAGCTACATGAAGGGACCTTCGGGACACATTCCAGTGGACACACTATGGCTAAGAAGATCCTTCGGGCAGGGTATTTCTGGTCCACAATGGAAGCTGATTGTTACCAACATTCTCGGACGTGTCACAAATGCCAGATTTATGTAGACAAGGTGCATGTTCCTCCAGTTCCTCTGAATGTCCTGACTGCACCTTGGCCTTTTGCAATGTGGGGCATAGATATGATCGGTGAGATCAGACCTACGGCATCTAACGGGCATCGCTTCATCCTTGTAGCGATTGATTACTTTACAAAGTGGGTTGAAGCAGCTTCTTATGCTACTGTAACCAAGAATGTTGTGGCACGGTTCATTCGACATAACCTGATCTGTCGATACGGCGTCCCAGAAAGAATCATTACGGACAACGGTACCAATATCAATAACAAGATGATCACTGAGCTCTGCGAGCAGTTCAAGATACAGCACCACAACTCTTCTCCTTACCGGCCGAAGATGAATGGGGCTGTAGAAGCAGCAAATAAGAACATTAAGAAAATCGTGCAGAAGATGACAGTGACTTATAAAGATTGGCACGAGATGTTACCGTTTGCTTTACATGGGTACCGTACCTCAGCAAGGACGTCAACCGGGGCAACTCCTTTCTCCTTGGTCTACGGTATGGAGGCAGTCTTACCGATCGAAGTGCAGATACCCTCTCTCTGGATAATGAAGGATGCAGATCTGAGCGAAGATGATTGGATCCAGACACGACTTGATCAGCTAAACCTAATTGACAAAAAGAGACTTGCTGCTATTTGTCATGGTCAGGCGTATCAAAAGCGGATGATCAGGGCATTTAACAAAAAGGTCAGACCACAAGAGTATCAAGTTGGGGATCTGGTAATCAAGCGCATCATCCTTCCTCAGAGTGATCCAAGGGGCAAATGGACCCCTACGTACGAAGGGCCATTTATGGTTAAACATGTGTTCTCAGGAGGAGCCATGATTCTAACCAACATGGATGGTGACGACCTTCCTCACCCCACCAATGCAGACATAGTAAAAAGATACTACGCATGAAAAGAGACCCGCTAGGTTGACATACCTAGGCAAAAATTAGGGCTTCCCGGCGAACCAAAAGGGTTCGGGCAAAATGAAGGGATGAAATGAAAAAAAATCTGTACACCCGGCAAGTCGAAAACCTGAAAAGGCGACTTGGGAAAAAATGGGTATCCCGGTGGACTGAAAACCCGAAAGGGCGGTCCAGGCAAAAGTTAGGGATAAAGCGTAATACTATGTCTCGTTGGATCACCTTGCATCCAGAATCTGGTATCTACTGCGAGTTCAGACGGCATCGATCAATCAGCTTCATCTTCAACTAAGATCATCAAGTGATGAGACGCTCGAAGATATAAGGGCGATAGCAGAGTTGGAACCCAGTGGGATTATTCTTTTCACACAGCTGTTTTATTTTCCTTTGTAAAAATTTATATAAACTCTTATCCGGCGGCGTTCTCTTACTAGGACGTCAGCCTCTTGTACATAAACGCCTATTCACAAGCAAATTCAAAAAAATCAATACAAATACACTTTTCAGTTAAAATTTCCAATTGTTTTCCTTTTCTGTTTTGTTTTGCGAAGAACGTCCAAGGTTCAATTTGTGATATATGCATTGACAATAATTTGCTAACTCATGAATATTTGCATACGAAATAAAGGATTAGTTGCAGGTAACATTATAAACAGGGGCAATAATGTTTGTATAAGCAATCTAATTGTTCTGTCCACCAAGGTACCAAGGTAGGTTCAGCTGAAGAACATAAACCAGTATATCTTAATTCCGCAGAGAGTGAGTCAGCAAGTCAATGCACTCTCTCCAAGCAAAGTTACAGTCGACCTTAAGGAAGTTGGGTATCCTCCAGCAGTTCTCAACACTCCTCAGCACAATATACAGGCATTCTTAACAAGCATCCCCGGCAGTCTTGACCTAAAGATTGTTCCCCCGGCGGTATATCAAACATTCAACGGAGTCACTTCCCCAATATAGTCCAAAATTCCCCCAGGAGAATCCAATCCAGTTTCCCCAGGGAAGTTGGAATCCATCTCCCCAAGCAGTAAGCTTATCCCCAGTAGATTCTGGAAGCTTATCCCCTACGAAGCACGAACGCGTCTCCCGGCTTTATTCAAAGGTTATGCTCCACCAGAGCTTATAACTGGGTTATCCTCAGCCAAAAGCCACAGAAAGATCGTCCTCGGCAAAGTCTTCTTATCCCCAGTGGAGTCTATTAAAACTTCCAAGATAACGACGGTATCCCCAGCGAAGTTACTACCAACATCTCAACAATGTACCTCTCTTCCCACAGAGTATTGTTCCCCAGCAAGATCGCTAGAATAATTTTCCCCCCCGCAGAGTAATCTATTCGTCAAGTTTATCCCCCAACGGATTTATCTTCTCCTACCGGTATTCTTGCAACCATCACTCCCCAGTGGAAACAGAGAATGCTATTCACATCAGCCCAGGATTTGACTTCCCGGCATCCGTCAAGGATTTATTTTCCTAAGACGAAAACATACATTCATAAACAACACATCTTCATACATTATAGCATGCATATACGCATCATGAACATACAATCTCATTCATTCTGAGAGCATCTCGCAGATCATACATCATGACATCACATACAACTAACGTTTTGTCTTTTCAGGACAAAGGTTAATGCAAAGATAATTGCTATCAACTGTCGTGATTCCAGATCCGATTCCTGTATCTTGCCAGGGAGTATCTATTGACGACTACAGTACCAAACTCGATTCCTGTATCTTGACAGGGCACGTCTGAAAAGTTCGAAGATCCGATTCCTGTATCTTGCCAGGGAGTATCTGTTGACGACTACAGTACCAGACTCGATTCCTGTATCTTGACAGGGCACGTCTGAAGAGTTCAAATATCCGATTCCTGTATCTTGCCAGGGAGTATCTGTTAACGACTACAGTACTAGACTCGATTCCTGTATCTTGACAGGGCACATCTGAAGAGTTCGAAGATCCGATTCCTGTATCTTGCCAGGGAGTATCTGTTGACGACTACAGTACCAGACTCGATTCCTGTATCTTGACAGGGCACGTCTGAAGAGTTCGAAGATCCGATTCCTGTATCTTGCCAGGGAGTATCTGTTGACGACTACAGTACCAGACTCGATTCCTGTATCTTGACATGGCACGTCTGAAGAGTTCGAAGATCCGATTCCTGTATCTTGCCAGGGAGTATATGTTGACGACTACAGTACCAGACTCGATTCCTGTATCTTGACAGGGCACGTCTGAAGAGTTCGAAGATCCGATTCCTGTATCTTGCCAGGGAGTATCTGTTGACGACTACAGTACCAGACTCGATTCATGTATCTTGACAGGGCACGTCTGAAGAGTTCGAAGATCCGATTCCTGTATCTTGCCAGGGAGTATCTGTTGACGACTACCGTACCAGACTCGATTCCTGTATCTTGACAAGGCACGTCTGAAGAGTTCGAAGATCCGATTCCTGTATCTTGCCAGGGAGTATGTGTTGACGACTACAGTACCAGACTCGATTCCTGTATCTTGACAGGGCACGTCTGAAGAGTTTGAAGATCCGATTCCTGTATCTTTCCAGGGAGTATCTGTTGACGACTACAGTACCAGACTCGATTCCTGTATCTTGACAGGGCACGTCTGAAGAGTTCGAAGATCCGATTCCTGTATCTTGCCAGGGAGTATCTGTTGACGACTACAGTACCAGACTCGATTCCTGTATCTTGACAGGGCACGTCTGAAGAGTTCGAAGATCCGATTCCTGTATCTTGCCAGGGAGTATCTGTTGATGACTACAGTACCAGACTCGATTCCTATATCTTGACAGGGCAGGTCTGAAGAGTTCGAAGATCCGATTCATGTATCTTGCCAGGGAGTATCTGTTGACGACTACAGTACCAGACTCGATTCCTGTATCTTGACAGGGCACGTCTGAAGAGTTCGAAGATCCGATTCCTGTATCTTGCCAGGGAGTATCTGTTGACGACTACAGTACCAGACTCGATTCCTGTATCTTGACAGGGCACGTCTGAAGAGTTCGAAGATCCGATTCCTGTATCTTTCCAGGGAGTATCTGTTGACGACTACAGTACCAGACTCGATTCCTGTATCTTGACAGGGCACGTCTGAAGAGTTCGAAGATCTGATTCCTGTATCTTGCCAGGGAGTATCTGTTGACGACTACAGTACTAGACTCGATTTCTGTATCTTGACAGGGCACATCTGAAGAGTTCGAAGATCTGATTCCTGTATCCAGCCAGGGCACGTCTACATAAAGAGTTTGAAAGTCAACTCCTGTAACAGACCCGGTAATTTTCTTTCTTTCTCAGATAAGCAAGTTCTCGCTAAGGAATCTCTTACGCGATCGACACCTCCAGATGGCATCTATAAGCCCATACTCCTATCTGCCACCTCTCCAAATGGCATCTGTAAGCCCATTCCCTCTATCACACTGCTGATACTCTGCTATGCGAGTGCAAATTTCTGGGCACTCTAGTGTTCAATCATCTTCTACCTTCGGATCACGAAAGGCACACAAGCCAATCTACATCCTCAGGTCTAAGAAGATTGAACAGGGGCAACTGTTGTACCCCAAAATTTGCCCTCCCATAATCTTCAAAGTTTTGACAAGAATCATCCACAATTGGTTCAAGTTTACTCAAGGGCCACACAGTCAAACCATCCTCCTAAGACAATCAAACTAGGGTTTTGGTTCTTGCAAGGAAGTTGAAGTTTTCAAGAGCTCAATCAAGTCTCTTATGCCTATAAACATTGTCAAGTACCTACATGTCAAGTTTCAAGGCTCACAAGGTCAAGTTGCACAGTCAAAAACCCTAATTGCTCAACAGTCAACTGTAGGGGCAAAATGGTCATTTGGCAGTCAAAAGTCAAAATTTTTGGTCAACATCTTATTTTGAGGCCACAAACATCATTTGATCAATTCTTGATCATGATTCTCAAAAGTATGGCTCAAAAAGTCTCAAGATGCAAAAGTTTCTATTTTTGGACAGCTGAAAAGTCAACTGTAACTTGACCAAGGCATAACTTTTTCATGGTTCATCAGAAAAATCCCATCCAATGCTCATTCTGAAGGGGAAGACATTTCCTACAACTCATCTTCACACTCCAAGTCCAAGAAATGCTCTCACAAAAAGTTATTAATTTCAACATTATAGGTCATTTTCAAAAGTCAACAAAAAGGGACTTTAAGTCAAAGACCATAACATGAGATTGGTAAATCAAAATGACATGGGACCAAAGACATTGGTTTGAGGACTTCAATACCTTTCTAAAATGTCCAAGAACATGATCAAAGCTTAAACATTGAGCAAGATATGCATTGGAGAAGTTGGGAAAATTTTTGTGAAATGGCCAAAATCATTTATCCTTGAAATTTCATTTTTTGACAAAAGGGCCCCACTTTTTCCACTTGAATTAACTTGGCCATGCTTCCCACGTGTCCCACCACTTATTTCAATTTTTAAAATTAATTTTTTCATTTTTAATTGATTTTATTGGATTTAATTAATTTTAAATCTTTTAAAATCAAAGAAAAATCAAGAAGTTTAATAAAGGGAGATATTTGGTCTTAACTAGCTCTGAATCATCATTATGCCACATCCCAATTTCGTTTCAAGGCCAAATGGAGCAAGAATTCAAAAAAATGGTTCAAAAATGGAAGTTTGTTAATGGAGGTTTATGGAGAATCTTGAACATGAAGGCAAGGCTTTATGAGGCTATAAATTTGATCAAAACATGTTACATAAGACCGATGCAAGTGATCAGAAGCAAGATTGAGACCTAAGCTGCGCCCAAAGCACATAAACAAACTCACATTTTTTGCCAAAATTTTGAAAACTGAAAACTGCCTTAGAGCATTTGTTGAATCCCCATTCTGATCCAAACACCTTCTTGAGGTCCCAAGGACACTCTAGCGATCAAAACCACACTCAAACGTGCAAGGAATCAGTCCCACAAAGCTACACGGTTTGTATTTTTTTTCAGAAATGCATAACATAATTCATCCATTTTCATTGATTTTTTCTTGCCTGATTTATACTAATGAGGTTTCTCTGAAGCTTTTGGTGCCATCAAATTAAGTTATAGGCATCTGAATCCGAATCTACCATGAACAAAAACTAGGGTTCATGAAATTCCAAATTGGGGCTTTAGGTATACGTTAAAATTGGACTCTAAAACCAGTAGGAACAGGATCGTGGCAACATGAGGATTCCAAATCAATGGTCGCGCCCAATTTATGATTGAGCACGGCCTATTCGCTATTTTTGAAAAGCTTGTGTTTTGGGGGGGTTCAAAACCTTCGCTATCCCTTTTTTACAGGTCCATTCGGAGAAGACGACTGCGTGGCATGGTGGGAGTGGCTGGTTTGAATCCAACGCCTTTTTTTATTTTATAACAACTAATGTCCATTTTATTTTATATTATTTGTTTTCTAACTCATGTACAAAACGCGCAACTGGCTCACTTGGCAAAGCATCACCTTGGCAAATGCAGGGACCTGGGTTCGAATCCCAGGTCCCCTCACATTACTTCTATTATTTTGTTTGACTTGTTCCCATGCAGTTTCCATCCTAATGACCACCATACATCCAACGCCTCTGCTTGCCATGTGTCTCCAATGATCCATCCAGTGGCCAGGAACCAGGAGTCCATGGAATACTCCAGTCAACGCGTAGGCATGTGATCCAAAAAGTCAGCAAGGGGCCTCATTCAAATGGGCCTGATTCATCAAATCCACCTCCTCATTTGGGGTCAACACCCCACACAGTTTGCTTTTTTTATTTCCTTTCTTTTCATTCTTTTTATTTATTTTGTTTTTATTATTTCTAATTAATTCATCAAAACAATTTTTTTCATAAAACAAAAAAATCATAAAATCATAAAAAACAAAAAATATGTTTTATTTTAATTTAATTCATCAACCTTTTTTTTTGTAAACAAATTCATTAATTAATTTAGTGTTAATCTTAGGTTGTTGATTTTAATGTATTTTTTTAATAGCTGAAAAATATAAAAAAATAGGTCTTTAGCACTTTTTTATCTTTTTTTTTTAATTAAATATTTTTATTTTCTTATTATAATTATTATTAACCATTAATTAATTTTGTAAATACTTATAATTAATGAATTAGGTTTAAATTGGGTTTAACTTAGATTTTTTTTTTTAATAAATTAAAAAAAAACAATTAGAACTAGAATTATTTGACTTTTAAATTCCAAATTTAATTTTCTTTAATGTCATAAATACAAAAACATAAAAAAAATAAGTCATTTCCTTTATTTAACTTAATTATTTTAATAATTTTATTTTAATTCCTTTAAAGGGTCCAACGCCCTCGCATTCGATTATATTTTCTTTTCGCGCATTTTATTTATTTCTCTTTTGTAAATATAATGTACTTGCTCCAAAGCCCTGTAATAGTTAATTAGGCATTTATTTTCTGCATTTTATTTTAAATCGGGTCTGGATTAATTTGGCGATGTAGACCCGCGCCTTTGTAATAGCGTAGGACCTTTATCTTTTCCGCACTTTAAATTCCCGCACCTTTAACTGTTAAACAATTTGCATGAAATAATGAATGTCAAAAATAAAAGCAACGCGTAGATCACCAATGCATGAACAAGACAAATATAAACTGAAAATGACACACAATTCACACACCACTCCTAGGGTACGCCTCACTATTGCCTTACCCCTCGAAAAGTGGTCATCGAGTATAGGATGTCTTAGTAAGTCCTTATGTCCATGAACATGGCATAAGGGTAGCTTCTAAGGTATCCTACTGTTGCTCTGGTGATCACACTGTTGCCTTGACCCCTCGAAACGTGGTCGTCGAGTACAGGACGTCTTAGTGAGTCCTTATGTTCCATTGATCTAGTTGCCTCGAAACGGTTGCCTCGAAACAAGTTGCCTCGAAACGGTTGCCTCGGAATAAAAAGATCAATGGCATAAGGGTAGCTTCTAAGGTATCTTACTATTGCTCGGTGACCACACTGTCCCTAACCCTCGAATTGACCCGAACACCTCCAACGGTGGTGCTGCCTACCTCTCAATGGTGGGATGGCACTACCTTAAGGACATTTACACAGACTAATTCTTTAGGGTAGGTAGATGACTCGTAGATAATTGCTCTAATTCAAAACAAATCAAAAACTTCTTTTCACACCGACACTTTGCAAAAAGCTTTCAAAAACAACTTTTCAAACACTCTTGAGGACTGATACAAGAGTCGATCTGAAATTTTAAACGAAACTTTTTCAAACCCACTCACCTTGAAAAGCAAACAAACATTTTGAAAACACAAATGAGCAAGTATCTAAGAGCCCATGGATAACCATGGATAGAAAGGGTGCTAACACCTTCCCTTTCTATAAATCTACCTCCCGAACCGAGAACTAATCTCAATAAGGAATTTTTCTGTGCTTTTGTCCTTTCCATGTTTGGAGAAAATAAAAGACGGTGGCGACTCTTGCTTCCGTGACATTTCGCGAAACCAGCTAAAAAACAGTCAGTTCCAGATCCACCGATCACACATATCATTCATCATATGCATAAGCAGGTCTTCACACCAGGTTTCCTTATCTCTGCTGTTTATTTCAGTAAGATGGATCTCGAACAGACGGTCAAAGATCTGCAGGCACAAAACTCACAGTTTCAACAACTCCTAATGACCTTGGCAAAGGGTCAGGAGGATCTAAAAACACTGCTTGGGAACAAAGAGCAAGAGAAAGTGAAAAAGAAGAAGAAAAGAGTCGGGGTAGCTACACTTGGAAGAAGGTTTGAGAATGAAGCTAGAAGAGTTCTTGAATTTCCCTCCGCATCTGAGGAGGAAACCAGTAAGGGAAAAGGAGCTGCACTACCTTCTGAGTCTGAGGCTGAAGAGGAAGAGGTTGAGGAAGATGAAGACTACTCAGAGCAACAACACCCGCCAGCGGACGACAAGTATAAAAACCTGGAAGATAGACTGGCAGCTATGGAGCTGCAAAGGGTTCCGGGGTTAGATTTTGAAGAATTGGGATTGATTGCTGGAATTGTGATCCCTCTAAAGTTTAAGGTGCCAATTTTTGCAAAATATGATGGGCTGTCCTGCCCGAAGATGCACTTGAGGTCATATGTCAGAAAAATTCAACCTCATTCATCCGACAGAAATCTTTGGGTACACTTCTTCCAGGATAGCCTGTCTGGTACACAACTAGATTGGTTTTACAAGCTTGAGAGGTCAGAGGTACATAGTTAGGAGGATTTGGCAGCTGCTTTTTATCGCCAGTATCAATATAACGCTGACTTGGCGCCAACCCGTACTCAGCTATAAAGTATGGGAATGGCCTCAAATGAGGGATTCAAAGAATACGCCCAAAAATGGCGCGACTTGGCCGGAAGAGTGCAGCCACCTCTTTCTGATAGGGAACTAGTTTATATGTTCTTGGGGACCCTATCTGGCCCGTTCTTCAACCATTTGATCGGGAGCTCCTCCGCAGGGTTTACGGAATTGATTCTGACTGGCGAACGGGTGGAAGCTGGTATTAAGAATGGGAAGATTCAAAAGGAGGCCTCTGCATCTACAACTGCTAAGAAATCATTTCCGGTCAAGAAAGAGGCAGCTGTTGTGTACTCTCAGAAGGGTTCAGGAAGAACTGAGCACCGACCGACTATGGGGGCCATGATGATTCAAAATTCATCAAATGATCAGCATTGTAACAATCAATCCAGACCAAATCAGCAACGGGTAGAACGGCCACAACGGCAGTTCACCCGCATCAATATGACGCCTGCACAAGTTCTTCCCCATTTGTTGAAGTTGAATCTAACGGGCTTAAAGGAGGCACCGAAAAACCCTAACACCACATCTCCGTACTATCATGCCAATGCCAAATGTGCCTACCATTCTGATAGCGCTGGACATGACACCAACAATTGTTGGGCGCTAAAGAATAAAATTCAAGACTTGATAGATGCAAAAGAGGTCGAGTTCGATGCTCCGGAGAAGCCGAATGTAATATCTGCGCCGATGCCAAAGCATGGCCATCATGTTCATGCTTTTGAAGAAGATTTGTATGTTTCTGCTGTTGAAGATCTGGTAACCCCACTGTTGACAATCAAGTTAAATCTGTTGAAGGCTGGGATTTTCCCAGGATGTAAAGAAGACTGCTACTGTTGTTCCTGCCTACCAATCGACTGTCCATTGCTGAAGATAGGCATCCAAGGCCTAATGGACAGCCAACAAATTCTTTTTGAAAAGATTCCTGCTATTCCAACTCCTATCAAAGATGTTTCAATAATCACCATTTCCACCAATCTTTCCAAGGTCCCTAAAAAGCCTGTTAAGATTACATCCGCTATGAAGTTTGTTCCTCTGAAAATAACCATGCCTGGGCCTGTCCCCTACATTTCTGACAAATCAATACCATGGAATTACAGTGGAGAAATCTACTACCATGGTGTTAAACAAGTTGAGATAACTGAAGAGAGCTCTGACGAAGAAGATGCCGACATTGGAAACATTTCCGGTACGAGCAAGATTACCCGAAGTGGGAGAATATTTTCTCCAGAGATTGCCCCTCCAAAGGTAATCTTTGGACCCTCAGCTGCTGCCAAAGTTACTCCTGCACCGATAAAACTTTCTGCAAGAACTCCTTTGATTGAAGAAGCTGTTACTCCTGAGGTTGTCCCTCCTAATTCTGCTGATAAGGGGAAAGGGATCCAAGATGAGCTCGTCAGGATGAGGGCTCAGCCATTGGTTATCCCCGAAACCTCTAATAAAGAAATGGAGGAGATTCTGAAAATAATTAAGAAGAGTGATTATGATGTGGTAGAGCAACTGGGGCAAACCCCCTTGAAGATCTCCATGTTAGCATTACTGCTTTGTTCTGAGTCTCACGCCAAAGCATTGATAAGGTTTCTGAAGACAGCCCATGTTCCCCAGGAAGCCTCAGTCGATTAATTCCAGGATTGTGTAGCCAGCCTGACCGTAGAAAACGGTCTAGGATTATCTGATGCTGACCTGACTCCGAAAGGAAGAAAGCAAAATGATGCATTGCATGTGTCAGTTGAATGCCGAGGAACTACTCTTTCCCATGTTTTGGTCGATACTGGCTCTTCTCTGAACATGCTGCCTAAGAAAGCTCTGGATCGGTTAGATTGTGAAGGCTTGAAGCTGAAACCGAGTAATATCATTGTCAGGGCCTTTGACGGGTCTAAAAGAATGGTGCATGGGGAGGTCGACATCCCTATCAAGGTGGGCACTGAAGTATTCCACTCAACTTTCTATGTGATGGACATCCGTCCTTCATACTCTTGCTTGCTAGGGAGACCATGGATACATAATGCTGGGGAAGTCACTTCCTCCCTACATCAGATGCTGAAATACCATGTCAAAGTAAAGATTATAACCGTGCACGGTGAAGAAGAATATATGATCAGTCACCTGAACTCCTTTCGGTATGTGGAAGTGGAGGGCGAGTTCATTGAGACACCGTTCCAACACTTCGAGGAAATTGCTCCCGAGGTTGCTGTAGCAAAGGCAGTAGCTGAGGAACCCAAGCAGGTGACCAGGATGGCATCTCTGAAAGACGCAAAGGCTGCAATAAAGGAGGGAGAGAGCTCAACATGGCGACAGTTGCCTGACATTCCCCACAAAACAGACAAGTTTGGATTAGGATTTACCGCTGCGGGGCAAAAAGCTATGCGTCGCTCAAAAATTGAAAGAACACCCATCAAGATTTCTCCTCATGGAATCAATGCTTTGGAAGAAGAAGACGAAGAGGGTAACATTGAAGATAGGATCTTCCCAACCATCGAAGGAGGACTACGCAACTGGGAGGCGAAAGACTTTGTCCCCATTACTTTCATTAATCAGTAACTTATCTTTCGAACATTTCCTGTTGGTCTGTAATAATTACTTTTAAACAATCTGCACACTACTTTTTCACCTCATGCCTTGCCCAGGGTATATAGGTCCATCTGTAAGGGTTTTGATTCTCTTCATATCCATATGCCATGTTTAATGATTCATTGGACGTTTTTCATTGATAAACTGCTGTGTTCATTTTCTTTCCTTTTGCATTTTTGTTTGTTTAAGGATGGCTATCCCTTACACACACCCACACTCACAAATGCAGGTACCCATCCACTCTGGATTCTATGGGTGACTATTCTGCTATGTCCTTCAATAACTCTGAAGATTTGGTCAATCAGGCTGAGTATGAAGATGACGAAGATTGTGAAGTACCAGGGGAGCTAGCCAGACTTCTACAGCAAGAAGAAAGGGCCATCTTGCCTCATGAAGAGTTGTTGGAAACTGTCAACTTGGGAATAGAGGAAGACCGGAAGGAAGTGCAAGTGGGTGCCAATCTGGAACCAAGTGTCAAGGAGCGTTTGGTACAGCTGTTAAATGAATACGTTGAAATCTTCGCCTGGTCTTATGAAGACATCCCGGGTTTAGACACTGATATCGTGGTTCACCATCTCCCTACAAGAGAGGATTGTCCCCGGATCAAGCAAAAAGTCCGCCGAATGAGGCCCGACATGTCTGAGAAGATTAAAGCAGAAGTAATGAAGCAATTCAATGCTGGCTTTCTGGCTGTTACATCCTATCCACAATGGGTTTCTAACATCGTGCCAGTACCTAAAAAGACGGCAAGGTCAGAATGTGTGTGGACTACCGGGAATTGAATAGGGCCAGCCCTAAGGATGATTTTCCGCTACCGCACATCGACATTTTGATTGACAACACAGCTCAGCACAAAGTGTTTTCCTTCATGGATGGATTCTCGGGCTACAACCAGATCAAAATGGCCCCCGAGGACATGGAGAAAACAACTTTTGTTACACAATGGGGTACCTTCTGTTACAAGGTGATGCCGTTCGGACTGAAGAACGCAGGGGAAACTTATCAGCGCGCCATGGTAGCTCTATTTCATGATATGATACATCATGAGATTGAAGTCTACGTAGACGATATGATAGCTCGATCACAAACAGAGGAAGAACACCTTGAACACCTGCAAAAGCTGTTTGCCAGGTTGAAAGAGTACAAACTCAGGCT
The DNA here is from genome assembly GCA_948472305.1 of Vicia faba. Classification (NCBI taxonomy): domain Eukaryota; kingdom Viridiplantae; phylum Streptophyta; class Magnoliopsida; order Fabales; family Fabaceae; genus Vicia; species Vicia faba. The sequence continues at coordinate 842,195,298 of OX451737.1, forward strand.
GAATCCAAGTAAGTGTATTTTTGGAGTTAGGTCTGGTAAACTTCTAGGATTTATTGTCAGCAACAAAGGCATTGAGGTCGATCCAGAAAAAGTGAAAGCAATACAGGAGATGCCTACCCCCCGTACTGAAAAGGAGGTTAGAGGGTTCTTGGGGCGCTTAAACTATATTGCCAGATTCATCTCTCATCTGACTTCTACCTGTGAGCCAATTTTCAAACTATTGAAGAAAGATCAGGTAGTCGAATGGAACTACGATTGCTAAGCTGCTTTTGATAAGATCAAGGAGTATTTGCTAGAACCTCCTATTCTAATTCCACCCGTCGAAGGAAGACCGTTGATCATGTATCTGACCGTCTTGGATAACTCAATGGGGTGTGTTTTGGGCCAGCATGACGAGTCTGGTCGAAAAGAGCATGCTATTTATTACCTTAGCAAAAAGTTTACCGACTGTGAGACCCGCTACTCACTGCTCGAGAAAACTTGCTGCGCTTTGGTATGGGTTGCTCGCCGACTTAGGCAGTATATGCTGACTCATACCACTTTGTTGATTTCCAAAATGGATCTTATCAAGTATATCTTCGAGAAGCCAGCTTTATCTGGAAGAATAGCTAGATGGAAAATGATCCTAACTGAGTACGACATCCAGTACACTACCCAAAAAGCTATAAAGGGGAGTGTACTAGCTGACCATCTAGCTCATCAAGCTATCGAAGATTATCAACCCATGAGATTCGACTTCCCGGACGAGGACATCATGAATTTGGATAACATTAAAGGTAACGGACCGTATGACGGACCTGAAAATGGATCCCAATGGACCCTGTACTTTGATGGTGCTTCAAATGCACTTGGAAACGGTATCGGTGCGGTACTCATTTCCCCGGAAAGTTGTCACACGCCTTTCACGGCCCGACTTTGCTTCAGCTGTACCAACAACATGGTTGAATATGAAGCTTGCATTTTTGGTCTCAAGGCTGCTATTGACCTGGGGATCAAATTGTTGATCGTATTTGGGGACTCGGCTTTGGTTATCAGTCAAATCAAAGGAGAGTGGGATACCAAGCATCCTAATCTTATCCCATACAAAGAACATGTCCTGACATTGTTGCCTCATTTCGAGCAAATCACCTTCGAGCATTTCCCGCGAGAAGAGAATCAGCTAGCAGATGCTCTGGCAACAATGTATTCCATGTTTAAACTCAACAGGGATAACGTGGCTCCCCAAATCACCATCGAGCGAATGGATGAACCTGCACATTGTCATGAGATTAATACCGAAGAAGTAGGGGAACAACCTTGGTTTCACGAAATCAAAAGGTATCTCCAGACTAGAGAATATCCCGACGGAGCTTCCGTAAATGACAAGAAGTTCCTAAGGAAATTTACTGCCAAGTTCTTCCTGAGCAACGACATCCTCTATAAACGCAGCCATGATTGTGTTTTACTCCGATGCGTAGACAAAGCTGAAGCAGAGCTAATCATGACCGAGATACACAGTGGTACATTTGGCACCCACTTGAGCGGGCATACGATGGCTAAGAAGATTCTAAGGGCAGGCTATTACTGGTCTACCATGGAAGCCGATTGCCATCAGCATTCCCGTATTTGCCACAAATGTCAGGTCTATGCTGACAAGATTCATATTCCTCTTGTTCCTCTCAACGTTCTGACAGCTCCTTGGCCATTCGCAATGTGGGCATTGACATGATTGGAGAGATCAAGCCCACAGCGTCCAATGGACATCGCTTCATCCTGGTCGCCATTGACTACTTTACCAAATGGGTCGAAGCAGCTTCCTTCGCCTCTGTTACAAAAAATGTGGTTGCCCGCTTCATCAAGAAAAATCTCATATGCCGGTATGGTGTCCCCGACAGGATCATCACAGACAATGGTACAAATCTGAATAATACTATGATCACCGCTCTATGCGAACCGTTCAAGATTTATCATCACAATTCATCTCCTTATCGGCCGAAGATGAACGGTGCTGTTGAAGCTGCGAACAAAAACATCAAGAAGATCATTCAGAAAATGACAGTCACCTATAAAGACTGGCATGAGATGTTACCGTTTGCTCTGCATGGATACCGTACCACGACACGTACTTCAACCGGGGCAACCCCATTTTCTTTGGTATATGGCATGGAAGCTGTCCTGCCCATGGAAGTTCAGATTCCTTCTTTAAGGATTATGAAGGACGCTGGTTTGAATGAAGACGATTGGATTCAGACCCGACTTGATCAACTTAATTTGATCGACGAAAAGCAACTCGCTGCTGTTTGCCATGGTCAGACGTATCAAAAACGAATGATCAAGGCTTTCAACAAGAAAGTCAGACGTCAAGTATATCAAGTCGGAGATCTCGTAATCAAGCGGATTATCTTACCGTAAATTGATCCCAGGGGCAAATGGACTCCTACATACGAAGGACCATTTGTGATCAAGAGCATATTTTCTGGTGGTGCAATGATTCTGACCACCATGGACGGCGACGATTTGCCGCACCCTGCGAATGCAGACATAGTCAAAAGATACTACGCATAAAATAACCCGACAAGTCGAAAACCCGAAAGGGAGGCTTGGGCAAAAATGGGCATCCCGGTGAACCGAAAACCCGAAAGGGCGGTTTAGGCAAAAATTAGGGATAAAACAAAAAATCTGTACACCCGACAAAGTCGAAAACCCTAAAGGGCGGCTTGGGCAAAAAGGGGTTTCCCGGTGGATTGAAACCCGAAAGGGCGATCCAGGCAAAAGTTAGGGAATTAAAGCGTATGACTATGTTTCGTCGGATCACTTTAAAGAACAATCTCTTCATCAAACAAGCTCCGAGCTTCTGATCAATCCAATCATCGGCGGACGAAGCATTGAATGGACAAGATATTCAGAGTTGTGAAGGCTATAGAAGAATGGGAATCCCATGGAATTGTTACACATAGCCATCTTTCTTTTGTATAAAATTTTTAATTTTTTACGACAACATCCTCTTACTAGGGTGTCTGTCTCCTTTGTACAAAGATACTCATAAAAAGTTAATAGAAATACTTTTCCAAATACAGAGATTTGCTTTGTCTTCCTTTTTCTCTTTTGCACTTATGTTTTATTTGAGAAACATCCAATGTTTTGTTAAATAGGCATATGCATTTGAACATGATCATTTTCCTTACAAACCAAGAAAAGATGATTACTGATAGGTTGAAGGTACAGGTAGATACCTTGACGCCCTTTCAGAAGGAATCCCCAGCAGTTCTAAAACTCAAAATCCAGAACTTAATTCCCCAAACAGAGTTAAACTTCAGGATCCTCAGCAGAAAAGCTTTCTCAAAACTGGCTTCCCCAGCCAGAGAGCCTTCCGAAACTCAAATTCCCCAGAGTTAAGTTTCAATATCCCCAGTGGAGCCTTAAAATCTAAAAACACTATCCCCAATTGAAGTCCAACTATCAATCCCCAGCGGAACCAGACTAGTGAACTTTCTCCCCACAGAGATGCTTCTCACCAGATTGAAGATTCTCAGTCTCACTCCTCCAGTATAAGTCTACCAGGTTCTGGACTTCCCAATAGAGATCATCAGAATTCTCTTGCCCTACCGGTCACCAAGGAATTTCAATCACCAACCGTGGTCCTAAGATCCCTCAACGATTAAAGATTTTGCATTCCCCAAGCAGATTGAAGACTCTCATTCTCAGTTCCTCACAGGATATTCATATATTCCCCAGTGAAGATCTCCTCAGGACAGGAATTCCCCAGTAGATTGGCATACAAACCCAAGTTCCTGATTCTCCAGCAGTAGTCAGCAAGGATATCTCATCTTCAGCAATCAAAGATTCTTGCAATCCCCTACAGCAGACCAGAATTCACTTCCCCTGGCAGTAGTCAAGATTCTTTTATCTCCAGACATCCAGGACTCATCTATCCTCAACAAGACAGCTCTTCATCTTACATGCGCATTCATTTACATTTATATCATAAACATTGATATAACATATATATTGCATCATACATATCATGCAACATAACTTTGTGTTTTGGCTAACATTTCATCCTTTTCAGGATAAGATTAAAAGGCCATCATTAACAATTATTCAGATACAGTATGGATACACCCCAGACACGGCGGTCATTCTATTACTTATTCAGAATTTAGTCAGATACAGTACAGATACACTTCAAACACGGAAGTCATTCTATTACTCATACGGATCTCAAATCCTAGTTACAGTTCCAGATACACTCCAGACACGGAAGTCATTCTGCTACTCATACAAATCTCAACTTCAGATACAGTCCAGATACGCTCCAAACACGGTTGCCATTCTGTCACTCATTCAGAATTTGTCCCCGGCACGCAGTTGCTCCATACAGATATTTCTCTGTTAACCGGATACAATACAGATACACTCCAGACATGACAGTCATTCTGATATTCATTCTACTTTCAAACGCAGTTACAACTCGGATATGCCCCAGACACGGAGGCCATTCTTCTGCTCATACAAACTCAAGCTCCAGATACAGCTCAAAGGCATTCCAGATACGGATACCATTTTGATCCTCATTCTTCTGACCAATCACATTGCAGTTCAACAAACATTTCAGATGGCATCTTTAAGCCCATCCTCGACAAGATTATGTCACCCCTCCAGATGGCATCTTTAAGCCCATCTCCAAATGGCCTCTCTAAGCCCATTCCCGTATCCATTGTTTCGACGAGTGCAAATTTAAGGGCACTCTAGTGTCCAATCTCCTTTTACCTTCGAGATGCCAAAGGCAAACTTGCCAATCTAACTCTTCAGGTGCAAGAAGATTGAATAGGGGCAACTGTTGTACCCCAAAATTTTCCCTCTCATTTCTCCAATATTTTCTCATCACAAGACTCTTGGAGCTCAAGATCAAGTTAGGGTTTGCCCTGCCCAAGACTCCTCCTTGCACTGTTGACCCAAATTAGGGTTTAAGTTTGCACAAGGATGTTTTGACCTAAAATGCTCAAAGTTACTTTCATGCTTCATGTTGGACTCACAAGTTTATCCATACCAAGTTTCAAGCCTTGATTCCAATCTTTGCCCAGTCAATTGGACAGTTGACCTAGAAATTAGCTGTATTGGGGAAAAAGTCAACTGTGGCCAATTGACAGTCAAGCCTCATGATTTTTGACCCACATCAATATAATGAACTCATATGGACCATTTGATCAAGTTTGGATCACAATTCCACAAGAAATTTGATCAGATCACCAAAAGGGCAAAATGGTCATTTTTAGGGTTTTGACTGCACAAAGGCAATTTTTGAATGTGTGAATTTAACCAATGGAAAATCAAGCTCACATATGGACTCAAGGACTCAATGGCATGGTCTTGACACATTCAACAAGTTCAAAAGGTTCCAAATGCACAAGATTGACAGATGAATTTTCCAGTCAACTGATTAAAATTTGACTGTATACTGAAAAGTCAAACTTTGACTTTTTGGTCAAAATCAAGTGCCAAGATTCATTTTTCATCAAGACATGTCAAATTATGAAACTTTTTCATCAAGAAACCCAAAATTGCAAATTAGGGTTTAAAATGAAGAAATTTCATAACTTAGAAATTTTCTAAGTTATAAAATTTCCTAATTTTTCCTAACTTTGTCCCATTTTTTCACCAAGATGAAAATGGATTCAAACAAAACTCAAAACATGAAAGTTGTAGTACATTGCAAAATCTACAACTTTGATTCACAAAGTTTCCTTAAAAGAAGCTTGTAGCTCAAGTTATGATTTTTGGAACAAGGGTGCAAAACATTCTTAACTTAGAAAATTTTTGACCTATTCTAGGCAGGATTTTTGCCCAACTTCATGGCCACTTTTCACATGCTTCCACTTGGAATTTCAACTTGCATTACAAAGATGGATTATAGTGCACATTCCAAGCTTTCCAAATTGTCCAAGAACTCATCAAAAACCCTTGTGGTTAGGGAGATTCGAATTTGCAAAGATGGGCAAAAGTCATTTTGTTCATAGCAAAATACATGTTCATAACATTGGCATTTTTGAAGTCAGCTTGTACAAGCTAGATTACAGGACTCTAATCTCATTCACACTCCATAATTAAATGCATATCCTTTGTGTTAGAGTGTTATTTTGTTTATTTGGACAATACACACAAAATCAATCCATATATGGAAAAAGCAAGTTTGCCATTTTAAAAAAGCAATGCTTTATGTCAAAGTCCGTATCTTGGAAGTACAATGAGATCTTTGAGGCACAAGTTTATGGAAAAATCCCACTGATCAAGAACCAAGTTTGCAGCATGCTTGAGGGGCATGTATGAGCCTATAACCCAACTTGACAATCTTTGCTTAGATAAGAAGAAAACTTGCATATTGAACCATAACTCACATTCTTTTAAGAACCAGCCAAAATAAACTTTGCAAACACTTTTCACTTGACCTAACTGGCCTAAAACACGAATCAACCAGAGCTCCAACCTTCTCATTCATCAAAACACAGTTTTGTGGCAAAATAGGGCATAGGCTGCAACTTGAATCCCACAGTCCATTCCTGTCGTGCACTTTGGCTAAAACCACTTCAAACACATTCTATATCATCCATACAAACTATCCCAAGCCCTAGATACAGACTGTAACACCCCTAACCAAGTTTTCCATTTTCACTTTTCAGCTGTGCAGGTTGAGTTACATAGCTCGATTCAGTTAGTTTCAAAGCAAGCTAGAGGTTGGAGGAGCATCCTTGGACTTCAGGCAAGCTGTACAAATCCTCAAACTCCATTGAAGGTACCTCCATTGCTGCACACGACTCAAGCTGAACAGGTAAAATTTTGAACTTCTATCTCTCTATCCAAGCATAGTTAGGCTTAAGTTTGTGAAGAAAGCATGTTCTACTCATAGCCCTGAAGCCATCTATGTAGTTACTTTTCATTTATATTGTGTGTGCTGTGAGAATTTTGAACTTAAACATGGAAGAAAAGTTAGGTCAGAAATTGGGGGAGGAGAAATTCTCTCTCGTTCCTGAGAGTTAGAACAACTTTTTTATATGTCTGAAATCGTGACTTGATGCTCTACATTATTGATGTTGTAAGTTTTTGTTAAAAATCAAAGAATCAGAAGTTAGCAGGTTGAGCAAGGAACGCGCGTTTTCTTGTTTCAAACAGAAGCTGGAGGTTGAAGACAAGCCCCTTGGGCTGGGCCTGAGTTGTTTCTGCTTCTTGCACCATTTTTTTTCACTTACACCCCCTTGGCCCATTGTGTGTTATTTTGATTATTTTTGACTTTTTATTTTTTCTTCTGACTTATTATGTTTTGTCAAAACATAAAAAATATTAAAAATATTTTTCCACCCATTTTTGCATTTTATTTGGATTTTATTTGTTTTATTTGAACTTATACATATAATTAATAAATACCATTTATTTAAAAAATTAGGGTTTTACCCTAAAATCATAAAAATATCAAAAATTAACCTTTTCATTTTTTTTTATATTTTACATTGAAAAACACTTTTACATACATAAAAAACATTTTTGTGCATAATACATTTTTGCATATTTATTATATTTGTCTTAATATTGTACAATTTTAAATATTTGTATATTCAATATGGATGTAATAGCTTAGATTTAAATTTCTCGCTAAATATCCCCCATTTGAACATTTGTACCCCCATCCCCATTATTATGTTGTAATAATTTAGGACTTTAAATTCCGCATTTTAAAGCTTTCTAATTATGCCATGATAGACCTAGGGTTTGTATGCAAAAAATCAAATAACAAATAGCTTGACCTAATTCAAAGACAAAAAGCATGAAAATGGACAACACCAATCACACTTGCACCCTTAGGGTTACTCCACTTGTTGCCTTCAATAATGGGCCATGTTGCATGTTGAGTGTCTTTGGCCAAACAAAAACAAATCAAATGATCATAGTCCCTCGATGACGCTTTCTTAAGTTGCCTAAAAATGATCAAGTCCCTTGAAGGAAATTGCCAAAGACACTTGGCACCATTGCGTTCATGGTCTAAACGATGACCCGCGCCCGTCCCGTTAACATCCTAACACAAGATTGTCCACCAAATACAATGGTGGAACAATACTGTTAAAAGGGTTAAAACATAGGAAAGATCTTTGAGAAATTAGGGGTAGACAACTCTTAGTTACTTGATCAAACTTGCAAAACAAAACCTTGCCTATTTTCAAAAACACACATCACAACTTTCAAAAACAACTTTCAAAACATTGAAAACTTTTCAAAAGACAAATACACCTTTGTATACATTCAAATATGGATCATTACAAAGGTTGCCACCACCATGGCCTCTTTTCAAAATATCTTTCAAAACCCACACAAAGCACCATTTCAAACAATTGAAAATGCAAGTCAAGTGATCTAAGCAAGTAACTAAGAGCCCATGGATAGAAAGGGTGCTAATACCTTCCCTTTCTATAATCTACTCGCCGAACCCAAGAAAACATCTCAAAGGTTTTTGCTGTGCTTTTTAACCTTTCCTTAGGATAAAATAAAAATTCGGTGGCGACTCTTGCTCAACCGAAACATTTGCGAATACAAACGCAAAACCTCAAGTCAGTTCTCCCACCGTATCACACCATCCATAAAGGAGAATACCATGTGCTGAGCGGTGTTGTCAACCAGAACGTCGATGTGAGGCAGAGGGAAATCATCCTTGGGGATCGCCCTGTTTAAATCCCTATAGTCAACACACATTCGAACCTTACCATCCTTCTTCGGCACAAGAACCACATTGGCCACCCACTGCGGGTAAGAAGTAACTGCTAGAAAACTGGCGTCGAACTGTTTCATAACTTCAGCCTTGATTTTCTCAGACATCTCTGGGCGCATTCGGCGGACCTTCTGTTTCACTGGAGGACAGTCTTCCTTGGTAGGCAGGCGGTGAACCACAATATCAGTATCCAACCCAGGCATGTCTTCTTAAGACCAGGAAAAGATCTCATAGTAGTCACGCAGCATCTGAATCAACCGTTTCTTCACACTAAGCTCCAGATTTGCACCGATCTTGACCTCTTTCTTGTCTACCTTTGTACCCAGATTCACTGATTCCACCGGCTCTTCGTGCGGATGAATGGCCCTCTCCTCTTGGAGTAAAAGTCTAGCAAGTTCAGTCGGCACTTCGCAATCATCTTCACCTTCTTCTTCGGCTAAGTTGATCGGACTTTCGAAGTCATAACTGGCAATAGCAGAGTCGTTACTAGTGAGATCCAGAGTGGATGTAGACCTGTATATGTGAGTGTGTGTAAAATAGCTGTTTTGCAATATGTAATAAAAGAAAAACAAGGAGCGCAAGATTTGAAATGCAAGACACGTCCAATGCTTTTATTAATGATATATGAAAATGACACACATAAAGCCCTCACGAATGAAGCCACGATGCCCCGGGTAAGTCACCGGGCCATAAAGTTTAAAACATTGTCTGTTACAAATTCAAAAAGTTTCATTACTGGGTAACAAAAGAAATAGGGATGAAGTCCTTTGCTGTCCAGTTGCTTGGTCCACCGTCAGTCGTAGGATAGATCCAACTGTCGAACCCATACTCTTCCACATCGTCTTCAATGGCATTCACTCCCGAGTTGCTGATGAACACGGGAGGTCTTCCGATCCGTGCATTCCGAACAGCCCTTTGAGCTTCTGCAGTGAAACCCAAACCAAACTTGTTAGTCTTCTGTGTAAAATCAGGAAGTTGGCCCCAATTTGCACACCCACCTTTCTCAACAACAGCCCGGGCATCCTTAAAGGAAGCCATCTTCAAAGGAGAATCTTCAACACCAGTCTCGGTTGATGCCAGCATCTGGGGAACCTCTTCGAAATGCTGAAATGGGGTCTCAATGAACTCCCCATCCATCTTTGCATATCGGAAAGAGTTGAGGTGGCTCACCATTTACTCCTCCTCTCCTTGTACTGTCACAATCTTCCCTTTTACTGGGTACTTCAGCTTCTGGTGGAGTGTTGAGGTTACGGCCCCAGCTTTGTGAATCCACGGGCGACCCAGCAAACAAGAATAAGATGGCCGAATGTCCATCACATAGAATGTAGAGTTGAAAACCTGAGAACCAACCTTAATTGGAATATCAACTTCTCCGTGCACCATCCTCTTGGACCCGTCAAAGGCCCTGATGACAATGTTGCTTGGTTTCAACTCCAACCCTTCACAGTCCAACCGGTCTAGAGCTTTCTTAGGCAAAACGTTCAATGAGGCACCAGTATCCACCAATACATAAGCAAGAGTAGTGCCCCTACATTCAATGGAGACATGCAGGGCATCATTGTGATTCTCCCCTTTAGCAGTCAAGTCGGCGTCAGAGAAACTCAACCCATTATCAGCAGTCAGATGGGCTACGCATTCTTTAAACTGATCAGCTGATGTCTCTTGCGGTACGTGTGCAGTCTTCAAGAAGGCAATCAGAGCCCTGGAATGGGCTTCTGAGCATAGCAACAGTGACAACATAGAAATCTTGGACGGGGTTTTCCCCAGCTGTTCAACTACATTGTAGTCACTCTTTTTGATGATCTTTAAAATCTCTTCCATCTCTTGTCTAGAAGCTTCAACAGTAATCATCTTTGGTGCCTCCGTTTGGGAAGGCTCATCAGTGGTCCCTTTGCCCCGAGTATTAGATGACTCGGCAACAGGGGTAAGAACGGGAACATGAACATGAATAGCAGCAGGTACACTGATAGGTGTAATGACAACAGGTTTTCGGGCAGTTGGTGGAGAGATATCAGGTGAGAAAAGTCTTCCGCTACGGGTGACTTTAGCAGGTCCAACAATATTGCTGACGTCAGTATCAACATCTAACTCTTGTTTAACTCCATGAAAATAAACATCGGCCCCGTAGTGCCAAGGGACAGCTTTATCAGAGGTGTAGGGGATAAGCCCAGGAACAGTGATGATCAATGGTGCGATTCTTGGAACAGATGTAATTCTAACAGGATTTCTTGAGGAAGCCTTGGAAGAATTGTCAATAATGGTGATAATAGCAACTTCTTTGGTACAAACTAAAGGAACAACAGTCTTCTCAAACAGAATTTCGTTACTATCCATCAGGCGTTAGACACCTGATTTCAAAAGATGGAAACCGGTTGGTAGGGCAGAACACATATGGCAACCTTCGTCACAGCCCGGAAATAAACCGGCTAGCAAAAGGTTCTTCTTCACAATCATTAAAGGGGTAACAATGTCGTTCACAGAAACCACAAATGAGTCTTCATCTATAGCATTTACTTCATGCTTGGGCATAGGAGCAGTCACAACATTAGATCTTTCGGGCGTCTCGAACTCAATCTCCTTAGCATCAATTAAGTCATGTATTTTGTTCTTCAAAGACCAACAATCATCTGTATTATGCCCCGGGCTATCAGAGTGAAAAGCACAGCGGGCATTAGGGTTGTACTTCGGTGATGTTGTATTTGGATTCTTCGGGGCTTCCCTTGGAATCACTAGATTGGTTTTCAATAACTGTGGCAGAATCTGAGATAAAGTCATGTTGAGATGGGCGAACTTCCTTCGAGGTCTCTCGGCCTTTTGTTGATTGTTATGCTGAGGAGCACCAGCAGGTCTTGAAATAACAACCGCATTAACAGCTTGGCGGTGTTCAGGTCTATTCTGGATTTTCGAACGGTAAACAGCACTGGACTCTTTCTTAAAAGGATTTTTCTCAGTGCTTGACGAAGCACCCTTCTGTATCTTACCAGCCTTAATACCAACCACAATCCTCTCACCGATCATAATTAGCTTTGTAAACCCAGACGAAGAACTTCCAATCAGATGGTTGAAAAATGGACCAGACAAGGTCCCCAGAAAGATATCCATAAGCTCCCGATCAGCCAAGGGTGGTTGCACTCTTCCAGCGAGGTCCCTCCACTTCTGAGCATAATATTTGAAACCTTCACCCGTTCCCATAGACATACCCTGGAGTTGGGTACGCGTGGGAGCAAGGTCGGAATTATATTGGTACTGCCTGTAGAAGGCAGTAGCCAAATCTTCCCAACTGCGGATACTGGCTGCGTCTAACTGGTAAAACCATTCAAGCTGAGTCCCTGAGAGACTATCTTGAAAGAAGTGGATCCATAGGTTCTTATCAGCGGTGTACGGCTGAATCTTCCTTACATATGACCGAAGGTGCAGCTTCGGACAAGAAACTCCGTCATACTTGGCAAAGGCTGGTGCCTTGAACTTGTGGGGAATTACCACCCCAGATGATAGACCCAGATCACCAAAGTCTAGACCAGGCACTTTCTGAACTTCCATCGCACTCAACCGGTCTTCCAGTTGCTTGTATCTATCCTCAGCTGGAGGATACCGGTCTTCGTCGAAGTCCGTCTCATTGTCTGAGACCACAGGGCTAAGAACCCTCCTTTCTTCCTGACTATCTTTCCCTCCCGATGGGGTGGTCAAATCAACTTCATCCCGTAGCCTGTTTCCAAACCCGTGACCTGTGTTAAACAGGAGTGTCCTCTTCTTCTTCTTCTTCTCTTTTAGAATCAGGGTCTTCAGATCTTGCTGACCCTAAGCTAGATTCATGAACAGCTCTTGGAATTGGGCATTTTGGGCATGCAGGGCCTTGATTGCTTACTCAGTTGATGGTTCAGCAGACATGATGAGTGCTAAAATAAACAACGAATAAGATAAGAGACTTGTAATGGGTACCTATTATGAAAATCATGGGATGAAATGCGTATGATATGACTTCAAAGACAATCGAGAGATTCAAATTTGTAAATAAGAAATGAAACACACTTTTATTAGATAAACTTTGAAATTTAAATTGTTCAACAAATCACCCTTAAGGCGTTACAAGAAAGGAAATACTGAAAAGTAAATAAAAACTGGAAAGGAAACAATCAAAGGACAATCAGTGCTCCCATGGTCTCTTCTTGTCGGTGCGGACATAGTCATTGAGAATTCGCTCGTTCTCCAGCTTCCTAGTCAACTTCTGGATCTTCTGCTCTTGCTCGTTAAACTTTTCTCGGTAAGCATCCCGCTCTTCTCTCAGCTGCATCTAAGACCTTTTAAGTTCCCCAATGTCAGTGGGCATGTAAGGGTGGAGGATGGTAGGAAGAACCCCCTCTTCATTAGCAACTTCGACAATGATAGGCAGGACGGCTTCATATGGCATACCCAGCTTCTGGTCACGGATACGAACCCATCTGAGATATGGCTCCATTGGAAGAGAAGTCTTCGGATCCAACTCATGTGGATCAGATCTGTGGACTCTATCCCAAGCCCTTATGAATCTGCGGCGTTGCTCGTCGCTATCCCCTTGAAAATGAAAGATGATACTAGGTATTAACAGCTCATGAGGTCCTTCCCTTCTGGCTCGCCCAAACTGACGTAAGGCCAAGCATGGATTGTAAGAGATTCCTCCATGGGTTCCTATTAGTGGAACATTGGGGTATTCCCCACAGCGATCAATGATAGCCACCTCGTCAATACCCTTGATAGTCCAGATGAGGTCATTATGAGAGAGAGACATAACCCTATAAGCCCAGCCAATGTCTTTTTTGTTCTTCAGCACTGATTTGGGGAGGTGCGAAATAAACCACCTCGCTAATAATGGAGTACAACACATCAAGGTTCCCCGCTTACGAGCGGTACGGGCATAAACCTGATGAAGAACGTCACCCAAGAGAGTGGGTACAGGATTACGAGAGATGAAGATTTTCACCGCATTCACATCAATAAAGGAGTTAGGATTCAGAAACAATACCAAGCCATATATCAGAAGAGCCCGAATATCTTTGAATTCCTTGAAATCTAGACTATCCCAAAAATAATTAGCCTTACCAACCAAGAACTTAGTCAGAAAGCCCTTTGCTCCACTTCTAGTCTCCCAATTAGCAATTACCTCATCCTTGGTGATATGAAGGGCTGAAGCAATCTCTTCTGGCCTAAGGATCTTCTCCCAATCAGTAAACGGGGTCTGCTCCAGAATAGAGATACCGAGCAGATCAGAGAACTCTTCTAAGGTGGGAACCAACTGGTAGTCCTGAAAAGTAAAGTAATGGTATAACGGATCATAGAATTGGACCAAAACACTCATCATCTGCTCGTCCAATTTGGAGGTGACCAAACTGAGAAGATACCCATGTCTTCTGATGAAGGAGGTAGTATCTGGCATCTTTGCAATCAATTCTTTAAGCATGCTGGGAACATGGACAAAGTTGATCCGGATTGTATTCCTACGCATGGGCATCATGACCTACAAAACAGAACAAAGATGAATCCCTCATGTCTTTGAAATAGCTTAGTCCAATGCAAGATGTATGCAATGTTATGATGTCATGATTGAAAGCACATCACAAGTATCCACAAATAGCAAACATGGTAAAGGCACACAAGTCACACAGAGAGCCCTTAGATTTCAGGCTGGCAAGGAGCTTAGGTAGTACCCTCTTTCAGTTCAGTTGGTTTAAACATGTCCTAAAAATAGTAACCGGGTTCTAGAGGATCTCAATATCACTGACTACCCTCGATCGGTCATAATTCCAATTTAACAACCTTTTCTTATGGCCGGAATCATCGCGAGAGTTTAGTCTCAATGAGTGTAGCATACTGCTACTGTTCTATGGCTAAGTTGGTCAATTTTAAAGGTTCTAAGGTCAGTTGGTGCTTAATGACCCCTTAGATGACCCATATTCTCCTCGTTCCAACACAAGGGATATCGGTACAATCTAAAGTGCCACACCAACGTAGCTACTGCTTCAACCGTATCGGTCTATGTCGTACAGTTCCCTCATAGTTTATTGCTACTTACCTAAAGGGTATCCCCCAGATCCGGGTTAGGATCTATAGTAACTCCGATACAAGCCCACAAATATAAAGCATGCAAAGCAAACAATTGAAAACACAATGATCTAATCCTAAGGTACACCTAACTTATAAGTATCCCCAGCAGAGTCGCCAGTTCTGTGATACGGTGGGAAGAGAACTGACTATTTTTTAATGTTGGTTTGCATTTTGCGTTTGTTTTCGCAAAATGTCGCGGTAAGAAAGAGTCGCCACCGCCTTTTATTTTATCCAACAAGGAAAGGAAAAAAGCACAGAAAAATTCCTTTTTCGAGATGTTTCTCGGGTCCGGGGGGTAGATTATAGAAAGGGAAGGTGTTAGCACCCTTTCTATATGTGGTTATCCACGGGCTCTTAGGTACTTGCTCATATTGTTTTCAAAATTTGCTTTTCTTTGTGTTTGTGGGTTTGAAGAAGTTTTTGTTTGAAAGGTGTAAGTGTGAAAAGATTTTGTCTTTTGTTTTTGAAAGAGCAAGTACTTAAGAACCATCTACCTACTCGAAAAAAGGAATCATTCTATGATATCTTCCTTTAGACAATGCTATCCCACTATTGATGAGTAGGTAGAATCGTCGTTGAAGTTTTAAGGGTCAATTCGATTAAGGGACGTGCGGTCACTGAAGCAATGTTAGGATGCCTTAGCGGTAACCCTAATGTCTTAGATCATTTTTCCGAGGCAACCGTTTCGAGACAACTATGATCTTTGGACAAGAGGGAAACCTCTAAAACTTCTTATACTTAATGATCGCGTTACGAAGGCAACCAAGTGAGGTGTACCATAAGAGTGCGCATGTGCGAGTGTGTTGTTTTCAGTTAATTTGTCTTTATACATGTTATGGGTGATCTACGTTGATTTTAGGTTTAAACGTTCAATCTTGTCATGCATACCCTATTATCAAACATCTAACAGTTTATAAGTTACGGAAATTAAATTGCGGAAATTAAACTAACTATTACAAGGCGTCGGGTATTTACATCGCCAAAAGCAACCCTTGAAAATTAAAATGCAGAAAATAAATAAAGCGATAAAAATAGTAAAGTCCTAATTATCTATTACATTCCAGGAAACAGATATAATATTGAAATAAAATGGAACGCGTGCAGGAAATTAAATCGGGCGAGTTCTAGGGTTTTGACCCTTTTTGAAAGAAAGTATTTTTTGGTTTGTTTTTGAATTAAAAAGAAATTAAATTGGATTAATTATTAAATTAATATACTAATTAATTAATTAATGAAAATAATATTTTTGGATTTTTTGGTATTTAAAGAAATAAAATAAATTTGATCAAAATTAATAAAACCTAATTGTCTAAATTAATTTTAATTATTGCAAAATATATTAAAAGTTATTCCTAATTAGGACTAAATCAATTAAATTAATATTTATTAACAAAAATAAAATACTGAAAATTAATTTAAATAAGAAAATGTTTTTTTTGGTTTTTTATTTTATGAGGAAAAAGATTTGATTGGTTGGTTAATAATCAAAAATAATAACAATAAATAATTAAGAGAAATAATAAAAGAAAAGAGAAAAAGTTAGGGTTTGGGCCTGATTTTGGAGGTCTATTCAGCAATTTCCATGGCCCAATTGTGCAGGCCTGGCTGACTTTTTGGAATCCAACATGGCACTTTGACTAGGGCGTATGGTGGACATCACATCTGGACCACCAGATCTGGCCTGGGGCCATCTGGCAGGTGCTTGAATGAGGGAGCATGGTAGGCTACGCACTTGGGTTTGCATTGGATAACCTATAGAAAAAATATAGCAAATACATGGGGGACCTGGGATTCGAACCCAGGTCCAGTGAGTCATTGCATACACGCCTTTGCCACTCAACCAATGCGCTTCAACTGTTAGTATAATGGACAGTAATTATAATATGGGAAAACAAATCAAATGCCAAAAAATATAAAACAAAACGCGCCAAGTTTAAACCATCCAACCAGGGGGAGACGCGTCATCATCTTCTTCCTTCACCCCTGTAAATTTACCTGCGGATTTATATCCGCAGCTAAGTTCGTATGTGCATCCTAAAATTGATTCTAGGCCATTAAAACCACCCCCAAGACCATGGTTGTGCTCGTCTACCTCCCCTGGTCACGTTTATGTCCATCAACGGCATCAATTTTGCCTATAAAAGAAATACCCAAAAAGTAAGCTACAAAACCCTAGGTTCGGTTATAGGGCTGCAGTCCAGATAAATGGAATCAAACAATGCCAAAAGCTCAGAAATTTCATAAGCATCATAAATATATCAAAGATTTTCCAGAAAAATGCAAGAATACGGATACATGAATTCAAACGAAAAGTGGTTTTTTGACACACTTACAAACCTTCTGGGCGTGTATGAGAGATTGCTAGGGGTTGGTTTTGCTTCAGTGATCGTCCAACAATTGATTAGTGTAGAGTTTTGCTTCTGAATTGGCCTCCAAGAACGATTTCAGTTTCACACTTTTTGGCAATTTTTCAAGTTTGGTTTTTGGTGTTCTTGCAGCCTCTAGGTCTCAAATTCGTGTGCTTTGGATTGTATATGTATGCTGCAATGTATTAGGTCAACAAATTGGTCTTGAATCTTTGCACATCAATGCTTTGAGATTGGATTTGATCCTCCATTGAAAACTTACTTAATTTGCCAAAAATCCAATCTTTTTGCACATGGAATGATTGATACGAATTTGATCATGATATTGATGGTGATTAGGTCCTGAAAATAGAAAAAGATCTCATGTAATCAAGTTTTGTGATTTTATTTGATTTAAATTGATTTAAAATGGAATAATTCAATAAAAAATCAAATAAAATAAGAAAATTGATAAATGGGCTCAAGGCTGAAGCTAGGACACGTGTGTAGTGTGACAAGATCAAATCCAGTGTAGAAGAATGGGCCCATTTGACAAAATTTGAAGTTTTGGGGATAGTTGACTTTTGGCAATTTTGCAAAAATGCCCAACTTCAACAATGCATAACTTATTCAATTTTGAACTTTTGGAAGTGTTCTTGGACTTTTTAGAAACCTTGAGATGTCTTCTAACCAAACCGTTTGGTCTCATATCATTTTGATATTCCATGCTCAAGTTATAAGCTTTGGAAAAAAAAGGTGTTTTTGTTGACTTTCAAAAATGACCTATAATGTCCAAATTTGTAACTTTTTGTGAGTGAATTTTATGATCTTGGGGTATGAAGATGGATTGTAGGAAATTTCATCCTCTTCAAAATGAGATTTGGATGGGTCATTTCTCATAAAGTATGAGAAAGTTATGCTTGGTCAAAGTTGAGTTGACTTTTCCTACAAAACCCTAATTTAGCAACTTTTGAGTCTTGATGAATTTTGAGCAATCCTTGATGAATCATGATCTACCCTTGATCAAATGATGAAATATCCTTCAAAATGAGAATGTTGGCAAAAAATCTTGAAGTTTGACTGTTTGTAGGTCACAGTTGACTTTTGCCCTAGCACAGTCGATTTTTGGACCCTTTGAGCAATTGACTGAGCAAACTTCCTCTGCAAGGCTTGAAATTTGACATGGGTGACCTTGAGGACATATTGGGACATTGGATAACACTTGAGGTCATTTGGACTCAAGGGTATTGATGCAACATAAAACCCTAATTTAGGGTTGACTGCCTTAGGAGATAGCTTGACTGTCCAATTCTTGAGCAATCTTGAGCCACTTGGAGATTTTTCTTGCAATGTTTGGAGAAATATGAGAGGGAAAAATTTTGGGTACAACACCTGCATGCAAGCTGGATTCCTGCTTCGTTTAGGCATTTGGTCTCTTTGTAGCAAGCTTAATTCTTGCTTCGACTGAGGCATTTGTTTTCCTTGGAGCAAGCTTGTTTCCTGGCTTCTACTAGGAAAATTCTCTTTCTGTGCGTGCCTTCAGCGCACAAAGCAAGAATCCCCTGCAAGCTCCCTTTGATCCATAGGGAAAAAGGATACTTCTAACTGGCCTTCGATTCACAATGTTCCACTGGGAAAAAAGGACCCCTCAGCTTGTCACCAGCGCATGTATTCCTCTTCAAGCTTGCCTTGGTTTCACAAGGCAAAGACCCATCATCACGCCTTCAATTCACAAGGAAAAATGCCTCAAACTTGCTTTCGATCCATAAGGCCAATGCCCCTTCAACTTGACTTTGTGTTTGCTTTTAACTTACAAGAAAATGAATTCCTATAGGGCTTGCCTCCAATGCGTAAGGCAATGGTTTCCCTTCATGCCAGCATCCATAAAGTAGTGGTTTTCTTTCATATGTGCTTCGATTCATTAAGCAATTAGCTTCCCTCATGCTAGCCTTGACTCCACCTCCAAAATATTCAACACACAGTTTTCCATATTTTGACACCTAGTACTGACGCATTCGAAAGACAGACACATGGTCCATTTGAAGGACATATACTTTCCCTATTCGAAAGACATGCATTGATGATTTAAAAGGGCATTCGAAGGAATTACTTTGTTGGACCATTTGAAGGAATGGCAAGTGATGTATACAAATGATGCAGAGTTTCCCTTCAAGAGAGCACACACGTTAGTTTAAAACGAAGGATATTGCTAGCCAAAACGAAAGAAAAATATTGAAAGAGGCTTGTTGGCCCAAAATCCAGCATATTGCCAGTTTCAAGCCAACATGCACAAGCACAGTCATTGGCCAGGAAAGAGTCTTCGTTTGGGCTAGCTGGATAGAGGTTCAAACGAAGAAGCCCCAATGGAGAACATGAGTCATTCAAAAGGTACACAAATCGTCCATTCTAAGGACCCATTCGAAGGCTATACAAGAAGTCCAATCGAAGGGCTGGAATTAGAGGCATTTGAAGGAGCCAAAATGTCCACATACATTCAAATTTCAAAAAGGACGAGATTCCATGTTTTTGGCCAACGTTACAAATTCTCATTCATGACTTTCAAACACGTAATCAAGGTTGTTTAAAACCATTTCCTTCTTGTCCACTCCTTTCTACTCTATATAAGAAGCATGCTTGCAACACACACTGACATGCATATACAGCCCAAGGAGAACACTACCAAATTGCAAAAGAAAAATTCTTAAAGTTGTCCAAATTGAAACCTCTGATCCAGCTAGATTCAAATCTTTCCAAGCATTCTTTCAACATCCCAAGGTTCCCAGGAGCACGTACCACCTTCCATTCAATCTGTTTCATGCCCAGAAGTGCCCCATCGAACCTCACTTGTTGGTAATTTTCGTGACTTTCAAACTTTCAAATCATGCCATATAAATCTTTATTAAGCTTATATTCATGTTATTAATGATGCTTACTAATTTTATAACATGTTTCATGAGAGCAATAATGCCAGAACCATAGATCACCATGGTTAGGGGGTCGAAACATAGAGATTTTTGTTTTCCAGGGATGGAGATGTTTTTGTTCAAGCTAGGATCATGGTTTGACCTCCCAAGAGCCTGCGTGTCAAAACATTATATTTTGATTCGCCCGTTCAAAATAGAGGGACCCTGCTGGAGCACGCGTATTTTCCAAATCAGCATGTTCATTTGTTCCATATTATATACATTTCTCTGTGCTTATACTAACGGATGTAAAGCCGTCCCAATGGTTGAGTGCTTGAGGGTTAAGGTGTTATGTGTGTGAGAGGTCAGGGGTTCGACCCCTACCTTTTGCAGATTACTTTTTTCCATTTTCTTTTTGCAGATCCAATACAATCAGGTCATGTACGCGCACCATGTAGCCCCGGATCTACACCTTTCAATGTCAATGCAGTCAGATCCAAGAGCTTCAACGTGAGATTCACCATGCGCCCTCAAGACCTCTCTTCACTGGATCCTAATACAGCTCCTGGGTCCCCTCACCTTTGGGCCTGGCATTTTTCAGATCAGCACCCCCCATTTAATTTTGCTATTCTGGTCTCTTTTAATTTTTCTTTATTTTTCTTTTATTAATTATTTATTTTTCTTTTTTTATTGTTAATCGAATATTGAAAAATCACAAAAAAACTTAAGACTAATTTTTTCCTTAATTAAATAATTAATTTTCTTTAATTGATTAATTAACTAAACTTTAACATTTTCTTAATTTAAAATAAAATAGAATTAGGTTTAATTTACATGTTTAAATTATTTTCTTTTTTTATAAAAAAAACAATAAAAAGAACTTAGACTATTATCTTTAACTTAACTTTAATTATTTTCTTAAATAAGAAAAAATAATTAAAAATATTTTTTACTTAGCAATTCCCTAGGTTTCTTTTAGACATAATATTCGTTTCGCGCGCATTATTTTGTTCTCACATTTTTTATAATAATGCAATTGTATACTGGTATGTAATAGACTAAGTAGGACTTTTTTACCGCTTTTTTTATTTTATCTTTCTCCCCACTTTTGTATATTGTAAATACCCCCCCCCCCTAAGCCATGTAATAGTCTAGGTTTTTACCTTCTGCATTTTATATTCTGCAATATATATTAACTGCTAGTAACTAGGCGTGTATGAAAAAGACTAAAATCAAACGTTAGCAAACGTAACTTACAAGATAAATACTTGAACTAAACACACTTGAACATATACACCTCTAGGGTAC
Organism: Vicia faba; assembly: GCA_948472305.1. Taxonomy (NCBI): domain Eukaryota; kingdom Viridiplantae; phylum Streptophyta; class Magnoliopsida; order Fabales; family Fabaceae; genus Vicia; species Vicia faba. The sequence goes on from OX451737.1 coordinate 842,216,663, forward strand.
CCCACTTTGGTTGCCTTCAGAAATAAAATAGTCATGAGGCATGAACGCTTTAGCAAAGACACATAAAATCAAAAGATCATAGTCCCTCAATGATCCTACAGTTTCCTTTCAGTAAATGATCTAGTCCTAAACAAAATTGCTAAAGTGTCTCCACAAGTTGCCTTTGTGACTGTAACGTTCCTTCAAGTGTCCCTTATATATCCAACAATAGGGCTACCTACTCACTAATAGTAAAATAGAACTATCTAAAAGATAGGAGGAAAAGAACTACCATTTTCAAGTATAAAAGTAGATAGTTGTAGAAGTTTTCTCAAAAAAAAACATTTTTTGCACTTATACAAATACCATTTTTCAAAAACAATTTTTAAAACATTTGCTTTGTTAACACTCTTGAGGACTGATACAAGAGTTAAACACAAAGCAAATTGCCGCACTAAGGCATTTTCCAAACATTTTCAAACACACAAAGCACAAAGTACTTTCAAAATGAGCAAATCTCTAAGAGCCCGTAGATAACTACGGATGGAAAGGGTGCTAACACCTTCCCTTTCCATAATCTACCCCCTTACTCAAAAAATCTCGAAAAGATATTTTTTTGTCCTTTTCACCCTTTCCTTAATTTGTATAAAAGAAAAGTCGGTGGCGACTCTTGCTTACCGCAACATTTGAGAATACAAAATGCAAAACCAGTATATAACAGTCGGTTCTGCCGCCGTATCATAACTTCTTAATTTTGTGAGTCAAATTAGTCAATAGCTTGATCTCCTGGTTTTTCACCACGACAAATCGTATCCCCTCGGTTTTTACATAAAACTGAGGTAATAACATTGAGCTATTAACTCGAATTTATATAACATCGATAGATAATATTGGACGCACCATCCAATTTTGAAAAATAATAAAAATGTAGATGTCAGGGATCGAATTCGTATGCAGATAACTTTACCCCTCAGATTTTTAATAATTGAGGGGTAAAATGGTAGCTTTTCATGACACTCTCTATTACCTCGCTTTCGTAGCTGAGGTTAAATGCATTTGGCGTCTGACGTTAGATTTTTTTTTGTAGTAGTGATTCCACGTGTATTTATTTTTTGAATTACTATAAACTATTGCAAATGGAAAAATCATCTTTAAAACCTCTAACTATCCATGTTGAGGAGCTTCTCTGTCGAATCTTGTAGTGTGATGTGGATATGTCTCTAGGTCACCTAATCCTAGAACTTAAGAATATACTAAGTTTGAAAACATCTGATAGGCGAGTCAAACTCACAACCCAATAGAAGTGATCAATATTTTGAAACTATATCTAGGTCATTTTACTTTTAACATTCCCATACCTTTATATCACACTTTCATATCAAAATACTAAACTAAAATTCCCATTCCAACATATGCCCCCCCCCCCCCCCCCCCCAAAAAAAAATGCCAATTTCAATCATGTTTACCTAATGGAATAAAGTGGCATTTTATGAAACTCTCAACATTATTCATAGCAGTATGCATATGTCATTGTCATCATGACCACTTTCACCAAACTGTCACATCAAGAATGTTGATGCAAACTATCATCATGATTGTGATTTCCTAGGCCATCGTGGACCACAAGATTTAAATGCATTAAAAGAAAATTATTTAATTACTTTTAACCCAAAGAAAAACTTTTAAATGCATCATGATTGCGATTTCCTAGGCCGTCGTGGGACACAAGATTTAAATGCATGAAAAGTTTTTCCCCTTCTTCCCTTTCACAACTTCTTCTTGTATTCTAAACGCTAGAAACTTTTGTTTCCTACAACTCTCACTTTTACCATTTTAACCTACTCAAGTTCTAGAAAATGTCTTATTCCTCTAGTACAATGAAACAATTTCCAATCCCTTATATTGTTGATGTTGCTGCTCCTAATCTCTCTAGAAATTACATCTATATCCTTGAACCACCAATGGACAAAGAAAAACTATCATCTAGGCTTATCAGATATTAATCCCTTTTGTCGTACCCCAAATTTTTCCTACCTCGATAATTCCATTCTTCGAGATTAAAATAGAAGAAACATTTAATTAAGGATGGTACATCAGTATTTGATGGCCCATCTTTATCCAAGAAAAAGGGTGTATTTTAATTCAAGAAAATGGAGCTTTCTAAATCGGAAAGACTCATAAATCCGTTTGCGACGCATATTGGCCCATGGCCCATGCAATTTAAAAGAAAAATAATAAAATTATTACTAAGTTATTAAATTATAAAGTATACTTAAATTTAAGTTACTATTAATTAATAATTGCTACATAAGGGTTCATTAAGTGTTATTGTTCTTAGTAAAAAGAAGAGGTGAAACTTTAAATTTAAAATCCATTAGAATTCGTATTGGCCCATTTTCGTTTTGGTCATTGAATAGCAAAAGAGGGGTATGGTTAGAGATTCATAAGCCCATTGAGTTTTTGTTAGCCAGCCCATTTGATGTTTTTGTCATTACTGTCTTATTTCCAAAAAAAATGTTACTATCATTAAACTTTTCAGTTATTATAATTGGAAAAGTATTTTTACAAAATTATTAAGAGATTGTTATTTTTTGTTATTAAAAAGATTTTATAAAGTATTTTATTAAACATTTGTTTTTACAGTTTTGTGATAAATAAATAAAAGGAAACAGAAAATCTGTTGGATCGCTAGGCCCAATTCGGACTAATGTTGTGTTGGTTGTAGGAACCATGTGAAAGCCCAAAACCATTGAGTAATATTGTCAAGCCCAAAGGATAATTTTTTGCACAGATTTGTGAAGGAAAATAACGTTGGCCCAAAATCAGAAAACAGATTCTGTATCAATCGTAACAAAATTAACGCACTATTTGGTATCAGAAATAGATACTGTAGAAATCTAAAAAAACTAATCAAACCAAATCTTTACTCAATCAAATCCAGATAATCTTTCTACAAAACTGAATCCAATATATTGCAGTACATTATCAAACCGAATTAAATCTCCAATGCAAATCTCAATTACAGTAAATTGAATCACATACAGAATCAAATACTCTTACAAAATTGTGTATTATAGAAAACTAATTTCAATCTAAGATTACAGCAAATCAAATCTCAAAAGATAGAATCAATTACAAGCAAACAAATTAAATATCATAATCAATTACATTGAACATAAAATCCCTAATTGATCTAATGGTCATAAATCTAAGTAACTGTAACAAATAAAACCCTAAAAACTAATTGTATAAATAGGAAGGAAGGAGAGAAGAAATGGAGGAGGAGATAGACCGAGAGGAACCAAAATTGAAGCAATCTGGAAAAAAAAGAGTGCGTAGAAGCTGAATCACCGCATTTGATCAGAGAAGAAGCAATTAGGGCTTCCCTTTCTTAAACCCTAAATGTGTGTCTGCCGCCTGACCATCCTCCATCGCCGTCCACTTCAAAGCTCTCTCCAGAACCTATAAACGAGCAGGAGAAAAGGGATTAGCATTGAATCATACAGAAGCTCAAAGTCATAATACAATGCAAAAGGGTAACGAACTTAGCTTCTTTTTGGTTGTTCCTATATTGTCTGGGGGGTTTATTCAATTTGGCTCAGCGGCGGCAGCGCGATGATCGTATTCTGGGGTTATGGTTTGGGGTAGGAGAAGGTAGGGAAAGGTTTTGCGTATTTAGAGAGAGACAGAGAGAGAGGAAGATAATGATTATTGTGAAACAAAAACGGAATGAGAAAAGAATAGAATAAGGAAATAACTTGTGTGGTCTGTTACAATTTCGTATGTGCGCACCCATGGTAATAAACGTACACCTTCGCTTCCCTCCCTTTGATCATCAACAGACGGCCATTAGGCCAAGTATGCACGTTAGTTAGCATACGCCTCGCCTCATACAATCTCCCTGAACCTCTTCAAACTCGTTGGGCCTAAGCCCAATGTTATTCGCACCCTCATTCCATTGTTTTACTAAAACATTAAACCGTTTACACCCCCTATCCAGCCTGCACAATGGGCCTAACCCAAACTACTTTCAGCACCCTCCTTATTTTACTTGCTAACTGAAAACGCACCCACCTGGTAATTATATATTTTCCACGTTTTTTTATTTATATTTGGACTCTATTTTCTTATATTTATTATATTATATTTTTATAATAATTATTAGTGATATTTGTAATTGTTATTATTATTAATTTTTATATTAATTATTATTATTATATATTGCTATAATTACTTAATTTTTACTATTATAATTATCATTATTATTATAATTCTTTTTTATATAAATATTATTATTCTTATATTTTATTTACTATTTAAATGTTACTATATTATCAAATAAATTTATTTTTATATTAAAATTACATATATTATTTTATATATTATTTGCATTAAATCTTTTTTCAATCATGCATTAATTAAGATATTTTCGCAATTGATACGATTAAAAAACACAAACCAATCATCAAACTATTTTTGCAATAAACTAAACTAATCAATTATTTTTGAAAAAGGGTTTCAAACTAGTTTTGACTTACTACGCATTGAGTCAAAATCTCTGCAATCACTACTACCGACCAAGTGCGAAGTGATTCAAAATATGTTTGCAAACCCCTAAAAAAACTAACCCATACGAACTATGAATTGGAACTCTGATTCCTTATAAGAGGATACGTAGGCATACGATCTAAAATCGTGGCGAGTCTTTCTAATTAAAACTCAAAATCCAGTTTACCCCAAACCTAAACCTAGAGTCTAATATCCTTGTGAACAAGGTGGATGAAGGGTGCCTAACACCTTCCTTTCGTCTAATTGAGTCTGAAACCTAGAATCTCTATCTGCGAATTAGGGTTTTCTATTAGATTCCCTTCCCTAGGATAAAAAATAATAGTGGAGACTCTTGATTTAAAAACCAATTGCTACAGCTGGAAACTCTGTTGGGGACTCTCTTTAACCCTAGGTTTAGGTTTTTTTTGGGGTTTTCTTATTTTTTATTTGCTTTATTTATTTATTGCATTTATCTATTTTATCGTATTTATTTATTTACTGTCAATTTCTCTTATCATCATATATTTACTGCGTGGCGGGAGTTTTCTATCTGAAAAATATTTCCAATATAACCCTTAGAAAGAAGGTTTGTCTATTAGCTTAGGGGGTACATCATCCCTGCGAGTTTATGTGACGACTTCGCCTAGAGTCGGTGAACTTCCGAAAAAGGATTACTTTTCGAGAGATATCCTCTTGACGAGTAGGACTTTGGAAGGTCACCCATGACTCTTTGTAACGACCTTAACCCAAAATCTCATGACGAGACCTTTCAAGACTTTGAGACGAAAGTTTCGGTCCGTAAAGAGGCTCCACCTAAGGGAGGACCTTGTGCCTTTTCCCTCTGGTGTTATTCATGATACCCTTAAGGAAATCACCTCCTGGGAGGGTAGAATTACCATAGGTCAAAATTAAGAAGCCTACCTTATAGGGGTACCCATCACAAAATCCTGTTACTCAACCCAACACTTATACATTCATGCATTCATATATATCTCATATTCATCATTTGCTTCTTTTATTTGTCTTATTCACAAGGTACGAAATAAAAAAAGTATAACGAAAAGCAAGATCTTTGGTGTCTGTCTTAAAAATGGATACTAGAGGGAAACAACTTGTTTGCGTCAATGCCTACAAGCATGACCTTTCTGAAATCAAAACTATAAAGGGGAAATTATCTGTGAGAGCTCTGAAGATGTACGCTCGCCGCTATGGGGACACCCTTGACTTGACTAAAGTAGAGGTTCAGATGGATTCAGTCTTTGCCCTAATTCAGTTTTATGACCCTCCATTGAGATGTTTCACCTTCCAAGACTTCCAGCTAGCACCAGCTCTGGAAGAATTCGACAGAATTCTGAATTTTTCCAAGGAAAAGGCCTATATAGGTATTGGACAAACTGTTGAAGTCAATGTTTTGGAAAAATGCTTAGGGATCCCCTACCCTGAGTTAGTGCAAAATTACTGAAGAGAAGGTCCAATACAAGGAATATTGTGTTGACTGTTTAGGGCTGTTGGTATTTGGTGTAATCTTATTTCCTCGGACTGTGGACTATATTGACCTCGTGGCCATTAGCATATTTGGAGGTGCGAAAGTATTTAATATGGATCCTACTCCTTCTTTGCTTGCTGACATTTATTACACTTTGCATATGATGTAAGAAAAGAGAAAAGGCACGCTAAATTGTTGCATCCTGCTTCTATATACTTGGTTCATGACTCATCTTTACAAAGAAGACTATATGATCCCAAACTTTACCAGATACGAGTGGCCATAGAAGTTAAGGTCTCTCACTGCAAACTCTGTATTATGGTATGCAAGGAAGCTGGATATTGGTGATATCACTATTAGTTGTGTGGACTTTCCTAATGTCTCTTTGATTGGATCGCGAGGTTATATTAATTACAACCCTACTTTGGCCCTACGACAATTAGGGTATCCTTTGGAAGACAAACCTTCGAACGAATAACTCCGACCATTTATCATCCACAATATGGGTATAGAAGACCAAGGGTTGCTCAACAAGGTTATTCGAGCCTGGAACAAGGTTAACAAGAGGAAAGCCAAAAGAAAGAATGCCATAGCAAGAGAACCCTACACCAAATGGGTCTGAGATAGGGTGTGAATTATCAAGCTGCCATTTGAGAAAGATCCAGAGTACAAATCAGAGGTCCCAGAGATAACACCCATATCTTTGGAGGAAGTCGACAATCTGAAAAGCGCCTTAAAACAAGCTCAAAAAGAAAAAGAAGCATTGGAACTCAATCTCCTCAATCTGACCAATGAAAAGAAACAGATGTAGCTTATACTTGATTCAAAGGACGAACAAATTGAGAAAATTCAAAAGGAATTGGATAAATAAAGTCTCAAACAAAAGCGTACAACTGAAGGGCTGTTGAGCACAACATTTAACTTAGATCCCCATAACCAAAGGTTAGAGGAGGCCGCCGCTGAAATCGGAAGGTTAACTAGATGGTATGAAAAGGCAACACATGACAAGAAGGTGCTAGAGGAAAATCTAAGAGCCCAAATCCAAAGTTTGGCACAAGCTTCCTTAGATCAAGAAGAGCAAGTAAAGTACCTCGCCAATGAACTTCAAGATAGCCAAGAATCAGAGGTCAAAGCACGCCTTTAAAGGATAGAAGCATAGAAACTCCTGACCCAAAGAACTCGAAAATATGAGCATGTATGTTTAGAGCTGCAGGGTCTTCAAAAGGATTTCCTCATCCAATGAAGGCTTTATACAGAAATGAGGTGTGAAAAGATGTATTGGGAAGAACATTATACCAAGATCTCCCAAGTTGGGAGAGATAACAATAAGATAATCCCACATCTTTATCAGGAGTACAGGTACTACAAAGACAAACATGAAAAGCTCGTCTTCTTAGCCAACAATCTCATCGAGGACATCCCTAGAGGTTTAAAAGATGCGGAGAATGTAATGGTTCCTCTTCCGAAGGACATTGAAGACTTTCTACAGCTTTGTCGAGCAATGGTCGATGACTTCAGATCACACATCCGCAGGCGCACCAAGAGGATTTAACTCCCTTTATTTTTATGCAAACAAGTTTTGATTTTAAGTTGTAATATTTTTCAATATCTGGATTATGTTACTTTTAATAAAGGCATTTTGTTTCCCTATCTCGACAGCGCATCTATTTAAAGGCTAGTCACCAAATAAAATAATAAGTAAAATACAAGCATGTACCCAAATGAATAAGAAATTTAAAACAAGAAATCATTTCATGTTTATACACATCCATTCGCACGCATGCATTTGTAAAACACCTGCATGTCATATCAAAACTCATTTGCTTTAAAAATCTCTCCAGTTAAGTCATTGGTAAAATAACACCTATACCTCCTTGGCCTCCATATCAAACAAGGGCACATCAACAAAAAGCAATGGAATAAATCGAGGAGACTCAAGCTGTGTTCAAATAGGATCTTGACCAAGTAAAGGGTGACGTAAGCTCAATGAAAGGATATTTGAGTCAAGTTCTTCTAGATTTGAAGAACATTATTGACAGGCAGGACCAAATTCCCAGGGTAGCTTTCAAAGAGGTAGTCTAAACCATTGGTGCATCGAGTGGTCACCAACCAAGGAAAGAGCCAGAAGCAGGGGGAAAGGTTAAAAGTTATGGAGGGTTTTGATGCTTTCCAAGTAGACGCTCTAGAAATGGGTTTAGTTCCTGATGTAGTGATACCGCCAAAATTCAAAGTACCCGACTTTGGAAAGTACAAAGGGCTCACTTGTCCAAGGAATCATCTTCATATGTATTGCAGGAAGATGCATGCCCATGCCCATGATTAGAAACTAATGATCCATTATTTCCAAGACAGTCTGAGTGGGGCATCTTTGGACTGGTACATGCAGTTGGAACGAACACATATTCGAACCTGGGAAGATCTTGCTAATGCTTTCTTGAAGCATTACAAATATAACCTGGACATGGCGCCTACCCGCATGAAACTCAAAAATCTGTCCCAAAAGAAGGAAGAATCCTTCAAAGAATATGCTCAAAGATGGAGGGAGATGGCATCCCGTGTACAACCACCACTGCTGGAAAAAGAACTCGTAGACATGTTCATGGGAACCTTACAAGGGCTTTATTATGATAAAATGGTGGGAAGTGTCTCGTCGAGATTCTTAGACCTAGTGACTATTGGCAAAGGAATTGAAAATGGTTTAAAAAGTGGGAAGATATTAGGGGGGTCGTCAAATGCCCCTTACAATGCAAAAAGACCAGCTTCAAATTTCCCAAGAAGAAAGGAGGGAGAAGTCAATGTTGTGGCCTCACAACCAAGGACATCACAATCGTTGGTGATCCCACAAGGACAAAGGCAAGACAAGTTTAAAAGGCCACCCAGAAATTTTGATCCACTGCCCATGCCACCAAGCCAGTTATTACAACACTTGGTTAAGGCATCCTTGGTGGAAATCAAGCCTTTAGCTCCTCCAGTCGGGCCACTCCCACAAAGATACAATGACGACGCCAGGTGTGAGTACCATGCTAACTCTCCGGGGCACACCGTAGAACAATGTTGGGAATTCAAGCATAAGGTTCAGGATTTGTTAGAATCTCAAGACATCACCTTTGAGAAGCCAAACATCAAATCAAACCCTATGCCTCTGCACGATGGGCCAACAATAAATGCAATTGAGGTGGTCGCTAACTTTGGGGCAAACATAAAGGAAAAAACCCATGCCAACTTGTTGAAATAATATTTGTTCGAATGCGGATTCTTGTTAGAGCATAATAAAGCTTTTGAAACAACTCTACAAAAGCTAGTGCGTCAGGGGATAGTCCAATTCGGATTGAACTCTGAGGAAAAATATGTAGCCACAATTGGAGGGAAAAAGCCACTGGTAATCCCATGCCAGGGCCCAAGCCTTACCAAGAAAACTCTAGTCATCCCGTGGGGAGAATTAGCAGAGATCACAAGAAGGGCACCTAAGCAGACTCTCTTAATACCCACCACTCCAAAAGCCACAATGGTAATTAAGGGACCGTCACCTATCCCTTATGAAAATAATAAGGCAGTACGATGGAGTTATAACTCAGTCGTGTACATCAACAGAGTGAAGCAAGAAATCCGGCCATCCCCAAGTCAGGGACCTGTAATTTCAAACATAGCAGGAACATAAGGTATGACCGGAAGTGGTCAAATTTTTGGAGCCAAACTATCAAAAAAGATGGTTCTGATTCCAATGAAGGACAAAGGAAAATCAGTGGTTGATACAAATCAAGAAACAAAATCTCCAAGCAAAGACTTTATCGATCAAGAGGCAAAAGAGTTTTTGAAAATAATCAAAAAGAGTGACTACATAGTGGTGGATCAGCTCCACCAAACTCCAGCAAAAATCTCCATACTCTCGCCACTCATCAACTATGAAGCACATCGGGATTCTTTAATGAAGGTGTTAGGTTCAGCTCATGTTGCAAGAGAAATTTCAGTAAATCAATTTGACAATGTCGTAGCAAATCTAACATTCGGATCCTACATGGGTTTCAGCAACAGTGAATTACCACCACAGGGCTGAGCCCATAACAAAGCACTCCACATTACTATGCAAATAGGTAATACCCATTTGTCTAAGGTTTTTACTGACACCGGTTCTACTCTTAATGTGTTGCCAAAGTCAAGTCTCATAAAGTTAACAATAGACGATATGGTAATGAGACCAAGTTCTACGATAGTAAGTTCATTTGACGGTTCTCGAAGCTCGGTGTTAGGAGAGGTGGACCTTCTGGTTAAGGTTGAGCCGTATATCTTCAATATCAATTTCCAAGTCATGGATATCAAACCAGCATACACTTGCTTACTGGGGAGACCTTGGATCCATGCGGAAGGGGCAGTAACCTCGACCCTGCATTAAAAGTTGAAGTTCCTAGTGGAAGGGAAGTTAATCATAATTGACAGTGAGGAAGACATCTTCGTATGCCACATTGAATCGTACAGATATATCAGTGCCAATGAAGACTGTATAGCTACCCTGTTCCAACCCTTGGAAATTGCGTCAATGGTGACATTACCAGTCGAGAGAGGTAACAAAACTAAAGTGACATCATGGAGAGACCTACAAACGACTATGGGAGGTGATGCTTCGAAACGCTGGGGAAAGCTCCCAGAAATTCCTGAGAAGAAGAACCGCTTCAGTTTAGGCTATGAATCGTCGAAAGCTACTCCAAAAGGAAAATCATGTTTCCCTCTGATCCAAGAGACTTTTGTCAGTAAAGGAACAGAGCATGGTGGACATGTGGCGATGATATCAAGCAAAATCAATACCAAAAGGGCAACTGACTTCATCAAAGAGGGTTCCCCAGGAGAAGAGCTCAAACGATGGACTGCTGTGGAAATTCCTGAGATATTTTTCTTTTTTAAGTAATGTTTCTTTTTTTGAAAGAACTTATGCCAAACTCGAGGCATAAGGGTTGCTTGTAAGGGTTTTCCCTGTTTTTGGTTTCAGACAATATTTACATTTAATAAAAGTTATATTTTGTCTTCAATTAAGATTCTTGTCTTTCTTTTGCATTTATCTATTAAATTTTAAAATGGAAATACTTTCTCTGCATATGCATTTTCAAATTCCAAGCACTAAAATATGCACCAAAACATGATAAATGTGCATATCCATGCCCAAAACTACCGATAACATTACTGCTATGACCCGATACAATTTTGTTACTCTTATCAACAAAGCCGAAGAGGAAGATAACGAAGATCTTGAACTCTCCGAGGAAATGGCAAGGGAAATAGACCAAAAGGATGACAGCATACAACCATATCAAGAGTCTATTGAGACCGTTAACCTGGGCACATAAGAAGATCCGAAAGAAATCAAGCTAGGGGAAATGTTGGAGCAGAGCGTCAAAGACAGGCTAATCAAGTTATTACATGAGTATGTGGATATATTCGCTTTGTCCTACAGGGACATGCCAGGGTTTGATACAAACATCGTGGTGCACAGACTACCTCTTAAAGAAGGGTGTTCTCCAGTCAGTCAAAAACTCAGAAGAACCTGTCCGAATATGTCCAGCAAAATCAGAGAAGAGGTTCTCAAATAGTTTGATGCAGGGTTCCTAGCAGTGGTAGATTATCCACTCTGGATAGCTAACATTGTACCGGTAGCCAAGATGGATGGCAAAGTACGCATGTGCATAGATTATCTAGACCTAAACAGGGAAAGCCCCAAGAACGATTTCCCGTTACCCCACATAGATGTCCTAATGGATAACACAGCTCAAGCCTCAATATTCTCATTTATGGACGGTTTCTCGGGCTATAATCACATCAAAATGGTGCCCGAAGACATGGAAAAGACTACTTTCATGACACCTTGGGGAACTTTCTGCTACAAAGTAATGCCATTCGGTCTCAAGAACGCTGGGGCAACCTACCAGAGGGCAATGGTCACGCTATTCCATGATATGATCCACAAGGAGGCTGAAGTATACGTAGATAATATGATTGTCAAATCCCATACGGAGGAGGAACACATCATACATCTGCAAAAGTTATTCGAGCGGCTGCGTAAGTTCAGACTGAGGTTAAATCTGAATAAATGCACATTTGACGTCAGATCAGAAAAATTGTTAGGTTTCATTGTAAGCCAGCAGGGTATCAAGGTGGACCCGGACAAAGTAAAAGCTATACAAGAGATGCCCGCACCAAGGACAAAAAAGAAGTACGTGGTTTCTTAGGGCGATTGAATTACATCTCAAGGTTCATATCGCATCTAACAGCTACGTGCGAGCCAATATTCAAGTTATTACGAAAAGATCAGACGGTAGTATGGAATTATGATTGTTAAACTGCCTTCGAAACGATAAAACAGTATCTGCAAGAGCCACCAGTCTTAATGCCACCAGTCCCTGGGACACCACTCATCATGTATTTGTCAGTGCTGGAAGGATCAATGGGTTGCGTTTTGGGACAGCAGGATGAAACATGTAGAAAGGAGCATGCGGTCTATTACCTCAGCAAGAAATTCATTGATTGCGAAACCAGGTATTCACTCCTTGAGAAAACTTGTTACGCGTTGGCTTGGTATACCAAGAGGTTGAGGCAATATATGTTAACCCATACTACATGGTTAATAGCAAGAATGGATCCTCTAAAGTACGTGTTTGAAAAGCCGGCTCTTACCAGAAGAATTGCACAATGGCAGATGCTACTATCAGAATACGACATCCAATATGTCACGTAGAAGGCCATCAAAGGTAGTATACTAGCTAACCATCTGGCTCACCAATCGCTATCAGAATATCAGTCCATGAAGTTCGACTTTCCCGACGAGGATGTCATATTTATAACTGACTAAGAAATACCAGGACCTAATGAAGGACCCGAGCCAGGGGCACGTTAGACACTCATGTTCGACGAGGCTTAAAATGCACTAGGTCATAGTGTAGGGGAAGTATTGACATCTCCAAAGAATTATCACAAACCCTATATTGCAAGGTTGTACTTTGACTGCACCAACAATATCGCTGAATACGAAGCATGTATGCTAGGACTTGAAGCTACCATCAATTTGAGAATAAAGCACCTCGAAGTATTTGGGGATTTTGCATTGGTCATATACCAGTTTAATGGCGAATGGGATACTAAACACCCTAAAATGATTCCATATCGGGATCATGTTTTAAATTTAGCCACGGAATTTACAGAGATCACTTTCAGTCATATCCCATGAGAAGAAAATCAAATGGCAGACGCCCTGGCAACCCTATCAGCTATGTTCAAAGTGACTTGGACAAATCACGAACCACGTATTAGGATCAGACATTGGAAAGAGCCCGCACACTGCCTTGCTATTAAGGAAGGACCTGACAATAAGCCTTGGTTTTACGACATCAAGAAGTACTTGGAACGGCAGGAATATCCAGAAAATGCCTCTATCATTGACAAGCGAACCTGGCGAAGGTTAGCTTCAAAATTCCTTCTGAGTAATGGAGTGGTATACAAAAGAAACTACGACATGGTACTACTCAGATGTGTGGAAAAGCAAGAAGCAAATACGCTCATGAGAGAAATCCACGAGGGCACTTTCGGAACCCATACAAATGGGAACCCCGTGGCTAGAAAGATTCTGCGATCAGGGTATTACTGGTTAACAATGGAATATGATTGTTATCACTACAAGAAGACGTGTCATAAATGTCAGATCTACGCTGACAAGATAAATGTACCACCGACTCCTTTGAACGTCATGAGCTCACCTTGGCCATTTTTAATGTGGGGAATTGATATGATTGGAATGATCGAGCCGAAAGCATCCAATGGACACCGCTTTATATTGGTATCCATCAACTACTTTACCAAATGGGTAGAGGCAGCGTCTTACGCCAACGTAACAAGTCAAGTGGTTACACGCTTCATCAAACAGAACATCATATGCAGGTACGGTGTCCCAATCCGGATAATTACAGATAACAGGTCTAATTTAAACAACAAGATGATGAAGGAACTGTGCGACGACTTCAAAATTGAGCATTATAATTCCTCACCGTACAGAATAAAGATGAACGGGGCCGTTGAAGTAGCCAACAAAAATATCAATAAGATCATCCAGAAGATGGTAAAGACATACAAAGATTGGCACGAAATGCTTCCCTTCGCCCTGCATGGCTATCACACCTTTGTACGCACATCAACATGCGTGACTCCTTTCTCACTAGTATATGGCATGGAAGCGGTGCTCCCAATGGAAGTTGAGATACCATCACTTCGGGTCCTGAGGGAAACAAAGCTGGAATAAGCCGAGTGGGCGCAGACACGACTTGACCAGCTCAACCTTATTGAAGAAAAACGATTGACAGCTTTGTGTCATAGTCAGCTGCATAAAAAAAGAATGAAGAGAGCCTTCAACAAGAAAGTCCACCCTCTAATATTCAAGGAAGGGGATCTAAAGCTCAAGAAGATTCTACTACCTCGCCTCGACTCACGTGGTAAATGGACACCCAACTAAGAAGGTCCATATGTAGTCAAAACAGCATTCTCTGGAGGTGGTCTCATCCTTACAACAATGGATGAGGAAGAACTACTGCATCCGACAAATTCAGACGCAGTCAAAAAATACTATGTATAAAAAGCTCGCTAAGCTCGAACCCCAAAAGGGAGACTTAGGCAAAAAGGAGCGTCCCGGTGGATCGAAAACTCTAAAGGGCGATCCGGGAAAAAATTAGGGGCATATAACAAGAAAATTATCCCGGTGGATTGAAAACCTGAAAGGGAAATCCAGACAAAAGTTAGGGATTTCATACAAAGAAATAAAGAACAAAAAGACTGTGATCTGAGAGCTACGACTATGAACCACGAAGGGAAGGATAGATTGGAATCATACAACTCAGAAGCAAGGGAGATAAGATCATCAGAAGATATGGGGGGAAAACAGTAGCGATTATCATTTTTCATTACCATTTACTGTTTTGAAACTTTCTGTAATGACCTCTTTCTAGGAATTGCATCTTGTATTCTCGCCTACTCGTAGGCATATCAATAAAACATTTGTCTTCTTTATATATTTCGAATTATGTTTTTCTTTTCTCATATTTGTTTACAAAATACTACGATTATTACTTGTGAATATTGTCTTGAAATCATTTTGGGGAATTAACAAAATAAAAGCATTTGACAGAATATCAAAAAACATTTTAGTTAGGAAAATATCGAAGGAAAATCCACGTCTACATCCATACACATGGTTGTGCCTACTCCTACATCTATGTGTCTGTACACAAACCCTACAGTGCTTATGCCTACACTTGCAACACGAGGATTACGTTTGAATGTGTCCACGCACATGTCTACTCTTACGTCAACAATACAAATTCTATACGCATGTCCGCATTAGCACTTACAACATAAGAGTCTACGCATATGCCAACATCTACGCACATGCTAGTACCTACATCTACGTCTACACACGGGCTCACAATACAAAACCAACGTTCAAACTTTTCTAACATTGTCCATTGTGTTCAAGATCAACAAGGCTACGACAATGCACAACGCCAGTGATCGGTAACTCTGAGCCAATGGTTTAAAGGAGAGAATGACAAAAATAGTCTTCATAACGTCCCAAGGCATACGCGCATCTTATGCACATTTCATACATACACACATTTTGCATATCTCGAGCATACATACACTATGCATTCTTGCATACAATACGCATATATTCAGGGTCCCACATCAATGTCAAACATCATACATTTCGCATACATCCAAACGTCTCGATATAAGACATCATACACATGTATCATGCAGCAAACAAACAATATTACCCTAGATTCATTCATCCAAGGGTCCATTAACCAAATACTTCTCCTGCGGTCCAACCTGTCACCTAAGCCTCCATGTCGTGACGCGTTCAGCCCATTACCTAAGTCTTCATGAGATAACAAACGAAAACTCAGTATATTGCCTCTAAGCTGCAATGTATCCGCAAACTCAAACATTGCCTCTAAGCCGCAATGTATTACCAAAAACTCAAACACATTGCCTCTAAGCCGCAATGTATTTGCAAACTCAAAACATTGCCTCTAAGTCGTAATGTATTTGCAAACTCAGAACATTGCCTCTAAGCCGCAATGTATTTGTAAAACTCAGAACATTTCCTCTAAGCCGCAATGTATTTGCAAAACTCAGGACATTGCCTCTAAGCGGCAACGTATTTTCAAAACACAGAACATTGCCTCTAAACCACAATGTATTCGCAAACTCAGTATGTTACCTCTAAGCCACAATGTATTTGCAAACTCAGAACATTTCCTCTAAGACGCAATTTATTTGCAAAACTCATAACATTGCCTCTAAGACGCAATGTATTTGCAAAACTCAAAACATTGCCTCTAAGCCGCAATGTATTTGCAAAACTCAAAACATTGCCTCTAAGCCGCAATGTATTTGCAAACTCAGAACATTGCCTCTAAGCCGCAATGTATCCTCAAAACTCAACACATTGCCTCTAAGCCGCAATGTATCCTCAAAGCTCAACACATTTCCTCTAAGCCGTAATGTATTCACAAACTGAGAACATTTCCTCTAAGCCGCAATGTATTTGCAAAATTCAGAACATTGCCTCTAAGCCACAATGTATTCGCAAACTCAAACATTGCCTCTAAGCTGCAATGTATTACCCAAATTCAACACATTGCCTCTAATCCGCAATGTATTATCCAAGCCAACACATTGCCTCTAAGCCGCAATGCGTTCTCCAAACTCAAACACATAGCCTCTGAGCCGCAATGTATTCACGCTCGAAACATCGCCTCAGACGTCATGCAGCAATTCGTAAACGTAACCCATGGCCTCAGTCTTCAAGCAGCCATGCACCATCAGGTATTAATAGGAGAATAAGCCAAGACATACGAAACCACACTTTTAATATCAAAGACTATCTGCCTCGTTATCAAACTCTGATAAGTCATATATCATCAGCTTCGCCTGTTTTCTCAAGATTCGTAAGGGTGTGCTACATCAGCGTAACCTTATGATTGGTCGGACAAATTTTGGGTATTCCAAGTATTCAATAAACTCCCAATCAGAATGTGCCAGACTCGCATTTTCTCGCGCTATTCGATTGGAAGATAATTGAATAGGGGCACCTGTCGTACCCCAAATTTGTCCTACCTCGATAATTCTATTCTTCGAGATTAAAATAGAAGAAACATTTAATTAAGGATGGTACATCACTATCTGATGGCCCATCTTCATCCAAGAAAAAGGGTGTATTTTATTTCAAGAAAATGGGGCTTTCTAAATTAGAAAGACTCATAAATCCGTTTGCGACGCATGTTTGCCCATGGCCCATGCAATTCAAAAGAAAAATAATAAAATTTAAGTTATTAAATTATAAAGTCTACTTAAATTTAAGTTACTATTAATTAATAATTGCTACATAAGGGTTCATTAACTGTTATTGTTGTTAGTAAAAAGAAGAGGTGAAACTTTAAATTTAAAGTCCACTAGAATTCGTATTGGCCCATTTTGTATTGGTCATTGAATAGCAAAAGAGGGGTATGGTTATAGATTCATAAGCCCATTGAGTTTTTGTTAGCCAGCCCATTTGACGTTTTTGTCATTACTGTCTTATTTCCAAAAAAATGTTACCATCATTAAAATTTTCAATTATTATAATTGGAAAAATATTTATACAAAATTATTAGGAGACTGTTATTTTTTGTAATTAAAAAGATTTTATAAAGTATTTTATTAAACATTTGTTGTTACAGTTTTGCGACAAATAAAAAAAAGGAAACAAAAAATCGGTTGCATCGCTAGGCCCAATTCGGACTAATGTTGTGTTGTTGCAGGAACCATGTGAAAGCCCAAAACCATTGAGTAATATTGTCGAGCCCAAAGGAAAAATTTTTGCACAGATTTGTGAAGGAAAATAACGTTGGCCCAAAATCAGAAAACATATACTGTATCAATCGTAACAAAATTAACGCACTATTTGGTATCAGAAACAAATACGGTAGAAATCTAAAAAAACTAATCAAACCAAATCTTTACTCAATTAAATTCAGGAAATCTTTCTACAAAGCTGAATCCAATATATTATAGTACATTATCCAACCGAATCAAATCCCCAATGAAAATATCAATTACAGTAAATTGAATCACATACATAATCAAATACTCTTACAAAATCGCGTATTAAAGAAAACTAATTTCAATCTAACATTACATCAAATCAAATCTAAGATAGAATCAATTACAAGCGAACAAATTAAATATCGTAATCAATTACATTGAACATAAAATCCCTAATGGATCTAATGGTCCTAAATTTAAGTAACTGTAACAAATAAAACCCTAAAAACTAACTGTATAAATAGGAAGGAAGGAGAGAAGAAATGGAGGAGGAGATAGACCGAGAGGAACAAAAATTGAAGCAATCTGGAAAAAAAGAGTGCGTAGAAGCTGAATCACCACATTTGATCAGAGAAGAAGCAATTAGAGAAGAACCCTAATTATTATTGATATTTGTAATTGTTATTATTATTAATTTTTATATTTATTATTATTATTATTATATATTTCTATAATTACTTAATTTTTACTATTATAATTATCATTATTATTATAATTCTTTTTTTATATGAATATTATTATTCTTATAATTTATTTACTATTTAAATGTTACTATATTATCAAATAAATTTATTTTTATATTAAAATTACATATATTATTTTATATATTATTTGCATTAAATCTTTTTTCAATCATGCATTAATTAAGATATTTTCGCAATTGATACGATTAAAAAGCATAAACTAATCATCAAATTATTTTCGCAATAAACTAAACTAATCAACTATTTTTGCAAAAGGGTTTCAAACTAGTTTTGACTTACTACGCACTGAGTCCAAATCTCCGCAATCACTACTCCCGACAAAGTGCAAAGTTGGTATCAGAGTAAAAGGTTGGTCCGACCTTGTCGTCGAGTCGTAGTTTTCTAACAGTTAAATATTGTTATTTGAGTTCTAATCGTTGTTTATGTTGAAGTGAAAAGTTGTGATGGCTGGAAGGAATGGATATGCACTTGCTGCTGATTATGTTGAAAGATTGGGTCTTGTGTTGTCTTCTTTGAATGGAGAAATGGTCATCGATACTCTAGTCAAGGGGTCGGTGACTACTTCTTTGGTGTGTGTTAAGTGTTCCTTGTCGATCTTCGACAGAGACTTTGTTGTTGATTTGGTTTGTTTATCGTTAAGAGGCACTACAAGAAAATTAGTGTTTAACGACACAAAAATTGCGACAGTTATGTGATAACTGTCGTAATTGACATATAGAGACAGTGTTTACGACGGTTGACACCAACCGTCCCTAATATTTATTTTGCGACGGTATATTTAACCATCATAATATTATTATTACGACGGTAAAACAACCGTCGGCCCCCATTTAACACTTTTAACATTGATTTTTCACCAACAACTAGTCACGACGGTAAAATTAACCGTCCTAAAAGGCATATCACGACGGTAAAGCACCCGTCGCACCCTTAAACCTTTCACGACGGTAAAATTATCCGTCCTAAAATTCATTTCACGACGGTAAAACAACCGTCGCACCCAAAACCTTTAAAAATTCTCATGGGCACGACGGTAAAACACCCGTCGCCGTAAAAAAGTTAAAAAGCTCTTAAAAAGCTCTTATTCATTTCATTATTCTTGTTACAATTTTATTTTTACAGGGAACCCTTCATCTCTCTCCCGTGCAGCCTCTCACCCCCCAACCTTCAAACCCTAGCGTCATATCCTCTTCGCGACGACGGTGTACCCAGTTCTCCCTCAATCAAAACCCAACCACCAAAAACAAACAAAAAGCTAAAGATCTTACCCCTTTCGCGATTGCTTTATGACTTTCTGTCCGATTTGTTCTGATCTTCTTTCTCTCTTGCTTTGTAGATTCTGGCGAGTTCGAATGGAATAGCGGCGACGAAGCTACGGTGATTAGCAATTAGGGTTTTAGATGTTTAAATCCTAATTGCTCTTTCTCTTTTCGTCTTCAACGACAACGCTGGTATCTCCTTCTTCGCGTTTTAGATGTTCTTATCCTATGTTGCAGTGAATCAGGCCATTACACTTATTTCAAGTGTATGTTGGTAGAAGAGTTAGTGGTGTAACTCCAAAAAATTTAAGTTTATACCCAGGTTGGTGGAACTCTGTTGCATTGGCCATCTAGCACCAGAAATTCTTAGTTATGTGAATATTTAATTGAAGAAGGAGCGGATGTAAATGATGTTGATAGAGCTGGTGAAACTCCTCTAATGAATGACATCCTTTGACATAACAAAGAGGTATGCTTATTCTACCCATATACATATGTTCATTAGTGCATCACTTTCCATCTTTTCTTTCATCTTATCACTTCTTCTACTATTCAATTTCAGAATCTAGGTTGAGTTATTAAGAACAAAATTTCTAAGATGGTTCTGAAATTCTATTTTACTGTTGTTCTAGATCTGACTCTGGTTTCGTCAGTTTATAGGTATTTTAGTTGACACCTAATAAATGAGCACATCTAATACCCTAAGTACCAATATCAGTAATTACACTCTTTTTGATAAAAATAGTTATAAGTTAGGAGAAATCTTCTATCTGATGATGGTAACTTACAGTGGATAATGGACTATTATATTTCCATATGGAATCACTAAATTGATTTGTATTTGGTTTTGATGAAATGCAATAGTTTGATTTTACAGATAAATATAGAGGAAAACATGACAGCAACATCATAGTTGCACAAAAGTACTACATATCTATCAGTGGCTATAATGTAAGATTTTTTGGTTCAATGCAATTCTGGATCAATATAAAAAAAACTATACATTTGAAATTTGAAATGAATATTCGAATTATAATTGAATGCACATGATGAATTTCTATGTCCTGCTGCATGGTTGTATTAAGCATCTAACAACCAATATTACTTGGATTACCTTGGTAGAAATGGCGACTCCATGGGAGAAATTGGTTCGCAAATGACTTCCCTGAAATGCTTGAGCCTCATTGAACTCGGACAACAATCCTGCTTGTGCATTTTTTTCATCTTCCCCAGTTACATTACCACTTATGCATTGCACCTTCTTCTGAATCACTGTGTTTTCGTGAATATTAAAAGATAAGTGATTCTTCATAATCTCTATTTGATTCACAATATTTACACTGCAACTTGTCATGTCAATTGCTTTGAAACATGATGCCTGACTGTTATAAATAATTTATGATGCAGGTCAGTTCATTGGTTGATGGCATGTGCAACATAGCATGTGGTATGTTGGACTCCTTGCTCCATAATTCTGCCAAAATTGCCCTAATTGCTCCACAACACGCCACGTCTTATGTTTTCAACATGACACGTCTTATGTTTTCAAACTATCAACTACACCTCTTTTCTTTATCAAAATGTAAAGATGCATTTCAAAACAAAAACTTCTGCTGCCCTACTTGATATCAAGATTGATCGAGAAATATTGGATTCAGTTACAGTTGCCCTTAAAGAATGTTTGTTTCTTTCATATCAGAATATGCAGAATATTATTCTATTGTTTTCTATTGCTGTGAGTTTTTAAACTTCCAATGTTAATTTATTTGTTCTAAAACAAATTATACAGATTTTCGCAATGACGTCTCATTAGTCTTGTTGTTGGATTGGTACTGCTGCTATTGGCTCCTATTATTAGCAGTTGGGTTTCGTTTTATTATAATAGTTCAATGACCATATGAATCTTTCTTGTGCTTACAATATTTTTTAATGTATATTACATCATCTTATATTTCATTTATTTGCATCAGGCTCTACGTTTGGAGTAACTCGACGTCGATTTCGGGTTTATGTACATGCTATTATTCTATTTACATATTATTATTCTATTTGCAGGTTCAGCATCTGATTGCAGAAGTCAGTGAAATTATGACTAATGATACTGTAGATAAGGCTGGTTTGTGGAAAAACAAACTCATTGATCAGTCATTGGAGCTTTTAGATTATTTACCTCAAGCAATTCAAGACATTTGCTTCTTGAAAGAGATCCACATGGAAATGTTCAAGTACCTAAAGTTGCATATCATTATATTTTGTGTTCATTTGTCTTCTTTATCCAATTTTGAATCAGTATCATTTTCTACCATGACAATTTGAGAGTTTTCTTGTACAGGCCAGGGTTTACTTTAATAAAATACAATGCTTCTATTTTGAGGAGCAGCAACTAATTCTTGGAGAGCAGATTGATATGCCATTAAGTAGTTTTCTCAGTCTGAACTCAAGTATTCAATAATATTCCTGCCATATTTAGTTTGTAATATATTATTGACATTATCTTTATCTTCTACATAAAGGTATAGGAAAAGGAGCCATATCCAGTAGCGGGGACAACAACCGGGATGCATATTTGAATATGTCGATTGCAGTTCTTGCTACCCTTTGTCGTGTTCCAGAGATTATATCCTCTGAAGACTTGATTTCCAAGATCCCAGTGATATTGGAAGTAATTTCCACCCAGTATAATGTTTTTCTTTTCTTTCGCATTACTTAATTCTAATTTCCACTATCGCTGTGTCAACGAGTCTCTCAGCCCCTACACATTTTGTTCGCTATTCTCACAGTCAACTATAGTATTTCCTTTCTTAACTGATCCGTTAAACCAAACCTGCTTTACATGTACCTCAGGAACCAAACACGTTCTTTTCAAAGAGAAAAGGGAACGAGAAGGAAATTCTAATCGCTTCTTTTCAGGTTCTCATCTTAAAATGTTGTTTAATCTTCTATAGTTGCTTAATTGTTCATTTATTCGGTTATTTGACGAATCTTATCGTAGGTTGTGAGGAAAATTCAGTTGCAAATTCATGAATTTGATTCTTCTTCGAATAAAGAGGACTTGCACGGTTCAGAGAAGCACTGTTGCATCCATCAATGTCTACCAAAAATTGTGACTAAAATAGTAAGTGTCAGAACCAACAATTCATTGGCATTCTTTCTGTTATTTGTATTTTCTATGTTGTAGGTGAATTTGTTAGCTGTTGAAATTTGTTCAACATGTTGCGATTAATAATTACTTTCATTCTACATGTTGTGATACCTAGACAAATATTATTGAGTCAATACGAATTTAGGAAATTATAGACATTTTATTAGTAAGCTCATGCTGCCCTGTTATGAAAAAAGTTGGTATTGACTCAAATCGACCTCAAGTCATTTTTGTCATTAAAGATGTAGGGATTTTGTAACATCTGTTGACTCTTTGTTTCTTTTGTTAATATTTCCTTTATTCTCTAATGATTGTATTTCTAATTCATGTTGACTTGTGCAACCAATCATCTATTGTGTCATTTTCATCTCAATGACACCAAGTTTACATTATTTTTTTTTGTTTGACTGAATTTCATATTAATTTATACCTTGACACTCATTGCATGGGTTGATCTGGGTAAACTTGCAAGTTGTATTGATAGATGTAGAATTGATAAAAGTTGTATTGTAGTTATCAAGACTATGTAAGATTTTATCTTCCACAGGTAAAATAGAGCTCTTTTCCTGTGACTTTTATTTAGAACAGGTATTTGAATTTACATTGATCATTATCAACATAACATGTATTGCACATGTAGTTTACAAATGTTTCCAAAAAACTGAACATGTCAGCTTTACTAGGTGGCATGGAATCATTGGAAGACTAGTTCAAAAGAAGATAACTGGGCTATATGGAACTGAATTTCTTGTTTTTTCAGCATGCTTTGCACTCAACAATACAATGCCGAAAAAAGGTAATAGTATTATTCTTGAACTTCTCACAACAGTCATAGAACCTTATAAACAAGATGCAAAAAGATGCTAATGCGTTTGTTTTTTGCAGGACAACCTTTGATCATTAGCAATAACGGAGCAAGTGGCGTTTATCCAGGTTCTACCAATCTTGCTTATCAACAAGCAATAGACGATGGAGCTGACATTATAGATTGCTCGGTTCAAATGACAAAAGATGGAATTTCATTCTGCTCAAATACAGCAGACCTAATGGCAGATACAACTGCTATGACTAAATTCATGTCGCGGACTTCCAATGTTCCAGAAATTCAACCAAATAGTGGAATTTTCTCCTTCGATCTCACGTGGAACGAGATCCAAAGCTTGCAACGTAATGCTTCCGTTTGACTTCAAAAATTCATGAAGAATGGTGGATAGCAACGTAATGATTATGGAACTCGCATTTTACATGATTATGGAACACACATTTTTTTGGATATTATAATGCTTATTTGATGTTAAATATTTTTTATTGAAATTATTTTTACTATATTACAAAGTGATAGAAAATAAAACAAAAAATAATACTATAAATAAATATATTAAAGAAGAAATAATTTAAAGAAAAAAATAACACAAAAAAAAAACTATATTTAAATTTTTTACATAGATAATAATTTAAATAAAAAATATATATAATAGAAAAATAAAAAAAAATCAAGACATAAACAAAAGTCATGGCGACAGTACCGAACCGTCATAATCAACAATTAAAAATAATCAACAAAAGTCATGACGGTATCGAACCGTCGCCATAAACAATTTAATCAATTTCAAAAGATATTCACGATAGTATCGAACCGTCGCCATCAATAATTAAAAGAAACTCAAAAGATAGTCACGACGGTATCAACCCGTCGTAAACTTGAACGACAGTTTTTGTAACCGTCGCGAAATAGGTTGGGGACACACACTTCTGCGACGGTAAAGCAACCGTCGTGGAAAGCAAATTGCGACGGTTTTAACCGTCGTAATCTACAAAAATACCTGTCGCAAACATCAAAGTATGAAGATAGAAGATGAATTTTAAATTGGCTCCAAACATTGATCAAGTTATCATCAAGATCAATCATCCATTTTGGTGGATTATGGTTTTCGCCCTATCAACACCCAAGATCCATTGAGCTTGACGAAACTTGTGATGTTTACAAAGAAAGACCTCCAAATTCCTTCAAAGTCAAGTGAAAAGGGTTTTATGGATGCATGAATGCATGGCTATGCAACAACCACAAGCAAGGTCACAAACATGGGGTTCAAAGGTTCAACGTTTCAGCATGGAGTCGAGGGTAAAGCCCACCCCAAGGTATGTACTAACGGTTTAATCACACCTGTAAGACAAGGTTCTAAGAGTTCCCAGAGTCTACATTCCTCCTTCGGATATTACCAACGTCTTGATTACTCAATAATTAGCAATATTCTCAAGAGAAACTCATCCGAGCGTAGCATCGCGTAACAACTACTTCCGAATTACTCCGTTATAGTCTCCGCGCTACACCTAAAAGGCCAAGATGGGTTAGGGTTCTACGGTTCCCAGCTTCTCTGGCTCCCAGGTCGAAAATAATAATGTCTTCCCGATTACTCGGTAAACAAATATTACGTTCAAAAGGGCCTTCCACTGAGTGGGGGATCTCATGCCTCCTTCTTTGGGATTACTCCCTCAAAGTTAACATGACTGTACCGCCCGTCCTATTCTTAAGTGTAACTTAATCCGGGTATAAGATTCGTCCTTTGCAAAAAACCCAAACAACCCCAATATAAACACATAATCAAACAAAACAAATAATCAAACAAAACAAATAATAATAAAACAGATAAAACAAACTAGGCTTAACCCACTTAGGGATGGACCAGCAAGAGGTCAATCTATTCCCCAGCAGAGTCGCCAATTCTGTAGCGATAAAAAATGTAACGGGGTAAATCGGAGATCGAATTATTGATTAATTCGTCTCACAAAAGAAAGAGTCGCCACCGCGCTTTATTATTTCCAAGGGAAAAGGGAAAAGAGCGAAATAAAACCCTAGATATGCAATGTAAAATAATACTTTTTTTAAAGTAATAAAAATACAAGGCGTTTTGAAAAGAGATCTATGGTTCGGGGGTTGGTTATACAGTGGGAAGTTATTAGCACCCAATGTATCTATAGTACTCTATAGGAACCTTTTGAAATATATGTTTACTAAAATTGTTCGTTTGATTTAAAAATAAAATGTTTTGGCCGAAAAGGAGTACGGACGGGTTTTTGAAGGTGCGACGACCTAATGTAGAAGTTTTTGCTTAAAAGGTATGAGTTTTGAAAAGATTGAGTTTTTGGGGGGAAAATTGTCTTAAGTTTTCAATGAGATGAGGGTATTCGCACAATGTTTTTTTGATGACATGAAGTCGACAAAAATTAGACAATTCCCTTGGATTTAGACATAAACGGAATAAACAAGTACGATGAAATAATCAAACAGAAAATTATGTGGATAATGATATATAACAACTAAATAAAAGGCTAAATGGTGTGAACATGTATTTTTTTAGATTTTTTTGTTTAATAGGTATAACGCAAGAGAATTAATCAAGAGAAATAAAATGTTTTTTAAGTTTTTATTTTTTTTATGTTTTTTAATATTTTATTTTTATATGTTTTTTAATATTAACAAAAGCATTATTTAAGAATTAATAAATAAATCTAAACTAAGTTTAAAACTTAAAAATTACTAATTAAATCTAATTGGAAATAATACTAAAAAATTACTAGATTAAACCTAAAGCTAAAAGTGATCCAATTATTTGATTAAAATTACTAATAACACTAAGTTCTAAAAAACTAAAAGAAGATAAATAGAAAGAGGTGTCAAATTAAAGGGTTAGATAATGAACAAAAGCATGGGCCTAAGGGTTTTAATGGGGCCTGATCAAAACACAAAAAAAGGGGGTGCATAAGAAATTCGTTGGGCTTTTGCAAGAAAAGGGTTAAGTCCATTCTCATAATTGTTTTTTAGGGTTAACATTGTTTTAGCTTAGGGAAAGAGTGGATTAAGGGTTTGCACAGAAGCGGCGCTCCTTCGCTCGTACCGTCTTCTTCATTCTCATCTTCTTCGTTGTGAGCTTCTGAATTCGCCCTCTGAGTTCCTCGCCACGGCCACCAGCATCCCAATCTTCTTCTTCCCTCCAGCAAAGCGTTAGGGGCGACGGATTTACGGTAAGCTTGTGTTCTATTCGTTAGAGTTTTTTATTACAATTTGCATGTTGTGATCTATGTTCATTTCGATTCTAACTTCTGGTTATTAATTGTTGTTTGAGGTATTGAAAGAAAAAAGAAAGAGAAACGTTACCTGGAGACGGAGGAGGGAGGTTGAGACAAGCTAAGGCGGCCAAGGTGCGAGGTAGACAGTGACGCTGTGAGCTTTGCTTCGGTTGCCTGGTACTCTGTATTTGTATCTTTCCTCTTTTTTTCTTGCCTGCTTTGTTTCAATTGCCTTCGAATAATTTTTCTCCTCTTCTTCTTCACTGTGATTCTGTACACTTAAATTTGGTTGCCTATGATGACATTCTGAGGCTTCTATGTCGCCTTGAACATGCTATTGTTGCCTTGAACATGCTATTGTTGCCTTGAACATGCTATTGTTGGAATGTTTGTTTTGACTAGCTTGACTCTTCTTCTTCTTGCCTTGCTATTGTTGCTTTCTTAATGTTGGCCTATGATGAACATATCTGAGGCATTGATGTTTGACATTGGTTTGAGGTTTTTGGTTGCCTTACTGTTGGCTTTTGCTTTTTGGTTGCCTTGAGTTTGAATCAGGTAAGGCCTGAACTATTACAAGGTTTTAGGCTTGACGGTTAGGCTTGATGGTGGCTTTTTGTGGTTTAAGCTATGTGTTTGTGATTTCGGTCAGGTTGGGCGTGTGATGATTGTGAAAGTTATGTGGTTGATCATGGTTTTCATGGTTGAACAGGGTGTATTGGTTTTTAGGCCATAAGGTTTTACTGATTTTCTGGTTTTTCTGGTTTTTTAACTGAGCATGATTTGTTGGTTTATGGCTTTACTGGTTTTTACACAGGTTTGGAATGGTTTTGATTTTGGTGATGGCAGGTCCTATGGTTTTAGGACATAGGGTTTTGAAATGGTTATGTATGTTCTGGTTTTGCAGTAGGTTCTACTGGTTTATGCAGTAGGTTCTACTGGTTTTGTTTTGAGACTTGGAGAAAATCGTTTTGTTTTGATAGTTTTGTTTTTCAAAGCTTGAAGGCAGGTTGAACTCTCTTCTTTTTATGAAGGGATTGTGTTGTTGTCATAACAGTTGCTGGCTTTCCTATTCTTAAGGTTTACGTTACAGGTTGTGAGTATATTTTTAATATTTTCCGCCTTTGACCTCTGCACATTACTGCTTCATATGGTTTGTCTTTATTCCTATTTCATGCTTCCTCTTCTCTTACTGTGTTACTGCTGTAGTTTGTTTTGTATCCACTTCTGCCTAAACCAAAACCTGTAAAAACACACTTTCTTCTCTCTTCTCTCTCTTAGTACAATTTGATGCATTAAAATGATGTACTGTACTGTATTTGTTCTGAAAAAGCATGCTGGAAAATGATGTAAAATGGAAAGATACATTGCTTGCAAAAATTGTTTAAACTGCATATTTTCTCTTTGTCTACTGCATGGTACAGCAAAGCCTATTGTATGTTTGGCCTCTTCCTATATGGGCATGTTTACGTTGGCTTTGGTTTTGAAAATGCATATGCTGTTGCTTTATGCATTCTATGTTGATTTATGCAATGGCTTTTGAAAAATGCATATGCTTTTGAACTATGCTTTTATTTGAAATATGCAGTTTTGTTCATATGGTTTTAACTTATGCATTGGATTTTGAAAAATTGAGTTTATGCATATTTTTAACTTGTGCAGTTTATTTTGAAAATAAAAATTCATCCCTTTTTGTGAACCGGGAGAAATCCCGTGATTTGCAAAAAGGGCAAAACTGATTCCAGCCGTTTGCTTTTAATGATGAACGCTAATTAATTTTTTTTCTTTTAATTTATTTATTTCAATTCTGACTTTTTCTTTTAATTCTTTTTTTGCAGGTAAAATCAAATGAGCAATCAAAGAAGCATTGGATAGAAGATGAAGATTTAGGACTTAGAAAAATTAGGATAGCTTTTATTTCATTTTAAACATTGTAAAAATTATCGTTGTAAATACGTTGTGAATAAATACGGTATTTAAACAACAATTGTAACAATTAGAATAAAATGAATAAAATTCTATTATTTCCCAGTTAATTATTTTCTTCTTTCCAATTATTTATTTATCGTTTATAATTCTTTAAATTATATAATAACTGAAAATCAATTTCAATTACTTAAATTCAGAATAATAAACAAATAAATAAACATCATTGATCAATTAATAACTTCAATTATTTACTTCATTATTTTTAATTCTTCTAAATTATAATAACTGAAAATAAAATTTCAACTATTTAAACTTAGAACAATAAATAATTAAATAAACATTGCTTGATCAATTAATAAACTCCATTTCAAATGTTTATTTCATTATTCATAAATCTTTAAATTATATAATAACTGAAAACAAATTCCAATTATTTAAATTTAAGATAATAAATAATTAATAAACATTGTTTTAGCATTTATCAGTTAATAAATTTAGCGTTCAAAAATAAACAGCTCTTGACTTGAAAAAGTTATGAATTTAAAAAAATTGCTTTGAAAATTGATAAAAATATGTCAAAACCCTTGCAATGTAATGATGCAGATGGGAGATGGTATCTTAGGTCAAAATTTGGGGTACAACAGTCAGGTACTAAGATTATAAGCTTCTTGGGATTAGCTGGTTATTATAGAAGGTTTATCGAAGGGTTTTCTAAGTTGTCACTTACGTTGACTAAGTTGACTTGTAAAGGTAGAGCGTTTGCGTGGGATGTTCAGTGCGAAGAAAGTTTTACAGAATTGAAGAAGAGGTTGACGTCGGCTCCGATTTTGAGGTTTCCTAATCCAGGAGAGCCTTTTGTGGTGTATTGTGATGCTTCTAAGATGGGTTTAGGAGGTGTGCTTATGCAGAATGGTAAAGTAGTTGCTTATGCGTCAAGGAAATTGAGGACTCATGAGAAGAACTATCCTACGCATGATTTAGAGCTTGCTGCAGTTGTTTTTGTGTTGAAGATTTGGAGGTATTATCTTTATGGTTCTAGATTTTAAGTGTTTAGTGACCATAAGAGCTTAAAGTATTTATTTGATCAGAAGGAGTTGAATATGAGGCAATGAAGATGGTTCGAATTGTTGAAGGATTATGATTTCAGTTTGAATTATCATCCAGGAAAAGCTAATGTTGTAGTCGATGCTTTAAGTCGAAAGACTTTACATATGTCAGCAATGATGATTAAAGAGTTGGAATTGATTGAGCAGTTCAGAGATATGAGCTTAGTTTGCAAGGTAACTCCGCATAGTGTTATGTTGGGTATGTTGAAGATTAATAATGAATTTCTAGACAGTATCAGAGAAGCTCATAAGTTGGATGTGAAACTGGTAGATTTGATGGTTGGGATTAATCAGTCTGAGAACAATGATTTTAAGCTAGATGAGCAAGGTGTGTTGAGGTTTCGTAATCGGATTTGTATTCCTGATGATACTGAGATGAAGAAAGTGATACTTGAAGAGAGTCATAGAAGCAAGTTAAGTATTCATCCAGGAGCTACAAAGATGTATCAAGATTTGAAAGGATTGTTTTGGTGGCCTGGGATGAAGAGTGATGTGGCTCGGTTTGTGTATGCATGTTTGACATGTCAGAAGTAGAAAGTTGAACACCAGAAGCCTGCAGCGTTGATGCAACTGTGGGAAGTTCCAAAATGGAAATGGGGTAGCATTTCAATGGACTTTGTGACGGGGTTGCCTAATACTTTAAGAGGACATGATTCGATTTGGGTGATTGTTGATAGGCTTATGAAGTCAGCTCATTTTATTCCTATTAACATCACCTTTCCAGTGTCGAAGTTGGCTGAGATTTACACTAGTGTGATTGTGAAGTTGCATGGTGTTCCTTTGTGCATTGTGTCAGATAGAGATCCAAGATTTACTTCTTATTTTTGGAGATTTTGCAAGAAGCGTTGAGTTCTAAGTTGAGGTTGAGTTCAGCGTATCATCCTCAGACAGATGGTCAGACTGAACGAACTATTCAATCATTGGAAGACTTATTGAGGGCATGTGTTCTTGAGAAGGGAGGTTCGTGGGATACTTATCTTCTGTTGATAGAGTTCACTTATAATAACAATTATCATTCTAGTATTAGGATGGCACCTTTTGAGGCGTTATATGGTCGAAGATGTAGAACTCTGTTATGTTGGCATGAATCTGGTGAGAGTGTAGTACTTGGACCTGAACTTGTTCGTGAGACTACTGAGAAGGTGAAGTTTATTCGAGAAAAGATGAAAGCTTCACAAAGTATATAGAAGAGTTATCATGACAAGCGAAGGAAAGATTTAGAATTTCAAGCTGGTGATCATGTGTTTTTGAGAGTTACCCCTGTGACTGGTGTTGGGCGAGCATTGAAGTCTAAGAAGCTCACTTCTCATTTTATTGGACCGTATCAGATTTCATAGAGAATGGGGAATCTTGCTTATGGAGTGGCTTTACCGCCTAATCTTTCGAATTTACATGATGTGTTTCATGTGTCGCAACTTCAGAAGTATATTTCAGATCCATCTCATGTGATTCATATGGACGATGTGCAAGTACGGAATAATCTTACGGTGGAGACGATGCCTGTACGGATCGCGGATCGTGAAATAAAGACTCTGAGGGGCAAAGAGATTGCCTTGGTTAAAGTGGTTTGGCTAGGAGTTGTCGGTGAAAGCATGACTTGGGAGTTGGAGAGCAAGATGCGAGACTCCTATCCTGAATTGTTCGATTGAGGTAAATTTTCGAGGATGAAAATATTCTAAGTGGGGGAGAGTTGTAACGCCCGAAATTTAATTAATCATTTAATTAAAAAAAAATTTGGAATATTTGTGAAGATGTGTTATAATTAATTGATTGGATTTAATTATTTTATTAAGTGGAGAAATAATATTAGAATTATAATATTATTTGGTGTGGGCTTATTTTGAAGGAATAGAAGTAATAAGAGGGTGTATTAGTTTTGAGTCCAATAAGGAATAAAGAAATAATAGGTTATTTTATTGTTGTTAGAAGGAATAGAAAGAAAGAAGCAGTAGAAGAATAATAATTGAGAGGAGAATGTGCAAGCTCTTGGAAAAGTGGAAAAACGGCAAGAACGAGAATTCAACCGGAAATTATATAGCGACCTTCAATCCAAGTAAGGGTGGAGTTCTGACTTTATAATTGGGTTCATGATGATTGATATGTGGGGTTAGAGGTGATTGTTGTTTTGTTTTGAATTGGATGTGTATGATGATGTATGATTAAGATTTGATGAATTTTAGATGAATAATGATGTTCCTATGTTGTTTAATCGATATAAAATCATAGGATAATTGTAGGTGATGATTTATCATGATTATATTAAGTTTGTAGGGTTAAAAACATGAATCCCGTAGTGAGATGCAGGGAAGAAATCACAGAATTATGCAGGAAGAATCAGGATGTGTCGACCTCAAACATGATATGTCGATACATGAGGGCTTAGATACTCAGTATGAGTCGACACGAAGAGGCTTGCGTCGATACATGAAGGTTGAAAGACTCAGGATGAGTCGATCTATGGGATGCATGTGTCGATACATGTTGTATGCAAGACTCAGGATGAGTCGATCCATGAGGGGATGCGTCGACTCATGTTGTGTAGTTAGAGCAGTACACGTCGATCCAAGGGGTTTTGCATCGACCCATAATGCCTGATTTTTGGCAGATTTAGTTTTAAAGTGTTGTAACTTGAGTTATAGGATGTCGTTTGAGATGCTGTTTGAAGCGTTGAATAGCTAACACGATGAACTTTATTCTAGAGGATTTAAATGAATAATAGGAAGTGTAATCCTAGTAGACAATTTAGGATTTAGAGTTAATTCCCGTGTTGATCGTTGCGCTAGTTTTGTACAGAATGATGAAGATGAGATGTTTAGAGGCTGTTGTTTGAATTATAACAGTAGGATTAGTGACAGTAATGATGTAAGGATTACAGAATAGCAGTATGAACTACTGTGGTATTAATGTATAGTTGAGTTGTTAGTGAGAAGTTATTAATGATGTTGTGTTGATGATTTATAATAAATAAATGATGTTTGATGAATTATTATGATGATATGAGATGTTGATGAAGAGACGTTGAGATGCTTTTGAGATGTTGATAATTTGAGATGCTTTTGAGATGTTGTTAATTTAAGATGTTGTTAACTTGGGTGTTGTTATTACATTCATGGTTGTGTCGCATACATTGCATTTTTTAGATGGAGCTTATGCTCGTGGAGATGGCTTGTATTGGCGAATTTTTTAGATGGAGCTTATGCTCGTTGAGATGTCCTGTATTGGTGAATTTTGAGATGAAGGCTTATGCCTTGTTGATGCCTCTATTAATTGGCAAATTTTTTAGATGGGAGTTCTGCTCCAATGGTACCATATGCATTTGCATAGTATTGAGTCGCATTATATGATTGCATAAAGAAGTGTATTTTGATGTTGATGAATGTGTATATACGTTGTAATTATTGTTGATTATGAGATGAGAAGTGGTGATGTTATTGATCTAATTTAATATATTAATTATCATGCGCTTTATTATATTATTAGATATCTCACCCCTTCTGTTTGAATGTTGCCCTTATGTGGGTAACGTGCAGGTGTTGTACCCCAATTTTTGCCCCTAAGATTCCCCTATCATATCATGTCAACTTGATCATAACAAAATCACATTAGGGTTGGTTTTTCCTCTTTTTTCTATCTCCTATCTTTAAGTTTGTTCTTGAGGAATCTCCAAGCACCTTAGTTGTGTATTTTGTATATGCGTTGATAATTAACCTCTAACCAAAATACAAAAAATATTTGTCTTTGTCTTTGCAAAATTGTGTTTTGTAGGTACCGAGTCAAAGCATCCGACACGTAAGGTTTTCCGGTATTATTTCCCTAAAATCTCTATTTGCAAAAAAAAAAAAATAATAATAATAATTAAATTTTTTCATTTTTGTTTTCCTGTACAATCGATTGCTCCCATAGTGCAATCGATTGCACAGTGTATTGTGCACAATCTTTGAGAAAAGTGTATTTTTAGCCTTCAAATATAATTTTTTTTAGTATGCATCGACACTTACGTGTTATGTGTCAACTCATGCAAGTTGATTGATTATGTATTATGTCGAAGTAGCACCTTGCATCGACCCATAGAGGCTTGTATCGACTCATCCTGCTTTGTATAACTAGCATGTGTCGACACATATGTGTTATGTATCGACTCATGCAAGTGGATTGATTCTGTATTGTGTCGAAGTAGCAGCTTGCATCGACCCATAAAGGCTTGTATCGACTCATCCTGCTTTGTATAACTAGCATGTGTCGACACATACATGTTATGTATCGACTCATGCAAGTTGATTGATTATGTATTGTAGTGAAATAGCAGCTTGTATCGATCCATAGAAGCTTGCGTCGACTCCTGTTGTGTTATACAACTAGCATGTGTCGACGCATACGACTCTTGTGTCGACTCATAACAGCAAAACACACGTGATTTTTGAAAAAAAGCCAGCAATTTCAAATCTGTCATCTTTTTGGCTCTAATTTTTCTGCATAATTTGAAAATTATATCATTAATTCAATTTTTGGCTCCAAGAATCAATTACCAAATTACCACTAATCCCAATCCTAAACTCTATAAATAGAGCCCTCATATCAT
Source organism: Vicia faba (assembly GCA_948472305.1). NCBI lineage: Eukaryota > Viridiplantae > Streptophyta > Magnoliopsida > Fabales > Fabaceae > Vicia > Vicia faba. The sequence continues at coordinate 842,251,358 of OX451737.1, forward strand.
TCAAATGATAAGCTTTTGATAGCCAAATCCACCTTGCTAAAAAATCTCTCAATTCTCTCCATCTACCAAATTCACTCAAAGCTCCATTTATCAAAAAAAGATAGTAAGCTTTGCATTGAAGCTTACTAATCTTTGAGCTAAACCTTCATCCAAACACTTTTTCTTCATCAATTCTCTACATCCAAGCTTTGGTAATTGATTCTTGTGGTTGAATTGAAGCAAATTCTAGAAGTTGTTTGATAATTCTCTAATTCTACCTTTGGTAAGTTGGATCATCGTCTTTCACAATGTGATCTCTTGTGGATTTCTGGTTTTGATTCATTGAGCACTGTCTTATGATTCCATTAGTGTTATTTTCTCATAATTTGATGGAATTTTCATGCTCAATTGGATCCATGATCATAAGGTGTTTGATGAAAAGTTGGAACAAGAATTTGATCCTTGAAATGTTGTTTTTCTACTGATTTTAACAGGTTGCAATCAATAGTTGTAACATTGAAATTGTTTGTCACAGAAAGTTGATTTAAAAAAACTGCATTGTAACAGTGCCGAAAATACTTTTTCTGCCTTATTTTGGGGCTATTTTGACTCAAATATTTTTCTGCTCACTCTCTTTGATGGATAATTTGGATTGCAATTTTAAATGTCCAATTTGTCTTTAAACTCAATGGACTTTGTGATGTAGATGAAGTTGGATAAATGTTCATCAATTCAAATCTATCAAAGAGTGAATTATTTAATTCATTTTTGGTGCTTTGGATTAATGATATGTTTAGTGCTTTAATCCATCTAGAGGAGTGGTTGAATTTAAAGATGAAAGAATTTTGAGATGGTGATCCAAATTAGCTTATCATTCCCCTCCCTCTTCATCTTATCCCTTTCTTTTTCAATTGTGCTACATGTTAAGGGGTGATGATCTCTATATCATTTATCCAAATATGAAGTACATAGATTTCTATTGACCGGCCTCAAAATAGGTGCGACTTCTACATAAGTCCACTTACGATTGCTTAACATAGCGCTAAATTTTGTCCCGATTCGAATAAATGATCATTCGTGGCCCAAACTTAAGATTGCAAGCCCAAGTATGTTAATTTGATCTCTTTGATCCAATAACCTTGAGATTCATTGTGTGGAGGCTTTGGTTCTACCAATCCTCTAATGGATCTACAACACCTTTGGTCAACGTGGATCACTTAAACATTGCTGATCATTAAATGTTACTTTTGGGGATTCTAAAATGGATTATATACTTGACAAAAAGCAAATGCAACTTGTTGTGTGGAGGCTTTGGTTCTACCAATCCTCTAATGAGTTCCAAATGCAAGTTTCAAGATGGTCATCCAACTAACCACTAATTTCTAACAATTGACTTTACTTTATGCTTTTATTTTTTATGCTTTATGTACCATTTAATTTAAGCATTTACATTTCATGCCATTTTTTATTTTTGCTCACTTGAGCATTTACTTTTATGTCATTTTTATTTTGCTCACTTGAGATTTTCTTTTCCTTTTAAAGACACCTAATAATCAACATGAACCATAAAAATCTTTAATAATACTTGGACTATTTGGTTACTATCCTTGGTATTATGGAGTATTGGACTTCTTGGACTTAGGATTAGAAACCTTGGCCTATCTTGGAGACTTTGTGACTTTATTTGATATTTTGTCTGAAGTTCTTGAGGTTTACCTCAAGACATTGGGTTGTTTTTTTGTTTTGTGTGCAGGTTATTGTGATTACATACTTTGTTTGTAATCTGGAATTCACCCGTATACAGTCGTTACTCTGCCCAATTTTTGCAAAGACTTAATACACTCGAAGTTTGGTTCTCTCAAGAGGTCTAGTATCTTTGCTTGCTTGGTTTCAATTCGAAGAATGGGAATTCTATATTGACTCATAATGTTAAGTATGGGCTTCTTGTTGGTTATATGGTTCTTATCCCTAGCTTTTACCTTATGCTTTAGGATAGTCTCTTCATCTCCTCCCATCTTCTTTAATTTCAAAAATCTTCTCCCTCCTTTTAAAAACTCTTCTTATTTCTAAACTTGAAACACTTTCATAATAAACTTGGACTTAGGTCCATGCATTTTCAAAACATTTTTATAAATAGATTTCAATCAATTTAATAATACCTTGACATTTTTGTGAGAAGACTAAAAGTCAATAAATCTCATTTCAAACCATTTTTTCCACTTTGGCTTTTTTTTTATTTTAAAACTTTTCTTAAAAGATTAGACTCTTGTTAATCCTTGTAGTGATGCAAACAACTATACTTCTACAATATGTAGTAAAGAGAGATATTTTCCACTTGGGTGTTGAGTGAGGCATTGTTGATTTTAAAATTCAAGCCATATCCTCCACTTTGAGATGATGAAAATTCTCCTTTCTCATGATTGTGGGTAGTAAGTATGTTTTCCATACAGACAATGACCATGATGTCTTATCTCATAAAATTAACCAACACACTTGTGTTTCAAATTTTTAAAAGAGGAACTACTTGTACCCTGATCCCCTATTGCACGAAAGGTGGTACGTAGGCACTAAAGGTTCGCAATCGCGACAGGTGCAAAAATCATAAAAATATTTCTTTTCTCACCTCCACCATTCATTTTATATACAACACATTTTTATAGCCAAAATATACAGATTTTTCAAAGAGGTTCCTGCGGAGTACCATAGATGTTTAGGGTGCTAATACCTTCCCTTTGCATAACCAACCCCCTTACCTTGAATCTTTCCCCCCTTTTTTGGGTTATTCGCTCTTTTCCCATTCATTTGGAAACAATAAAGCACGGTGGCGATTTTTATTTTGATTTGTACAGAGTCTAGTAAATCCAATGGCTGTCTTGAACATTTCTACCGCTACATAAAAATGGCGACTTCACTGGGGAAAGATTGACCTCTTGCTGGTCCATCCCTAAGTGGGTTGGGCCTATCTTTGTTTATATCTGTATATGTGTTATTGTGTTTATATGTTATATTTTGTATATATGTTTGTCTGGATTTTCCTAGTTTACAAGGTGCTTGGTGATTACTCATAAGCCCTATACCCGGACTTGGGCAAACTTTAAGATAGGACGGGCGGTATAGTCATGTTAACTTTGAGGGAGTAATCCCAAAAAAGGAGGCATGAGATCCCCCACTCAGTGGAGGCCCCTTTGACTGTAGTGTCGTTTACCGAGTAATCGGGAAGACGTACTGCTTTCGACCTGGGAGCCTGCTAAAGCTAAGTACCGTAGATTACCTAACCCATCTTGGCCTTTTAGGTGTAGTGCGGAAGCTATGACGGAGTAATCCGGAAATAGTTCACACGATACTACGCTCTGACGAGTCTTTCTTGAGAATATTACTAATTACCGAGTTAATCGGGAAGTTGGTAATATCCGAAGGAAGGATGTAGACTCTGGGAACCTCTTAGAACCTTGTTCGGCAGGTGATAACTTTTTAGACCAATACCTTATGGGTAGTACCTTCAACCTCATGCTCGTGACGTTGAACCTATGAACCCTATATGTGTGATCTTGTGTGTGATTGTTGCATCATGCATCCAAGCACTCATAAGCATCTTTTGAAGAAAACAATATTTCAAGGGATTTAAAGGTTAACTATTTGTGAATATCTCAAGTACTGTTAACCATGGATTCTGGAAAGAGAAATACCGGGAAATACAGTTTCAAGGATCCCAAGATAGATGAGTTGGTTAGTCTAATTCCTGAGATCGAGTGTTCTGCAGACTTTCGGAAGAAGTATGGATCCATTATTCCTCTCATGAAGCTGAAGATGAAGGAGGGTATTCTCTCAACTTTGGTCCAGTTCTATGATCTGGTGTATCACTGCTTTACTTTTCCCGATTATCAGTTGATGCCAACACTGGAAGAGTATTCCTATATATTGGATTTACCTGTTATCGATCGTGTTCCTTTTACTGGTTTGGAGGGTGAGCCAAAACCACATGAGATTGCTGCTTTGATTCATCTGGGGAAGTCAGAGGTGGAAGCTCATATGACTACCAAAGGAGGGATTAGAGGATTACCAGCTCAGTTCTTATTGGAGAAATCTTGTTACTTTGCCAGGATGAAGAGTATGTTTGCTTTTGAGGCCATCTTTGCTTTACTAGCATATGGATTATTCTTATTTCCTAATGTGGACAAGTTTGTCGACATTAACGCTATCAGGATTTTCATGATTGGAAACCCGGTTCCTACACTGTTGGGTGATGCTTATTACTCTGTTCATCTTCGGAGTTCCTATCAACGGGGAATGATTATCTGTTGCACGCCTTTGTTTTACCGGTGTTTTATCTCTCATATGCCTCAGTCTGATGCTTTTTGGGATGTCAAGAAGGAACCCCATTGGGCTCCTAAGATCATGGCACTTACTCACTCGAATATTGATTGGTATCATTGAGCTTACCAGGATGTGGAGGTTATTGACAGTTGTGGTAGTTTCCCCAATGTGCCTCTTCTTGGTACAAAGGGAGGAATTAGCTATAACCATGTTCTTGCACGACGACAGCTTGGTTACCCGATGAGGGATAAACCAAATAATATTCATTTGAGTAGTTTCTTTCTGAAGGAAGGAGAAGACCACTGGGAAGCTATGGAGCAGATTGCAAAGGCCTGGAGTCACATTCATAAGAAGAGTAGGAAGGATTTGGAACCTAGAGGTGTTGTTTCTTTGGAGCCATATCTTCAGTGGGTCCGATCGAGAGCCATTCAGTTGAAGATGTCGTATACTCGGGAGACACCCATGCCTGATTTGTTTGTGAATATCACTTCTCCCTTATTACATGATCTAGAAGAGCTGCGGCTTGCTTTGGTTAGGATGCAACAGGAAAGGGATGCTTGGAAGAACAAGTTCCAGACTTTAGAGAGTTCCTACAGAGTAGACCGGAAGGAGAAAGATGATTTGATCGAGATCCTTGAGAGTCGAGCGATGGAGTCTATGGAGAGGCAAGGGGATTTATTTTCTCCTAAGCCTCAAATAGGTGTTGATTACTCACTTCCTTCATCAGATGATTGGAAGGAGATTGCCATCAGACATGTGGAAGAAAACCAAAGGTTGAGGGCTCAGATTGTCAGGCTCACAGGGAAGCGCCGACGTACAGATTGATCTCCATTAGTTCCTCTTCTCAGGATTTTAGATTGTATTTTCATCTTGTACTTGGGATCATTGAAACTTGTAATCCATTTTGAAGTCATTATAATAAAAAAAATTTAGTATTTCAAAAGCTTTATTACTTGGATGTTTGCAATATGTCTATAAACCATAAATCCCTTGAAATATTAAATGATAAAGTAAAAATAATCATATGCATTGCATATCATGCATCATATTGCATATATTTCTTGCATTTGTTATGCATATCCAGGTGTCTTACCCAGCTTCTTTACTTCACTCAGCAAGCTGACTCATCACTATAACACTCGGGCTAATTTCAAAAAGAAGATGGACAACTTAGAGCAGGAGAATCGCGAGCTGTGCAAAGAAGTTTCCGCTTTGAAGGCTGGCTTGGACAACTTGACTACTCTGATGGAAGCTCTGGTGGTTGCTCAGAATCAGCCACCGAGTGTTCAACCTCAACCAACAAGGGAAAATGCTGAAGTTCATATCGTTCCTGTATCCGCTACTCCGACTGTTGATAAAAACCGTATGCCTCAGGGTTATCTGTGGGGAATGCCGGAAAATTTTGCACCTGAAGGTTTCAATTTGGGCCCCCAAGATGCTCCAGTGGTTCCAAATGTTGTTACTCCTGCACCTCATGTGGTGCATACTGTTCCTGTTGCACCTTCTTTAGTGAATTTGGTTCCGTTTGTTAATGAAGATATGTGTCGTCCTTTCCCTCCGCTGAGTGAAGACTTGGGTCTTTATGACAGAATGGATGATTTCTAAGAACAGTTTGATAGAATGCAAAGAGATATGAAGGCTCTTAGGGGAAAAGAGCTATTTGGGAAGAATGTGAATGAGCTGTGTTTGGTCCCGAATGTTAACGTGCCTGCTAAATTCAAGGTCCCGGAATTTGAGAAGTACAAGGGCAACACTTGCCCTCGTGCTCATTTGGTGATGTATGTAAGAAGAATGTATACCCACACCAATGATCAGCGTCTGCTGATTCACTTTTTCCAGGATAGTCTGACCGACGCAGCATTGAAATGGTACATGAGTTTTGATAGCGTCAACATCCATACTTTTAATGATTTGGGAGAAGCATTCATTAAACAATACAAGTACAATGTGGACATGGCGCCTGGCCGTGACCAGCTTAGGGCCATGGTTCAGAAAGACAGAGAATCGTTCAAAGAGTATGCATAGAGATGGCGCGAAGTGGATACACAAGTGATTCCTCCCATGGAGGAGAAAGAAATGACTAAGATTTTTCTGAAGACGCTAGGCGCTTTCTACTACGAAAGAATGGTAGCAAGTGCCCCAAGTGATTTTACAGATATGGTAGGAATGGGTGTCCGCCTAGAAGAGGCAGTAAGAGAAGGCCGTTTGACAAAGGGTGAAGGATCCGGAGGGGTGAAAAAGCCAGCTTATGGGTTTACAAAGAAGAAAGAGGGGGATACAAATGTTGTCATGCAAGAGAGAAGGGTAAATTCTCCTAGAAAGAATTATCAGCGTCATCAGCAAGTCGCCTCAATTACTCCTGTTATGAATGCCGCTCCGACTACCGTTGCTTATCAGAGACCGTCCCAACAGGGGAATCAAGGGTATAATCAGAGAAGGGAGAACTATGATCATATTCCCATGAGCTATGCAGAGCTACTACCAGCATTGATTTAGAAGAAGTTGGTCCAGACACGACCACCTCCCGCCATACCATCACCATTGCCTTGGTATTACAAAGCAGACCAGACGCGTGCCTTTCATCAAGAAGCACCAGGGCATAATGTTGAGAATTGTTATCCTTTGAGGACTGAAGTGCAAAGGTTGGTGAATTCTGGAATTTTATCTTTCAAAGACGTGGGACCTAATGTGAAATACAATCCTCTACCCAAGCACGGGGGAGTGAATGTTGTAAATATGGTGGCCGGTTGTCCAGGCGACTTTCAAATTTTTGACATTAATCTGGTTAGAGGAGATTTGGTGAAGATGCACGCAAACATCTTTGAATTCAGTTATTATACGCATGACCACGCTGGTTGTGCTATTTGCAGTACAAATATACAGGGTTGCGAGAAGATAAAGGCTGATTTACAGGAGATAATGGATGAAGGTTTAATCCATATAATCAGGCCTAGGGCGGAATATGAAGAGGAAGTGAATATGGTTTCTGGATGTCCGAGTGAGTTCAGAATTTTTGATCTGGATCATTTGAATGGGGATCTCGTGCAGTTGCATGCTACCTTCTGCTGTACTGCTGGTCAGGTGGAACACCAATATGGATCTTGCATAGTTTGTTGTCGAAATCCCCGAGGATGTTCAATTGTGAGGGAAGGTGTTCAGTTACCGTTAGACAATGGAACTATCAAGATCACAAGTCAGAGAGATGATTATCACGATATTGATATGGTTGAAGTTTGTTTGATGGAAGAAGAGTTAGAGGAAGAGTATGCCTCCAAAGATGAGTATTTCTCTTCAAACAAAGATTTGTTTGCCGAAAATGACTTTTTGATGGCTAATTGTGTTGAGGAAGGGGTAAACGTCATTGTACCTTGTTTTGGTGCACCCACTGATCTTGAGGTGGAGTACCATAGCAAACCAGCTGTTACCCCATTGGTAATTAGTCTTCCAGGTCTTGTTCCCTATGAATCAGACAAGGTTATGTCTTACAAATACAACGCTACAATCTTAGAAGACGGGGTAGAGATTCCCATCCAGCTAATGCCAGATGTTGGAAATATAGCTGATAATAGCAGGGTGACCCGTAGCAGTCGTGTGTTTGCGTCGGTTATTCAAAGAGATGTTGTTGCTGGAAAGAAAATTGCTGAGAATGATGAGCCTAAGAAGGCTACAGGAGAGACTAGTGGATCTACATTAGAGAAAGAAGTGGATGATATTTTGAAGATAATTAAGATGAGTGACTACAAAATTGTAGATCAGATATTGCAGACTCCTTCCAAGATATCTATCCTGGCTTTATTAATGAATTCCTCTGCTCATAGAGAATCACTGATGAGAGTACTAGACCAAGATTTTGTGGAGAATGACATGGCATTAGATCAATTCAGCAGCGTAATTGGAAACATTACATCGTGTAACAATTTGAGTTTCTGCGATGATGAGTTACCAGATGAAGGGAGGAATCACAACTTGGCCCTCCACATATCCATGAACTGCAATAATGATTCATTATCCAATGTGCTAATTGATAACGGATCCGCGCTGAATGTTATACCGAGGAGTACCCTCATGAAGTTAAAGTATAAAGGATCACCTATGCACCCGAGTGGCATCATTGTGAAGGCTTTTGATGGGTCGAGGAAATATGTCATTGGTGAAGTGGACTTGCCCATCCATATAGGACCACATTTGTTCTTGATAACCTTCCAGGTCATGGACATTATTCCCGCATATAGTTGTTTGCTAGGACGGCCATGGATACACGAAGCAGGGGCTGTCACTTTAACTCTGCATCAAAAGTTAAAGTTTGTGCACGAAGGGAAGGTGGTGATCATAAATGGGGAGCAGGTGTTGTTGATATCCCATCTATCCTCTTTCAGTATTGTAGTAGCGGATGAGGCTGCTGTTGGAACCCAATTCCAAGCCCTATCTATTGACAACATAAGAAGGAATGAGAATTATGTGGTTTCACTGAAGGACGCGCAGCAGGTTGTGCGCAATGGTCATAATGCAGTTTGGGGACAACTTGTGGATCCACCCGTGAACAAAAACACAACTGGTTTGGGTTTCTTTTTGAAGAATGGAAAAGGCGAAAGTTTGAAGTCGAAGTCTTCTATGAACAGTTATCATGATGTTTTCCGCGGAGGAGGCTACCTCCATCCAATTGGTTCTGGAATTAATGTTGTTGAAGAGGATGAAGCAGAGCAGGAAGTACCAAATTATGTGACGCATGGAGTCCGAGTTCAGAACTGGGTCACCATTGATGTTCCTTCTTGCATACATATTTCAAAGTAATTTGTTTTGTTAACCTGTTTCTTTCTTTTGAAAAGCTTTCACTCTGCCCAAGGTGAAAGTATTGTATGGGCTTATCTGTTTGCTTTGATTTTTAAGATCATTAATAAAAGTTATCTTTGCTTCCAAAAATATGTCTTTATTTTCTGCTTTTTATTGGGAAATGGTAATAAATAAATAAAAGAACCCTTTTGAAAATAAATAATAACTGAAAATTAATCTGCATGATCACTTGTTATATATGTCAGTCTCTAAAAGCAATCATAAATCACATGTGCAGATTAATTAAAAAACCCATTAAATACAATGACCCTGCACCCTCTCCCAACTTTGATTGTCCTGTGTTTGGGGCTGAAGAAGAATATTATGATGAGATTCCAGAAGAGGTCTCATGGTTGCTTGAGCATGAGGAAAATATCATTCAGCCATATAAGGAGCCTTTGGAAGTGATTAATGTGGGTTCAGAAGAAGATCCGAAGGAAGTTAAGATTGGAGCATCGTTGCATCCTGATGTAAAAAGCGAGTTAATTGAGCTGTTAAAAGAGTATGTGGATATTTTTGCTTGGTCTTATCAAGATATGCCTGGTCTAGATACAGAAATTGTCGAGCATCATTTGTCGTTGAAGCCAGAGTGTCCGCCAGTTAAACAAAAGTTGAGAAGAATCCACCCAGATATGGCAGTAAAGATCAAAGAGGAGGTCCTAAAACATATTAATGCTGGTTTTCTTGTGACGTCAGTGTATCCTCAATGGATTACCAATATTGTCCCTGTACCGAAAAAGACGGAAAAGTACGCATGTGCGTAGATTACAGAGATCTAAATAAAGCTAGTCCGAAAGATGATTTTCCATTGCCTCACATTGACATGTTAGTGGACAGCACAACAAAATTCAAGGTATTCTCGTTCATGGACGGATTTTCCGGGTATAATCAAATAAGAATGGCTCCAGAGGACATGGAAAAAACAATGTTTATCACACCCTGGGGAACATTATGTTACAGAGTGATGCCCTTCGGGTTGAAGAACGCTGTTGCAACGTACCAGAGGGCTATGACAACCCTATTCCATGATCTGATGCACAAGGAAATTGAATTATATGTTGATGATATGATTGCAAAATCCCAAACTGAAGAAGGGCATATAAAAGATTTGTTGAAGTTATTCCAGCGTTTGAGGAAGTATCGTCTCCGCTTGAGTCTAAATAAATGCACCTTCGGAGTTAGATCGGGGAAATTGTTGGGTTTTATCGTTAGTTAGAAAGGAATTGAAGTTGAACCTGACAAAGTCAAAGCAATTCAAGAAATGCCAGCACCAAGAACTGAAAATCAAGTCAGGGGTTTCCCCGGGCGTTTGAATTATATTTCCAGATTTATTTCCCACATGATTGCAAAGTGTGAACCGATCTTTAAGTTGTTAAAGAAAGATCAAGGTTGTGTGTGGACGGATGACTACCAAAGGGAATTTGAGAGTATTAAAGAGTATCTGCTTGAACCTCTTATCTTGCTCCCTTCCGTAGAAGGAAGACCGTTGATTATGTATCTAAAAGTGTTAGATAAATCCATGGGTTGTATTCTGGGACAACAGGATGAAACAGGGAAGAAAGAGTTCGCCATTTATTATCTCAGTAAAAAGTTCACTGATTGTGAGTCGCGGTATTCCATGCTAGAAAAAACGTGTTGTGCTTTGGCATGGGCGGCAAAGCGTTTGCGGTAGTATATGTTGAATCATACCACTTGGTTGATCTCCAAAATGGATCCAATCAAGCATATTTTTGAGAAGCCTACTCTTACTGGGAGAATTTCCCGCTGGCAGATGTTGTTATCTGAATATGATATTGAGTGCCGCACTCAAAAAGCTATCAAGAGTAGTGTGTTGGCAGATTACCTTTCTCACCAGTCGGTGGAAGATAATCAGTTTGCAGAACATGAATTCCCCGATGAGGATGTGATGTTCCTGAAAGTGAAAATTGTGATGAACCATTTCCTGAGGAAGGCCCCAACTCTGAATCTCGTTGGAGTATGATATTTGATGGAGCGGTGAATGCTTATGGTAAAGGAATTGGTGATGTGATTGTTACTCCTCATGGATCGCACATTCCTTTTACTGCAAGGTTAACATTTGATTGCACTAATAATATGGAGGAATATGAGGCTTGCATCATGGGTCTTGAGGAAGCTATTGATCTCAGAATCAAAATTCTAGATGTGTATGGTGATTCAACTTTGGTAATAAATCAGATTAAAGGAGAATGGGATACTCGTCACCCTGGCTTGATCCCTTACAAAGATTATGCTAGAAGATTACTGCCCTTCTTCAATAAAGGTGAATTCCATCACATTCCTAGAGATGAAAATCAAATGGCGGATGCTCTGGAAACTCTGGCTTCCATGTACCAAGTGAATACTTGGAATGATATACCATGTATTACAGTTCGACGGCTGGATAGGCCCGCTCATGTGTTTACGATAGAGGAGGTAGCAGATGAAAAACCTTGGTATTATGACATCCAACATTTTCTTCAGACTCAGGAATACCCTATTGGTGCATCGAGGAAAGATAGAAAGACACTGAAAAGATTGGCCGACAGTTTCTTCCTCAGTGAAAATGTGTTATACAAGAGAAATTATGACATGGTCTTGCTCAGATGCGTGGATAGACACGAAGCAGACATGTTGATGCATGAGATTCATGAAGGTTCATTTGGCACTCATGCTAATGGGCATTCGATGGCTAAAAAGATGCTAAGGGCAGGTTATTATTGGTTGACAATGGAATATGATTGTTACAAATTTGTAAAGAAGTGCCATAAATGCCAACTTTATGCAAACAAGGTCCATGTGCCTCCGACACTTCTCAATGTGATTTCCTCTCCATGGCCTTTCTCTATGTGGGGTATAGACATGATCGGGATGATAGAACCCAAAGCTTCGAATGGACACCATTTCATCTTGGTAGCAATTGACTACTTTACCAAATGGGTAGAGGATTCTTCTTATGCCAATGTTACCAAACAGGTGGTTTTGCATTTCATCAAAAACAATCTTATATGCCGGTATGGTGTGCCGAGTAGAATCATCACTGACAATGGCTCGAATTTGAACAACAAGATGATGATAGAACTGTGTGAAGAATTCAAGATTGTCCATCACAATTCGTCTCCATACAGGCCAAAGATGAATGGGGCTGTTGAAGCTGCTAATAAGAATATCAAGAGAATTATCCAGAAAATGGTTGTTACTTATAAGGATTGGCATGAAATGCTCCCTTTTTCTCTGCATGGATATCGAACATCTGTCCGCACTTCAATAGGAGAAACCTCGTTCTCCCTGGTATATGGAATGGAAGCTGTACTCCCTGTTGAGGTAGAGATTCCCTCGTTGTGTGTGATAATGGAAGCCAAGTTGACATAAGCTGAATGGGTCCAGAACAGGTTTGACCAAATGAATTTGATTGAAGATAAGAGAATGACAGCTTTTTGTCATGGGCAGTTATATCTAAAAAGAATGAAGAAAGCATTTGATAAAAAGGTCAAACCTCGTGAATTCAGAGAAGGCGACCTCGTACTCAGGAAGATCATGTCTTTTAACACTGATTCTAGGGGCAAGTGGACTCCCAATTTTGAAGGCCCGTATGTTGTCAAGAAAGCCTTCTCTGGTGGTGCATTAATTCTTGAAACTATGGATGGCGAGGAGTTCCCACGTCCCATGAATGTTGACGCAGTCAAGAAATACTTTTCCTAAAGAAATAAAAGAACAGCTCGCTAAGTTGAAAACCCAAAAGGGAGGCTTAGGCAAAAAGGAGCGTCCCGGTAGGTTGAAAACCCGAAAGGGAGGTCTAGGAAAAAATTATAGACATAAACAGAATAAATTTCCCGCTAAGTTGAAAACCCTCAAGGGCAGCTTAGGCAAAAGTTAGGGATTTTTCTTGGCAAGTAACTACGTCAGACAAGACTTGATCGTTGAAGCAACAATCTTCTCGGATCCTCACCATACTTCAACAAAAGCTGCTGCTCAAGATTTCAAAAGTTGTTAGGGGGAATAGTGGTCATTGTATCTCAATGTATCTTTTCCATTATATATTACCATTTCCTAAACTTTGTAATCATCCATGGAGTCTCGCCATTTGCAGACTACCATTCTATTAATGAAATTCGAGCTTTTGCCCAATTCTTTGTGTTCTTATTTTTATTTAGCTTGCAAAGACTCCATTTATTACTGATAATAATTTTTAAAGCAAAAAGATTAAAAAGAAAAATTGACTATTCAAAAAAAAGGGGAGATCTTCACAATTTAATTTACTTTGGGATTTGTGATGAAACAATGACAACAAAAATGGCGATCCCAGGAATGAACAAACTCCAGTTGTTTTAAGAAGATTTACTTCCTTCGTGAAGGTTTTTCTCAGGTCATCTTGTTAGTATATGCGCAATATTTGTGTATTTCTCAGATAGTTAAAGACGATACCAGTGGGTGCAAGGTATGGTATTAGGTTTGTGATCCCATTATCCCCGGCCAAGTCTTGGTTCGCTTTTGATTTTGGGTTTGCATGGTCAGAAGCCTCTGTCCCAGATTCCCCAGCGAATTTTTCCCTCATATGATGAAAGGTTTTATTCCCTTGGTGTGCTAAGATATCTCTCTTTTTGCAGTATTAGCATTAGTGTTGACTTCTTGATTTCCCAGGAAGACTATACCAGGGCACCTTTTGTTGGAATAGGTTTGTATGATATGAAGACTCAATCCAATATTCTCTAGTGAAGGCCTCGTTTATTTGATAGAAGTCCTTTCTCCCCAAAGAAGTTGGTGCAATAATTATTCTCGAAGAACACGTATCCCCGGTTTCCCCAGTGAAGAACGTATCTTGGTTTCCCCTCGATGATGTGGTTTTGACCTCCCCAATAAAGTCAGCATGAATTCCCCAGTAGATGTCTCGATGATGAAGAATTGTCTCCCTTAGTGAAGTCTGTATGTTTTTCCTCCTTTAAAGTGGGTCTGAATCCCCCAGTGAGGTTTGGTTGTTTCAACGTCAGTCTGCTTTATTTGAGGCTGGTCTTGCAATCTCCAGTAGGTATGTTACTTTTGAAAAACTGGTTTCTCCGATGAAATCGGAAGAAAGATGTTCTATCCCGGTATCTATTTTATTTAGTTACATCTGAATTATGTTTCTCCTCAGTGAAGTTAGGACAGGCAATAGGTTTGGTTTCCGCAGTTGCCTTTACCTTTCTTGGATTGATCTTTCTGGTTGAAGTTTAGCCCAATGTTGTTGGTACCTGAGGCGGTTTTGTTTGTTTGTACTGATTATGTATCCTTTTACCAGCATATGCATGATATCACTCATACATTCATACATGCATCATGCATTACTACAAATCATTTTTTATTAACATTGTGTTCTAACCTTCCTACAGCGCTCCTTGCTTAGGTAGATTTGGTTTTCCCTCTTGAGTTTATTTCTCAAAGGATGTATCTTCGTTGGCCGTCTTGTTCCAGTTTGTTTCTAATTGGATTCGTGGTTGTATGACGATATTATTTACTTTGGATTTCTGAGAACTTTGAGTTTTGGTTTGTGCATTTATTTTGCACGAGAAGACTTTATCTCCTCAGCAGGAATACCGTGGCATTTCCCCAGGAAGTCATATCTCTTTCATCAGGAATTCATATCTCTTTCCCCAGGAAATCATATCTCTTTCCCCAGGAAGTCGTATCTCTTTCCCCAGGAAGTCATATCCTTTTCCCCAGGAAGTCATATCTCTTTCCCCAGGAAGCCATATTTCTATCCCCAGAAAGTCATTTCTCTTTGCAATTCCCCTTGACAATGAGTGGAAGTCTCTTTATTTGAGATAAGCTTACTTATTACCCTTTCCAGGCAGAGTGCCTTGGTTAAAGAAGAAGTTGAGACCCGTTCTAGGTGAAACACCAGAATTTTGGGGAAAACTTGATATATTCTCTTTCTACCTTCAGTGAACGTTGGTAGTACATCGGCAGTGAACGTCGGTGTTTCTTATCTTTTTGCTATCATCAGTGAACGTTGATATTTCATCGTCAGTGAATGGCGGTGGTATGATATTTTCTCTTTCTACCTTCAGTGAATGTTGGTAGGACATCGGCAGTGAACGTCGGTGTTTGTTATCTTTTTGCTATCTTCAGTGAATGTTGATAGTTCATCATCAGTGAACGGTGATGTTATGATATTTTCTTTCTACCTTCAGTGAACGTTCGTAGGACATCGGCAGTGAACGTCGGTGTTTGTTATCTTTTTGATATCTTCAGTGAACGTTGATAGTTCATCATCAGTGAACAGCGATGGTATGATATGTTTTCTCTTTCTACCTTCAGTGAACGTTGGTAGGACATCGGCAGTGAACGTCGGTGTTTGTTATCTTTTTGCTATCATCAGTGAACGTTGATAGTTCATCGTCAGTGAACGGAGATGGTATGATATATTCTCTCTTTCTACCTTCAGTGAATGTTGGTAGTACATCGGCAGTGAACGTCGGTGTTTCTTATCTTTTTTCTATCTTCAGTGAACGTTGATAGTTCATCGTCAGTGAACAGCGATGGTATGATATTTTCTTTCTACCTTCAGTGAATGTTGGTAAGACATTGGCAGTGAACGTCGGTGTTTGTTATATTTTTTCTATCTTTAGTGAATGTTGATAGTTCATCATCAGTGAACGGCAATGGTATGATATATTTACTCTTTCTACCTTCAGTGAACGTTGGTAGGACATCGGCAGTGAACGTCGGTGTTTCTTATCTTTTTGCTATCTTCAGTGAACGTTGATAGTTCATCGTCAGTGAACGGCAATGGTATGATATTTTCTTTCTACCTTCATTGAACGTTGGTAGGACATCGGCAGTGAACGTCAATGTTTGTTATCTTTTTGCTATTTTAGTGAATGTTGATAGTTCATCGTCAGTGAATGGCGGTGGTATGATATTTTCTCTTTCTACCTTCAGTGAACGTTGGTAGGACATCGGTAGTGAACGTCGGTGTTTGTTATCTTTTTTCTATCTTCAGTGAACGTTGATAGTTCATCGTCAGTGAACGATGATGGTATGATATTTTCTCTTTCTACCTTCAGTGAACGTTGGTAGGACATCGACAGTGAACGTCGGTGTTTGTTATCTTTTTGCTATCTTCAGTGAACGTTGATAGTTCATCATCAGTGAATGGCGATGGTATGATATATTTTCTCTTTCTACCTTTAGTGAACGTTGGTAGGACATCGGCAGTGAACGTCGGTGTTTGTTATCTTTTTTCTATCTTCAGTGAACGTTGATAGTTCATTTTCAGTGAACGGCGATGGTATGATATTTTCTCTTTCTACCTTCAGTGAATGTTGGTAGGACATCGGCAGTGAACGTCAGTGTTTGTTATCTTTTTGCTATCTTCAGTGAACGTTGATAGTTCATCGTCAGTGAACGGCGGTGGTATGATATTTCTTTCTCTACCTTCAGTGAACGTTGGTAGACATCGATAGTGAACGTCGATGCTTGTTATCCTCCTCTCTGATTCAATTCTTTTGGTCCACCAGTGATTTATTTTCCTAGTGGGGTAGCTCCTTTGTTTCTTCATTTTTTTGGCATCCCCAGTGATACTTTGCGTCTCTTTTGTTCTGTTCATATCCATTAATAATCATAAGCATTACATGGCATCTTAGAGACAAAAATAGGGCTTTTTTTATATTTAAGTATCTTCAATCGCGTCGACACGAAGATTTTTAACCTTCGTATCTCCAGATAGAAGACACTTAAATAAGGGCAGTTGTTGTACCCCAATTTTTGCCCCTAAGATTCCCCTATCATATCATGTCAACTTGATTATAACAAAATTACATTAGGGTTGGTTCTTCCTCTTTTTTCTATCTCCTATCTTTAAGTTTGCTCTTGAGGAATCTCCAAGCACCTTATTTTTGTATTTTGTATATGCGTTGATAATTAACCTCTAACCAAAATACAAAAAATATTTGTCTTTGTCTTTGCAAAATTGTGTTTTGTAGGTACCGAGTCAAAGCATCCGACAAATAAGGTTTTCCGGTATTATTTCCCTAAAATCTCTATTTGCAAAAAAATAAAATAATAATAATAATTAAATTTTTTCATTTTTGTTTTCCTGTACAATCGATTGCTCCCATAGTGCAATCGATTGCACAGTGTATTGTGCACAATCTTTGAGAAAAGTGTATTTTTAGCCTTCAAAAATATTTTTTTTAGTATGTATCGACACATACGTGTTATGTGTCGACTCATGCAAGTTGATTGATTTTGTACTGTGTCGAAGTAGAAGCTTGCATCGACCCATAGAGGCTTGTATCGACTCATCCTGCTTTGTGTAACTAGCATGTGTCGACACATACATGTTATGTATCGACTCATGCAAGTTGATTGATTTTGTATTGTGTCGAAGTACCAGCTTGCATCGACCCATAGAGGCTTGTATCGACTCATCCTGCTTTGTATAACTAGCATGTGTCGACACATACATGTTATGTATCGACTCATGCAAGTTGATTGATTTTGTATTGTAGTGAAATAGCAGCTTGTATCGATCCATAGAAGCTTGCGTCGACTCATGTTGTGTTATACAACTAGCATGTGTCGATGCATACGACTCTTGTGTCAACTCATAACAGCAAAACACACGTGATTTTTGAAAAAAAGCCAGCAATTTCAAATCTGTCATCTTTTTAGCTCTAATTTTTCTGCATAATTTGAAAATTATATCATTAATTCAATTTTTGGTTCCAAGAATCAATTACCAAATTACCACTAATCCCAATCCTAAACTCTATAAATATAGCCCTCATCTCATTCAAATGATAAGCTTTTGATAGCCAAATCCACCTTGCTAAAAAATCTCTCAATTCTCTCCATCTACCAAATTCACTCAAAGCTCCATTTTTCAAAAAAAGATAGTAAGCTTTGCATTGAAGCTTACTATCATTTGAGCTAAACCTTCATCCAAACACTTTTTCTTCATCAATTCTCTACATCCAAGCTTTGGTAATTGATTCTTGTGGTTGAATTGAAGCAAATTCTGGAAGTTGTTTGATAATTCTCTAATTCTACCTTTGGTAAGTTGGATCATCGTCTTTCACAATGTGATCTCTTGTGGATTTCTGGTTTTGATTCATTGAGCATTGTTTTATGATTCCATTAGTGCTATTTTCTCATATACTCTTTAATGCTTTTAAATGCCCTTTAACAGTCATCCGTCCATACACAACCTTGATCCTTCTTCAAGAGCTTGAATATTGGTTCATATGTTGTAGTTATATGGGAAATAAATCTGGAAATGTAATTCAAACATTCAAGGAAGCCACTAACTTGCTTTTCAGTTCTTAGTGTAGGAATTACTTGAATTTCCTTAACTTTATCAGGATCCACTTCAATTCCTTTTTGGCTGATAATGAAACCTAGCAACTTTCCTGAACGAACACCAAAAGGAAACTTATTTGGATTCAAGTGGAGACGGTACTTCCTTAAATACTAAAAGAATTTCAACAAGTCTTCTATATTCCCTTCCTCAGTATGAGATTTGGCGACCATATCATCAACATATACCTCAATTTCCTTATGCATTTGATCATGGAATAGGGTTGTCATAGCCCTTTGGTACGTTGCATTAGCATTCTTCAACCTAAAGGGCATCACTCTGTAACAGAATGTTCCCCAGGGTGTGATAAAAGTTGTTTTTTCCATGTCCTCAGGAGCCATTCTAATTTTATTGTATCTGGAAAATATGTCCATGAACGAGAACACTTTGAGTTTTGTTGTACTATCAACCAATATATCAATATGCGGTGATGGGAAATCATCTTTCGGACTGGCTTTATTTAAATCTCTATAATTGACGCACATGCGGCCCTTTCCGTCCTTCTCTGGTACTGGAACAATATTGAGAATCCACTGAGGAAACATTGATGTTACAAAAAACCCAGCATCAATCTGCTTCAAAACCTCTTCTTTAATCATCACTGCCATGTCAGGATGAGTTCTTCGCAGCTTCTGCTTGATAGGTGAACATTCTGGCTTAAGCTGTAAATAGTGTTCCACAATATTGGTATCCAAGCCAGGCATGTCTTGATAAGACCAAGAAAAGATATCCACATACTCTTTCAACAACTCAATCGAACAACTCTTCACCTTGGAATGAAGCAGTGCCCCAATCTTGACTTCTTTCAGATCTTCCTCTGAACCCAAGTTAATCGTCTCAAACGACTCTTTAAATGGCTGAATAGTATTTTTCTTGTGCTCAAGAAACCGTGAAACCTCTTTTGATATTTCATCATATTCATCTTCTTTAGCCACATACACAAGATATTCAAAGTTGGGATAGGGTGCAAGGTCATTGCACTCAAAGGGTTTTTTAATTAATCTACACATATGATTTATGATTGATTTTAGAAACTGAGACATGTAACAAGTGATTATGTAGAAAATAAAGACATAATTTAGAAATTAAAAACAACTTTTATTAATAATTTTAAAAATCAAAACAACAGACACGCTCATGCCAAATCATTACTTTCACCTTGGGTAGAGTGAAGGACTTTTGAAAAGACTAACAAAAAACAAATTACTTTGAAATGTGAATGCAAGAAGGAACATCAACAGTGATCCAATTCTGAATTCTGACTCCCTGTGTCACGAAGTTCGGCATCTCTTGCTCTAGCTCATCTTCGAGAATAACGTTGATCCTTGGAGTAGTCGAATGAAGATATCCTTCCCTATGAAATATGTCTTGATATTTACTCAAAGCAGACTTCAGCTTCACAACTTCCTTCTTCATGGAGAAACATAAACCAGACCCATTCATGTTCACAGGTGGATTAATAACCTACCCCCACACCTTGCTAGGGCCTTTCTACACTACCTATTGCGCATCCTTAAATGAGGTGATAAAATCTTTACTCTATTTTATATTATCAATGGAAAAAGCTTGGAACTGAGTTCCAACAGCGGCTTCATCAGCTTCTACAATGCTAAAGGAAGACAAATGAGATATCAACGAGCTTGCTCACCATTCATAATAACTACCTTTCCTTCACGAAATTTTTTTAGCTTTTGATGCAAGGTTGAAGTAACATCTCCTACTTCATGGATCCATGGTTATCCCAATAAACAACTATAGGCAGGGACAATATCCATAACCTAAAAGGTGGTTTGGAATAGGTGTTGACCTATGTGAATAGGTATATCCACTTCTCCGATGATAGACTTTCTTGAACCATCAAAAGATTTCACTATAATGTCACTAGGGTGCATAGGAGTTCCTTGGTACTTAAGCTTCATGAGATTGCTTCTCGGTATGACATTCAAAGCAGATTCATTATCAATCAACACATTAGACAAAGATTCATTCTTAAAATTCATGGAAATATGCAGAGCCAGATTATGGTTTCTTCTTTCATCGGGCAATTCATCGTCACAAAAGCTCAGATTGTTACAAGATGTAATATTCCCCATAACACTGTTAAACTGATCCAGGGGCATATCACTTTCTACAAAATTCTGATCCAACACCTTCATCAGAGATTCTTGATGAGCAGAAGAATTCATCAACAAGGCTAAAATGGAAATCATAGATGGAGTTTGCAACAACTGATCCACAATCTTGTAATTACTCATCTTGATGATTTTTAACAGATCATCAACATCCTTTTCCAAGGCGACACCACTAGATTCTCCTTCCACTTTCTTAGGCTCAACATAAGTCTCAAAAATGTTTTTTCCAAGATTAACATCTCCTCAAATGGTATGGGCGAAGACACAGCCGCTACGAGTTACCCGACTAGCTTCAGCAATATTCTTAACATGGGACAAAAGTTGGATAGGAATTTCCACACCATCTTCTAGGATAGTTGCATTGTACTTATAAGGTATAACTTTATTTGATTCTTAGGGGATAGGACCAGACAGACAAATAACTACGGGAGAAACAGCAGGCTTGTTGTGGTACTCAATCTCTACAGGAGCGGGAACACAAAAATATGGTAAAATAACATTCACCCCTGCTTCTTCAGCATACTCAGGAATCATAGAATCACTATAAAAAAATATACCTTTGTCTGAAGAAAAGAACTCATCAGTAGAAACATATTCATCATCAGACATGGCCACAACAGAGCAGTCTTCAATCATATTAACTCCATTATAATCATCTATATTTCCTACGACTCTGATAGTACCATTATTTAATAGAAATTGAAAACTTATTTTTACAACTGAACAACCACGAGAATCCCTACAGCAGATCTGACAGGACCCATAGTGATGTACCTCCTGGCCATCCATGTGACAAAATATGGTGTGCAGTTGCACCAATTCATTATTCATATAGTTCACATCAAAAATCTGGAATTCACCAGGACATCTATAAACCATATTCACATCTTCTTCATATTCAATATGTGGTCTGATTATGTGGATAAGACTTTCATCCATCATTTCTTGAAGATCAGCTCTCACTTTATCGCATCCATGGATATCTGAACTATAAATACTACAACCAGCATGGTCATGTGTATAATAGCTTAATTCACAAAGATTAGCATGCATCTTCACTAAATCAACTCTAACCAGGTTGATATCAAAAATCTGGAAATTTTCAGAACAACCAGCAACCATATTTACAACACTTCCACCTCCTTGTTTGGGTAGTGGATTATCCTTCACATTGGGACCAACATCTTTATAAGATAGGAAAATGTTGTGCTCCAAACTTCAATGGATAGCAGTTTTCAATGTTGTGCTCTGGGGATCCTTGATGAAAAGCACAAGTCTGGTCTGCCTTGTAATACCATGGTAAAGGGGGAGGTATAGAAGGGGGATGCCTAGTAAGCACAAATTTCTTTAGAATTAAAGCCGGAAACAACTCTGCATAAATCATCAAAATATGATCAAAAGCTTCTCTATTCTGACCTTTCCCTTGATTACCTTGAGGAAATGCTCTTTGATAGGCAACAGTAGTCGGAGCTACACTGACGACTGGAGTTACAAAAGCGACTTGTTGTCAGTGCTGATGACGTCTTCTATGAGGTCTAACCTTTATTTCCTTAGTGACAGCATTTGTTTCACTTTCTTTATTTCTAGAAACCCATATGATGATTTCTTTGTTCCACTAGATCCTTCGTCTTTTGTCAATATTCCTTCCCTGACAGCTTCTTCTAGATGAACACGCATACTTACCATCTCAGTGAAATCACTTGGTGCACTTGTAACCATCCTTTCATAATAAAATGAACCAAGGGTTTTTACGAAGACCTTAGTCATTTCTTGCTCTCCCATCGGGGGTACCACTTGGGCAGCAACTTCACGCCAACGCTGTGCATACTCTTTGAATGACTCCTTATCTTTTCTGAGCTATCACTCTCAATTGGTCACGATCAAGTTCCATAAACATGTTGTACTTATAATGTTTGACAAAAGCTTCACCCAAGTTATTAAAGGTGCGGATGTTGCTACTGTCCAATCCCATATACCATTTTAAAGTAACACTAATTAAACTATCCTGGAAGAAATGAATAAGCAAGCGTTGGTCATCAATATGAGTGGAAATCCTTCTGATATACATAACCAGATGATCACAGGGATAAGAGTTTCCCTTGTACTTCTCAAATTCTGGAACCTTAAGCTTTGCTGGAACTTTTACACTAGGAACCAAGCAGAGGTCACTGACATTCTGTCCGAATAACTCTTTCCCTTGGAGTGCCTTCACTTCTTTCTGCATTTCATTGAATTGATCCTGAAAGTCATCCAATCGGTCATAGAAGCCTAAACTTTTACTTTGTGGATGAGCAGGATGATAAATTTCATCATTAATAACAGGCATGGCATTCACCATAGGAGGCGTAACATGATGAATCTCATTATTGTCAACAAGAACAACATGCACCATAGGAGGTGCTGAAACAGCAGCAGTTTGAGTAAATGGGGAAACTTGAGAAGCAGGATTGTAACCTTCTGGCATGAAGTTATCAGGCATTCCCCGCGGGTAACCGTGAGGCATACGATATTGAGCAGCAGTAACTAGAGTAACATAGATGGGAACTGACAGAACTTCGAAAATAACAGTCGTTTGTTGTGGCTGAGTAGCATGAGGAGGTGGAGGAGTAGGTGGTGGCTGATTCTGAGCAACCACCAATGATTCCACCAAAGCAGTCAGATTAGCCATACTAACCCTCAAAGCAGTAACTTATTTGCAAAGCTCGCGATTCTCTTGTTCAATATTTTCCATCTTCTTCCTAGAATTAGCCCTAGTATTGTAGAGATGAGACAACTTGTCGACTAAATGAAGCAGAGAAACACGGTAAGACACTTGGGTATGACCAAGAATGCAAAAAAATATGTGCAAAATGATGCATGATATGCAATTCATATGATTTATTTTCTTTACTCAAGGAACTCAAAGAATTATAGACAATTGCAAATATTAAAGCACTAACATACTAAAATTTCATTTTAATAATAACTTCGAACTGGATTACAACTTTTAGTACAAGTTTCAATAATCGTAAGTATAAGAGAATAAAGATAGAATCTAAAAATCCTAAGGAGGAAAAGTTGATGAAGATCTCCCCACGCACTAACGCTTTCCCATGAGTCTTGCAATCTGAGCTTTCAACTGCTTATTCTCTTATGCATACTTGTCGGTGGCTTCCTTCCAATTACCAGAATCAGAAAATGAGTGATCGAGGCCTGGCTGAACTCTAGAGGAAAATAAATCCTCTTGATTATTCATCATCTCCACAGCATGACTCTCAAGAATCTCGATCAAGTCATCCTTCTCTTTTAATTATGTTAAGTAGGATACCTCCAAAGTCTGGTACTTATTCTTCCATGCTTCCTTCTCTTGTTGTATCCTAACCAAGGCAAGTTGTAGTTCTTCCATATCATCTAAGAGAGGATGATTAGTCCTCATAAACATATTAGGTATGGGTTCTTCACGAGAATAAGGCATCTTCAACTGAATTGCCCTTGCTTGTACCCAACGGAGATGAGGTTCTAAAGAAACAGCTCCTCTAGGTCCCAAATATTTTCTACCTTTTATATGAATATGGTTCCATTACTTCTTAATAACTTTCTTATCTTTGTTTTACCCAAAATTTTCCCTCTTATTTTATTCAATACATACTCATAGAGGTCCCCAAATGCTCAAGGTTGACTAAGAAGTGACCAGACAATTTCTCCTCTTAAGCAATAGATCTCCAACTAGGGTTTCATTTTTCACAAAACATTTTTGGTTTCAAAGGCCTCAAGTGATTTCCATGGTCCCTAATATGTACCCAAGAACTCTCATGCCAATTTTCATGCCTTGCATTACAAGTTTGCTTAGTCAATTGCTCAGATGACTGGAAATCAATTATATTAGGTCAAAAGTCAACTATGGCCAACAAACAGTCAAACTTCAATATTTTTGGTCAACATCAACATTTTGAAGTGATATCCATCATTTTCTCAAGGTTTCATCATGATTCCTCAAGGAATTCTCTCAAATCCTCAAGAATCAAAATTGCTAAATTAGGGTTTCCCTAGAGAAAGTCAACTGAACTTTGACCAGGCATAACTTTTACATGCCTCGTCCATTTTTCCCCAAACAGAGCTCATTGTGAAAAAAATTAAATTCCCTACAACCTTTATTTTGTCCTCAAGTTCAAAAAATGCATCATTAGAGAGATATGAGCCAATACATTACAGGTCCTTTTGAAAGTCAACAAAAAGGCATTTTTTGTCAAGGCAAGTTAAATCAAGATGATTTATTCAAATGCAAAAATGGTCAACATAGAGATTGTAGGGAACATACTTAGATTTCCAAAAAGTTCAAGATCATCTCCAAAAGATAAAAATTGAGCAAGTTATGACCAGTACAAATTGGGCAAATTAGTGAAAATGCAAAAAAGTCAACTTTGATAAAAAATTAATTTTTAAGTTCATAGACCTATTTTGTGGGATTCAAATATGTTTATGACTTACTCAAGGACCCCTAAATTCACTCTCACATTGCTTTGTATTTTTTCTCTATTTTATTTGTATTTATTTTGTTTTTATTCAAATAAACACAAAATAAATTGCATAAAATAATAAATAAAAAATATGGACACACGGGCTGATGATTTGGGTTGATATTGGGCCTTAGAAATCGTGAAAGGCATGAGGAAAAAGACCAGGTTCATTGCATCTCAAGAAGGGAAAGTTTTTCACAATTTTGGAAGTATTTTAATATGTTTGATGTTGCTTTGAAAGGGGGCCATTATGTGTGGATTCTTTCCATGTTTAATCACCATTCCACCCCCATTATATATACAAAACAAAATCATGAGCAAGGGACACGAAATTACTCTTCAAAAATCTCTCCAAAAGCTCTTCACAAAGTTCTACAAAATTCTCAAAAGTTCCAAAGTTGTCAAAATTCATAGCTGTATTTCTAAACATCCTCGATCTAAACCAGTCACATATTTGTCTTCCTAAGACTCCCAGAAGTCCATATCAATCACTATCCACGCCTGAATCATCCTAGAATGCACAAACCGAATCACTCTGGTTGGGGTAAACTTCTTTCATCTGAATTTCTTAATCCATGTAATTTAATTAAATTTAAGTATATATTGATGTTCATACTGTTAATTAGAACTGATATAATGTATTACATGAAAGGTTAAATGCTTAAATCACATGATGCAGTTATGGAACTCCTCTTTTAGACCCTGGGTTCGGGTCCCAGGTTTTGCACTTTTGTGTTTCAATATTTCTTTGCAGGTTATTGAGCGTTTGGGCCTTCTCATTGATGGGCTTGGAGATTTCAGACTCACACCCCTCCATTTCCTGTTGCCACACCTGGACCTAGGACATTGGGCTTGAGACATTTCAAGTTCTCACACCCTCTGTTTACTCTTTGCAGCAAGGCCCATTTCATTTTTTTTTATTTTCTTTCTTTCATTTAAATCATTTCTTTTTTTAATTAAAATTATAAAAGATCATAAAGTCAAAAAAACCAAAAAATAATTAGAATTAGTTTTTAATTAGATTAATTTTTAATTAATTATTTTAATCACCTTTTTTTAATTAACTAATTAGACTTAGATTTCTTAATTTAATTTAATTATCTTTTCTAAATAAAAAAACAACAAAAATATTTCTTTTATCACTTAGAAATTTTTCTTAGAGTTTTTCTTCATCCTTTCATTTTTATTTCCTTCTCCTCTGTGCGCTCATTTATTTATTCGCTTTATTTTTCATAAATATTATGTAATTGCCTATGGATTGTAATAGTTTAACTAGGACCATATTTACATTTCTTTTCCCTGTTTTGGTTTATAATTCCCCCATCCCGAAGCCTTGTAATAGCGTAGATTCAAAATTCCCGCACTTTATTTCTATACTTATTCAATTAACTGTTAGATGAATGCTTAACAGGATTGCATGATAAGATCTGAAAACAAATGGTAGAAAACCTAAATGTTTAAAGATAAATAACTGAAACACAACACACTCGCACACGCGCACCTCTAAGGTACTTCCACTTGTTTCCTTCAGATGAATAAACGGGCACGATTCTTGAATGTAAGAGATTTTAATGGCTACCCTATGGTTTAAAAGATCATAAGTCCCTCGATGACCCTTTCGACGTTGCATCGGTAAAATGATCTTAAAACCTTAGGGTAATTACTAAGATATCTTACTAGTTTCCTTTGTGACCGTACAATGACCCTCGGTTTTCCCTCAAAACATCTGACGATAGGGCTACCTACTCACTAATAGTAGGATAGCACTGTCTAAAGGAAAAGAGGAAAAGAACAAACCTTTTCGAGTAGGTAGATAGTTCTTAAATGCTTGCTCAAAATAAATAAAAAATTCACATACACAAAACTCTTTCCAAAAACATTTTCAAAACACTTTGTATACGTTCTCAAAATACGAGAAACATTACAAAGTTCGCCACGCTAAGGCGTCCTTTCAAAATACTTTCTTCAAACACACAAATACAAGGTGTTTTCAAATGAGCTAGCATCTAAGAGCCCGTAGGTAACTACGGATGGAAAGGATGCTAACACCTTCCCTTTCCACCCCCTTACTCAGAAATAATCTCGAAAGGTCTTTTTTTGTTCTTTTCACCCTTTCCTTTGTTGGATAAAACCAGTATAACAGTCGGTTCTACCACCGTATTACAAAACTGGCGAATCTGCTGGGGAGACACTTAAAAGTGGGGTTACCTTATCATTAGATCATATTTAAAATTCTTTCCTTGTTTGGTTTATGTGCTTTACCTTTCAGGTTTATGTTTGGGTTATTGTTAAAGATCCTACACCTGGATCTGGGGCACTTTTAGGTAAGCAGCAATAGATCGTGGAGACTGTACGACATAGACCGATATGGTTGAAGTGATGGCTGTGTTAGTATGACACATTTGTTGGTACCAGTATCCTTTGTGTTGAACAAGGAGAATACGGGGCCACTGTGTGGTGTCATAAAGCACTAACTGACCTTAGAACCTTTAGTTGAACAAACTTGACCATTAGAAAGTAGTGAGATAGTCGGCTTCATTACAAAACTGAGGATTGGTTGATACAAGATACTACACTCATTGAGATTGGACTTTCGGGATATTCCGGTCGCGGGAAAAGATCGCTTGAGCTGAAACAATGCCCGGTGAAGAAAGATCGGTGATATTGAGATTATTTAGAAATCGGTTATTATTTCTAGGACAGGTTGAGCCAACTAAACCTTTAAGAGGCTACTTACCTACAAATTCCATGCAATCCTGAACCTAAGGCTACTTGTGTGACTTGTTTGCTTTCATTATCTAACAACTTGACCTCCTTGTAGGGTTTTGTTTGTATTCATTATCTAACGATGTGAGTTCCTTGCAGGACTTGTTTGTAGTCATTATCCAATAACTTGGACTTCTTGCAAGACTCACTTGTCTTCATCACCTTACAATTTTGCTTGGTTCATAGCATACACATCATCATATCATGCCATAGCATTTTGTTAACTATTTAAAGGATCTCAAAGGGTTTGTAATGCAGGTTACGATTAACTAGACGTCTAGCAAGGGGCAAGGGGATTTATTTTTCCTCTAGCCAATACCATAAAAGCACGATGTCTTGAGTCATTGGCTATGACCCACTCGACATGGTGAGCTTGATTATCATAAAAGGAAATTCAATGATACGAAGTTCTTCAATCGAGGCTGCAGTCAAATTCAGTTGCTAACATTTTCTTGTGTCTCCCCCGCGAGATCCTTGAAAACATTACGTGCATATCATTACATAACAGGTATTCTCAAGACAGGTTTCTCATTTTCTCGCTGTTTATTTCAGCAAGGGAAATGGCTCTCAAACTGAATGACAGAGATCACCAAAATCAAGATGCTTAGTTCAAGTAAATGTTCCTAAATTTATCCAAGGGGCAAGAAGAATTGAAAGCACTCCTCGCTGGGAACTTGACCAAGAAAAATCCTGATGACAACAAGGATGACCAGTTGGAACAAGTGCAAGCTGAGATGGAAAGGATGAAAATCCAGATGAGTAGTCAGATGGCTCTTATCCAAAGTTTAGCTCGGGAACAAGAAGAGTTGAGGATTCTCATCAGCAAGCTCCATCAAGACAGATACGACCGTCTAGGGCAAACTGCTGGAATTTGGGGCCTAATCAATAATCAACCTGTTAGAACATAGTTTGATTCTATAACCCTCATAAGAGTTTTGATGATAACAAACACAAAGAACAAATATGCACTCTAAATTTGTGTTTTATGTTGAACAGAAGTTCTGACTAAAACGGCACCAGAAGTTAAGCCACAGAAACACTCAAGCTGAGTAATCAGAATGTTCTGAAGCATGATGATCAGAATCTACGCTAAAGAGAAAGATATTCTGATTCTGAACGGAAGTCCAACATGCTAACAAAACCTTATGCTTCTGACTTCCCAAGTTATAAAGTAAAGCAGCATGGAAGATTCCTAAGATCTGAAGCATTACTTTTCCATTAAGGCAGTATCATGTGCAACGGCTACATTTAGACAAGGATCTTCTCAGTATGGAAAGTGCATTAAGTTTCCATTATCATGTTTCCATTTGGAAAGAATTGTCACGCCTATATAAACAAGTTCAAAGGGTAAATCATTCACGATTTCATACAACTTCTCCATACAATCTCAAAAAGCTGCAGAAAAGTCATATTCATAATATACTCAATTTGTGTAATACATCACAGTAGTGATACAGTTCTTGTAACGAAAAACAAATAGTACACAGTAAACCTTTTCTTTTGATTAAGTAATTTTCCTTGAGATAAACCGGTTTGTGGTTGTACTCAAGAAGACTTGGGCAGTTGTCAAAGTAGAATTGTAATTAGTTTGATTAGTGAATTAAGTCTTTATTGGAGAGAGGAGAAATCACCTTGGCGGGTGGACTGGAGTAGTTTGAGATCAAGCGAACCAGGATAAAAATCTCATGTCTATTGCTTTTGATTTTTAAGTTTCAATTCAACCCCCCCCCCTTCTTGTGTTTTTCACTTCTTCAATTGGCATCAGAGCGCCTGGTTCTGAGTTCATACACTTAACTGTGTCAGTACAAGATCCAAGTTTATAAATAAACTATGGTGGGACCAAGCCAAAACATCAGCAATGACTATCATGATGACAAGGACAAAATTAGCGGCAAACCTTCAGTCTTTGATGGAGAAAATTTTGACTACTGGAAAGATAGAATTGAGAGATTCTTTCTGGCTCATGATGTTAACTTATGGGGTATGGTAATTGATGGATACATGCATCCAGTGGATGAAAGTGGTCAGAAGATAGATAGAAAAAGAATGTCGGACCAACAAAAGGGTGACTTCATAAACCACCATAAGGCCAGAACAATTCTTATCAGTGCCATCTCATACTCAGAGTGTGAGAAGATCTCAAACAGAGAGACAGCCAAAAACATGTTTGACTCTCTAAGAATGATGCATGAAGGCAACATACAAGTTAAATAAACTAAGGCCCTTGCACTCATTCATAAATACGAAGCCTTCAAGATAGAAGAAAGTGAATCCATAGAAACAATTTTCTCAAGGTTCTAGATTCTAGTTGTTGGGCTGTGAGTCCTTGACAAAGGGTATTCTACTGTTGATCACGTAAAGAAGATCATCATAAATTTACAAAAGCAATGGAGGCCAATGTTCACTGCTCTTAAGCTGGATAAAGATCTCAACAATATATCTCTGGAGGAACTTGTTAGCTCCCTCAGAAGCCATGAGATAGAGCTAGAAGATGATGAGCCTCAGAAGCAAGGTAATCCTTTAGCATTAAAATCTAACAAAAAACTGGATTCTAAGGTTTTGCAGGCTACGGAAGAAACCTCTGATGGATCCTCATCAGAAGAAGATAGATTGTCTCTTCTCTCCAGAAGGCTCAATCAGCTGTGGAAGCAGAGGCAAAGAAAATTCAGAAACTCTAGAAGATCAGGGAATCAGAATGAATCCTCCTCCGGATACAGAAAGTTTATTCCCTCCTCTGGACACAGAAGGTATGAAGCCTCTTCTGGTTACAGAAAGTCAAACAACAGAGATATCATCTGCTATGAGTGCAATGAACAAGGGCACTACAAAAGTGATTATCCAAGGCTTCAGAAGGAGAAGCCCAAAAAGAAGTTCTTCAAGGAGAAAAAGAAAAGTCTCATCGTAACATGGGATGATTCAGACACTTCTGACGCAGACTAAGAGTCAGATGATGAAAGAGCCAACATTGCTCTTATGGAAAATGTAACAGAAGACAGTTATTGTACCCTAAAATTCCCCATCTCATTTTACTCAACACATTCCTATTGAGGTCCTCAACTTGCCCAAGGATGCCCAAGAATTGATCAGACAAATTCTCCTCCTAAGGCAATGAACCCACAACTAGGGTTTCCATTTGAATCAGGATGTGTCAACTCCAAAGACTTCAGTTGATTTCCATGGTCCTATTATTCCTCCAAGAATGTCCATGACAAATTTCATGCCTTGTAGAACAAGTTTGCACAGTCAACTGCCCAAATGCATGGAAATTAACTATACTAGGTCAAAAGTCAACTGTGGCCTATATACAGTCAAACTTCAAGGTTTTTTGTCAACAATATCGTTTTGAAGTGATAATCATCATTTGTTCAAGAGTTGACCATGGTTCCTCAAGAAATGCTCCTAATTCATCAAAAGTCAAATTTGCAAAATTAGGGTTTATATAGGAAAAGTCAACTGAACTTTGACTTGGAATAACTTTCTCATAATTTGTCCATTTGGCCCCAATCAAAGCCCATCTTTAAGAGAATCCAATTCCCTAAAATCCATCTTTCATCTTGAAGTTCAAGAAGTGCACCATTTGAAAGATGCAAGCTCATACATTACATGTCATTTTCAGAAAGTTAACAAAAGACACTTTTTGTCCAGACCTTTTACATCAAGATAACATCTTCAAATGCAAAAATGATCAAAAGAGGGATTAAAGTAGACATCCTGAGATTTCCAATAAGTTAAAGATCATATCCTTGGTATAAAAATTGAGCAAGTTATGGTTTGCCCAAGTTGGGAAATTTTTGGAAAATTCAAAAATCCTACGTCGAGCAAAGTTGAGTTTTCAAGGAATTAACTCATTTATTTGAGTTCTAAACTTCTCCATGGAATATTATAGGACCCATAAGCTCTTCCCCTTGTGGTCTTATTATTTATCCATTTATTTTCCATTTATTTGGATTTATTTTCAATAAAACATGAAATAAGTGGTTTAAATAACAAAGGGAGGTGTATAGCACAAATGGGCTTGGAATTATCTTTCACAAGGGCCCAAGCCACGCAGCAAATGATGTCCAGGTTCATCCTCTTCAAGAAATGGCGCAAAAGTCATTTTGGGTAAGTTTTCAAATTTTGCATTATGGTTCTTTAAAACAT
This sequence comes from Vicia faba, assembly GCA_948472305.1. Lineage (NCBI taxonomy): Eukaryota > Viridiplantae > Streptophyta > Magnoliopsida > Fabales > Fabaceae > Vicia > Vicia faba. The sequence continues at coordinate 842,283,352 of OX451737.1, forward strand.
CAATTTTGCAAGTTTTTGAATATTATATCAATACTTCATTACAAGGCATTATGGCATGGATTTTGCACTCAAGACCATTCATTCCTTCCCTCCTATATATATTGGACCATTTGCAAGCATTAAAAAAAAAGAAAAAAAGACCCTTACCATGCTACAGAAGTCCTCTCTCAAACTCTCCATTTTCATAAATTCGTCAAAAATTTGCAACCGCACTTACAAGTTGTTTCGTGGCAAACTAACACTATAGTCATTCTCCTAGCATTCCCAGGAATTGATCCAGGCCATCCCTAGGCCCTTGCACGACCAAGAACACTACATATTTGAACCTGTGTATTTGGTAAAAAATTTAATTAGAAATTCATTTATATGTACATTTTAATGCCTTGGTTTGTTTGAATGTTGCACAGGACCTAAAACTATGAGGTTTGGGCGTGAGAATCACAAGGTTTGAGCCTGAAATCCAATCGTGCCATAGTTAGGACATGATCTGCCTTTTATGCTCATAGCGCATGATACAGGCCTATTTATTTTATTTTTTCGTTCTATTCTTTATGCTTTATTTCTTCTTTTGATTTTATTTTTATTAATTAACCTTAAAACCAAAAAATCACAAAAATAATAATTAACTTTTTTTTAAATAGATCATTAATTAATTAATTAATTAGTTAATATTTTCCTAAAGTAATGTTGAAGTAGAACTAGGTTTTATATTTCATAATTCTTATTTTCCTTAATATTCTAAAATCAAAAAATATTAATTAGGTTTTTATGTTATTAATTAGACTTTAATTTAATATTTTCGTAAATTAAAAACCAAACAAAAAAACATGCCTTTTATTTTCTTCAAACTAACTCAAAAAAACATCAAAAAGTTTCCTTTACGCATTTTCCTATTTCGCGCGCATTTTCTTCTTTCGCACTTTTATATTTCTATACATATCAATGTAGCCAAACTATAAGACATTTTTATTTTTTTCCTTTATATTTCTCCCAGCTTTGGACTTGTAATTAAATCCCTCTCCTCGAATCCAAGTAATAGCGTAGGAATTTACGTTTCCACACTTTATATTTTTGTACATATATTAATTGTTAGATGTATGGCTAATAGGATTTCCTGAACAAGATAAAACCAATCGCTAGAAAACTAAACAAAAAGACTAATATATCTGAAATCAAATACACTTCTCGCACATACGCACCCCTATGGTATCACCACTTTGGTTGCCTTGGAAAATAATGGTCATGTCCCTCAAACATAGGGATATCTTAGCAAAGACCCTCGGTATAAAAGTCATCATAAAAGATCATGGTCCCTAAACGTTCCTCGAGTTTCCTTTCGGTAAATGATCTTATCCCTCGATGTTGCCTATACGATGACAGTCCCTTTAAAATGCTAAGGTATCCTTACATATTGCCTTCAATGACCATAATGTCCCTTTCGATTGTCCCTTAAACTCCAACGATGGAGCTACCTACTCCTTAATAGTAGGATAGCACTATCTAAAGGAAATAAGAAAATGAATAGTCTTTTTCAAGTAGGTAGATAATTGTTAAGTACTTGCTCAAAACAACAACTTTTTACACCCTACACTTTCACACTCTTTTTAACCAAAGTTTTCAAAAACACTTTATCACACTCTTGAGGACTGATACAAGAGTTACAATAAAGTGAATCTCCACACTAAGGCAATTTCAAAACTTTTTAAAAGCACACAAACAAACAAAAGCAATTTAAAAATGAGCAAGTACCTAAGAGCCCGTGGAAAACCATGGATAGAAAGGGTGCTAACACCTTCCCTTTTATAATCTACCCTCCGTACTCATAAGCATCTCCAAAAAAGGTTTTTTCTGTTATTTTTCCCTTTTCCTTTGTTGGATAAAATAAAAGAAGGTGGCGACTCTTGCTTACCGCGACATTTGCAAACACAAATGCAAAAACCAGTAGTAACTAAAAACAGTCAGTTATGTCACTGTATTACAGAACTGGCGACTATGTTGGGGACATGATTTATAAAGTGGGGTTTACCTTAGGATCTAGGTCATTTTAATTGCTTCTTTGGCTTGTCTTGTTTGATTTACTTTTATGGGTATCTGTTTGGGTTGTTCGGATCCTAAATCCGGATCGGGGAATTCCTTTTAGGTAAGTAGCAATAAACTGTGAGGGAGTTGTGCAGGGTATACTGACGCGGTTGAAACAATAGCTATGTTGATGCGATACTTTGGTGTGTACCGGTAGCCCTTGAGTAATAAAGGAGAATATGGGTCCGCTGCGTGGTATCATAAAGCGTCAACTGACCTTAGCACCTTAATTGACCAACTTGGCTTTTTAGGACGTAGTGAGATAGCCGTCTTTGGTGTAAACCCAAACTCGGTTGATACTCGATGCTACACTCATTGAGGTTTGACTCTTGAGTTTTGTTTGGTGGAAAGTCAATTATCTATTGAAATGAAATTTGGGGGGAAAGATCGGTGATATTGAGATCCATTAGAACCCGGTTATTATTATAGGACATGTTGAACCAATCCAACTTCAAGAGGGTACTACCTTAAAACCCATGCAAGCCTAAACCTAAGGTTGTTTGTGTGACTTGTTTGCTTTCAACTTGAACTACTTGCAGGGTTTTATTATCTGACAACATGATTTCCTTGCAGGATTTGTTTACAGTCATCATCCAATAACTTGGATTTCTTGCAGGGTTCACTTGTTTTCATCACCTTACACTTTTTCTTAACGCATAACATACACATCATAACATCATGCCACAACATTTCCTTAACCATTTCAAGGATCTCAAGGGTTTGTGATGCAGGTTATGATAAATCAGACGTCTAGAAAGGGGAAAGGGGAATTATTTTCCTCTAGCCAATGTCGTCAGAAGATCAAAACTCAACAACTTGAGTTAGGGGCTATGACCCACTCGATATGGTGAGCTTGACTCTCGTAGAAGGACCTTCAACAATACGAAGTGATTCAATCAAAGCTGTAAAGTTCAACGCCTAACATTTTTCTTGTTTCCCCCGCGAGATCCTTGAAAACATTTGCATATCATACATGTCATCACATAGTAGGTAGCCTCCTGTACAGGTCTCTCATGTTCTCGCTATTTATTACAGCAATGGCTCTCCAACAAGACAACAGAGATCTTCAAACTCAAGAGGCTCAGTTCATGGAAATGTTCCTAAACCTATCCAAGGGGAAGGAAGAATTAAAAGCGCTCCTCGCTGGGAATCTGACCAAGAAATGTCCTGATAACAACAAGGATGACCAAGTTGAACAACTGCAGGTTGAGATGGAAGCAATGAGAATCCAAATGTTAGGGCAGATGGCTCTTATCCAAAGCCTAGCCCGGGGACAAGAAGAGCTGAAGACCATTATCAACAAGCTTCATTAAGACGGATGCAACCGTATGAAACAAACAGTTGAGGTTGGGGGTCAAGTCATTCATCAACCCTTGATGGGACAAAAAGTTGGCTTAGAGAGTAGACCTTTCCAAATTGCTGCTACGTCACAAGCCCAACCACATCCTCGCCAGCAATAACAGTGCAATTGGCGTAAGCAGAATACATCTGAGAGACGCTTTACCGAAATCAACATGTCATTGGCTCAAGCATTGCAACACATGCTAGAGGTCAAGTTGGTTACGTTAAAGGACCCTCCTTAGAATCCCAACACAACCTCCCCAAGGTACAATCCAAATGCAAGATGTGTGTACCACTCCAACAGTCCTGGACATGACACCAATAGCTGTTGGACGTTGAGAAATAAAATTCAAGACCTGATTGACGATGGAGCGCTAGAATTCGCACAAGATGGTCAACTGGAATTCTTATGCCATTCCTCAAAGGCACATCATCTAAAGTGACAAGTTCTGACAAGAAGGTTTTTCGTTCATTAGAATTTTCAAGTTGTAATTGTCTTTTGATTTGTTCGAACACTTATTTATGTCAAACTTTATTATTTCATCAATGCATTGCATATGTTTGTCTTGAATTATTTCATCCGTTGTCACTATACTTAAATTGTGTTTTACTTCCTTTTTGTGATATTCAACTCTCGATCAAAATCTCTAAGCCTTTAAAGGGAGGATGACGAAAACGATACCACAATCCATACAGTGTGCTTTTGAATAGACCTTGTTGACGATGTACAGGCGTTGTTTCAAATCCCAAACAGTGGAGTTATAAGGAAGATAATCCCTAGTCAACCCCTTTGAGCCAAAGAAGTAGGAGTTTTTCTTTTCACACAAATTAAAACCCTTAATCATAAACTGGGGAGGGGTAGTTTCTCAGTCAATTCAGACGCGCATTCAGTCGCAGTCTTCCGCTTCGTACATAATGAATGGCATCAAAGACGTCCTTCTAAATCAAAAGACGGTGATGGTTCCGCATAATCATCAAAGCAGACAGTCATTATTTTTCAAAAGAAAAGCTCGTTAAGTCATAACCTATGAAGGAGACTTAAGAAAAAACGGGGGCATCCCGCTGACTGTAATCGCAAAAGAAACAGTTCAGGCAAAAGAAGGGATAACGAAAACCAAAAAAAGGTTACTACAAATCCTCGACAAAAAGAAGATTACAAAAATGACTGCCTCTTCAAAATAAACTTTCAGTATCTGAACCATCACCGGAACATCAAGGACAAGATGCCAGACTCAATTGGGATTAAAAATGCACAATTAACTGAGCATAGGACTGAAGAACCTCACGAAGAGCGGTGGGTACAAATAAATTTTAAGCCTTTATCCTTTGTTTCTTAAACTGTGAACCAGGCCACATTACAACCCTTAAAAGTCCTAACTGAAGCATGGGTTAGTTCGAGAGCATAATGTTACAAAAGGTATCCTGACTCCTGTAGGTCTTGCTATAAATCCTGAGTTGACATCACACTTTTACAAAATTTGTTTGTTTTACTAAAAAACGAATTTTCAAACTTCAAGACAGACATAAGCTTTGCATTCTTAAAATACCATTGTTTGCATGTGACTATTTGTTCAACAGCAGAGAAATTTGCATGACGAATATCTAGTGAACAAAAACCTTCTCAATGAAAAGGATCACCTCAAGTGGAAAAACACTTCCAACCAAGGGGCACGGCATGATCATTGTCCATCACCTGGGGAAGTCAAGTCAGGATTCAAGTAATCTCTCAAAGATGCCGAATAGCCAGGGGCAGACCTCCATCTGAATCACTTGGGGCATTGGGCATGAATTCCTGCAACGAATCTTGTACGATCAAACAAACACCTTTTGGTAGTGTGACAACACTTGCTACTATCGACAATGACAATTCTCCATACCCGGTGAACGTGGACATAGTCGGAAAATCTACGCATGAACAAAGACCCGCTAGGTCGACTGGCCTAGGCAAAAATTAGGGATAACAAAAAATGTGTACACCTGGCAAGTCAAAAACCTGAAAAGGAGGCTTGGGCAAAAAAGGGTATCCTGGTGGACTGAAAATCTAAAAAGATAGTCCAGGCAAAAGTTAGGGATTAAAGAGTACAACTACGTCCCGTCATCTTGTCACTTGTCTAATTAGTAGAAGGTTTATTACCCTGATATGCATTTACCAAGGACTCCAAGTGTTGGGATAACAGTCAAACCATCTACAAAATCCCTGATTGATATTTTCTACAACAGGTATCGAGACAGAGGCGTTCTACTACAAGGTCACTTCCATGTTCTTAGCATGCATCCTATTGATGTCAGGTGTTATCATACCCCCGGCTGAGCAAAATCTCCAAATTACTGCTCCAACGAAAATTCTCCAATGAAGTCGCCAAGCTTCTCGGGATTTCCCAACAGAAACATTCTGAATAAAGCATATTATCATCTAGAAACAGTTCAAGTACGATCCAAAAATGGATGTCATCCTAACACCTACTCCAGATTCTATCCTAGTACAGTGTAGATACGATCCAGAGACGGATGTCATTCTGACAGTTATTTCAACACATCATCTAGAAACAGTTTAGGTACAATCCAAGGACGGATGTCATCCTGAAACTTATTCAAGATTCTCATCTAGAAACGGATCAGGTACGATCTGAGAACAGTTGTCATCCTGACACTTACTCCAGATTCTCATCTAGAAACGATTCAGGTACGATCCAAAGATAGATGTCATCCTGACACTTACTCCAATTTCTCATCTATAAACGGTTCTGGTACGATCCAAGGACGAATGTCATACTGAAACTTACTCCAGATTCTCATCTAGAAACGGTTCAGGTACGATCCAAAAACGGATGTCATCCTGACACCTACTCCAAATTCTATTCAAGTACAGTGCAGATATGATCTAGAGACGGATGTCATTCTGACACTCATTCAACACATGTTTCAAGTACAGTGAAAATACGATCTAGAGACGGATGTCATTCTGACACTCATTCAACACATGTTTCAAGTACAGTGCAGATACGATCCAGAGACAGATGTCATTCTGACATGCATCCAACATATGTTTCAAGTACAATGCAGATACGATCCAGAGGCGGATGTTATTCTGACCCTCATTCAACACATGTTTCAAGTACAGTGCAAATATGATCCAAAGATGGATGTCATTTTGACACTCATACAATACATGTTCAAGTACAATCACGACATAGATCCATCCATAAAATCTCCAGCAGGTACAGGGGCAGAAACGTCCTAATGTGAAGTCATCATCGTATCCTCAGCATAAGTCCTAGTGACGTCTATGTTCCCCAAAAGTAAAAACAACCAAAGTTTTGGTCTCTTCTTCCCCAAGTAGGAATTACTTTCTCCAGTAAAGTTCCTTCAGAGAGTTGAAGTCTATTTTCCCCAGCCCAATTTTAACGGTTCATAAAACCTCCTACCGGGTAAAGTTTATATCCCAAAATGCGGAAGCTCATTCCTCAATAGATTTTATTACTCTACATCAGCAGAATCTTCCAACAAGCATCTCCCTCCACAGAGTTATTCTCAAGCAGAATCAATTCTCAAGCAGAGTCAATCCCCGGCAGAACATCCTCAAACAGAAAGAGGAAATCCTCGACAAATCATCTCTACTCATCATCCCCAGTGGAAGTATAAGAACCACTTTTTCTACAATGTTCAGGAATTCAATTTCCATTACTCTCCAAAAGCAGTCAAGGATTTATTTTCCCAGACTCGGATATGTCATAATAGCATTTCATGTTCATACATCATGATGTGCACATACATATTGCATACAGCATAATCTCATTTATTTTGAGAGCATCATCACACAATGCATTTCATGCATCACATATAATTAATCTTGTACCTTTTCAGGAAAGATGGTTATCATCAACAATTCCAACAGTTCAAGGTTAAATTCATGAAGCTATACATGTCATATCTGTAGGCAACTAATGGAAAATCAGTTCCCGAAACCAAATGGGTCAACTGATCTACGTGATCAAATGAAGCAGCCCTACTACCCAGGCTTTATTTCGAAGTAACCCTACTACCCAGGTTCCTTCTCACAGCCCTACCGCCCAGGCTTTATTCTGAAGCAGCCATACTACCCAGGCTTTATTTTGAATTAACCCTACTACCCAGGTTCCTTCTTATAGCCCTACTACCCAGGCTTTATTTCAAAGTAACCCTACTACCCAGGTTCCTTCTCATATCCCTACTACCCAAGCTTTATTTCGAAGTAACCCTACTACCCAGGTTCCTTCCTACAACCCTACCACCCAGGATTTATTCCGAAGCAGCCCTACTACCCAGACTTTATTTCGAAGTAACCCTACTACCCAGGTTCCTTCCAACAGCCCTACTACCCAGGCTTTATTCTGAAGCAGCCCTACTACCCAGGATTTATTTCGAAGTAACGCTACTACCCAAGTTCCTTCTCATAGCCCTACTATCCAGGCTCCTTTTCATGAATTACCTGACGCAGTTTCACATGGACGTGTCCCGAGAAAGCCCTATACAGGTTCCTTCTCTTTTATCTCTGGAAAACAGTTTACAACACTGTAAAACCTGGACCCGGCCAGATACGGTCGATTTCATATTCCCTAGTAAGTCGCCATAAAACCCGGACTCGACCATATAACAACTCACTTTTGTCTCATCAATCAAGAGTTAATTCCCCATTAGAGTAATGGACAACTGAAGCTCCTAGACTCTATTTCCCAGGACATAAATCAACACTCCTCGACGAAGTCCTCCTCAATGGCAGGTACAAGAATTCTCATAAAGGAATTTCTTATGCAACCGATATCTTTTCTGGATGACATCTTTAAGCCTATCTCAGGAAATTCTCCTTCGCCTTCCAAATGGAATCTGTAAGCCCATTACCGATATTATCAATCGACATTCACTTCATGCGAGTGCAAATTTCTGGGCACTCTAGTGTTCAATCATCTTCCACCTTCAGATCACGAAAGGCAGACAAGCCAATCTACATCCTCAGGTTTAAGAAGATTGAACATGGGCAGATGTTGTACCCCAAAATTTTCCCTCTCATTTTACTCAACACATGCCTATTGAGGTCCTCAACTTGCCCAAGGATGCCCAAGTATTGATCAGACAAATTCTCCTCCTAAGGCAATGAACCCCCAACTAGGGTTTCCATTTGAATCAGGATGTGTCAACTCCAAAGACTTCAATTGTTTTATATGGTCCTATTATGCCTCCAAGATTGTCCATGACAAATTTCATGCCTTGCAGAACAAGTTTGCACAGTCAACTGCCCAAATGCTTGAAAATCAACTATACTAGGTCAAAAGTCATTTGTGGCCTATATACAGTCAAACTTCAATATTTTTTGTCAACAACGTCGTTTTGAAGTGATAATCATCATTTGATCAAGGGTTGACCATGGTTCCTCAAGAAATGCTCCTAATTCATCAAAAGTTAAATTTGCAAAATTAGGGTTTCTATAGGAAAAGTCAACTGAACTTTTACTGGGCATAACTTTCTCATACTTTGTCCATTTAACCCCAACCAAAGCCCATCTTGAAGAGAATCCAATTCCCTAAAATCCATATTTTATCTTCAAGTTCAAGAAGTGCACCATTTTAAATATTCAAGCTCATACATTACATGTCATTTTCAGAAAGTCAACAAAAGACACTTTTTGTCCAGACCTTTTACATCAAGATAACATATTCAAATGCAAAAATGATCAAAAGAGGGATTAAAGTAGGCATCTTTAGCTTTCCAAAATGTCCAATATCATACCCTTGGGATACAAATTGAGCAAGTTATGGTTTTCCGAAGTTGGGAAATGTTTGGAAAATTAAAAAATCCTACATCGAGCAAAGTTGAGGTTTCATGGAATTAACTCATTTCTTTGAGTTTTAAACTTCTCCATGGCATATTATAGGACCCATAAGCTCTTCCCCTTGTGTTCTTACTTTTTATCCATTTATTTTCCATTTATTTGGATTTATTTTCAATAAAACGTGAAATAAGTGGTTTAAATAACAAAGGGAGGTGTACAGCACAAATGGGCTTGGAATTATCTTGCACAAGGGCCCAAGCCACGCAGAAAATGATGTCCAGGTTCATCTCCTTCAAGAAATGGCGCAAAATTTATTTTAGGCAAGTTTTCAAAATTTGCATTATGGTTCTTTAAAACATCAATTTGGCAAGTTTTTGAATATTATATCAATACTTCATTAGAAGGCATTATGGCATGGATTTTGCATTCAAGACCATTCATTCCTTCCCTACTATATATATTGGACCATTTGCAAGCATTAAAAAAAAGAAAAAAAGACACTTACCACGCTACAGAAGCCCTCTCTCAAACTCTCCATTTTCATAAATTCGTCAAAATTTGCAACCGCACTTACAAGTTGTTTCGTGGCAAACTAACACTATAGTCAGTCTCCCAGCATTCCCAGGAATTAATCCAAGTCATCCTTAGGCCCTTGCACGACCAAGAACACTACATATCTGAACATGTGTATTTGGTAAAAAATTTAATTCGAATTTCATTTATCTGTATATTTTAATGCCTTGGTTTGTTTGAATGTTGCACAGGACCTAAAACTATGAGGTTTGGGCATGAGAATCACAAGGTTTGAGCCTTAAATCTAATTGTGCCATAGCTAGGACACGATCTGCATTTCGTGCTCATAGTGCAGGATACAAGCCTATTTATTTTATTTTTTTGTTCTATTCTTTATGCTTTATTTCTTCTTTTAATTTTATTTTTATTAATTAACCTTAAAACCAAAAAACCACAAAAATAATAATTAATTTTTTTTTAAATAGATCATTAATTAATTAATTAATTAGTTAGTTAATATTTTCCTAAAGTAATGATTAAGTAGAATTAGGTTTTATATTTCATAATTCTTATTTTCTTTAATATTCAAAAATCAAAAAATATTAATTAGGTTTTTATGTTATTAATTAGACTTTAATTTAATATTTTCATAAATTAAAAACCAAACAAAAAAATATGCCTTTTCTTTTCTTAAAACTAATTGAAAAAACATCAAAAAGTTTCCTTTACGCATTTTCCTCTTTCGCGCGCATTTTCTTCTTTCGCACTTTTATATTCCTGTGCATATCAATGTAGCTAAACTATAAGGCATTTTTATTTCTTTCCTTTATATTCCTCCCGGTTTTGGACTTGTAATTAAATTCCTCTCCCCGAAGCCATGTAATAGCGTAGGAATTTACGTTTCCGCACTTTATATTTTTGTACATATATTAATTGTTAGATGTATGGTAATAGGATTGCATGAACAAGATAAAACCAATCGCTCGAAAACTAAACACAAAGACTAATATATCTGAAATCAAATACACTTCTCGCACATACACACCCCTAGGGTATCACCACTTCAGTTGCCTCGGAAAACAATGGTCATGTCCCTCGAACGTAGGGATATCTTAGCAAAGACCCTCGGTATAAAAGTTATCATAAAAGATCATGGTCCCTAAACATCCCTCAAGTTGCCTTTCGGTAAATGATATTGTCCCTCGATGTTGCCTATACGATGACAGTCCCTTCGAAATGCTAAGGTATCCTTACATGTTACCTTCAATAACTATAACGTCCCTTTCGATTGTCCCTCAAACTCCAACGATGGAGCTACCTACTCCTTAATATTAGGATATCACTATCTAAAGGAAATAAGAAAATGAATAGTCTTTTTCGAGTAGGTAGATAATTGTTAAGTACTTGCTCAAAACAACAACTTTTTACACCCTACACTTTCACACTCTTTTCAACTAAAGTTTTCAAAAACACTTTATCACACTCTTGAGAACTGATACAAGAGTTACCATAAAGTAGTCTCCGCACTAAGGAAATTTCAAAACTTTTTAAAAGCACACAAACACACAAAAGCAATTTAAAAATGAGCAAGTACCTAAGAGCCCATAGAAAACCACAGATAGAAAGGGTGCTAACACCTTCCCTTTCTAAAATCTACCCCATGTACTCAAAAGTATCTCGAAAAAGGTTTTTTCTGTTCTTTTTCCATTTTTCTTTGTTGGATAAAAAAAGACGGTGGCGACTCTTTCTTACCGCGACATTTGCAAACACAAACGCAAAAACTAGTAGTAACTAAAAACAGTCAGTTCTGCCACCGTATTACAACAGCGAAGCATCTGGGTCAGACTCAGAATCATACACAGAAGAGGTATTTCCTGACTTCACTGTTAATTTTACCAAAGATGAACTAGGAGAAAGTCTGAGTGAAATTCTGGAAAGGTGTCAGCAACTCATAGTCAAATTCAAAAACCTGAAAAGGATCTTGCTTCTGACTCTGAAGAAACTGAGAGTCTTATATTAGAAAATTCTTAGTTAAAATAAAAGATTTCAAAACTAGAAAATGATTTACAAAACTCTCAGAAAGAAATAATCTCAGAGGATCTCAGTAATGCTGATAAGATCATAAAAGAATATGATCACAGCTTTCAGAAGTTTCTGGCTAAAAACATAGATAGAAGCAAGATGGCTTCAATGATCTATGGAGTTAAAAGAAATGGCAGAAAAGGAATAGGATACCAAGGTAAGGTATCTCCACCTAAGAAAGTCTTGGATCTAGTAATTAAACGCACACCACTAAAATCTCACTTCACTTATGGGCACACACATGATCTGAAATACACTAGCAATGATTATTCTGCCAAACCAAAATTCAAACAGAATTTTGGTAAAACTAACAAACCAGGACCCAAAAAGATATGGGCACCTAAGGACAAAATTATATATGTAGCAGATATCTTTAGCAGCAAGGCTAAAACACCAGTCATGGTACCTGGACTCTAGATGCTCTCGACACATGACGAGAAGAAAGCATATGTTCCAGATCCTGGAACTTAAACCTGGAGGCTAGTGGGCTTTGGAGGCAATCAAAGAGGGAAAATCATTAGCTCTAGAACAGTAGGTAATGGTAATATTCCTTCTATTAATAATGTGTTGTTAGTTGATGGATTGATGCATAAAATGTTATCCATAAGTCAATTAAGTGATAATGGTTATGATATAATCTTTAATCAAAATTCATGCAAAGCTGTTAGTCAGAAAGATGGAACTATCTTGTTTAATGGAAAGAGGAAAAACAACATTTATAAGATAAAACTTTTTGAACTAAAGAGTCAAAATGTAAAATGCCTTCTTTCTGTTAACAACGAGCAATGGGTCTGGTACAGAAGATTGGGGCATGTTAGTATGAGAAGAATATCTCAAATTAACAAACTCAATCTGGTCAGAGGACTTCCTAATCTGAAGTTCATCTCAGATGCTCTGTGTGAAGCATGTCAGAAAGGAAAATTTGGAAAACCTGCTTTTAAAGCTAAAAATGTTGTTTCTACCTCTAGGCCATTAGAACTACTGCACATAGATTTATTTGGACCAGTGAAAACTGCGTCTGTTAGTGGCAAGAAGTATGGGTTAGTGATCGTAGATGACTATAGCATATGGACATGGGTAAAGTTCTTAAGACACAAGGACGATTCACATTTTGTGTTCATTGCTTTCTGTAACCAAGTTCAGAATGAAAAGGATCTTAGAATTGTCAAAGTCGGAAGTGATCATGGTGGAGACTTTGAAAACAAAAAATTTGAAATATTTTTTAATGAAAAAGGGATTTCGCATGATTTCTCTTGTCCTAGAACTCCCGAACAAAATGGAGTTGTAGAACGAAAGAACAGAACATTGCAAGAAATTGCCATAACCATGATCAATGAGACTAACATTGCTAAGATCTTCTGGGTAGAAGCAATTAACACATCGTGTTACATTCAGAATAGAATCACTATAAGACCTATTCTGGAAAAGACTCCATATGAATTATGAAGAACAAAAAGCCCAACATTTCTTATTTCCATCCTTTTGGATGTACATATTTTATTCTAAACACTAAAGATCATCTGAACAAGTTTGACTCTAAAGCACAAAAGTGTATTATGTTAGGATACTCTGGACGCTCAAGAGGGTATAGAGTATATGTGATCGGTGGAAATAGAACTGACTGTTTTAAAGCTGGTTTCGCGAAATGTCGCGGTAAGCAAGAGTCGCCATCGTCTTTTATGTTCTCCAACATGGAAAGGACAAAAGCACAGCAAAATTCCTTCTTTGAGAATGTTTCTCGGTTCGGGAGGTAGATTTATAGAAAAAGGGAAGGTGTTAGCACCCTTTCTATCCATGGTTATCCATGGGCTCTTAGGTACTTGCTCTTATGTTTTCAAAATTGTTTGCTTTTCAAATGTGTGTGGGTTTTGAAAAAGTTTCATTTGAAAAATTTCTAAGTAACTCTTGTATCTGTCCTCAAGAGTGTATGAAAAATTTGTTTGAAAGCTTTTTGAAAGTGTATGTGCGAAAAGTATTTTTGTTTGTTTTTGAAAAGAGCAAGTACCCATGAGATCTACCTACTCTAAGGAATTAAGCTGTGTAAGAGTCCTTTAGATAGTGCTATCCCACCATTGAGAGGTAGGTAGCACCATCATTGGAGGTATTCAGGTCAATTCGATTAAGGGACATGTGTGGTCACCGAAGCAATAGTAGGACACCTTAGAAGTAACCCTAATGTCCTAGATCCTTTTTTTATCCGAGGCAACCGTTTCGAGGCAACTGGATCTTTAGACATGAAGGCGACCCCTAAGACACCCTATACTTGACGACCACGTTCGAGGCAACGAGTGAGGCGTACCCTAGGAGTGGCATGTGCATGTGTGTTGTTTCAGTTTATGTTTATCTTTGAACATGTATCATGGTGATCTACGAGTTGTTTTTAATTTTCATCCAAGTCTTGCATGCATATTAACAGTTAAGAGTGCGGAAAATAAATTGCGGAAAGGTAAATCTACGCTATTACAAGGCGCGGGTCTATACATCGCCAAAAACAAAAACCTGTATTGAAATAAATGCGGAAAGTAAAGAAAGCGGTAAAGATCCTAATTACTATTACATCCTTTGAGCAGATACATAAATAATCAAAATAAGAATAATGCGCAACGGAAACTTAATCAGGACGTCCTTAGGGTTTTGACCCTTTTTGAGAAATAAATAAATTAGTTTGTCCTTTTTTGCAATTAATCAAATATTAAACCTAAACCTAACTAATTAATTAATTATTTACAAGAAAAATGTTTTTTGTATTTTTTATGTTTTATGAAAATAAAAAGAAAAGGAATTAAAATTAAAAGTTAGTGAAACCTAATTCTAAGTTTATTTTATTTATTGTAAAAAAGTTAAAGTTAACCTAATTTAACTAATTTAATTAATTTACATTTTATTTACAAAAATAATAGTTAATAAATAAGAATAATGATAATAAGAAAATATGATTGAAAATTGTCAAACCCTAATTCTACATGATTTTTATTTATTTATGAAAAAAGATTAAAATTGACCTAATTTAAACTAAGTTAATTGTTAGAATTTATTTACAAAATAAGTTAATAAATAAGAATGATAATAATTAATAAAAATATTTACATTTTTTAATTATCTGAATTTATTAAAAATATTAATTTATTAGTTAATTAAATAATATTAATAGTTATTAAAGAAAATAAAAGGAAAAGAAGAGAAAATAAAAAGTAGTAAAACCAGGGGGGTGATGACCCATTAAGGAGGTGTTGTCAGAATTTCTGGCCCATTTGTTGCTAAGCATGTTTGACCTTTGGAATTATCCACGCCTACATTGACTGGAACGTACCATAGTCTTCATCTTTTGACCATTAGATTGGTATTAGGAGACACTTGGCAAGCTGATGCCTGAAGCGCATGGTGGGACACTTTGAGAATGCCTGCATATGATTATATTGAAAAAAATATGAACAAGGGATTTGGGGGGACCTGGGAATCGAACCCAGGTCCCAATGGTGAACGTCCACCTCACTTTTCACTACGCCATGATGCTGCATCTGTTAACATAATGACCATTAATTATAATATATCAAAAGTAATTCGTATGCTATCAAAACAAAAAGCGCGCGTCTTATTCAAACCAGCCAGCCATATGTAAACACGTAATCATCTTCTTCTTCTTCGTGCCTGCAAAAAAACAAATGGTTAGTGGGGGTTTTTAACCCCCACAAAATATCACGAGGAAAAATAACGAATAGCCCTACAGGCTATATAAATTGGGCGCGAGGGTTGGATTCAATTCGTATTGATCTCCTGAGTTCAACCATGGGTGTCATGAAGCGTGATTTTTCCTATTCTGAAAAGCCCCAAATCAAGAGCTTGAAAACCCTAGAATTCGTTAATGGTAGTTTACGTTTCAGGACGTTTCAAGGCAATTAAACCATACCATTAGTTTCCTGTGGACTCATACAACACAAAACAAGCAACAAATTATGTTAATGATGCATGAACAATGAATTTTGATTCCAAGAAAATTATGCAAATCGGGAGTTCGTGTGGGGCGATTCCTTAGGCCTGAGCGCTTGGTTTTTATTCTAAAACGTTTCTGGGGACTTATGCAACGTATTAGAATTCTTAACTCGCTTTGAAAGGGCCTGGAAGGTGGAATTCAGATTTCAGTTTTCTTTGAATTTTTTCAATGTGGTAATGGTTCTTGCAGCAGCTTTTTCACGTGTAAGGCTTTAGGGTTTGGTTATGCTCTTATAGTAGAATGGAATTAGGGTTCAATCTTTGTCCAAGAATCCATGGCTTTATGATTTCAATATTTGATTTCAATCAAATCTTTTTCCAACTTTTTTGATTGATAAAACTTGCTAAAATTGGATATTTTGGTCCCCTTGAGTGATGCACGAAATCTTCAGCATGTGTTGACCTTATTTGCATCACAAAAAGATTTGAAAACCATATCTTTTTAATTTTCCTACAATTAAATGAATTAATATTAATAAAAATTCAATTAATTAATTAAAAATAAGAAAATAAATCAATTTAAGCTCAATGGGTCGTGCATAGGACTTGGACAAAGTTTCAAGAAATAATTTGAGGCCCATTAGCAAAAATGAAGTGTTTTGGGCAAAGTTGACTTTTGCAAACTCCCAAATATTTCCCAACTTCTCCAATGCATATCTTGATCAATTTTGAAGCTATGAACATGTTCTTGGACATTTTGGAAAGGTCTTCAAGTCCTCTAACCAATGCCTTTGGTCCCATGTCATTTTGGTTTACCAATCTCAAGTTATGGTCTTTGACTTAAAGTGCCTTTTTGTTGACTTTTGAAATTGACCTATAATGTAGAAATTGATAACTTTTTGTGAGAGCATTTATTGGACTTGGAATGTGAAGATGAGTTATAGGAAATGTCATCCCCTTAAAAATGAGCATTGGATGGGATTTTTCTGATGAACCATGAAAAAGTTATGCCCTAGTCAAGTTACAGTTGACTTTTCAGCTGTCCAAAAATAGAAACTTTTGGCATCTTGATGATTTTTGAGCCATGCTTGTGGAATCATGATCAAGACTTGATCAAATGATGATTGTGGCTTAAAAATAAGATGTTGACCAAAAAATTTGACTTTTGACTGCCAAATGACCATTTTTCCCCTGCAGTTGATTGTGAACCAAATGAAGGCTTTTGACTGTGCAACTTGATGCTGTGAGTCTTGAAACTTGGCATGGAGATGCTTGGCAATGTATATAGGCATATGGGACTTGATTGGACCACTGAAAACCTCAACTTCCTTGCAAGAACCAAAACCCTAATTTTGACTGTAAAAGGAGATGTTAGGACTGTGCAACCCTCTGAGGGACTGTGCAACCCTCTGAGAGATCTTGAACCCTTTGAAGATTGATCTTGACAAATCTTGAAGAATATGGGAGGGCAAATTTTGGGGTACAACAGTATACAATACAGAAACACAAATTGTTGAAGAGTCAATCAGTGTTAGATTTTATTATAAGCTTGACCCTCAAAAGTCAAAGCAGAATGAATCTTTTGCAGATATAGAAGTTGAATTCACATGTGTTAAAGGAAACTCATCAGAAGTTCCCAACAGAGACGCTCCAACAACGTCAGAAGGAAATGTCACAAGCATTCCATACCTTCTGTTGATCATCTCTAGAAAAGGTTATCTAGAAGCAGCATAGCTCACCCTGAAGATAAGATTCTGGGAAGGAAGGATGATTCAATCAGAACAAGATCAACATTCATAAATTCTGAAGAATCCCTCATGGGATTGGTATCTCTGATTGAACCAACAACAATTGATGAAGCTCTTCTGGACAATGACTGAATTCTAGCAATGCAGGAGGAGTTAAACCAATTCACCAGAAATGACGTATGGGATCTGGTTCCCAAACCAAAAGGATTCAACGTCATTGGAACAAAGTGGGTGTTCAGAAACAAACCGAATCAGCAAGGAGAAGTCATTATAAATAAGGCATGACTGGTTGTACAAGGTTATAGTCAATAAAAGGGGATAGACTACACAGAAACCTTTTCTCCAATCGCCAGGTTAGAATCTATCAGACTCTTAATCTCTTTTGTTGTAAACAATGGCATCACTCTATATCAGATGGATGTCAAAAGTGCATTCTTAAATGGTTACATTGATGAAGAGGTATATGTGCACCAACCCCATGGGTTTGAAAATTCCAAACACCCAGAATATGTTTTCAAACTAAAGAAGTCACTTTATGGTCTGAAACAAGCTCCCAGAGCTTTGTATGAAAAACTACGTAACTTTCTGTTAGAAAAGGAATTTACCAGAGGGAAAGTGGACACAACCTTGTTTTGTAAGACATTTAAGAATGACATTTTAGTTTGTCATATATATGTAGATGATATTATATTTGGATCTACTAAACCTTCTCTTAGAAGAGAATTTGCTAAGTGCATGCAGGCAGTGTTTGAATGAGCTTAATAGAAGAACTTAAATTCTTTCTGAGCATTCAGATCAATCAGACTCCAGAAGGAACTCACATTCACCAGAGCAAATACGTCAGAGAACTTCTGAAGAAATTTGACTTCTCAGAATGTAAGCCATCAAAGACTCCAATGCATCCCACGTGCATTTTGGAAAAGGAAGAGGTAAGTAAAAAGGTAGAGCAGAAGATCTACAGAGGTATGATTGGTTCTCTCCTTTATCTGACAGCTTCAAGGCCTGATATTTTATTCAGCGTTTGTTTATATGCTAGATTCCAATCAGATCCTAGAGAATCTCACTTAACAACAGTTAAGCGAATTTTCAAGTATCTGAAAGGTACTACTAACCTGGGTTTGTTTTATAGAAAATCCAATGAATACAACTTAGTAGGATATTGTGATGCTGATTTTGTTAGAGGCAGAGTAAAACGCAAAAGTACTTCTGGAAGCTGCCAGTTTCTGGGAGACAATCTGATCTCATGGACCAGCAAGAGGAAGTCCACAATTGCGTTGTCAACAGCAGAATCTGAATACATTGCAGCTGCTGGATGCAGCACACAGATGCTCTGGATGAAAAGTCAGCTTGAAGACTTCAACATATTTGAGAGTAACATCCCTATTTTCTGTGATAATACTTTTGTAATTTGTTTATCCAGAAATCCTATTTTACATTCTAGGGCTAAGCATATAGAAATAAAACATCATTTTATTAGGGACTATATTCAAAAAGGAATTTTCTCTTTAAAATATATTGACACAGGCCATCAATGGGCTGATGTGTTTACAAAACCCCTTTCTGAAGATAGATTTAATTTCATTCTGAAACATCTCAACATGAAATTATGTCCAGAATAAGAAGTTTTATTTGCATATTCTAACCCTCAGAACTTTATTTTGTCTGTGAACATATGATCAACGTGTCTTCAGAAGTTAGGAGTACAGTTGCTTCAGAA
Source organism: Vicia faba (assembly GCA_948472305.1). Lineage (NCBI taxonomy): Eukaryota > Viridiplantae > Streptophyta > Magnoliopsida > Fabales > Fabaceae > Vicia > Vicia faba. Next base: position 842,302,568 of record OX451737.1, read on the forward strand.
TCTATATATGAAGATCTGAACCTTTCATTTCAAATATAGAGGCGTGCAGTTCACACCATCAAACATATGTCATCCTCTCACAAGCTACCTTCTGAGGCTGAGCACGCGTTCAAATTCTGAAGGGTCTAAGGCTTTGATTGGATGCATTGAGACACTTGTCAATGGTAACTGTTCAGTATCTACACGTAATCCCCTAATTTCAGGTTTCATGATTTCAGTATAATCATTGCTTATTTTCTCTTTCTTACTGATTAAGTTTTCAAAAGTGTTTATAAATTCAATTTCACTATTTCATTCACTTCTTACTGCATCCATTATTCTCTCTCGCTCTCGTTTTTGTAAAAAACCCTTTTTCTCAGTTTTCTTCAACAAATCCATGTGAACAATGGCATCCTCATCAAGCATCAAAAATCTTAATAGTGCTCCTGGTTCTTCTTCAACATAACAGTATGAGGAACCTATAAGAATGTTGCTCACTCCGGTAGATAATCTTGAAGTTCTATGTGAATTGATCATTGATTTTGAGAGTTTAAAGGAAAATAGGTTTGATTTGTATGAAGATGTGACAGCTCAGGGATGGAACAGATACTTTGATCGTCTGTTGGGTCCAGTATTTCCTATTCTTGTTAAGGAATTCTGAATTCATGCTACTTCATCCAACCATCAGGTTACGTCATATGTTATGGGGAAGAAGATAGTGATTACAGAAGACTTGATTGGGAAGCTTATTGGGTACAATGGCGGAAGAGTCAGATGCATTGACATGGCTGATAAGTGTTCTGACATAAAATCTATTGCTATGGTCATTTTCACTTCTGGACAGCCATCCAGCAAGATAAGAGACTTGAAAGCTTATTACCGAATCTGGGCCAAGATCATTCTGGGTTACATAAATCACAGGAAGCCTACAAGCTCTCGTGACTACATCAACATTGATCAGCAGTTTTTGTTGTACTTCATCTCAAAGCAAACCAAAATAAACCTTACACACTTGCTCTTCAATCATATGAGAACAAGCGTGAAGGAAACAAGGGAAGAAGAAAGAACAAAGAGGGATTGGATTCCTCTGGGAAGATTGATTTCTAACATTATGATAGAAAACAGGCTGATAGAACATCTGACAGAGGCTCAGGAGATTAGCACTCTAGAGGCAAGTGCTGGGAAACCACTAAATACTAAGAATCTGAAGAAAATGAAGATTATCGAAAGCATTAAGAAGGAACCAATAATTGCTTATCATGAAGTCATCACGTCTAGGAGAATCCCTCTGAAGGATTTTCCACTATTTTCTGAGATAGATGCTTCTCCAGAGATTATGGTCAGATACCTTGAAGAGTGCAAAGAAGATGGAACTATTCCAGAACTCAACATTCGTGACCTGCACAAGCCAGCTCCAGATGTTGTGCTGAAGAAATCCAAAAAGAGGAAGGTAGTAGGAGAAGGATCCTCTCAGAGGACACCCAAAGCTGTGAAAAAGAAAGGTAACACGTCTTTTATTTCTGTTATAGAATCTATAGTTTTTCCAACATTTGAAATAGTTCCCCCTTAACCAACAGAAAATCTCTCACCACAAACATTTGAGGATTTTGACATAGAGTTTGATCACTCTGTAACTCTTGGCAGCTTCTTAAATGAACCTCACTCCCCTAATCCAAATCCAGAACAAAATCAACCAGAACTTGCAAGAGTTTTGTCTGACATTGAACTTCTTGACCAAGACTTTCAATCTCCAATCCTAGAAAATCCAAACCTCCACTCTCACTAACCAGAAAATCTACACCTTCACTCTCCACAACTAGAACATCCAAATCCCAACTTTCCTCAACCAGAAAATGAAAACCCTCTCACTCCCCAAACTGAAAATCCAAATTCTGAAATCCCTGAACCATAAAATCAACACGCTACCGTAAACCAATCAGAAGACTCTTTTACAAACTCTGATACCACTACCCCAATTCTTAGAATAACAGAATCTCTCATGGTTCGCCAACCTCTCTCCATTCTTGATATTCCAGAAATACCTTCACCATATGATTCCACACCAGCAAACACTCCTCACTCACCAATCCTAATTTCTAATTCTCCTACTTCCTCACCAATTAACCGTCCAGCTGATCATCTCAGAAATGTCATTGATCTAGAAGAGATGAACCATCTAGCTTCAACCACAAATAAAATCGTCATTCCCAAACCCAAACCAACCTTAACCAAAACAGATGTTGGTAAGAACTTGTTGATTTTTAAAACAGAAATACGGGAATGGGTTACTTCTTTGAAGCAAGAAAGTCAAGAAAATTATAATCCTGCTACTTCTGATTCTCTTTGGGATAGATTCAGAAAATGGTTCAACTCTGAATCCCAGAAGCTAAAAGAATTTAGTTATGAGATGGCTCAGCAGAACTTCAGTGATCAACTGAAAGCCTCCAAAGACCAAGTTCTGAGTCACTGGGACAAGAAAGAAATTCTTCTGCTAGAAAATGCTCCCTGGAAAGAGAACCAACCTTCAGAAGCCACTGAACCAGGTTCTGATAGTCACCCTCTGACTACTACTCTAGAAAAGGAAATTGCAACAAAAGAAGTAGTTGAATCAGAAGATGTTGCAGAGTGTTCTGAACGATTTGCAACCTCTGAGGAAACACCAGCTACATCTCAGGTCATGCAAACTCTGGAAGAGATGAAGAAGGAGAATGCTTTAATCCATGCAAGGATGGATAAATAAGAAGACACCAACAAAGAAATAAGAGATATATTGGATAAGCAAGAAGACACTACCAAAGAAATCAAGGATATACTGGGAAAGCAGGAAGAATTAAGCACTCAGATTAAGAGCTTGCTGGAAGCGTTGTTCACACGACTTCCCTCTCCATCTTAGATTTTCTTTAACTTGTTTTCTGTATTCTTCATCTTATCTTCTTTGTTTCTGAAAGATGTCATTGCAATTTGTTTTCAATACAAATCTTTTTTTTACTCTGATAATTTATGGTTACATTACTTTTTGATACCTGATAAAAAGGGGGAGAATGTAAGATATTTTCAATAACAATTTACCTGGACTAAGTCTCAAACATTCTTAATATCTTAACTTCTTATTTGTTTTCTGAAAGCTTAAACAAGAACAAAATCAGATAAAGACAGAAGGGATGCATCAAAAAACTCTAATAAGAAGGAACTTCAGGGAAGTATCTCATCTTTATCTGAGTACTCAACCCAGGGGGAGACTCTCTTAAGCTTTTTGTTCTGTATATTTTTATTGAAAAATCCTAGTTTTTGTCATCATCAAAAAGGGGGAGATTGTTAGAATATAGTTTGATTCTACAACCCTCATAAGAGTTTTGATGATAACAAACACAAAGAACAAATATGCACTCTAAATTTGTGTTTTATGTTGAACAGAAGTTCTGACTAAAACGGCATCAGAAGTTAAGCCACAGAAGCACTTAAACTGAGTAATCAAAATGTTCTGAAGCATGATGATCAGAATCTGCGCTAAAGAGAAACATATTCTGATTCTGAATGGAAGTTCAACACGCTAACATAACCTTATGCTTCTGACTTCCCAAGTTCTGGAGTAAAGCAGCATGCAAGATTCCTAAGATCTGAAGCGTTACTTTTCCATTAAGGCAGTATCATGTGCAACGGCTACATTCAGACAAGGATCTTGTCAGTATGGAAAGTGAATTAAGTGTCCATTATCATGTTTCCATTTGGACAGAATTGTCACGCCTATATAAACAAGTTCAAAGGGTAAATTGTTCATCATTTCATACAACAGCTCCATACAATCTCAAAAAGATGCAAAAAAGTCATATTCGTACTATACTCAATTTGTGTAATAAATCACAGTAGTGATATAGTTTTTGTAACGAAAAAAAATAGTACACAGTAAACCTTTTCTTTTGATTAAGTAATTTTCCTTGAGATAAACCAGTTTGTGGTTGTACTCAAGAAGACTTTGGCAGTTGTCAAAGTAGAATTGTAATCAGTTTGATTAGTGAATTAAGTCCTCGTTGGAGAGAGGCGAAATCACCTTGGTGGGTGGACTGGAGTAGTTTGAGATCAAGCGAACTAGGATAAAAATATCGTGTGTATTGCTTTTGATTTTTAATTTTCAATTCAACCCCCCCCCCCCCCCTTCTTGTGTTTTTCACTTCTTCACAACCTCTCTTGGAAGACAGGGAATTAGATGACATGTTCATGCGGGAACATGTTGAAAATAAACTCAGGAGCAGTGAAATCTAGGGGACTGCATCTTCAAGTATTCAGAAGAGACCATAAAATGGAAATAAAGAGTCCAGAACGATGTACGACCGAAAGGGTCGCAATAAGAGAAATCTCAACCAATCTGTGGAGGTAGTGTGGGTCTCTAATCCAGCACCGGTGCAATAATAACGACAAGGAAATCAGCATAAGCAGGACACGGCCAAAAGGAAATTCACCAAAATTTACATGTCCCTGACTCAAGTATTGCAACACATGTTAAGGATGGAGTTTATTACGCTGAAGGATCCTCCTCAGAATCCCAACACCGCTTCTCCTCGGTACAATCCTAATGTGAGATGCGCTTATCATTCCAATAGTCTGGGGCATGACACTAATAGTTGTTTGGCTTTGAAAAATAAGATTCAAGACTTGATTGACGAAGGAGTCTTGGAGTTCACACAGGATGGCTAGACTGAATTCTTCTGTCATCCAAGGCATACCATCTGAAGTGACAAGTTCAAACATAGAGGATTTTTTGTTCATTAGAATTTTCAAATTGTAATTTCTTTTGATTGTTCGAACACTTATTTCATCTCAAACTTTGTTATTCCACGAATGCATTGCATATGTTTGTCTTGAAATAATCCATTCGTCATCACTATACTGAAACTATGCTTTTACTTCCTTTTTGTGATATTCAACTCTTGATTAAAAGTTATAAGCCTTTAGAGGGAGGATGACGAAAAAGATACCACAATCTCTACAATATGCTTTTGAACAGACATGGCTAACGATGTACAGGCGTTGTTTCAAAACCTAAACAGTGGAGTTATAAGGAAAATAATCCCTAGTTAACCCCTTTGAGCCTAAGAAGTAGGATTTTTTCTTTTCACACAAATTAAAACCCTTAATCATAACCTGGGGCAGGGTAGTTTCTCAATTAATTCAATGGTGCATTCAATCATAAGCTTTTCCTGCATACATGACGAATAGTGTCGAAGATGCTCTTCCAAATCAAAAAACTGGTGATGGTTCCTCGAAATAAAATAAAAATTCAGGCAATCATTATCTCTCAAAAGAAAAATCCGTTAAGTCAAAACCTACGAAGGAGACTTAAGAAAAAAAACTGGGGCATCCCGCTGACTGCAATCACAAAAGAAACAGTTCAGGCAAATAATAGGGATAATAAAATATAAATAAAAGAGATCGCTACGAATCCTCAACAAAAAATATTACAAAAAAATGATGACTGCCTTCTCAAATAAACTTTTAGTATTTGAACCATCATCGAAATATCACGGCAAAGATTCCAGACTCAATTGGGATCTAAATGCACAATTAACTGAGTTTAGGGTTGAAGAACATCACGAAGAACGTGTTGGTTACAAATAAAGTTTGAGCCTTTATCCTTTGTTTCTTAAACCGTGAACCATGCCATGTTACAACCCTTAAAAGTCCTAACTGAATCATGGGTTAGTTCGAAAACATATTGTTACAAAAGGTATCCTGACTCCTGTAAGGTTTGCTATAATAAAGGTTTGCAAAATGCACTCTGTGCAATCGATTGCACTCTAAGAGCAATCGATTGTACAGTGAAAAAATGAATTTTTTAAAATTATTTTTCTTTACAAATAGAGATTTTAGGAAAATAATACCGGAAAACCCTATTTGTCAGATGCTTTGACTCGGTACCTACAAAACACAAATATACAAAGACAAAGACAAATGTTTTTTGTATTTTGATTAGAAGTTAGTCAACAACACAAGAGCAAACTTAAAGATAGGATGCAAATGTGATGAATGAAGCTATTTATTAATGATTGTGACCAAATGACAAAATATGATATGAAAGTGCGGCTGAAAAAGTTTGGGACAAAATTTAGGGTACAACAACAGTGCTACAACACTTACTACTATGGACAGTGACAATTCTCTACACCCTGTGAAAGCGGACATAGTCAGAAAATACTACGCATGAAAAATAAAAGACCCACTAGGTTGACTGGCCTAGGCAAAATAAGGGAATCCCGACGAACCAAAAAAGTTCGGGCAAAAATTAGGGATATATAAATAAAATTGTACACCCGGCAAGTCGAAAACCTTAAAAGGCGGTGTTAGAACAAAGTTTGAATCTACTACCCTAAGTTTAAGTTTTGATGATAACAAAATGCAAAGATATATAAAATTGTATGATTCATGTAAGACATATATGCTACCAAAAAAATTACATTCTGTTTTACAGAAACTCTGATGGACATCAGCATGAGAATATCATCATCAGCATCAGAAGATGAAATATCAACATCAGCATCAGAGGATATTATATCAGATACCAGAATCAGAAGATCAACATGTGCTTACGCTGAAGCTTGATGAACAGATTTGCGCGTAACAATCTAAACTCTGATCAAGACAACAATAATTCATCAGCATCTAGCAGCGTCAGAATAAGCCAAAGCCAGAACATGTTTTAGTGGCAACGGTACTGTGCATTCAAGACTATTTATTATCAACGGCATTATTCCAGACAAGATCTGCTCAATTTGGAAAGAATGTTATTGGCATTGAAACGGAATTACTGACTCCAACGTACCATTTTCCAATGCTATATAAACAAGTCAGTGAAGATTGAATTGGCTAATGCTCTACAACACTCTACACGCCTAAAGCTATTCATCATCTTCCTCACTCTCAGTTTGCTAAAGCTCTCAAATTATTTACTCAATTATTTTAGCACTCTAGTTCTCATAAGCTTAACGTGTGTAGTATCACAGTTGTGATAAACTGTTTTTTTGTAGAAAACATTCAACACACTTAGATTTCATTTATCTGTAAGAAAGTATTTCCTTGAGAAACCGGTTTGTGGTTTGACTCAAGAAGGCTTTAGCAGTTGTTAAATCAGTTGTAATATTCAGTTGAATATAGTGGATTAAGACCTCGTTGGAGAGAGGCGAAATCACCTTGACGGGTGGACTGGAGTAGTTTGAGATCAAACGAACCAGGATAAAAATATTGTGTTGACTGCATTTGATTTCAAGTTTTTACAATTCAACCCCCCTTCTTGTGTTTTTCACTTCTTCAATTGGCATCAGAGCGCCTGGTTCTGAGCTAAAACACTTAACCGTGTCAGTACAAGATCCAGCGTCAGAAAAACACAATGGCAGGAACATATCAACACACCAGCAATGACAACAATGAAGACAGAGACAGATTCAGCGGGAAACCTCCAGTCTTTGATGGAGAAAATTTTGATTACTGGAAAGACAGAATTGAAAGCTTCTTTCTGGCACATGATGCTGATCTGTGGGACATGGTGACAGATGGATACACGCACCCAGTGAATGCAAGTGGTTAGAAGATTGACAGGAAAGCAATGTCTGATCAACAAAAGCGCGACTTCAAAAATCACCACAAGGCCAGAACCATTCTTCTCAGCGCCATCTCTTACGCTGAATATGAAAAGATCTCTAATAGAGACACAGCAAAGAACATGTTTGACTCACTCAGAATGACGCATGAAGGCAACATTCAGGTCAAAGAAACTAAAGCTCTTGCGCTCATTCAGAAGTATGAGGCATTCAAAATGGAAGAAAGTGAATCCATTGAAACAATGTTCTCAAGATTCCAAATTCTGGTGGCCGGTCTCAAGTTTCTGGACAAAGGATACTCTACTGCTGATCATGTCAAGAAGATCATCAGAAGCTTGCCAAAACAGTGGAGGCCAATGGTTACAGCGCTGAAGCTAGCTAAAGATCTCAACAAAATTTCTCTGGAGGAACTTATCAGCTCCCTCAGAAGTCATGAGATAGAGCTAGAAGCTGATGAACCTCAGAAGCAAGGTAAGCCTTTAGCATTAAAATCTAACAAAAAATCTGAGTCTAAAGTTTTGCAGGCAATTGAAGAAACATCTGATGGATCCTCATCAGAAGAAGACGAGCTTTCCCTCCTCTCCAGAAGAGTGAACCAACTATGGAAGCAGAGTCAAAGGAAGTTCAGGAATCCTAGAAGATCTGATCAGAATGAGTCCTCTTCCAGATACAGAAGGTCATATTCTTCCTCTGGATACAGAAGATCTGAAGGCTCCTCAGGAAGCAGAAAGCCAAACACCAAGGACATCATCTGCTATGAATGCAATGAGCAAGGACACTACAAGAGTGACTGCCCAAAGCTTCAGAGGGAAAAGCCCAAAAAGAAGTTTGGAAGAGAAAAGAAGAAAAGTCTCATGGCTACATGGGATGACTCTGACTCGTCTGAAGCTGACTCAGAATCAGATGATGAGAGAGCAAACATAGCTCTCATGGCCAACATTTCAGAAGACAGTGAAGCTTCTGAATCAGACTCAGAATCAGACACTGAAGAGGTATTTCCTGACTTTGCAATTAATTTTACTAAGGCTGAACTTGCTGAAAGCCTTAACGAAATTTTGGAAAGGTACCAGCAGATTAGAGTTAAATTCAGAAACCTGAAAAGGAATCTTGAATCTGACTCTGATAAGACTGAGAGTCTTAAATTGGAAAATTCTGAGCTGAAAAATAAAATTTCAAAGTTAGAAAATGTTTTACAAAACTCTCAGAAGGAAACAATTTCTGAAACTCCCAGCAGCGCTGATGAGATCATCAAGGAGTATGATCATAGTTTTCAGAAGTTCCTTGCTAAAAGGATAGATAGAAGCAAAATGGCTTCAATGATCTATGGAGTTAGCAGAAACGGCAGAAAGGGAATAGGATACCAAGGTAAGGTTCCTACACCAAAGAATGCCATGGATTTAACTATTAAACACACTCCTCTGAACTCACATTTTGTGTATGGTCACACACATGATATTAAATATACTAGCAGTAAGTATTCTGTGAAACCAAAATTCAACCAGAGTTTTGGTAAATCTAACAAATCAGGACCCAAGAAAATCTGGGTACCTAAGGATAAAATAATACATGTTGCAGATATCTTTAGCAGCAAATCAGAAACACCAGTCATGGTACCTGGACTCTGGCTGCTCACGACACATGACGGGAAGAAGGCATATGTTCCCAAGCCTGGAACTTAAGCCTGGAGGCCACGTTGGCTTTGGAGGCAATCAGAGGGGAAAGATCATTGGCTCTGGAACTGTAGGTAATGGAAATCTTCCCTCTATAAATAATGTTCTGCTAGTAGATGGATTAATGCATAATTTGTTATCCATAAGTCAATTAAGTGATAACGGTTATGATATAATCTTTAATAAAAAATCATGTAAAGCTGTTAGTCAGAAAGATGGGACTATCCTATCTAATGGAAAGAGGAAAAACAACATTTATAAAATCAAACTTTCTGAACTGAAAAGTCAGAATGTAAAGTGTCTTTTGTCTGTTAACAACGAGCAATGGATATGGCACAGAAGATTGGGGCATGTTAGTATGAGAAGAATATCTCAGATTAACAAACTCAATCTGGTCAGAGGACTTCCTAATCTGAAGTTCAATTCAGATGCTCTGTGTGAAGCATGTCAGAAAGGCAAGTTTGCAAAACCTTCTTTCAAATCTAAAAATGTTGTTTCTACCTCTAAGCCATTAGAACTTTTGCACATTGACTTATTTGGACCAGTTAAAACTGCTTCAGTCAGTGGCAAGAAGTATGGGTTAGTAATCGTAGATGACTATAGCAGATGGACATGGGTAAAGTTCTTAAGACACAAGGACGAGTCACACTCTGTGTTTGTCACCTTCTGTAACCAAGTTCAGAATGAAAAGGATCTTAGAATCGTTAAAGTCAGAAGTGACCATGGTGGAGAGTTTGAAAACAAAGATTTTGAGTCATTCTTTAATGACAGAGGCATTCTGCATGATTTCTCTTGTCCTAGAACTCCCCAACAAAATGGAGTTGTAGAACGAAAGAACAGAACATTGCAAGAAATGGCCAGAACCATGATCAATGAGACAAACGTTGCTAAGATCTTCTGGGCAGAGGCAATAAACACAGTGTGATACATTCAGAATAGAATCTCCATAAGACCTATTCTGGAAAAGACTCCATGTGAATTGTGGAAGAACAGAAAGCCCAACATTTCATATTTTTCATCCATTTGGATGTACTTGTTTTATATTAAATACAAAAAATTATTCGAACAAGTTTGACTCTAAAGCACAGAAGTGTATTATGTTAGGATACTCTGAACGCTCAAGAGGGTACAGAGTATACAATACAGAAACACAGATTGTGGAAGAATCAATCAGTGTTTGTTTTGATGATAAGCTTGACTCTATAAAGTCAAAGCAGAATGAAGTCTTTGCAGGTATGGAAGTTGAATTTACAGGTTCTGAAGATAAGTCATCAGAAGCTCTTAACAGAGACACCCCTTCAACATCTAGAAGGAGCACTGCTAGCAATCCAACAACATCTGTTGATCAACCTCAGAAAAGACTACCCAGAAGCAGCTTGGATCACCCAGAAGAAACTATCTTAGGAAGAAAGGAAGATCCAATCAGAACAAGAGCCAGCTTCAGAAACTCTGAAGAATCCCTCATGGGACTTGTGTCTCTGATTGAACCTTCTTCTATTGATGAAGCACTTCTGGACAACGACTGGATTCTAGCAATGCAAGAAGAGTTGAATCAATTCACCAGAAATGATGTATGGGATCTTGTTCCCGGACCAAAAGGATTCAACATCATTGGAACAAGATGGGTGTTCAGAAATAAGCTGAACGAACAAGGTGAAGTTATCAGAAACAATGCATGACTGGTAGCACAAGGTTATAGTCAGCAAGAGGGGATAGACTATACAGAAACCTTTGCCCCAGTCGCCAGGTTAGAATCTATCAGACTTTTAATTTCGTTTGCTGTTAATAAAGGCATCACTCTGTATCAGATGGATGTCAAGAGTGCATTCTTAAATGGCTATATAGAAGAAGAGGTTTATGTGCACCAACCCCCTGGTTTTGAAAGTACAAAAAATCCAGAATATGTTTTCAAACTAAAAAAGTCACTATATGGTCTGAAACAAGCTCCTAGAGCTTAGTATGAAAGATTAAGTAACTTTCTGTTAGAAAATGAATTCACCAGAGGGAAGGTGGACACTACCTTATTCTGTAAGTCAGTTAAGAATGACATCTTAGTTTTTCAAATTTACATTTGATGATATTATTTTTGGATCTACTAATCCTTCTCTTGGAAGAAAATTTGCTAAGTGTATGCAGGCAGAATTTGAGATGAGCCTCGTGGGAGAACTGAAATTCTTTCTGGGAATTCAGATCAATCAAAATCCAGAGGGAACTTACATTCATCAGAGCAAATATGTCAGAGAACTTCTGAAGAAATTTGACCTCTCAGAATGTAAGTCATCAAAGATTCCAATGCATCCCACGTGCATTCTGGAAAGAGAAGAGGTAAGCAAAAAGGTAGAACAGAAGGTCTACAGAGGTATGATTGGTTCTCTCCTTTATTTGACGGCTTCAAGGCCTGATATCTTATTCAGCGTATGTATTTGTGCTAGATTCCAATTAGATCCTAGAGAATCTCACTTAACAGCTGTTAAGTGAATTTTCAAGTATCTGAAAGGTACTACTAATCTGGGTCTATTTTATAGAAAATCTAGTGATTACAGCTTTGTAGGTTACTGCGATGCTGACTTTGCTGGAGACAGAGTAGAGCGTAAAAGTACTTCTGGAAGCTGCCAGTTTCTGGGAGAAAATCTGATCTCTTGGTCCAGCAAAAGGCAATCCACAATTGCGCTATCAACAGCAGAAGCTGAGTACATAGCAGCAGCTGGATGCAGCACACAAATGCTCTGGATGAAAAGTCAGCTTGAAGACTTCCAGATTTTTGAGAGTAACATCCCTATACTCTGTGACAATACTTCTGCTATTTGCTTAAGTAAAAATCCTATTTTGCATTCTAGGGCTAAGCATATGGAAATAAAACATCACTTCATTAGGGACTATATTCAGAAAGGAATTTTGAACTTAAAATTTATTGATACAGACCATCAATGGGCTGATATCTTCACTAAACCACTTTCTGAAGTAGGTTCAACTTCATTCTGAAACATCTCAGCATGAAGCTCTGCCCAGAGTGAAAATGTTTTAATTTTATATATTAACCTTCAGAATGTGTTTTGTTTTACTGTGAACTTCTGATCAATCTTCTTTCAGAAAGATAGACATGCAGATTGTATCAGATTCTATTCTTAAATATCTGAACGTTTCAGCTCAAGGATAGACGTGCTGCTCACTATATACAACAAGTGTCATCCAATCATCAGCAAATCTCTGAAGCAGAACACGCGTGCACGCCTCTGAGAAGGCAAAACGCTGATTGGATGCATTGAGACACATGTCTGGTAACCGTTCCAAGTATCTTTCTCAAATCCCCCAAAATCAGCAAGCATTAAATGCACGTAATCATGAGTTAAACTGTAATCATGAATTAATTTTCTCTCTTAAAACCGTTTACATTTTCAAAACACTTTTTGAAATCTATTTAAGCACATTAACATCATTCATTAAACTTTTACCGTTTCTTACAATCATCCAAATATTTTCTCTGCATTCTTACTTGTGTGTTCATCTTTTTCAAAAGAAACCCTTTTTCAAGCTTTTCTAAAAGAAACCCTAAGTGTGAACATGGAAACCTCTAGCAATGTTTCTGCAGGTTCTCAGAAGGAGGCTTCATATGAACAATACCAAATCCCCTTCAGAACGCTCCTTACACCAGTGAAGAACTTGGAAGCTCTGTCTGAACTGATTGTTGATTTCACCAGTCTGAAAGAAAATGGATTCGATTTGACAGAAGAAGTCAGGGCACAAGGATGGGAGAAGTACTTTGATAGGTTGGTGGGTCCAACGTTCCCAGTATTAGTCAAGGAATTCTGGATTCATACGTCTTCATCAACACATCAAGTTACTTCCTATATAATGGGAAAGAAGATTGTGATCACTGAGGATCACATTGCAAGATTGATTGGATACACTGGTGGTGGTATCCGCTGTATCGACATGGCAGAAAGATGCTCAGATGCTGCTGTCATTGCAACAGAGATTTTCACCCATGGGGTTCCCAGCAGCAAAATCAGAGACTTGAAGGATCAGCACAGAATATGGGCAAAGATTATTCTGGGGTGCTTCAATCACAGGAAGCCCACAAGCTCTCCTGATTATATAAATATAGACCAACAGTTTCTAATCTATTTTATTAATCAGAAGGTAAAGATTAACTTGGCTCATCTTCTGTTTAATCACCTCAGGACCAGCGTCAAGGAGACAAGAGAAGAAGAAAGGACAAAAAGGGATTGGATACCCTTTGGCAGGTTAATATCAGATATTCTAACTGAGAATAGGCTGATTCAACACCTTACAGAAGCACAGGAATTGAGCTCCATTGAACCTACTGTTGGCAAGCCTCTGAACGCCAAGAATCTGAAGAAAGTGAAATTGATAGAGAATATCAGAAAGGAGCCCAGCGTCACTCCTCTTGCTGACATCACCAGCAGAAGAGTCCCTCTGGACGACTTTCCAATATTTTCTGAGATTGACTCTAAATCAGTCATTGTTCTCAGATACTTGGACGCTTGCAAGGCTGATGGAACAGATCCCACTCTGAACATCAAAGATCTGCACCAGCATACTCCAGAAGTTACTGTGAAGAAGACGAAGAAAAGAAAGGCTACTTCAGAAGGACCATCTCAGCAGACCCCTAAGAAGAGAGGTAATCTATCTGTTGTTAATGTTTTAAATTCTTCTGCTATTCCAACATCTGTTCCAACCCCAGCTTCATATGACCTCCCAATCCCCATACCAACCATTGATGACACCGAACCAGAGGCTGACCCTTCTGAGTCACTAACTCTCAGGAGATCCCTCACCAAATTTCCAAAACCCACAACATCAACAGAATCAGAACTTGATAAAGTTCTTTCTGAAATTGATCAACGCCCTTCCACTCCCCTCTCAGAAAATCCAAACACTCAACCAGAAACTCCCCATTCACCACAACCAGCAACTACACTATCTCCAATACCAGAAATTCCACCTCCCTCTCCACAACCAGAAATTCCACCTCCCTCTCCTCAACCAGAACTTCATCCACTTTCACCTCAACCATCATCTCCACAACCTGAGTTTCAACACTCTGAAACACCATCACCTGAACCTCAAACCCCTGAACCTCATTCTCCTCAATCCTCTGAACCTCAACCCTTGGCAATTCAACTGCCATGTGGTACAACTGTAAACATGGCCCAACTGCCATCCTCACCAGAAACTACCCCTCCAAATACTCCAAATACTCCAAACAGTCCAATTATCATTTCTGATTCTCCCACTCCATCTCCCAAACAAAATACAGAAGACCACAGCAGGACCTTCATTGATTTAATAAGCCTTAACCGTCTTGCTGGCCGTAAAAATAAAATAGCCATCCCCAAACCCAAACAACTAGATGTTGGTGTTGGCATTTTGAATTTTGAAACAGGATTGCAATATTGGATTGCTTCTCTAAAGCAGGTTTGTCCTGGAATGATTGATCCTGCCGCTTCATACCATCTCTGGACTCAATTCAGAAAGTGGGTACGCGCTGAAGCCCTCAAGCTGCAAGACATCAATTATGAACAGGCTCAACAGAACTTCAGCAAACTGCTGAAAGAAGTTGAAGGTCCAGTCATGAGTCAGCTTCTGAAGGAGGAAGTGCTCTTTCTGGATAGTGAGACATGGTCTGAAAAGCGTCCAGCTTCAAAAGTTCAGCCAGAAGAAGATCAAACAAGTCAAGCAGAAGATGTTGCAGAAAGCTCTCAGAAGCATCCTGCTTGTGACGTTTCTCAAGCTGCCTTGGATAGGCAGACTCTTGAAGAGCTGAAGCAGAATGATATTCGTCTGCAGTAAAGAATGGATGAGAATGATCAAAAGATGAAGGAAAGGATGGATGTGCAAGATGGCAAGATTGATACAGTAGTCAGCATGGTGCATCAGCAGAAGGAAACTGCTGATCAGATCAAGAACATGCTAGAAGCTCTGTTCACACGCTTTCCACCCCAACCTTAGTTTTTCATTCATGATGGTTTCATTGCTTTCTTTCCATGTTTTATGTACTCTCTTCTATGCTTTGAATTAAATATATCAGTTTTTTCTGCTCTGATCGTTTTAGCTTATATTACTTGCACTTTTTGATTGCTGACAAAAACGGGGAGAAAAAGAATGGATATTTTTCAATAACGGACTACTGAGACAAAAAGTCTCAAACATTCTAACACTCTGATATACTTGAATGTTTTTGTTTTGCATAAGCCTACAGGTACAAGAAGTTAAATCATCTCTGATACACTGAAGCTCTGATGTTCTGATGTTCAAAGAAAGTCAATAAAGATCTGATCCTGAAGGACTCCTGGAATTAAAAAGGGAAGTAATAAATTCAGGGGGAGTATCTCCGATCTAAACTCTGATATCTCTTTATCCATTATCCTCTTATCTTTGATAACTTCCTATTTAAATTCTGATACTCTTTATTATTTGGTTATCTCTGATACTTTTCACGTTAATTTTCAATTGAAAAAATCTAGTTTTTGTCATCATCAAAAAGGGGGAGATTGTTAGAACAAAGTTTGAATCTACTACCCTAAGTTTAAGTTTTGATGATAACAAAATGCAAAGATATATAAAATTGTATGATTCATGTAAGACATATATGCTACCAAAAAAATTACATTCTATTTTACAGAAACTCTGATGGACATCAGCATGAGAATATCATCATCAGCATCAGAAGATGAAATATCAACATCAGCATCAGAGGATATTATATCAGATACCAGAATCAGAAGATCAACATGTGCTTACGCTGAAGCTTGATGAACAGATCTGCACGTAACAATCTAAACTCTTATCAAGACAACAATAATTCATCAATATCTAGCAGCGTCAGAATAAGCCAAAGCCAGAACATGTTTTAGTGGCAACGGTACTGTGCATTCAAGACTCTTTATTATCAACGGCATTATTCCAGACAAGATCTGCTCAATTTGGAAAGAATGTTATTGGCATTGAAACGGAATTACTGACTCCAACGTACCATTTTCCAATGCTATATAAACAAGTTAGTGAAGATTGAATTGGCTAATTCTCTACAACACTCTACACACCTAAAGCTATTCATCATCTTCCTCACTCTCAGTTTGCTAAAGCTCTCAAATTCTTTACTCAATTATTTTAGCACTCTAGTTCTCATAAGCTTAACGTGTGTAGTATCACAGTTGTGATAAACTGTTTTTTTGTAGAAAACATTCAACACACTTAGACTTCATTTATCTGTAAGAAAGTATTTCCTTGAGAAACCGGTTTGTGGTTTGACTCAAGAAGGCTTTAGCAGTTGTTAAAGCAGTTGTAATATTCAGTTGAATATAGTGGATTAAGACCTCGTTGGAGAGAGGCGAAATCACCTTGACGGGTGGACTGGAGTAGTTTGAGATCAAACGAACCAGGATAAAAATACTGTGTTGACTACATTTGATTTCAAGTTTTTACAATTCAACCCCCCTTCTTGTGTTTTTTACTTCTTCAGGAGGCTTGGGCAAAAAAGGGTATCCTGGTGGACTGAAAATCTGATAGGACAGTCTAGGCAAAAGTTAGGGATTAAAGCGCACGACTATGTCCCGTCATCTCGTCACTTGTCTATCAGTTGAAGACTTATCCCCCTGATCAACATTCACCAAGGGCTCTAGAAGTTGAGGTATGTTCAAGTCTCCACGGACCCCCACAGAGCCAATTCCATGAGATTATCTCCATAAAGTAATCATCACAAAGTCATACATTCCCCGCAATTTCCACGGTAGATCGCTCTGGCAGATAAAGGAGTATGATCTTCTTCCCGGCAATATCACCAACCTATGAAGTTTCAATCAGTACAGTTTATGGAGTTTCTCTTCCCCAACTGAGCTTGTTCCTCCAAGGTTATAAAACCCTCTTCAGACTTCTGCTCTCTATCAGAGTTCATTTCCTTAACAAGGGTGTTTCCTCAACAAGAGTACTTCTCCATCAATAGGGTTTATTTCTCCAAGCAGTTTACCATATTCCAGATACAGTACAGATACAATCAAGACACAGATTAATTCTGGCACTCATTCCAGATTTCTCTTTTTGATACAGTACAGATACAATCAAGACATAGATTCATTCTGGAACTCATTCCATATTTCTCTTCCAGATACAATTCAGATATGATCTAGATATGGATGTCATTCTGATACTCATTCAGTACATCTTTCAGATATGGTTCAGATACATTCCAAATATGGATATTATTCTCATACCCATTCAATACATCTTCAGATACAATCAAGGCATGGATTTATTCTGACATTCCCCAGCTTGAGTGTGCTTCTACCATAAATCACTAGCAAATCCCTCTCTCCAGTGAAGTCGTCACTATCCCCAGAGAGTTATTATCGAACCTGGAAACCAGACCAGATGTCATTCAAATTTATCCTCCCCAGGCGAGCCGGAAGGTTATCCATCTCTTTTATTCCCAGTCAGGGGATAAACTCCCCAGTAGAAGAATAAACATCCAATGTTCTTAAACTCTTCTCCCCAAGCAAGAATTAACACGATCCAACAAAGTTTCCTCAAGCAAAGAGCAAAAATCAATGTTCACCAGCGGAGTTTCCTCAAACAAGAAAGCAGGGATCCCCAGTGGAAACAATTCCTATAAGATCGATTATACACATACTCTTCATCCCCACCAATAGTCGGGGATTTATTTTCCCCAGAAAAAGATGCTCGAGTTTACAAATACACCTCAATAACATTTCACATTCATACATCATTTACAAAGGACATAGCATATGCATACAAAACGCATATAGAACAATCTCGTTTACTTTAAGAGTATCGTTACGTAATACAATACCTATATCATGCCATTGCATAAAACTAACTTTGTCTTTTCCGGTTAGTTCCTGAACAGATAAAGATTACCAGCAGTTTATCATCTTCCAGATACGGTTCAGATACGCTCCAGATACGGGTGTCATTCTGATACTCATTCCAGATCATCTTTCAGATACAGTTTAGATACGCTCCAAATACTGATGTCATTCTGATACTCATTCAGTACATCTTTCAGATACGCTCCAAATACGGATGTCATTATGATACTCATTCAATACATCTTTCAGATACAGTTCAGATAAACTCCAAATATGGATGTCATTTTGATACGCATTCAGTACATCTTTCAGATACAGTTCAGATACGCTCCAAATACGGATGTCATTCTGATACTCATTTAGTACATCTTTCAGATACAGTTTAAATACGCTCCAAATACGGATGTCATTCTAATACTCATTCAGTACATCTTTCAGATATGGTTCAAATACGCTCCAGATATGGATGTCATTCTGATACTCGTTCAGTACATCTTTCAGATACAATTTAGATACGATCCAGATATGAATGTCATTCTGATACTCATTTAGTACATCTTTCATATACAATTCAGATACGCTCCAAATAAGGATGTCATCCTGATACTCATTCAGTACATCTTTCAGATACAATTCAGATACGCTCCAGATACGGATGCCATTCTGATACTCATTCAGTACATCTTTCAAATACAGTTTAGATACGCTCCAAATACAGATGTCATTCTGATACTCATTCAGTGCATCTTTCAGATATGCTCCAGATACGGATGCCATTCTGATACTTATTCAGTACATCTTTTAGATACAGTTCAGATACGATCCAGATATGGATGTCATTCTGATACTCATTCAGTACATCTTTCATATACAATTCAGATACGCTCCAAATATGGATGTCGTTCTGATACTCATTCAGTAGATCTTTTAGATACGGTTCAGATATGCTCCAGATATAGATGTCATTCTGATACTCATTTAGTACATCTTTCAGATACAGTTCAGATACGCTCCAAATACGGATGCCATTCTGATACTCATTAAGTACATCTTTCAGATATGGTTCAGATACGCTCCAAATACGGATGTCATTCTGATACTCATTCAGTACATCTTTCAGATACAGTTCAGATACGCTCCAAATATGGATGTCATTCTGATACTCATTCAATACATCTTTAAGTTCATATACGATCAAGATATAGATTCATTCTGATACTCATACTCAATACATCTCCAGATACAATCACAACATAGATTCATTCTGTTACTCCCCAACACAACTTCTAGATACAATCAGACACAAACTCATTCTAGTATACTTCTCATACGAAGTCAGATATAGAGACCTCTTCTGGCTCAAATAAAATCAACTGTAGATTTATTCTGATACTTTTCCAGTTTGGAGTCAACATTTACCTTGGATGGCATCTATAAGCCCATCTCTAATGACTCTCAGTGATCTTCTCCAAATGGCATCTATAAGCCCATTCCCAATATCATCAACTAACTACATTACTTCATGCACAGGCGAGTGCAAATTTCTGGGCACTCTAGTGTTCAATCATCTTCCACCTTCAGATTATGAATGGAAGACAGGCCAATCAAACTCTTCAGGTTTAAGAAGATTGAACAGGGACAGCTGTTGTACCCCAAAATTTGCCCTCTCATTTTATTCAAGACATACTCATAGAGGTCCCCAAATGCTCAAGGTTGACTAAGAATTGACTAGACAAATTCTCCTTCTAAGCAATAGATCTCCAATTAGGGTTTCATTTTTCACAAAGAAGTTTGGGTTTCAAAGGCCTCAAGTGATTTCCACAGTCCCTAATATGTCCCCAAGAATTCTCATGCCAATTTTCATGCGTTGCATTACAAGTTTGCTTAGTCAATTGCTTAGATGACTAGAAATCAACTACATTAGGTCAAAAATCAACTATGGCCAACATACAGTCAAAATTCAAGATTTTTGGTCAACATCAACATTTTGAAGTGATATTCATCATTTGATCAAGGGTAGATCATGATTACTTAAGGAATGCTCTCAAATACTCAAGAATCAAAATTGCTAAATTAGGGTTTCCCTAGAGAAATTCAACTGATCGTTGACCAGGCATAACTTTCACATGCCTTATCCATTTTGCCCCAACCAAAGATAATTATGAAGAAAATTAAATTCCCTACAACCTTTCTTTTGTCCTCAAGTTCAAAAAATGCATCATTGGAAATATATGAATACATTATAGGTCTTTTTGAAAGTCAACAAAAAGGCATTTTTTGTCAAGGCAAGTTACATCAAGATAATTTCTCCAAATGCAAAAATGGACAACATATAGATTGTAGGGGACATCTTTATATTTCTAAAAAGTCCAAGATCATCTCCAAAAGATAAAAATTGAGCAAGTTATGACTAGTACAAATTGGAAAATTGGTAAAAATGCAAAAAAGTCGACTTTGAGCAAAAATGAATTTTTAAGTTCATAGACCTATTTTGTGGGATTCAAATATGTTTATGACTTACTCAAGGACCCCTAAATTCACTCTTACCTTGCTTTGCATTTTTTCTCTATTTTATTCGTATTTATTTTGATTTTATTCAAATAAACACAAAATAAATTGCATAAAATAAAAAATAATAAATATGGACACATGGGCTGATGATTTGGGTTGATATTGGGCCTTAGAATTCGTGCAAGGCATGAGGAAAAAGACCAGGTTCATTGCATGTCAAGAAAGGCAAGTTTTTCACAATTTTGGAAGTATTTTAATATGTTTGATATTGCTTTGAAAGGGGCCATTATGTGTGGATTCTTGACATGTTTACTCACCATTCCATCTCTCTATAAATACAAAAAAAATCATAAGCAAGAGACATGAAATTACTCTTCAAAAATCTCTTCAAAAGCTCTTCACAAAGCTCTACAAAATTCCCAAAAGTTCCAAAGTTGTCAAAATTCGTAACTGTATTTCTAGCCATCCT
The DNA here is from genome assembly GCA_948472305.1 of Vicia faba. Classification (NCBI taxonomy): domain Eukaryota; kingdom Viridiplantae; phylum Streptophyta; class Magnoliopsida; order Fabales; family Fabaceae; genus Vicia; species Vicia faba. The sequence goes on from OX451737.1 coordinate 842,323,635, forward strand.
CGACCCAAACCAGTCATATATTTGTCTTCCTGAGACTCCCAAAAGTCCATATCAATCACTATCCACGTCTGAAGCATCCTAGAACGCACGAACCGAATCACTCCGATTGGGGTAAACTTCTCTCATCCGAATCTCTTAATCCATGTAATTTAATTGAATTTGAAGCATATATTGATGTTCATACTGTTAATTAGAACGGATCTACCGTATTACATGAAAGGTTAAATGCTTAAATCACAGGACACAGTTAAGGAGCTCATCTTCTAGATCCTGGGTTTGGGTCCCAGGTTTTGCACTTTTGTGTTTCAATATTTTTTTGCGGGTTATTGGGCGTTTGGGCCTTCTCATTGATGGGCTTGAAGATTTCAGACTCACACCCCTCTATTTCCTGTTGCCACACCTGGACCTAGGACATTGGGCTTGAGACATTTCAAGTTCTCACACCCCTGTTTACTCTTTGCAGCAAGGCCCATTTCGTTTTTTTTATTTTCTTTCTTTCATTTAATTCATTTCTTTTTTAATTAAAATTATAAAATATCATAAAGTAAAAAAAAAACAAAAAATAATTAGAATTAGTTTTTAATTAGATTAATTTTTAATTAATTATTTTAATCACCTTTTTTTAATTAACTAATTAGACTTAGATTTCTCAATTTAATTTAATTATCTTTTCTAAATAAAAAAAACAACAAAAATATTTCTTTTATCACTTAGAAATTTTTCTTAGAGTTTTTCTTCATTCTTTCATTTTTATTTCTTTCTCCTCCGTGCATTCATTTATTTATTCGCATTATTTTTCATAAATATTATGTAATTGCCTATGGATTGTAATAGTTTAACTAGGACCATTTACATTTCTTTTCCCCGTTTTGGTTTGTAATTCCCCCATCCCAAAACCTTGTAATAGCGTAGATTCAAAATTCCCGCACTTTATTTCTATACTTATTCAATTAACTGTTAGATGAATGCTTAATAGGATTGCAGGATAAGATCTAAAAACAAACGGTAGAAAACCTAAATGTTTAAAGATAAATAACTGAAACACAACACACTCGGACACGCGCACCTCTAAAGTACTTCCACTTGTTGCCTTCGGAGAAATAAACGGTCACGATTCTCGAATGTAAGAGATTTTAGTGGCTACCCTTTGGTTTAAAAGATCATAAGTCCCTCGATTACCTTTTCGACATTGCCTCAGTAAAATGATCTTAAAACCTTAGGTTAATTACTAAGATATCCTACTAGTTGCCCTTGTGACTATACGATGACCCTCGATTGTCCCTCAAAAAATCCGACGATAGGGCTAACTACTCACTAATAGTAGGATAGCAATGTCTAATGGAAAAGAGGAAAAGAACAAACATTTTCAAGTAGGTAGATAGTTCTTAGATGCTTTCTCAAAATAAAACATTTTTTCACATACACAAAACTCTTTTCAAAAACATTTTTAAAACACTTTGTATACGTTCTCAACAATACAAGAAACATTACAAAGCTTTCCACGCTAAGGTGTCCTTTAAAAATACTTTCTTCAAACACACAAACACAAGGTATTTTCAAATGAGCTATAATCTAAGAGCCCGTAGATAACTACGGATAGAAAGGGTGCTAACACCTTCCCTTTCCATAATCTACCCCCCTTACTCAGAAATAATCTAGAAAGGTCTTTTCTGTTCTTTTCACCCTTTCCTTTGTTGGATAAAAGAAAAGTCGGTGGAGACTCTTGCTTACCGCAACATTTGTGAATACAAATGCAAAACCGGTATTACAGTCGATTCTGCCACCGTATTACAAGCTTCCTTATGATCTTCTCCTTCTTTGAGAAAGAAACCACTTAGATGAATGTTGTTTGGCTTGTATCTTATTGGATATCCAAGTTGACAACATGCAAGAATGAGATTGTAGTTAATTCCTCCCTTTATACCAGGAAGAGGTACATTGGATAAACTACCACAACTATCAATAATCTCCACATCATAATAAGCTTGGTGATACTAATCAATGTCGGAATGAGTGAGAGCCATAATCTTCGGCGCCAAATAGGGTTCCTTCTTGAGATCTAAAAAAGCAACAGTCTGAAGTAAGTGAGAAATAAACCACTGATATAACAATGATGTGCAACATATGATTATTCCTCTTTGATAAAAAATCTGAAGATGAATGGAATAATAAGTATCTCCTAGAAATGTAGGGACTGGATTCCTAATCAGAAAAATCCTAATGGCATTAACATCTACAAATTTGTTGATGTTAGGAAACAAGAACAAACCAAAGGCAAGCAAAGCAAAGATGGCTTCAAAAGCATTTGTACTCTTCATTTTGGCGAAATAACGAGCTTTCTCTAATAAAAACTGAGCAGGTAAACCCCTGATTCCTCCTTTGGTAATCATGTTAGCCTCAATCTCAGACTTCTTCAAATGAGTTATGGTAGCAATCTCATGAGATTTGGGTTATCCTTTTAAGCCGGTGAAAGGAACACGATTAGTAATAGGTAAACTAAGAAGTAAGAATACTCCTCTAGTGTGGGCATCAGCTGATAATCAAGGAAAGTAAAACACTGGCACAACGGATCATAGAACTGAACCAATGTAGAAAGAATACCCTCCTTCATCTTGATCTTCATAAGAGGCACGGTGGATCCGTACTTCTTCTGAAAATCTATAGAGCTCTCAATCTCAGGAATTAAACTCATAAGTTCCTCTATCTTAGGATCCTTGAAACTGTACTTTCGAGTCTTTCTTTATCCAAAATCCATGGTCAAAAAGTACCTGAGATATTTGCAAAAGTCAACCCTTAAGTTCCTTGAAGAAAATGTTTTAAAGAATGTTCATGGGTGCAGGAATGCATGATAATGCCACAATCACACACAAGATCATAAACACAGGGATTCATAGGTTCGATGTCACGAGCATGAAGCCAAAGGTACTACCCACAAGGTATGGACTAATGGTTTATCACCTGCCGAACAAGGTTTTAAAAGGTTCCCAGAGTCTACATCCTTCCTTAGGATATTGCCAACGTCCTGGTTAACCCAGTAATCAACAATATTCTCAGGAAAAACACGTTTGAGTGTAGCATCGCGTGACAACCACTTCCAGATTGCTCTTTCACAGTTTCTGCACTACACTTAAAAGGTTAAGATGGGTTAAGGGGTTCTACAGTCCTCAGCTTCAGTAGGGTCCCAGGTCAAAAGCAACACGTTTTCCCGATTTCTCGGTAAACAAATACTATAGTCAAAGGGGCCTCCACTGAGTAGGGGATCTCATGTCTCCTTTTTTAAGATTCCTCCCTCAAAGTTAACATAATTATACCGCCCTTCCTATCTTAAGTTAACACAAGTCCGGGCAGAGGAATTTTGAGAAATCACCAAGCACCATGAAAACTAGGAAAATCCATACAAACATATATACAATAAATAATAGCACATACACAATATAAACAGAGATAGGCTCAACCCACTTAGAGATGGACCAACATTTGGTCAATCTTTCCCCAGTGAAGTCTCCAGTTTTCTGTAGCGGTAGAAATGTTGAGACTAAGCCATTGGATGGTAAAAAGTCACACAGATCAAATAAAAAATCGCCACCATGCTTTATTGTTTCCAGAGGAATGGGAAATGAGCAAATAAACTCAAAAGAAATGGGGATAGAATCTAGGTACGAGGGTTGGTTATGAAAATGGAAGGTATTAGTACCCTAAATATCTACGGTACTCCAGAGGAACCTCTTTATAAATTTGTATATTTTGGCTATAAATGGTGTATACAAAAATAGATGGTGGAGATGAGAAAAGAAGTAATTCTTTACAATTTTACACCTGCCGAAGTTGTGAACCTTTAGTTCCTATGTACCACCTTCCTTGCAATAGGGGATCAGGGTACTCGTAGTTCACCTCAAAAAATTTAAAACACATGTGTGTTGGTTAATTTTAAGAGAAGAGACATCATCGTCATATCCGAGTGGAAAACATACTTAATATCCAAAATTATGAGAAATGAGCATTTGCATCATCTCAAAGTGGAGGATATATCTTGGATTTAAAATCCATCACTCAACACCCAAGTGGAAAATATCTCACTTCACTACATATCATAGAAGTATAGTAGCTTTCATCACTACAAGGATCAACAAGAGTCTAATCTTTTGAGAAAAGTTTTAAAAGTAAAAAAAAACCAAAGTGGCAAAATGGTTTGAATGAGGTTGACTTTTAGTCTTCTCACAAAAAAAAAGTCAAAATATGATTAAGTTGGTTAAAGTTTGATTAAGAAAAGATTTTTTAAAATGCATGGACCTAAGTCCAAGTTTATTATTAAAGCAATTCAAGTTAAAAAAACAAGAGGGGTTTTGAAAAGGAGGGAGAAGATTTTCGAAATTAAAGAAGATGGGAGGAGATGAAGAGACTACCCTAAAGCATAAGGTAAAAGCTAAGGAAAAGAACAGTCTAACCAATAAGAAGCCAACACTTGACATCAAGAGTTAATGTAGAATTCCTATCATTTGGATTGAAACCAAACAATTAAAAAATACTAAACCTCTTAGGAATACCAAGATTCAGATGAATTAAGACTTCACAAAAATTAGGCAGAGTAATGGCTGTATACAGAGGAATTCCCAATCACAAACAAAGCACATAATCAGAATAACCTACACATAAAGAAAATCAACCCAATGTCTTAGATTAAACCCCAAGAACTTTAGACAAAATAACAACAGAGTCACAAGGTCCCAAAGGTAATCAAGGCTTCTAATCCTAAGCCCAAGAGGTCCACAGCTCTATAATGCCAAGTGTAATACAGTGGGAGAACTGACTTTTTAGTTTTATAGAAAATGTTGCAGTTAGAAAGAGTCTCCACCAAATTTTCTTTTATCCAATATTTAGGAAAGGTGAAAAGAACAGGAAATACCTTTAATAGATTTTGAGTTCAGGGGGTAAGTTATGAAAAGGGAATGTGTTAGCATCCTTTTCATCTGTAGTTATCTATGGGCTCTTAATTGCTTAGCTCACTTTTAAAAAACTTGCTTTGTGTGTCTGATTTGTTTGAAAATATTTTGAAATTCCAATATAAGGCTAACTTTGTAATAATTCTTGTATCAGTCCTAAAGAATGTATACAATGTGTTTTTTTTTATAATATTTTTTGTTTTGAAAATGTGATATTTGAACATATTGTGAGAAAGCAACTAGGAGTCTTACGTATTAATAAGGTATTTTTTGTTATTTTCCATCTTCTTTCGAGATAGTATTATCCATACCATTAGTTGGTAGGTAACCCTATCTATTGGATGTGAAGGGACAAGCGTAGGGTCATCATATGGTCATCGAAGGCAACATGTAAGGATACTTTAGCAATTGTATGGAAGGGACTATCATCATTTTTCTCGTAGGGTCGTCGAGGGACTAGATCATTTTGTAGGAAACTCGAACGGTCATCGAGGGATTATGATCTTTATTCGAAGGGACCATGATGATATTGTTAAATCGAGGGTCTTTTGCTAAAGTATCCCCGCTTTCAAGGGACGTAACCAATATTCATAAGGCAACAAGAGAGGTTACCCTAGAGGTGAAAGTGTGCAAAGTGTATTAGTTCAGTTATCTTATCTTGAAAGTTAGGGTTTTCTAGATTGCTTTTAGTCTTGCCATGAAAATCCTAGTTACTAACAGTTATAGAATATAATGTGCGGAATGTAAAGTACGGAAAATTAAACCTAAGTTATTACATCCTGTGAGCAGTTACATAATTGGAAAAAAATGCGAGAATGTAAATCTACGCTATTACATTGATAGTGTGAACCTATACAGTTTTCTGGGAATTCAAATAGCACAAAGAAATAAGAAAAAAGATGTTAGAAAAATGTTTAAAGACCTAAAGTTCTAAGTTAACGTTTTTGGTGATTTTTGTAGAAAATAATTTAAGTTAATAATTAATAAAAACCTAATTATTCTAATTAATTTTAATATTAAGAAAAATATAATTAATTAGTTAATTAGTAAATCAAAATATGTCAAAAGTTTAATTGCTAATTAAAAAACCTAACCCTAATTTGTTATGGTTTTAAAAAAGGTTTAAGGTTTTGTTAATGATTAATCAGGAAATGATTAGTAAAATAGAAAGGAAAATAGGGTTAGAAAAAAAATAAAACAAAAGAATGCATGGGGTGGGAGTTGAACCCACACCCTCAGCCTCATTACTCCACTTCCTTTACACTGCGCCATGCTGTTTTTTGTGTTACGAAATGCGAATCAACCAATACATTATGACATGCGCTGAAATCCTGAAAAAACAAAATAATTTGGAAAAAGCTGGGATCAAACCCATGCTCTGACGCAATACTAGCGTATCACTCACAATTACGCCATCTACGTTTTTGTGTTATAGAATACAAACAAATCAATATATAATAAAAATGCTAGATCAGAGAAGCGTCGGAGCCCTAGCTCTGGTCGTCTTCTCCTGTGGATCAAAAACCCTATCCTGTAAAAACACATGAGTTAGATCATAACAGGGACCCTATCCCCGTACTTTGACCCTTACGAATCCAATGGGGGCATTGGTTTGACCTGAAAGTGCCTGTAGAGTGAGTTTCAAAGAAAATGTTTCAAACTGCCCTAACAATGGTGTTTTGTTATTCCTGCACTAAACCTCAAAGTTAATGGTTCAAAAACATTCTAAACATGATCATCAACATATAGAAATGCTTAAAAATAATTTTTATCATGCGAATTAAGAGTTTGAAATCAAAGAAAATTACCAAATCGGTGCAATCGAGGGAGAGTATTCTGGCATGCTTTGAGCTTGAATAAGGATTCGAATGACTTCCTGGGAACTTCAGGAACACGATTTGAGGCTTGGTTTTGATTGAGAGTGGCTGGAAATAAGGGTTTGAGTTTTCCCTAGTTTTAAGAAATTTTGGAATTTTAGGGTTTGTTCGTGAGCCAACTTTTCGTGTTTTATGATGTTTGAATATGTTGGTTATTTATAGAGGGAAGATTAGGTCAACAAAAATGAGATAAATCTTTTGTATTTCATGATCAAATATTTGATTGGGATTTTTCATGAAAACTTCCTTTTTTAGGCCAATCTTATGCCAATCATCCTTACATGATTTTGCCAAGTTGTCATGAGCTTTTTGGGCTTTAAATCTAATGAAAACAAAAGTCCACATGCCTTGTATCATTTATTTGGTATTTTATTTGATTTATTTTTCTTTTAATTGAATAAAAACAAAATAAAAGAAATAAAAATCACAAAAATAAATTAATGGGTTTAGAGGCCTTTTATGAGGTTACGAACATGTTTGAACCTAAAACTTAGGCCCATTATCCCAAAAATTCAATTTGCTCAATTTAAACTTCATGCATTTTCTCAAAATTGTCCATCTTGCACCAATTATAACTCTTTAAATTTTTGTCATATGAAGATGATCCTTGACTTTTTGGAAACCCTAAGATGTCTCCTACAACTTTCATGTTGGAAATTTTTTCATTTGAAGTTTTAGCTTGATGTAAATTTCTTTGACAAAAAATATCTTTTTGTTGACTTTTAAAATGACCTGTAATGTTTTGGCCCATATCTTTCAAATGAAGCATTTTTGGCCTTGAGCTTAGAGAGACAAAGTTGTAGAGAATTGAATTTCCTTCAAGATCAGCTTTGGTTGAGAAATTTCTAATGAATTATGTGAAAGTTATGCTTGTTCAAAGTTCAGTTGACTTCTCCTTAAGAAAACCCGAATTTAGTAACTTTTGACTTTTGATGGATCTTGAGTTTCCTTGATGAATCATGATCAACCCTTGATAAAATGATGAATATGACTTCAAAATATTTATGTTAACCAAAAATCTTGAAGTTTAACTGTGAATTGGTCAAAGTTGACATTTTGTCCAATGTAGTCGATTTTCAATCATCTGGCTAATTGATTGGGCAAACTTATGATGTAAGGCTTGAAACTTGTTATGAGCATACCTTGAGACATATGAGAAACCATGAAATCCACTTGAGGCATTAGAAGTCCATTTTCCTTTTAGATAAGCAAAACCCTAGTTATGGGTTAATTGCTTAGAAGGAGAGTTTGTCTGGTCAATCCTTGAGCAATTGAGACTTTCATGAGCATGAGGAGATATCTTGCATTAATTTTGTCTCAAAGATAGGAGGGAAAATTTTGGGGAACCAAAAATTCCCCTGTTCAATCTTCTTAAACCTAAGGATTTAGATTGACATGTCCGCCATTCATGATCTGAAGGTGAAAGAGGATCGAACACTTATAAGTGCCTAGAAATTTGCACTAGCGAATGCACGAAGTAATACTGTTGGTTGATTGTATCGGGAATGGGCTTAAAGATGCCATTAGGAAAAGGTGACGGGATGTCGTCGGAGATGGGCTTATATATGTCATCCAAAGTAAATGTTGATAGGAGTGTCAGAATGAGTCTATGCCCGAATGTATCTGAAAAAGTATATTAGAATGAGTATGTGTCTGATTGTATCTAGGAGACATTACGAGGAGTGTTAGAATGAATCTTATGTCTCGATTGTATCTGAAAAATTTTCTAGAATGAGTCTTTGTCTTGACTATATCTATAAGAGGATCAGAATGAGTCTTCGCCTGACTGTATCTGAACAATGTATTGGAATGAGTTTACGCCCGACCATATCCAGAAGTGGATCAAAATGAGCCTTCGTCCGACTGTATCTGAAAAATGTAATAGAATAAGTATATGCCTGACTGTATCTAGAGGTGGATCAGAGTGAATCTTTGCCCGATTGTATCTGGAAAATGTACTAGAATGAGTATATGTCCAACTGTATCTGAACAATGTATTGGAATGAGTCTACGTTGGACTTTATCCAAAAGAGAGTTAGAATGAAATTTTATCTAGTTTTATCTTACCGATGCTTTTCAGAATGAATCTATCCGATTTCATCTGAGGGAAATGCTTTTCAGAATGAATCTCTGAAGGAAATGCTCGTCAGAATTAGTCTCTGGGGAAAATCATATGGCCATGTAGATAGTCACCTCGTCCTGTTTCGGGAATTGATCTTCAGTTTGTTTATAAATCACTGATAATATTAGTCTGTTTGTGAACTTACCCTGAAAACAAAGTTAGTTTCATGCAATGTCATAATGTATGTAATGCATTTGCATAATGATGCTCTCAAAATAAATGAGAAAACTTTATATGCGTTTTGTATGCATATGTTATGATATTTTGTAAATGATCTATGGGTGCAATGTGTCGTTGGAGCATATCAGTAGTTTCTTGTAACAACGTCTTGTTGGGGAAAATAAATCCCTGACTGTTGTTTGGGATAATAAAAGTAATACTTCAATTTTGTTTAGAATGACTTTACTGGGGGTTCCCGCTTTTTGTTTGGGGACACTCCGCTGGGGATCTTCAACTTCTGCTTGGGGATAGAACCATTCAAGTAGAGTCGATCATTATTTGTTCTTTTTATTGAAGGATGTGATTCTTATGTTCCCTAGCTGGGGATAAAAGAGATGGATATTCATAGATATGGTTATCAATTTTTCTAGGGAGGACAACATTGAATGACATCTGGCTGGAGAAGAGAATTCTGTCGGGGAATTTGCAGTATTGGAGAAATAAACTCTGTTGGGGAATTAAATCTTGTAGACTGCGTTGAGGAAATAATCTCTAATGGGGATTGGAAATTCATAGGCTGTGTTGAGGAAGTTTCTACTGTATGCTGGCGAAATGATCAAACTTCCTTATCCGCTAGGGGACCTATTGGGGAAGATGATCATGTCAAGCTATCCATCAGGGATATGGAGGTGAACTGCTGGAAGATGACGCAATTTCTGTCTGACGGCATATTAGATTTACTGGGGAATATATATGTGTCGGGTATGAGCTTGTGAAGATATCTCTATAGATATAGTTCCATTGAGATTGCTCTGTGGGGATTTGTGGATAACTTGAACATTATCCCATATCCTTGAGTCTTTAGTAAATGTTAATCCTGTTTTCATGTATATATTTTGTAAGCAGTAATCATATTCAAATGTATATGTTCATTTAATGTAATCATTAGACGTTTTTTGCAAACAAAACAGAGAAAGTAAAAACAAATTTAAATTTTGAAATATATTTAATTGCATTGATTCTAAAAGTTTGCCTATAAGCAGGCAGTTTTATACAAGAAGACAGAAATCCTAGTAAGAGGAAATCATCGTAAAAATTGAAAAAAGGGGTACAAAGTGATAAACAATGAAAAACAGCTATGTGGAAACGATCCCATCGATTTTCAACTCTTCTATTGCCCCTATGTCTCCGAGCATCTCATCACTTGTTGTCGGAAGAAGATGATTGAATTGATCTGTACCGTTTGAACTTGACACTAGTAACAAAGCCGGATGTAAGTAGATGGGTGATCCAACGAGACATAGTAGTACGCTTTTAATCCCTGACTTTTGCCTGGACCTCCCTTTTGGGTTTTCAGTCCACAGGAATATCCTGTTTTGCCCAAGCCTCCTTTTTAGGTTTTTGACTTGTCAGATGTACAATTTATTATATGTATATCTCTGATTTTTGCCCAAACCATTTTGGTTCGCCAGGATTCCCTTATGTCTGCATTCACAGGGTGTGGAAAATCTCCTCCGTCCATGGTGGTAAGTATCATAGCACTGCCAGAAAATATCTTTTTGATCATAAATTACCCTTAGTATGTGGGAGTCTATTTGCCCCTGGGATCACCTTGTGGTAGGTTTATGCGCTTTATTACCAAATCATCGGCCTAGTACACCTGATGTCTGACTTTCTTGTTAAAAGCCTTGATCATGTGTTTCTGATATATCTGACCAGGACAAACAGCCGCAAGCCTTTTTTCATCAATCAAATTTATCTGGTCAAGTTGAGTCTGAATCCATTTGTCTTATTCTAAACTTGCATTTCTCATAATCCTTAGGAAAGGAATCTGAACTTCAACAGGTAAGATAACTTCCATACCATACACTAGACAGAATGGGGTTACCCCGGTTGATGTACGTACTGAAGTGAGATAACCATGAAGAGCAAATGGTAACATCTCATGCCAATCTTTGTATGTGACTATCATCTTCTGCAAGATCTTTTTGATATTCTTGTTGGCGGCTTCCATTGTGCCATTCATCTTTGGTAAGTCAGGAGAAGAATCGTGATGCTTAATCTTAAACTGCGTGCGGATTTCTGTGATCATAGAATTGTTAAGATCTGTACCATTATTCGTGATGATCCTTTCAGGGATGCCATACTGACAGATAAGGTTATACTTAATGAACCGAGCCACAACATTTTTGGTAACGGAAGAAAACGAGGCTGCTTCTACCCACTTCGTGAATTAATCAATAGCGACAAGGATGAAATGATGCCCATTGGGAGCAGTAGGCTTAATCTCTCCAATCATATAAGTGCCCCACATCACAAATAGCCAAGGAGCAGTCAAGACATTCAAAGGAACCGGAGGCACATGTACTTTGTCAACATAAATCTGGCATTTATGGCAAGTTTTGGAATGATGATGGCAAACAGTTTCCATGGTTGTTGTACCCCAAAATTTTCCCTCTCATTTTACTCAATACATACTCTTAGAGATCCTCAATTTGCTCAAGTTTGTCCAAGAGTTGACCAGACAAACTCTTTCCTAAGGCAGTATGTCTCAAATTAGGGTTTCCATTTTTATCAAGATAGGTGGACTCCAAAGACCTCATATGCTCTCCATGGTCCTAATATATTCTCAAGACCCTCCATGTCAAGTTTCATGCCTTGCACAAGAAGTTTACTCAGTTAACTGCTCAGATGCTTGAGAATCGACTATATTAGGTCAAAAGTCAATTGTGGCCCACATACAGACAAACTTCAAGATTTTGGGTCAACATCAAAATTTTGAAGTGATATCCATTATTTGATCAAGGATTGATCATGATTCTTTAACAAATGCTCCAAACTCATCAAAACCCAAAAGTTGCTAAATTAAGGTTTCTTAGGAAAAAGTCAACCAAACTTTGACCAAGAATAACTTCCACATACTTTATCAGAAATTTTCCATCCAAGGCTCATTTTGAAGAGGATAAAATTCCCTACAACTCATCTTCAGCCCACAAGTTCAAAATAGGCACTCATAAAAAGATATGAATTTCTACATTATGGGTCCTTTTGAAAAGTCAACAAAAACACCTTTTGGGTCAAAGCTTCTTACATGAACATGGAAGACTCAATTGAGATTAGAAAAAAAAGGGCTGCTTAGGGGACATTTTAAGATTTCTAAAAAGTCCAAGAACACCTCTCTAGGGTTAAAATTGGAGGATATATGCCTTGTCAAAGTTGACCTTTTTTGCAAAATTGTCAAAAGTCAAATGGGCTCAAAATTACATTTTTTGCCAAATGGGCCTAACTTGTTATGCTTACACCTCACTTATAACATGGTCCACGACCCAATTACTTATCCACATGTTATTTGCTTCATTTTCCAATTTATTTTGATTTTTTATTAATTAAAAATTGAATTAAATCAAATAATTGTTAAATAATATCAAAGATTTGTTTTGATATGATTTTTTGACAGGTTTGCAATCAAAATATGCTGAAATATCAAGGCCAAATCGAATCAAGCATGATTGATACAAGAAAGGGGTGATTTGGCTCAACATAGCAAGTTTACATATGGTATGGAAATCAAATCAAATCTTCCATAATTGCAAAGATACAAGCCAGTTTTATAACCCTAATTCGTTCTAGGATATATATAATGAACATGTACAAGGCATAAGACAAGGATTGCAGTGGTGAAAAGCATCAAACAAAACGTGGTTTTCTTGCAAAAAAAGTGTGATTCGGTTTTCAATCTAGAAAATGATTCAAGGCAATTTAAAGCCAGCAATCTATTCCTGGGCGTGCATTGAAGTTATTCCAATCACTTCCAAGTCTTCAAACCACCAGAATCATCAGCTACACCTCACAGTTTGCATCCTCTGAACTCAAACTTTTTCTTTTAGTTTTATGTATTTTTAATCCAATTTGCTTGGATATACATGTCCATGATCATGCTGGGAATCTTTTTGATAGCTTGGATTTAAGTTTTGATGCAGGAATGGTTACTTGCCATAGTTAGGGTTCGTGAGCTCCAAATTGGGGAACCCTGGCTAGAGGCAAAATTGGGCCAAATTAAGGGCCTCTTCATGTTCAGGGGATGAAATACATTTGATTCATGCCCTTGAATGGAATTTATATTGCTTGAATTTCATTTTAAGATCTTGCAGGTTTATAGCCACGCATAAAAATCGTCACTATAGCCTATAGTGACGAGTTTGTCCGTAGGTAAATGGTTTGAATCAAAAGCGACAGTCCTGAAGAAGGAGACAATCACGTGGCAACCATGTATTCGCCTATTTGAAATAGCGCGCATCTTTGGAACTTGAGTTTAATTTACATTATTTTGTTTTTTGTTTCAACATTATAATGAATGACCACGTTGGCCTAGTGGTGAAGCGTGTATTGAAGAGTGGAGAGGACCTGGGTTCGATCCCAGGTCCCAGCGTATTATTTATTTTTCATAACTTCTAATTGCAGATTAAGTACACTACAACCCCACGCGTCTTCCATACACCTCCTGGATTCAACCACTTGATCGTTGATAGTTCAGATCCAATACCTCAAACAAGGAGGGACCATGGTGCACCATCAGAAGGAGCCAGCGCTGGATTCCACGTATTGAATAGGTTGAACAGCTAATGGGCCCAGCCAATTCAGCAACACACATCCCTTTTTTGGATTGCTATACAGGCCCATTCTTCTATCCTTTTTTATCTTAATTTCCTTTTAATTATTTTCTAACTATTTTCTTTTTAATTAACATCAAAAATCATATTTTTTATTTAATCAAAAAATCACAAAAACACCAAAAATCATTTTTCATAAAAATATTTTATTTTTTAATTAATTTAGTTTAATTAACTTAGGGAAATTTAATCCTTTTTTTATATAATTAAAAATAATTAGAATTAGGGTTTTTAATTGTACATAACTTAATTAATTTTTTCCTCAAAAAATAACTTGAATATTTCTTTCAATTAGATTTTTAGGGTTTTAAAATTTGCTCGCATTTAATTTGCCGTGCGCATTTTAATTCTTTATTATTATTGTAACTGCTCCAGGATTGTAATAGTAATTAGGGTTTTAAATTCCACATTTTTATTTTCAGTCAAGATAATTATGTAACTGCCAAAGCCTTATAATAGCTAGGTTTATTTTCTCGCACTTTAAATTCTTGCAAACAATTAACTGTTAGATGCATGGTTAACAGGATTGTATGGAAAGAATATCTGAAAATTAAAACGGTAGATAACCTAATGTGCAAAGACTAATTAACTGAAAAAATTCACATGCACATATCCACTCCTAAGGTTTGCCTCACTTTGGTTGCCTTCGGAAAAATAGTCATTTAAGCATAGGAGATTTTAGTGATTGCCCTTCTGTCTAAAAGATCAAATGTCCCATTCGAATGTTGCCTCGGAAAGATCTTAAGACTCTAGGGTTACTACTAAAGTTTCCAAACCATTGCTTAGGTGATTGTACTAGTCCCTTTCGAACGTCCCTTACAAACTCCAACGATGGGGCTACCTACTCCTTAATAGTAGGATAGCGCTATCTAAAGGAAACGATAACGAACAATCTTTTTTCGAGTAGGTAGAATCTTAAGTACTCGCTCAACAAAACTTTTCACACAAACACCTTTCAAAACAATTTTCAAAACAAACTTCGTCACATCCTTGAGGAATGATACAAGGGTTATCACGAAGTAAAACTTTTTCAAAACAAGCACACACAAGCAATTTGAAAAATGAGCAAGTACCTAAGAGCCCATGGAAAACCATGGATAGAAAAGGTGCTAACACCTTCCCTTTCTATAATCTACCCCCCCCCCCCCCCCCCCCCCCCGTACTCAGAATATCTCGAAAAAAGGTTTTTTCTGTTCTTTTTCCTTTTCCATGGTTGGATGAAATAAAAGTCGATGGCGACTCTTGCTTACTGCGACATTTTGCAAACAAAAAATGCAAAATGTAAACCAGTAAAAACAGTCGGTTCTGCCACTGTATCACAAAACTGGAGACTCTGCTGGGGAAAATTTAAAAAGTGGGGTATACCTTAGGATCTAGGTCATGTTAAAAAAATTGCTTTCTTGTTTGTTTGCTTTATTCTTAAAAGGGTTTTTCTTGGGTTACTATAGATCCTACACCCAGATCTGGGGGCACTCATTAGGTAAACAGCAATAGATCGTGGAGACTGTACGGTGTAGACCGATATGGTTTAAACGATGGCTGTGTTGGTGTGGCACTTTGGTTGGTACCGGTATCCTTCGTAGGGAAACGAGGAGAATACGGGGTCGCTGCGTGGTGTCGTGAAGGACTGACGGGCCTTAGAACCTTAGTTAAACAAACTTGGCCATTAGAAAATAGTGAGATAGCCAACCTCGGTGTAGAGCTGAGGATTGGTTGATACTCGATGCTACACTTATTGAGATCAGACTTTCGGGATATTTTGGATGCAAGAAAAGATCGCTTGAGCTGAGACAATGCCCGATAAAGGATGGTTAGTGATATTGAGATCCTTTATAACCTAGTTACTTTTTAGGACAGGTTTGAAACCAACTAAACTTCAAGAGGGTATGACCTTTAACCTCATGCAGGCCTTAAACCTAAAGGAATTGGTGTGATTTGTCTGTGTTTGCTATACCTGTGGTTTATCATGACATCATGCATCATAACATAGCATCCATTCTTATTGCACTAACCATTTCAAAGACCAAGGGAATTTATCTTTGTTCTGTTTTGCAGATCATGGCTTTCGTTCGTAGGAACACTATCTGAATCAGCTTTGTGAAGTACCTTCTCAACTCAAAGAGATAGTATCAAGGGTTTCTGAAACTTCAGTGTTCATTAAGAGACATGGTCAACTTCTCAACCTAGTTACTTCAAACTTTGATGAAAAGATGATGAGTGTACTCTTTCATTTCTTTGATCCCAAGCACCACTGCTTCACCTTTCCAGACTATCAGTTGGTGCCTACCTTGGAAGAATTCTCTCAGTTTGTTTGATATACCCATTCTTGAACAGTTTCCATTCATAAGTCTAGAAGAAGTTCCTAAGCCATAAGCCATTTCCTTGGCTTTGCATCTGAAACGGACCGACGTGGTATCCAATTGGGAAACAAGAAGAAGAGTCAAAGGTTTTCTAGTTAAGTTTCTGATAGACAAGGCCCAACTATTTTGGGATGATATGGATTTTCAGGCTTTTGAGGAGGTCTTGGCTCTTCTAATCTATGGGTTAGTTCTATTCCCTAATCCGGACTCATTCATAGATGTGAATGCTATCAAGATCTTCCTCTCTCGCAACCCTGTACCTACCCTGCTCAGAGATATTTTGCACACTCTCCAAACTCGTACCATGAAGAGAAGAGGGATTCTTATGTGTTGCATGCCATTGTTGTCGAGGTGGTTTATTTATCACCTCCCTAAGTCCGTACTGAAGAATGAAGAAGGTTTGGGTTGGTCACAAAGGATAATGTCGCTCGTTCACGTAGATATTCTTTGGTGTTCCCGAGCTATGAAAAACACTGCTATTATTGACCACTGCGGGGAGTACCCTAATGTCCCATTACTTGGTATCAGAGGGGGTATAACCTACAATCCTTGTTTAGCTCTGCGACAATTTGGTTACGCTCGAAGAGATGGTCCCCACAAGTTACTTATTGAGGGCATTGTATTCAACTATGAGGATGATGTTCACGAGTTTCGTCGGAGGTTCATACGAGCTTGGGGCATGGTAAACAGGTCTGGCGCCAAGGCTTTGGGGCCAAAGGCTTCCATTCCTATGGAACCTTACCTCCAATGGGTATAAGCTTGCGCCCAGAAGCTTATGATGCCCTATGTGGCAGTTTTACCAGTGATTGTGGAACCCACTATTGAAGGGGGTATTCCTTATATAGTTCTCTATCCTTATATGCCCACTGATCTTGGGGAATTACAGAGGTCTTGGATTCAGTTGATGAAGGAGCGGGATACTTACAGGGATCAGTTCCATGCTCAGGAGAGGAAGGTTTTAGAGCTCACAAAGCGGCTCCACGAGGAAAGAGGACTCAATGATTATCTCGGCACAAAGAGGAAGCATCCATGGGAATTTTGATGTCTTTTATAATTTTAGATTTGTTTCAATTGTAACGCCTAAAAGGAATTTGAACTTTGAATTCAGCTAATAAAATCTTTGTTTATTTTGGTTTGCAAATTTAAATTTCCCAAAGTCTTTGAAATCATTGCATGCGCATCCCATTCATAACATTGCATGTACATGTACCATTACAGGTTTCTCATCTTCTTCTCTGTTTATTTCAGTAGAAATTTCTTTCGAACAAAGCATCAAGGACCTGCAGGCACAGAATGCCCAGTTCCAACAAATGTTCATAAGTCTGGCAAAAGGGCAGGAGGATCTGAAAGCCCTCATCTTGAAAGAGAAGAAGAAAAAGAATAAGGCTACCGGTATTTTGAATATGGGCAGAAGGTTTGGAGAGCGTTTGAAGCGACAAGTCGATCTGACCTCTTCATCTAAGGAATGGGAGAATCAGGAAGAAGAGAAGGATCCCAGTCCTGCAGTTTCTGGCAATGATACCGACTATAATGATGAGCAGTATCCTCCTGATGAGGATAGATACAAGCAGTTGGAAGATCGTTTGAGTGCCATGGAAGTTCAGAGGATACTCGGGCTAGATTTCAAAGAATTGGGATTGGTGTCGGGAGTGGTCATCCCGCAAAAGTTCAAAGCTCCAGTTTTTTCTATGTATGATGGGGTGTCCTGCCCAAAACTCCATCTCCGTTCTTATGTCAGAAAAATCCAGCCCCACACCGCTGATAGAAATTTGTGGGTTCACTTATTTCAAGACAGTCTATCAGGGACTCAGCTTGAATGGTTCTACCAGCTGGAGGGAGCCAATGTCCGAAATTGGGAAGATCTGGTTGCTGCTTTCTACAAGCAGTATCAATACAACGTTGACCTTGCTCCTATTCGTACTCAACTCCAGAGTATGTCCATGGGTGCAAGTGAAGGCTTTAAAGACTATGCACAGAAATGGAGAGACTTGGCTGGAAGAGTTCAACCCCCGTTGTCTAATAGGGAGTTGGTTGATATTTTTCTGGGGACTCTATCTGGTCCATTTTTCAATCATTTGATCGGCAGCTCGTCAGTTGGTTTCACCGAGCTGATTCTAACTGGAGAAAGAGTAGAAGCTGGAATTCTGAGCGGCAAGATATAGAAAGATGCATCTTCGAGTTCGGCAAAGAAGCCTTTTGCTGGTAAGAAGGAAGCCAGTGCCATCTATAGCCCGAAGGGCCAAAATAGGGTTGAACATCGTCGGACAGTAAGTGCCATAATGATACCTAGGCCTGCAGTTGCTCCACCATGCAACAATCAACAAAGGGTGGAAAGACCACAATGGCAGTTTACCCGAATCAACATGACATTGGCTGAAGTTCTACCTCATCTGCTGAGATCCAACTTGGCAACCTTGAAAGGGGCTCCCAAGAATCTAAATACTACATCTCCCCGATATAATCCAAATGCTCGGTGTGCCTATCATTCTGAGAGTCCTGGCCACGATACAAATGACTGCTGGGCTCTGAGGAACAAGGTACAAGACTTGATTGAAGCCAAGGAAATAGAGTTTGATGCTCCGGAGAAGCCAAATGTCATAACTGCTCCCATGCCTAAGCACGGTCGTGGAATTAATGTTGTTGATACCAACTTATTTGTGACCTTGGTTGATAAAGTTTCCACTCCTCTCATGACTATGAAGAAGAATTTGTTGTTGGCCGGTTTATTTTCGGGTTATGGTGAAGGTTACCACATGTGTTAATTTCTACCTTCTGGTTGCCGTTTACTGAAGTCAGGTGTTCAACGCCTAATGGGCAGCAAAGAAATTTTGTTTGAGAAAACTTTGATTCCCGTTGTTCCATCTGAAGACATTGCCATTATAACCATTTCCGCCAATCCTTCCAAGGTCTCCTTGAGAAGACCTGTTAGGATTACATCTGCTTCAAGAATTGCTCCACTGATAATCATTGTTCCTGGCCCTGTCCCGTATGTCTTGGACAAAGTTGACCCCTGGCATTATGGTGCCGATGTGTACTATCATGGCATCAAACAAGATTTGAAAGATGAAGAGGTTGATCCTGATATTGGTAACATTGTCGGAACCAGCAAAATCACTCGAAGTGGAAGGGTCTTCTCTCCTGAGATTTCCCCTAAGACTGTCAACAAGCCTATTGTCATTCCATCTATTGTTCCTACTGGTACATCAACTACTGCTCTTGTTCTTACTCCAGTTATTACCCCTGTTTGTGAATCGTCTGATACCCGCGGTAAAGAAGTTATAGGGAGCCTGCCCGGACGGAGGCACCTAGAAAAATTGTTGTGGAAGCCTCTAAGCAGGAGATAGAGGAAATACTAAAGATAATTAAGAAGAGTGACTACAATGTGGTCGAGCAGCTGGGGCAGACCCCATCAAAGATATCCATGTTGTCTTTGTTGTTGTGTTCCGAAGCCCATGCGAAGGCTTTGATTGCATTCCTCAAGACTGTGCATGTGCCGCAGGAAACTTCAGCTGATCAGTTCAAAGATTGTGTGGCCAGCCTGACTGCTGATAATGGGCTAGGTTTTTCATATGCAGACTTAACACTGAAGGGAAGGAAGCATAATGATGCCCTGCATGTCTCGATTGAATGCAGGGGCACCACTATGGCTCATGTGCTGGTAGATACTAGGTCTTCGCTGAATGTCTTGCCTAAGAAGGCGTTGGACCGGTTGGATTGCGAGGGTTTGACTCTAAAGCCTAGTAACATTGTGATAAGGGCTTTTGACGGATTAAAGAGAATGGTGCACAGGGACACGGACATCCGTGTCAAAGTAGGTTCTCAGACTTTTGGGTCCACCTTATATGTGATGGACATCAGGCCGTCGTATTCTTGTTTATTGGGTCATCCTTGGATCCACGAGGTTGGGGCAATAACTTCCACACTCCACTAAATGTTGAAGTATACGGTAAAAGGGAAGATTGTCACGGTGTCGGGTGAAGAGGAGTATATGGTGAGCCATCTCAATTCCTTCTGCTACATAGAGGTGGACGGGGAATTTATAGAAACTCCATGTCAGAATTTCGAAGAGGTCCCTTAGATCTTGGCATCAACTGAAACTACTACCAACAGCAAACCTCCTCTGAAGATGGCTTCCCTCAAGGATGCCAGGGTCGTGGTTGAAGAAGGTGGGTTTGCCAATTGGGGTCAGCTCCCTGATTTCACTCACAAAACTGACAAATTTGGTTTGGGCTTTACTACAGAGGCTCAAAGGGCTGTTCGACGCGCTCGGGCTGGAGGACCTCCCCTACGCATCAGTAATTGGGGAATTAATGTCATTGAAGACAGCGAGGAGGACTCAGACATCGACAGCTGGATCTACCCAACTACCAACGGTGGACCGAGTAATTGGACGGCTAGAGACTTTATACCAGTTTCTTTTATTTTGCAGTAATTGACTTATTTGTTTTAAGATTTGTAATAAACAATTTAAAACTTTACGGCCTTATGCCTTGCCCGAGGCACATCGGCTTTGCTTGTGAGGGCTATTATTTGTCATTTCATATATCATTAATAAAGCATTGGATGTTTTCTTGCATATAAATTTTGCGCTCTCTGTTTTTCTTTTCTGTTTTTCACTTTATCAAAATAGCTATTCTCTTACACACACTCATGTATCATAATGCAGATCCATATCCACTCTGGATCCCATTCATAACAGCTTTGCTATTGCCAGTTATGAATTCAAAAATCTGATCAACCAAGCCGAGAATGAAGGTGAAGATGATTGTGAGGTGCCTAGAGAACTTGCTAGACTACTACAGCAGGAAGAGAGGGCCATACAGCCTCATGAAGAGCCGGTTGAGACAGTGAATTTGGGTAATGAAGAAGACATAAAAGAGGTTAAAATAGGTACAAATCTGGAGCTTAGCGTCAAATAGAGGTTGATACAGATGTCGCACGACTATGTTGAGATCTTCGCCTGGTCCTATGAAGACATGCCTGGTTTGGACACTGATATTGTGGTACATCGCCTGCCGACTAAAGAAGATTGTCCTCCGGTTAAACAGAAGGTCCATCATATGCGCCCTGAAATGTCAGAGAAGATCAAGGCAGAGGTCATGAAACAGTTCGACGCAGGCTTCTTAGTTATCACTTCTTATCCGCAGTGGGTTACCAACGTTGTTCTGGTACCTAAGAAGGACGGTAAGGTACAGATGTGTGTGGATTATAGAGACTTGAACAGGGAAAGCCCCAAGGATGACTTCCCACTTCCTCACATTGATGTTCTGGTCGACAACACCGCCCAGCACAAAATCTTCTCCTTCATGGATGGTTTCTATGGCTACAACCAGATTAAGATGGCTCTTGAAGACATGGAGAAGACAACCTTTGTTACACAGTGGGGCACTTTCTGCTACAAGGTGATGCCGTTTGGGTTGAAGAATGTTGGGGCAACTTATCAGCGAGCTATGGTAGCTCTGTTCCGTGACATGATTCACCATGAGATAGAGGTTTACGTCGACGATATGATAGCCAGGTCTCAAACCGAGGAAGAGAACCTTGATCATCTCCAAAGTTGTTCGACGGGTTGAAGACATACAAGTTGAGGTTGAATCCGAACAAGTACACCTTCGGGGTAAGGTCTGGTAAACTTCTAGGTTTCATTATCAGCGACAAAGGCATTCAGGTAGACCCTGCAAAGGTAAAGGCCATACAAGAGATGCCAGTTCCCCGCATAGAGAAGGAAGTTAGAGGCTTCCTGGGACGCCTGAATTATATCGCCAGGTTCATTTCACATCTGACTGCTACTTGTGAGCCAATCTTCAAGCTTCTGAAGAAAGATCAAGTGGTAAAGTGGAATGATGAATGCCATACCGCTTTTAAAATAATCAAGGAATATCTTCAAGAACCACCAATTCTGATGCCTCCAGTTGAAGGAAGACCTCTGATATTATACTTGACAGTGCTAGACAATTCAATGGGGTGTGTGATGGGGCAGCATGACGAGTCTAGTCGAAAAGAGCATGCAATATACTACCTTAGCAAATAGTTTACCGACTGTGAGACACGATACTCGTTGCTCGAGAAAACTTGTTGCACTTTGGTATGGGCTTCTCGCCGACTGAGACAGTATATGCTGACTCACACTACCTTGTTGATATCAAAGATGGATCTGATCAAGTACATTTTCGAGAAGCCCGCTCTCTCCGGAAGGATAGCAAGGTGGAAAATTATCTTAACCGAGTACGACATACAATATACAACCCAAAAAGCAAACAAGGGGAGTGTATTGGCCGATCATTTGGCTCATCAGGCCGTGGATGATTACCAATCCATGAATTTCAAGTTCCCGGATGAGAATATCATGTTGGTGACTGACTACGAAGAACCTGGACCGGATGAAGGACCTGAGGAGGGATCCCGATGGTCTATGTATTTTGATAGAGCCTCAAACGCTCTAGGTAACGGCATTGGCACTGTAATCATATCTCCCGAGGGCTTTCATACTCCGTTCACTGCCCAATTATGTTTCAACTGCACCAATAACATGGAGGAGTATGAAGCATGTATTATGGGTTTTCGAGCTGCTATCGACTTAAGGATCAAGTTCTTGAGTGTATTCGGGGATTCCGCTTTAGTGATAAGTCAGATCAAAGGAGAGTGGGATACGAAGCACCCGAATCTCATCCCGTATAAAGAGTACATACTGACATTGCTCCCACACTTTGAGGAGGTAACCTTCGAACATTTCCCACGAGAGGAGAACCAATTAGCGGATGCGCTAGCTACCATGTCTTATATGTTCAAGGTTAGGTGGGACAATGAAGCTCCCCAAATTACCATTGAGAGGTTGGATGAACCAGCACACTGCTGTGAAATCGATACCAAAGAAGAGGCAGACAAACCCTGGTTTCACGAAGTCAAAAGGTATCTTGAGGCTCAAGAGTATCCCGAAGGCGCATCTGTCAATGATAAGAAGTTTCTGAGAAGGTTCGTGCAAAGTTCTTCCTCAGTAATGGAATCCTCTATAAACGCAACCATGACTCCACACTACTACGGTGTGTAGACAAGAGCGAAGCATAGAGGATCATGACAGATCTACATGAAGGCACCTTCGGAACCCATTTCAGTGGACACACCATGGCTAAGAATATCCTACGGGCAGGATACTACTGGTCCACTATGGAAGTCGATTGCTATCATCACTCTCGAACTTGTCATAAGTGCCAAATCAACGCTGATAAGGTGCATGTGCCTCCGGCCCCTTAAATTTCTTGACAGCTTCGTGGCCCTTTGCAATGTGAGGCATCGACATGATCGAAGAAATCAGGCCCACCGCTTCCAATGGACATCGCTTCATCCTAGTAGCCATTGATTACTTCACGAAATGGGTTGAGGCAGCCTCTTTTGCTACAGTAACCAAGAACGTTGTGGCGCGGTTTATCCGACACAATCAGATCTGTCGATATGGTGTGCCAGAGAGAATTATTAGTGAAAATAGTACGAATCTCGACAACACAATGATCACCGAGCTCTGTAAACAGTTCAGGATACAGCATCATAATTCTTCTCCCTACCGGCCGAAGATGAAAGGCGGTGTTGAAGCAGCTAACAAGAACATCAAGAAGATTGTACAGAAGGTGACGGTGACATATAAAGACTGGCATGAGATGTTACCATTTACTCTTCATATGGCATGGAGGCAGTCCTACCCATCGAAGTCCAGATACCTTCTCTCAGGATTATGAAGGATTCGGGTCTGAACGAAGACGACTGGATCCGAACCCGACTTGATCAGTTAAATCTAATCGATGAAAAGAGACTTACTGCTATCTGCCATGGTCAGACGTATCAAAAGCGAATGATCAAGGCTTTTAACAAGAAAGTCAGACACCAAGAATATCAAGTCAGGGATCTAGTGATCAAACGGATCATATTTCCGCAAGGTGATCCCAGGGGCAAATGGACCCCCACGTACGAAGGGCCATTTGTGGTTAAGAATATTTTCTCGGGAGGAGCTATGATTCTAACCACCATGGATGGTAACGACATTCCTCACCCTGTCAATGCAGACATACTGAAAAGATATTACGCCTAACTAAAAGACCCGCTAGGTTGACTGGCCTAGGAAAAATAAGGGCTTCCCGGCGAACCAAAAGGGTTCGGGAAAAATTAAGGGATGAAAATGAAAAAAAAATTGTACACCCGACAAGTCGAAAACCTGAAAGGGCGACTTGGGCAAAAAGGGGTATCCCGGTGGACTGAAAACCCGAAAGGGCGGTCCAGGAAAAAGTTAGGGATATGAAGCTTATCACTATGTCTCATTGGATCATCTTGCGAACAGACTTCGGCATCGACTATCAAGCTCAGACGGTGCCAACCAATCTGATCAACCTTCGGCCAAGAAGCAAAGTGATGAGACGCTTGAAGATATAAAGGCAATAGCAGAGTTGGGACCCAATGGGTTTATTTCACATAGCTGTTTTTCTTTCTTTTACACGAATTGTATAGTTTCTATTTTTTCAGCGGCGTTCTCTTACTAGAGCGTCGGCCTCTTTGTACAAAAACGCCTATTACAGGCCAACTTCAAAAAATCAATACAAATCATTTTCACAAGAAACTTCAATCTGTTTTTTATTTTTCTGTTTTGTTTTGCAAGAATGTCCAATGACTTATTTTTGATATATTCATTTGAAAATGATTGTTGTTCATAAATATTTACATAAGAAACAAAAGACAATTACTCGTAATTCCAGAAACAGGGAAAAAACAAGAAGTGCCAAACCCTACAGTTACTTTGCCCAGCAGGTACCAGGATAGAGCCAGCTTGGGAACATGATTATCAGTACATACACTCCCCATAGAGTAAAAGTATCCAAAGGAATTAATGTCAGCTTTCCCGAAACAGGACGTAACCACCCCAACTGAGGTTCATAATCACGGGCGAGTCGGTAAAATTCATCCCCAAGCAGAGTTTATTTTCTCTGGATACAGAGGCTCAATCCCTGACAAAGTTCATCACTTTAGCTACAAGAATACATTTCTCTAAGTTCATTCCCCACGGAGTTTATTCTTAAGCAGCATCTCCTCCCGACAGAATATTTACAAATCTCCAGTAACTGTCAGGGATTTATTTTCCCAGACGCGAGCATACCCCGATAGCATTTCACGAACATAAATCATGACATACTGTTTACCTGGGGATTTGGTAAACAACCGCTGATCTTCCAAATGGTTACTTATTTGGTTACTCGCAGGATCGATCAGATTGATCCTATGGACATAGGTTGATTTTGAAGTTTGATTGATGTGGATAAGGCTTTAAGTAAATTGTTTAAAGTAAATTGCATAAAGGAAAGGCTTGGTAAAATAAACAAGACTTGAATGTAAAGGTTCGACAGGAATTTTAAAGGGAAAAAGCATGTAAAATACTGGAAAAGTAAATGACTTGAATTGATTAAATTGGTGTTTCACACATACATTTCTCAACAATTCGTTCGCTCACACTGGGTACTTGAATCTAAATGAGTGACTATGTATCTATTGTGAACACACGCGAGAAACTACACGTCTACTCCTATTTATACAAAAACATTCCAAGTAACCGTCGGGCAGTTACACTGCTTCGAGATCAAGCCACTTGTCACGTTCTCCATGTTCGACGCTCCAGATCCTTGCACGTTAGCACGTAGTAACTGCTGGAAACCGTTTTCCCTCCAAAGCTTTGAATTTCAAACTGCTCCACTCTGGACCATCGAACACGTTCGTCAAGAGACGTCTTCGACGAAAACTCCTTCGACGTCGAAGGCAATCAGCCTTCTTCCTTGGAAGAAATCTTCTAAGTATTTTTGCCATCTTTCGACAGGCACTTCGACAGGCTTAGCCAGTCGAAAGCATTCTTCAGCTTTTAATGGCTGTCATCAATCAAAACAAAGGTGTCGAATTTAGGAGCCAACAAATTGCCCCCCAAGAATGCCTTATTTCGACTCTGAAAGAAAAAGGCATTCTTTGAAAACGCCATTCGACACCTGTTTTTCCACGCTTAGTCACAAGTTAACTTGTGCACTTTTTGTTGCTTTTTACCAACTATTGGCAATCCCAAGAAACCATCATTGATTTGATCCTAGGACGTCACTGTCAGTACGGCGTGCAGAACCAAACATCACTTCATAATTTGTCATTATGACAAATTCAAAAAACGAGGACGCACGCTGCGTCTCTCTGTTTCTGCAGAAACGGCCAAAACAACAGGATGCTGCCACGCGTCCCACTAACTCCTGCAGCATTAAATGACATTTAATGTCCTCGTTATTGGGAATTTCTCCCACTACTATAAATAGTAGTGAATATCCCATTGTGGGACTTTTCACGCAAACCATCTCTCAAACTCCCTTGCTTTCTTGCAAACTTGTTCTCTTTGCAGAAAAACTCTTCCTTTTCCAACTTCATCTTCATCCTCAACAATGGCTTCTGTTTCAACTGCCCCCAAGACTAGCGCACCAACTGAACAACTTGCTAAACCCAAGGTCTTTGTAACTGCTCCGGTAGTGAACGCTACAGGGAAACGAAGGGTCCCTGAACCATCTGACATCTCCATTCGTGATGCTTACTCGCGTCACTTGATGATTCCGGTTGGATACTCCAACCAAATCTTCGCAATGTCTGGACCCATGAACCCCAGCATCTCTGAAGCTCTGAAGATCAAGAGCTACTTCCCCATTGTCGAGAAACTCAAGCCAGTAGCCTGTGCTAAGAAGGATGCAGGAGACAACGAAGACCCTACACACGAGAAGATTGACCTTCGTTTCTTCAACAGAAGTGTTAGAGTCTTCAGGTCCTGCCCTAATCTCACCCAGGACTATGTTGCTTGGCTAACAAAGCTGGAAAAACATCAAACTCCAGTCTGGAAGGAAATGGGAATCTTTGACCTAGTAATGCTGTCGAAGACAGGTTTAAACTACTCCCCAGAGATGCTTATAGCTTCGATGCTTTTCTGGGATAACTCTCACTTCACCTTTCACCTTCCATGTGGGATGTTAACCCCCACACTCTTCGACGTAGCAGCCATCACTGGCCTTCGACCAACCGGAGATTACTTCGACCCGGAAGAGATGTCGGAGGACCAAATTGGCTTCTCCGAAACCAAGCCAACATTCACCACCTTTATCAACCATTTTCACGACAGGTCGACGGATACAGTGTCGGATGTCGAACACATAGCGTTTCTAGCCTTATGGCTAACTCGCTTCGTGTTTTGTTCGAAGTCTCTGCAAGTGACCAAAAAGATGGTCACTCTGGCCACCCAACTGCATCACCGCCAGAACATCTGTTTGGCAGAACTAATTCTGGCCAGTCTTTATGACTCAATCAGCAATGGGGTTACTCTCCTGAAGCATGTCGAAGATAGGAACAGTTTGCTACTCGCTGGGCCTTTCTGGCTACTTCAACTGTGGCTTAATGCCACTTTCGAGTCTTTCATACCCAAGAAGACTCAGATAAATGAACAAGCCCCAGCGATAGCTAATAGGCGTATCGAAGGAATTAGGCTGGCTCTACTGACACCTGTAGAAGATGGGCTAGAGTTCCAACAAACCTTCACTAACTTCGTGCTGATGTTCGCTCGAAGGAAGGAATTTGTTTCAACTATGGCTCCATTTTCTCAACGAAGGGTGGGGCCAGCATGGTTTACGAGGCCACATCCTAAGGAGTCGAGTGGTCCCAATGTCGATGAGCACACCATACTTTGGGAGGCGTTCCTGACACCCAGGATCATGCCTCTTCGATTTAAGAGTTCTAAGACTCATCTGAGTCTGCTTGCTTATCAACCAAATCTGGTATCTCGCCAGTTTGGTATCATCCAAACCCTGCCTTCTCCCATTTTCCCAAGAGAGAAGTCAATGTTGTACTTCTGCAACGATTATACAGAAGAAGCTGCTACCAAGCATATCGGAAGGTATGCTGGTCGAACAATCCTCTCGCTGTTCAACTACCAGCTTAACTTCCTTTGCTCACCATCTTTTGAAGAGTGGTGGAGAAGCTATTACGCTGAGTACTTCTTCGACGAGAAGGACTTCATATCAGAGTTGCAGAAGTCTTTTGTCCTTGTGTTGGACAAAGTAAAGAAATGTAAGTTCATACTCTCACATTACTTTTTATCTTTCTCTTCGACTGTTAGCCTGTTAACTTTCCTTTTCGCTTCCAGTTGTTCGAAAACCCTTGGTCAAAAAGGCTACAGGAGGCCCACAAGGAGGGGTCCCTTCGACAAAACCTCCACCGCCGGCGAAGACTATAGCGCCGGCGAAGACAACAGGCAACCAACAGGGGGAAGGCTCTTCGAGGAGGCCTCCTGCATCGGTAACCAGATTTTCTTCATTTTTCTTCTGGCTTTCGATTTTTTATTTTCGACGTAATTATTCAATCGAATTCCTATTGGTTTTACAGGCCCCTTCGCCCAAGAAAAGGGCAGCATTGGTGATCGAATCGGGGAGTGATGACGAAAGTGATTCCCCTCCCTCTCCCTTAAAGAGGCGAAGGTTAACGAAGGACGCTTCTGTTCCTACTCCAGCTCCTGAAGGCCGAACCGTCAGAATAAAGGTTGGCGTGAGGAAGCCTAGGCCACCTGCAGTGGTCATCGAAGAACCAACTGAGGAGGAACTGAACGCTCTAGTTACCCAGCCTGTCGAAAGTGATAATTCCAGCCCTGGGGCTGAAGTCAATCCACAGGTAATCTATTGGACCCTTCTTATAACTTAGGCATAAATACCAGTATTTGATTATGTCTCTTTCGACATCTGAAGATTTGTCTTCTTCCTCTTTTTCAGGACACTACTGGAAGTTCCCCACCAAGGACTTCAGAAACTCTGGAATCTGCTGACCTTAGCAGGCCTCAGGTGCAAGATTTGGGCAATGACGAAGCCCACACTGAGCATGAGGCCAATGCTGAAACAGTGGAGAAGACAACTGAAGAACCTATGGCGGAGGAAACACAGCCAGAAACGGTTCCTGTGGTGGTCTTGTCGTCAGAAGAGAATCCTGAAGGAAGAGACCAAGGCAATGGCGAAGAGAATCAAGATGCTGTTGACGAAGAGCATGAAGGTGGTACTGGCGAAGAACACCAGGATGACGCCAGCGAAGAGCCACAAAATGACGCTGGCGAAAGACCCCAAGGTGATGTCAACGAAGAACCACATGTCGACGCTAGTACCGCCTCAGTTCAAGTCGAAGAGCAACCAAACGAGGCACTCAGCATTCAACAGCCTCCAGTCCAAGATAATACTGTGGCAAAGGTCACCTCCTCAAAGCATAGGTCGAAAGAAGATTTGGAAATCTTGAAACAAACTGACCCTGTCAGCTACCTCAATGCAATCTCGAGAGTAAGAGTTCTTCTGACACTAGTCAGGAAATTCCTACTCTGTCAGGGAAATCTACTGAGACTTCTCCTCTTGATGATGCGTTGGCGAAGGTTAAAGCCCAGTTCTTCAAGAGAGATTTAATGAAGGCTTTAGAGGGGGACCCCACTGCTCCATCTTGCTTGAAAGAGGTTTTGAATGCTGTTGATTTCGATGCTGTAGCCCCAGAAATCTCAGACTTAATCATGGAATTACATTCTATGATTGACCAAGTCTCAGCGGATTACCGGCGCCAACGAACTTTTAACAGTCAGCTCGAAACGCTGCATGGCAAGAGCTTATCTGCGTGGACTGCTGTCTCAAGTTCGACTTCTCGAATTGCCGAGTTGTCGAAACAGAAAGCGTCTGCACAGGAAAGGTTCGATGCTATTGAGCGAGAGAATGTCTCCTTCCGAGCACAAATTGCAGAGATAGAGGCGAAGATAAACGCCAACACTGTGCTCCAGGAGGAAATTCTTTCGACCATCCCAGACGCTGAGAGCCAGACTGAGATCAAGCAAGGCCTGGAGTTCGCTGAGAGGGCCCAAAGCCTCGACGCTCAAATTGCCAAACTGGAGCAAGAAAAATCTTGGTGCAAGAAGAGGTTGGATTTGCAGCATGCCAAGTATCTTCGACTTAAGAATTCTCTTTCCTTTTGATTCTCTTTTGTAACCATCTCTGTAATCGTTTTCGACAACAATTGCCATTTTGGCTGAAAATTAATAAACATTTCCATTTTGGCATTTTTATGGTTAATTTAGTTTATTATTTTATTTTTATCTCTTGAAGTATAGGCTTGTATTTTTTCAAATACTTACCATTTACTCTCAAGAGCCTTTTATCACCACTTATCTCTTCGACCTCATAGGCTCCACCAGAGAAAGTTTGGATAACTCTGAAGGGTCCCTCCCATTTGGGTGACCATTTCCCCATGCTTCGATCCCGTCGATCCATGGGAAGAATTACCTTCCAAACTAAATCTTCAGGCAAGAATACCTTAGGTTTTACCTTTCTATTATAAGAGTCTTCGACTCTTTTCTTCTGAAGCCTGAGTAAGTCGAGAGCGTGTAATCTCTCTTCGTCTAAATCCACCAGTTCATCTAACATCATATTCCAATAAACCTCAGAAGGAATATCATAATGCCTCTGAACTCTTGCAGATTGAAGACAAATTTCTGCTGGCAATACTGCATCATGGCCAAAAGTTAGCCTATATGGTGTTGTACCAGTGGCTTCTTTTGGGGACGTTCGACAAGCCCATAAAATCTGGTCTAACGTCTTATGCCAATTCTTTGGTTTCTTCCCAACATGTTTCTTTATCAAGCCAATTACCACTTTGTTAGCTGCTTCGACTTGACCATTCGCCTGTGCATAGTAAGGCGTGGATGTTAGGAGTTTGAAACCTGTTTCCTGAGCAAATTCCTGCATCTTTCGACCAGTGAAAACTGAACCTTGGTCAGTTGTTATTGTCTCAGGGATTCCATACCTAAATATAATGTTCTTTTGAATAAATTCAATGACATTTTCTTGGTCTACATTGACTAAAGGGACAGCTTCGATCCACTTAGTAAAATAATCAATGCCTACCAATATGTATTTCTGACTCTTTGATGATGCTGGTCGAATCTCTCCAATAAGATCCAACGCCCATCCTCGAAAGGGCCAAGGCTTCACTATCGAGTGAAGTTCGCTTGCTGGTACATGCTGGATGCCTGTATGAACTTGACACTCTTGGCAACCTTTGGGGAACTCAACACAATCTTTCAGCATAGTGGGCCAATATAGTCCTTGTCGAAACAACAACCATTTCATCTTATGGCCTACTTGGTGAGCCCCACATGCCCCAGCATGTGTAGTCGAAAGGGCTATGTATGCTTCAGTTTCACTTAAACATTTCAGCAACACCCCTTCAGGCGTCTTCTTGAATAACTCATTACCCATGAGTACAAAACTCAACGCCCTGTATTTTGTTTTTCGTTCTGTCGGAGCTCCTGGATTTTGAAGATAGTCCACAATGGGTTTCCTCCAATCCTGGTCTGACAAATTATCAATGAACGAAATCTCGAAGTTTGAGTGATCAGCATATCCTAACCTTGTTGATTCCAAGTCTGTTGGTGATAGACAAGTTGCTCTTATCTTCTCTCGAACTTCGATTGCTCTTTGTAATCTCGTTTTTGAAATTTTATACCCAGATGCAATCTGTGCCAAGTCATTGGCTATTTGATTTTCGACTCTGGGTATGTGTCGAATATTGACACTTTCAAATTGTTTCAATAAACGATTTGCTATCACAAAGTACGTAATGAGATTCTCTCTTATGCATTTATACTCCTTTGTGACTTGCTTGATGACTAACTCTGAATCTCCCATTATTTCGACTCGAGTTGCCCCCAATTCCAACAATATTTCAAGGCCAGTAATTAGAGCTTCATACTCAGCCTCATTGTTCGAACAAGAACCTTCGATTTGGTACTTGAATGTTGTTGGAATTTTATCTGGAGAAATAAGTAAGACTCCTACTCCTGTTCCATTTTTATGGCTGGAACCATCGAAGTAAAATTTCCAAGGTTCTATCTCCACGTAGTTAATATCCTCGACTTGAATAGAGTGGTCGACTATGAAGTCTGCAACCACTTGTCCTTTTACTGCCTTAAGAGGCATAAAGGTCAAGGAGTATTCAGTCAATGCTAATGCCCACTTGCCAATTCGACTATGCAAGATAGGTTTCGACAACATATATTTGAAAACATCAAAATGAGACGAAACATAAACATCAACTGGTTTTATATATTGTTTGAGCTTTGTACAAGAGAAATACAGACATAGACACAATTTTTCAACTTCGCTATATCTAGTTTCTGCATCATTCAAGACTCGACTGAGATAATAAATGGGTCTTTCGACTCCATTCTCATCCTCTTGGGCTAACATGCTTCCCAGAGTTTTGTCAGATGCAGCTATGTACAATCTCATACTCCTATTGCTACAAGGAGGCACCAAAATAGGTGGCTTAGTGAGGTACCCTTTGATTTTGTCGAAGGCTTCTTGTTGCTCTTGCCCCCATTCGAACCCCTCCTTATTCAGTCGAAGTAAGGGTGAAAAGGCCTGAGCTTTCCCACTTAGGTTAGATATAAACCTTCTCAAGAAATTTATCTTGCCTAAGAGGGATTGCAATTCCTTCTTATTCGATGGCGCTTTCGCTTCCAAAATTGCCTTCGTCTTGTTCTGATTGATTTCGATTCCTTTCTTGTGGACAACGAAACCCAAGAAATCTCCAGCTTTTACACAGAACGCACACTTCAAAGGGTTCATCTTCAGACCATGTTCTCTCATTCTTTCGAATGATTGTCGAAGGTGGTCAATGTGACTCTTCCTGGAAACAGATTTTATAACAATATCATCAATATAAACTTGCATAAAAGTGTTAATAAAATCATGGAAGATAGTATTCATTGCTCGCTGGTACGTTGCCCCAGCGTTCTTTAGGCCAAAAGGCATCACTACCCATTCGTAAGTGCCTAAGGCCCCAGGGCATCGAAAGGCTGTTTTCGACACATCCTCTTCAGCAATGAATATTTGATTATATCCTGAATAACCATCGAGCATACTCAGGTATTCGTAGCCAGCGGCAGAATCGACTAGCATTTCCGCCACAGGCATAGGATATTCATCTTTGGGGGTGGCAGCATTCAGATCTCTGAAATCTATGCACACCCTTAATGTGCCATTTTTCTTAATTACTGGCACAATATTTGCAATCCATTCGACATACCTTGTAACACGGATGAATTTGCATTTCAGAAGTCTTTCGACCTCCGTTTTGATCTTCGACAAAATTTCTGGAGCGAAGCGTCTCGGATTTTGCTTGATTGGCTTCTTTCCAGGTTTGATTGGCAACTGAAGTTCTACCAATCCTCTGTCGAGACCAGGCATTTCGTCATAATCCCATGCAAAACAGTCTTTAAACTCCTTCAGCAATTGGATTACTTCCAACCTAAGTTCTGGATCAATTTTGGCGCTGATGTAAGTTGGCCTATTCTCTGATCCTTCGCCTAAGTTGATTTCTTCTAAAGGGTCTTGTGCTAACATCTTAATGTTGTTCGCCAAGGGATCCTTTTCGAAGCCCAAAGGCTCATCGTCATAGATCGCGTCGAGCCTCTGTTCCTGCATTTCGTCTGGCATGATATCAGGAGGTCTTGGATCGAAATCCTTTCCTGGGCCAACAGCAGATAATTGTTGATCATTGGCCTGTGTGGCCATGTACTTTACTTCGGCTTCGAGAGCCGTTATCATCTTGGTTTCAGCCACATAGGCCGAAATTCGCTTCAGAGATTGTGACTCAGTCATTATCACTGAATTCACTTCCCCAACCAGTTGGTTGGATACCAGTTAGCCCACTGAATTCTATGTGGGACACGTCCTCTCTGTCCCATTGGAAACCATGCTCAGGATGCAGGTATAGGGAACAAAAGGTGTTTGGCGCTGGCGCCATGTCGAAGTCAGGAGCTGGACATGGCCCTATGTGAGCCAAGTTTTTGTCGAAATCTGTTATACCCAAGTGGTTTACTTCGCCAAGGTAGTAACTCTGATCAGCCTCTATGTTTTCGACCAGCCCATCTGGGCGCCATAGAAGCAGTCTTTGATGCATCGATGAAGGCACAGCACCTACACCATGAATCCACTCACGGCCTAACAAAAGGTTGTAGTTAGGTTTGGCCGAAATGACCATGAACATTGTTGGTCGAAGGATCGACCCAACTTTTATGTCGAGCTGGATCACTCCCATGGTGGTCCCAATGCCTCCCTCATAGTTGGACAGGACCATATTGTGAGGTTTTATTTCTTCATCCCTTTTGCCAATCTTTATTAGCACAGAATGAGGGATAATATTGATAGTG
This sequence comes from Vicia faba, assembly GCA_948472305.1. Lineage (NCBI taxonomy): Eukaryota > Viridiplantae > Streptophyta > Magnoliopsida > Fabales > Fabaceae > Vicia > Vicia faba. The sequence goes on from OX451737.1 coordinate 842,358,031, forward strand.
GCCCCACAGTCGACCAATATCTTGTTCACAGTGGTCTCTTCGAGCTTGGCCCTTATGAACAAAGGTTTGAGGTGATTCTTCATCGCCTCTGTAGGTGGCTCGAAGAAGCCATTTTGTTCCTCTGTAGTGCCATTGTCCATGACAAAATAGCACACTGGCCTGTGTCTGGCCATTTCTTGTTCCACCTCCCAGTCACTGGCTTCGACTTCTACTTGTCGATTGAATTCCCTGGGTAGCATTGAAACAACGTTCACCATTATATCCAGAGTATCGTCGGACTCAGCATCATCTTCGTCTTCGACTTCGCTCTGGTTAGGCCAAACTAGCCTGTTGGTAACTGGTTCTCTCTCAAGAGGCTTTCTTTGTTTCCTTTGAGGCACATTCGAACTAGTTTCAGCCTTAGGTTCGTTGGCAGCCTCTCTTTCAGCTTTTCGCCTTCTTTGATACCTCCTCCATTGGGATCTCGACATAGGATTTTTTCCCTTGTAGTTGCTGGACACTTGAGCAACCTTGGGTGCAGCAACTGGAGGATCTTTCTTCTGGATTAAAGAGGAACCTCTTGGCACTTCGAAAGAATGCCATTTCTCTTCACTTGGCCTTTTCCGGCCAGATGTTTTGTACCAAGTGTCTACTGGTACATTTGTTGGAGGCCTAAAAGTCAAAGGCCTCTTGTCTTGATTAGAACCCCTTCTGGGATCATGTCGAAGGTCAGAATTCTCCCTTCTCTTGTTCGCTGCTCTCACGCCTTGTATGTGCTCAGCAGCTTTTTTATCAAAGATAGAACTGCATCTTGGACACAGCATAACCTCTGATTTCTTCTTTTGGCATCTTTGTAAAAACTCTGCCAAGTTTTCGTTTTCCCTAGGGAAAGCCGTTTTATTTGCCTGCTCTTGCCTTATGGCTTCTTCTGAAGTTTTAGGGTCAGAAAGTTCAACCATGTTGATATTCATTGTATCCTTAGTAGCAAGAGTGAGTTGTTTCATTTGTGTCTCCAGATTCTCCGTCTGGCCTTGTACAATGGCCAATTGGGAACTGGGCTTTAGTCCAGTTTTTTGTACTTCAGCAGTCTTCGACTTTGGATCTTCGACCGCTTTCTGGACAGCCTCGATTGTCTTCCTGGATAAGTTTCCAGAAAAACTGCCAAAGATTGGCATGTTGATGTGGTCCTTAGAGACTTCGACCATGTTAATGCCTGGCTTCTTCGACTGGATCTTGGTAGCCTCTATCATGTTCACCTCAGAGGGTTCTGCATAGTGGGCTTCAGCCTTCATTGGATTGGAGTCGACAGCCATGGGGGATTTGTCAGCAAACTTTAATCTCCCTTCCTCAATAGCGTCTTGCACAAGATTCCTGAAAAGAAAACATTGAGAAGTTTTATGGCCCAGAAAATTATGATATTTGCAAAAACCTCTCTTCTTTCTTTGATCAAGAGGAGGCACTTTTACCCCAGGGGGTACTATCATTTGGCCATCTTTAACTAGCAAGTCGAATATTTCATCACATTTTGTGATGTCAAAACTATAAGTCTTTTTTGGGAACCTATCGTTGGTCCTGTCTGGACCAATGGGATTTTTCCCATTTGAGGGGACTAACTGTTTACAAGAGTATGGAGGCCCTTGTTTTAGTTCTGCTAAATCGACTTCTCCTTCTTCGACAGCTAAAGTATCGTCGAAGGATTCTAGATCTTCGTCGTCCATCTCAACATAAGCTATTCTTTCTCTCTTGTGAGTTTTCGTTGCCTTAGCTTTCTCAGCTTTGAGGCGTTCGACTTGTCGAACTCTATCGGCCAGTTGGGCCATGTCTCTTAGGTACTGGGTATCTAGCTTCTTCCTAATGGAATAGTCTAAACCGCCTGCGGCCATTTCGACCAGCTCATGTTCTGGCACTTGTGTGAAACATCTCGCCTTAAGCAACCTAAACCTATTCAGATATTCGTCTATAGGTTCAGTGAAACGTCTCTTCACACTCGCCAGTTCTTTCAGGCTTATCTTGGTTTGCCCCATATAGAATTGTTCATGGAACAATCTTTCCAATTGGGTCCAATGGTGGATCGAATTGGGGGGTAGAGTTGTAAACCAAGTAAAAGCGTTCTTGGTTAAGGAACTTGGGAAGTATTTGATCCTTAGGTTTTCATTATTTGAAATGTCTCCTGCTTCGATCAAATACCTTGCCACATGTTCGACAGTGGATTCTGTCGTGTCCCCAGAGAACTTAGTAAATTTGGGGACTTTGGTTCTAGGGGGTAAGTCAGTTTGTAACACGTATTCTGACAATGGGGATGTAAAGTTGGGCCTTCGAAAGCCCATGTTCATCCCATTCTGATTCATGATCCTTTCGATCATGGTTGCCAGATTGTTTTCCAACCCCATGTTTTGGTGTTGGATATGCTGAACCACTTCGTCAGCATTTTGGTTTCTGTTCACTAACCTTACCTCTGGGGCTATTACCCTAGGTTCTTCGACAGGTTGTTCTACAGGCTGTTGAGCCTGATTGATGGTGGTTTCTTCCTCTACAAATATCCCCTGATTTCCTCTTATTTGCGCCCTTTGGGGTTGTCGAGTAGGTGGGGGTACTCCAAAGAAGTCAGCCAAACGCGTCATTTGCGCTGTAACTTGCTGATTCGACTGAGTAGTATTTTGTATTAGAGGATTTAGCACTGTACTCAAAGTTTGTGCCAACATTTGCACCATATCATGGTTGCTTTCGTCCATCTGTTGCCTCAAGACTGCTGTCGAGGCATTTGTAAGGCCATGGGCTACTTGGGACGTTCCTCCTAAGAGTTGGGTCCTATTTCTATTCGCCATGCCTACTCCAGAGCCTTGGAGTGGCGAAGTGGCACTCACGAAAGGGTCTGAATAAGTGGACGCAGCATTCGTCAGGCTTGCCAATTCAGAAGTTGGCATACCATAGAATGGAATAAATCCTGGGGGAACCACTGGCCTTGGGCCAGTATTTCCCCTTGGAGGGGGGTTCCCAAAGGCATTCTGGGGCCTGTTAACGAAGTTATTGGCCCCGTAGTTGTGACTGACACTGCTGGCATCGAACCAACATTCGTCGCTTCACTAACGGTCATATTAACCGTTGCTCCCACACTTGGTGGTGGAATTTCATTATTGTTTGGCGGATTCGCCATCTCTTCCCTTCTTCTGGCAGTATTGCTATCGTTGGTGTATATTCTACCACTCCTCAATAACATACAACTCGAAAAGATGAGATTTTTTCAACAATCAACACACAGTCCCACCGGGTGTGCCAATTTGTTTACCTGGGGATTTGGTAAACAACCGCTGATCTTCCAAATGGTTACTTATTTGGTTACTCGCAGGATCGATCAGATTGATCCTATGGACATAGGTTGATTTTGAAGTTTGATTGATGTGGATAAGGCTTTAAGTAAATTGTTTAAAGTAAATTGCATAAAGGAAAGGCTTGGTAAAATAAACAAGACTTGAATGTAAAGGTTCGACAGGAATTTTAAAGGGAAAAAGCATGTAAAATACTGGAAAAGTAAATGACTTGAATTGATTAAATTGGTGTTTCACACATACATTTCTCAACAATTCGTTCGCTCACACTGGGTACTTGAATCTAAATGAGTGACTATGTATCTATTGTGAACACACGCGAGAAACTACACGTCTACTCCTATTTATACAAAAACATTCCAAGTAACCGTCGGGCAGTTACACTGCTTCGAGATCAAGCCACTTGTCACGTTCTCCATGTTCGACGCTCCAGATCCTTGCACGTTAGCACGTAGTAACTGCTGGAAACCGTTTTCCCTCCAAAGCTTTGAATTTCAAACTGCTCCACTCTGGACCATCGAACACGTTCGTCAAGAGACGTCTTCGACGAAAACTCCTTCGACGTCGAAGGCAATCAGCCTTCTTCCTTGGAAGAAATCTTCTAAGTATTTTTGCCATCTTTCGACAGGCACTTCGACAGGCTTAGCCAGTCGAAAGCATTCTTCAGCTTTTAATGGATGTCATCAATCAAAACAAAGGTGTCGAATTTAGGAGCCAACACATACGCATATATATCATATGCAGCATAATCTCATTTATTTTGAGAACATCATCTCATCCTGCATTTCATGCATCGCATATAATTAACCCTGATATCTTTGCAGGAAAAGATGATTAGCTTCGATAAATCCAGCAATTATACAGGTCACGTCTACAGACAACTAATGGAAACTCAGTTCCCGAAACCAAACGGTTCAACTAGTCTACACTACCGCTTCGAAGAAACCCTACTATCCAGGTTCCTTCTCACAATCCTACTATCCAGGCTTTCATATCGAAGTAACCCTACTATCCAGGTTTCTTCTCACAGCCCTACTATCCAGGTTCCTTCTCATGGCCCTACTATCCAGGCTTTCATATCAAAGTAACCCTACTATCCAGGTTCCTTCTCATTTCCCTACTATCCAGGATTTCATATCGAAGTAACCCTATTATCCAGGTTCCTTCTCACAACCCTACTATCCAGGCTTTCATATTGAAGTAACCCTACGACCCAGGTTCCTTCTCATAGCCCTACTATACAGGATTTCATATCTAAGTAACCCTACTACCCAGGTTCCTTCTCACAACTCTACTACCCAGGTTCCTTCTCACAACCCTACTATCCAGGCTTTCATATCGAAGTAACCCTACTATCCAGGTTCCTTCTCACATCCCTACTATCCAGGCTTTCATATCGAAGTAACCCTACTATCCAGGTTCCTTCTCACAGCCCTACTATCCAGGCTTTCATATCGAAGTAACCCTATTATCCAGGTTCCTTCTCACAGCCCTACTATCCAGGCTTTCATATCGAAGTAACCCTACTATCCAGGTTCCTTCTCACAGCCCTACTATCCAGGTTTTCATATAGAAGTAACCCTACTATCCAGGTTCTTTCTTACATCCCTACTATCCAGGCTTTCATATCGAAGTAACCCTACGACCCAGGTTCCTTATCACAGCCCTACTATCCAGGCTTTCATACTGAAGTAACCCTACTACCCAGGTTCCTTCTCACATCCCTATTATCCAGGCTTTCATATCGAAGTAACCCTACTATCCAAGTTCCTTCTCATAACCTTACCATCCAGGTTTCCAGACAACAGTCCACAACACTATAAGACCGGGACCCAATCAAACACGACTGGTTTCGCATTTCCCCAGTAAGTCGTGGTGCAGCTTGTACCTTGACCAGATATGCAGTTCACTTTCGCTTCCTCAAGCAGGAGTTATTCCCCCAGTAGAGTAACGGACAACTGAAGCTCCTAAAATTCTATTTCTCCCAAGACAGATACCAACATTCCTTAGCAGATTCCTCATTAACAACAGGGATAGGAACTCTGATCGAAGGAACGTCTCAGGAAATCAACATCCTCTAGATGGCATCTTTAAGCCCATCTCCGACGGTACTCTGTCACAGCTTAGATGGAATCTTTAAGCCCATCTCCGACAATTCTCTAGCAACTTCCAAATGGCATCTATAAGCCCATTCCCGATATCACAAATCAAGTGTCACTTCATGTGAGTGAAAATTTCTGGGCACTCTAGTGTTCAATCATCTTCCACCTTAAGATCACGAAAGGCAGACGAGCCAATCTACATCCTCAGGTTTAAGAAGATTGAACAGGGGCAGCTATTGTACCCCAAAATTTACCCTCTCATTTTACTCAATACATACTCCTAGAGATCCTCAATTTGCTCAAGTTTGCCCAAGAGTTGACCAGACAAACTCTCTCCTAAGGCAGTATGTCTCAAATTAGGGTTTCCATTTTTATCAAGATAGGTGGACTCCAAAGACCTCATATTCTCTCCATGGTCCTAATAAGTTCTCAAGACCCTCCATGTTAAGTCTCATGCCTTGCACAAGAATTTTTCTCAGTCAACTACTCAGATGCTTGAGAATCGACTGTATTAGGTCAAAAGTCAATTGGGGCCCACATACAGTCAAACTTCAAGATTTGGGGTCAACATCAACATTTTGAAGGGATATCCATCATTTGATCAAGGGTTGATCATGATTCTTCAAGAAATTCTCCAAACTCATCAAAACCCCAAAGTTGCTAAATTAGGGTTTCTTAGGAAAAAGTCAACCAAACTTTGACCAAGCATAACTTCCACATACTTTATCAGAAATTTTCCATCCAAGGATCATTTTGAATAGGATGAAGTTCCATACAACTCATCTTCATCCCACAAGTTCAAAATAGGCACTCATAAAAAGATATGAATTTCTACATTATGGGTCCTTTTGAAAACTCAACAAAAACACCTTTTGGGTCAAAGCTTCTTACATGAACATGGAAGACTAAATTGAGATGATACCAAAAGGGTTGCTTAGGGGACATCCTAAGATTTCTAAAAAGTCCTAGAACACCTCTCTAGGGTTAAAATTGGAGGAGATATTCCTTGTCAAAGTTGACCTTTTTTGCAAAATTGCCAAAAGTCAAATGGGCTCAAAAATACATTTTTTGCCAAATGGGCCTAACTTTTTATGTTTGCACCTCACTTATAACATGGTCCACGACCCAATTACTTATCCACGTGTTATTTTCTTCGTTTTCCAATTTATTTTGATTTTTTATTAATTAAAAATTGAATTAAATCAATTAATTGATAAATAATATCAAAGATCTATTTTGATATGATTTTTTGACAGGTTTGCAATCAAAATATGCTGAAATATCAAGGCCAAATAGAATCAAGCATGATTGGTACAAGAAAGGGATGATTTGTCTCAATATAGCAAGTTTACATATGGCATGGAAATCAAATCAAATCTTCCATAATTGCAAAGATACAAGCCAGTTTTATAACCCTAATTCGTTCTAGGATATATAATGATAATGTACAAGGCATAAGACAAGGATTGCAGTGGTGAAAAGCATCAAACAAAACGTGGTTTTCTTGCAAAAAAGTGTGATTCGATTTTCAATCTAGAGAATGATTCAAGGCAATTTAAAGCCAGCAATCTATTCATGGGCGTGCATTGAAGCTATTCCAATCACTTCCAAGTCTTCAAACCACCAGAATTGTCAGCTACACCTTACGGTTTACATCCTTTGAACTCAAACTTGTTCTTTTAGTTTTATGTATTTTTAATCCAATTTGCTTGCATATACATGTCCATGATCATGCTGGAAATCTTTTTTATAGCTTGGATTTAAGTTTTGATGCAGGAATGGTTACTTGACATAGTTAGAGTTCGTGAGCTCCAAATTGGGAAACCCTAGCTAGAGGCAAAATTGGGCCAAATTAAGGGCCTCTTCATGTTCAGGAGATGAAATACATTTGATTCATACCCTTGAATGGAATTTATATTGCTTGAATTTCATTTTAAGATCTTGCAGGTTTATAGCCACGCATAAAAACCGTCACTATAGCCTATAGTGACGAGTATGTCTGTAGGTAAATGGTTGGTATCAAAAGCGACAGTTCTGGGGAAGGAGACAATCACGTGGCAACCATGTATTCGCCTATTTGAAATAGCGCGCGTCTTTGGAACTTGCGTTTAATTTACATTTTTTTGTTTTTTTGTTTCAACATTATAACGAATGACCAGGTTGGCCTAGTGGTGAAGCGTGTATTGAAGAGTGGAGAGGACCTGGGTTTGATCCCAGGTCCTAGCGTATTATTTATTTTTCATAACTTCTAATTGCAGATTCAGTACACTACAACCCCACAGTCTTCCATACACCTCCTGGATTCAACCACTTGATCATTGATGGTTCAGATCCAATGCCCCATACAAGGAGGGACCATGGTGCACCATCAGAAGGAGCCAGCGCTGGATTCCACGTATTGAATGGGCTGAACAGCTAATGGCCCCAGCCAATTCAGCAACACACACCCCTTTTTTGGATTGCTATACAGGCCCATTCTTCTATCCTTTTTATCTTAATTTCCTTTTAATTATTTTCTAACTATTTTATTTTTAATTAACATCAAAAATCATATTTTTTATTTAATCAAAAAATCACAAAAACACCAAAAATAATTTTTCATAAAAATATTTTATTTCTTAATTAATTTAGTTTAATTAACTTAGGGCAATTTAATCCTTTTTTTATATAATTAAAAATAATTAGAATTAGGGTTTTTAATTGTACATAACTTAATTAATTATTTCCTCAAAAAATAACTTGAATATTTCTTTCAATTAGATTTTTAGGGTTTTCAGTTTTGCTCGCATTTAATTTGCCGCGCGCATTTTATTTCTTTTATTATTATTGTAACTGCTACGGGATTGTAATAGTAATTAGGGTTTTAAATTCCATATTTTTATTTTCAGTCAAGATAATTATGTAACTGCCAAAGCCTTGTAATAGCTAGGTTTATTTTCTCGCACTTTAACTTCTTTCAAATATTTAACTGTTAGATGCATGGTTAACAGGATTGTATGGAAAGAATATATGAAAATTAAAACGGTAGATAACCTAATGTGCAAAGACTAATTAACTGGAAAAATTCACATGCACATATCCACTCCTAGGGTTTTCCTCACTTCGGTTGCCTTCGGAAAAATAGTCATTTAAGCATAGGAGATTTTAGTGATTGCCCTCCTGTATAAAAGATCAAATGTCCCATTTGAATGTAGCCTCGGAAATGTTGCCTCAGAAAGATCTTAAGACTCTAAGGTTACTACTAAAGTTTCCAACCCATTGCTTAGGTGATTGTACTTGTCCCTTTCGAACGTCCCTTACAAACTCCAACGATGGGGCTACCTACTCCTTAATAGTAGGATAGCTCTGTCTAAAGGAAACGAGAACGAACAATCTTTTTTCGAGTAGGTAGAATCTTAAGTACTTGCTCAACAAAACTTTTCACATAAACACCTTTCAAAACAATTTTCAAAACAAACTTCGTCACATCCTTGAGGACTGATACAAGGGTTATCACGAAGTAAAACTTTTTCAAAACAAGCACACACAAGCAATTTTAAAAATGAGAAAGTACCTAAGAGCCCATGGAAAATCATGGATTGAAAGGGTGATAACACCTTCCCTTTCTATAATCTACCCCCCGTACTCAGAATATCTCGAAAAAAGGTTTTTTCTTTTCTTTTCCTTTTCCATGATTGGATGAAATAAAAGTCGGTGGCGACTCTTGCTTACCGCGACATTTTGCGAACAAAAAACACAAAATGCAAACCAGTAAAAACAGTCGGTTCTGCCACCGTATCATAATGGTAAACCAATAATAACCTGCTCTCAAAATCTTCTTAGTCATTGCATGTCCACTGGAGTGAGTACCAAAGACGCCTTTGTACATATCTTCCATAATTTTCCCAACTTCTTTCTTGTCTACACAGCGAAGCAAAGTCGAATTGTGAATGCGCTTGTACAAGATTTTTTTACTCATAAAGAACTTGGCAGAGAACCTCCTTAGAAATTTCTTATCATTGATAGATTCCCCTTCAGGATACTCTTGAGTTTCTAGGTACCTTTATACTTTATGGTACCAAGGCTTTTCCTCTACTCCATCAATATCAACTTCGTAGTAATGTTCTAGTTCGTCTAGTCTCTCAATAGTAATTTGAGGAGCTTCATTATCCCATCTGACATTGAACATTGATGACATGGTAACTAGTGCATCTACCAACTGATTATCTTCTCGTGGAATATGTTCAAAAGTGATTTCTTCTAAGTACAAAATTAATGCCAACACATGCTCTCGATAAGGAATGAGATTTGGATGCTTCGTGTCCCATTCTCCCTTAATTTGACTGATCACTAGGGCTGAGTCCCCATACACATTCAAGGATTTAATTCTCATATTGATGGCAGCTTTGACACCCATGATGCATGCTTCGTACTCGACCATATTGTTGGTACAGTCAAAACACCATCTGGCAGTGAAGGGCGTATGGAAACCCTTGGGAGAGATAATCACAACACCAATTCCATTACTAAGTGCGTTGGAAGTTCCATCGAAAACCATAGCCAATCAGGATCCCGACTTAAGTCTTTCATATGGTCCAAGTTCTTCATAATCGGTAACTAGCATGATATTCTCGTTTGGGAACTCAAAATTCATAGATTGATAGTCTTCTACAGCTTGATGAGCCAAATGATATGCCATTACACTTCCTTTGATTGCCTTATGAGTAGTGTACTGAATGTCGTATTATGTCAAGACCATTTTCCATCTTGCTATTCTTTCAGAGAGAGAGGGTTTCTCAAATATATATTTTATTGGATCCATCTTAGAGATTAACAAAGTAGTATGAGTCAACATATAATGTCTTAGTCGGCGAGTAGCCCATGCCAAAGCATAACAAGTTTTCTTGAGCAGTGAGTATCTTATTTCATACTCAGTAAATTTTTTACTAAGGTAGTATATTGAATGCTCTTTTCGACCAGACTCGGCATGTTTCCCCAATACACACCCCATTGAATTCTCTAATACTGTCAAGTATATGATCAGAGGTCTTCCTTTAACCTGTGGCATCAGAACTGGAGGTTCCTGGAGGTACTTCTTGATTTTGTCGAAGGCTATCTGACAATCATCATTCCACTTCACTACTTGATCTTTCTTCACTAACTTGAAGATTGGCTCACAAGTAGCGGTCAAATGGGAAATAAATCTCGCAATGTAATTCAATATTCCCAAGAAACCTCTGACTTCCTTCTCAGTACGAGGAGCTGGCATTTCTTGAATGGCTTTAACCTTGGCAGGACCAACTTCAATACCTTTACCACTAACGATGAAACCTAGGAGTTTACCGGATCTTACCCCAAAGGTGCACTTGTTTGGATTCAACCTCAACTTGTATTTATTCAATCTCTCAAACAGCTTGTGCAAATGGTCGAGATGTCCTTCTTCAGTCTGAGATCTGGCTAAAATGTCATCAACGTAAACCTCTATCTCATGATGGATCATATCATGGAATAAAGCTACCATAGCACGCTGATATGTTACACCGACGTTCTTCAAACCAAAAGACATAACTTTGTAACAGAAAGTGCCCCACTGTGTGACAAAATTAGTCTTCTCCATGTCTTCAGGTGCCATCTTGATTTGATCATAACCAGATAAACCACCCATGAAGGAAAATATTTATGCTGAGCGGCGTTATCAACCAAAATATCAATATGCGGAAGCAGAAAGTCATATTTGGGGCTTGCCCTATTCAAATCCCTGTAGTCTATACACATATGCACCTTATTGTCCTTCTTTGGTACCGGCACTACATTTGCAACCCACTGAGGATAGAACTTAACAGCTAAGAAACCTGTATTGAATTACTTTATGACCTCGACTTTGATCTTTTCAGACATCTCGGGACGCATACGACGAAACTTCTGCTTTTTAAGAGGACAACCTTCCTTCATCGGTAGATGGTGAACCACAATTTCAGTATCAAGCCCTGGCATGTCTTCATAAGACCAAGCAAAGATCTCAACATAGTCACGTAACATCTGGATTAATATCTTTTTGACATTGTATTCTAGGTTGGCACCTATCTTGATTTCTTTCTTGTCCTCTTCGGTACCCAAGTTCATAACCTCGACTAGATGTTCATGCGGTTATATGGCTCTTTCTTCCTGCTCTAATAGTCTAGCAAGCTCTCTAGGCACTTCACAATCTTCCTTACCTTCGTCCTCTTCCTGGTAGATTAGATTTTCGAAGTCATAATTGGCAATAGCATAATTGTTATCAATGGGACCCAAGGTGGATGTGGATCTGCAATTTTTTATATGGGTGTGTCTAAGAACGCATAGCTATTTTGAAAGCAATAAAGTAAAAGAAAGGCAAAGAGCATAAAATTTGAATGCAAACGTCCAATGATTTATTAAATGAAATATGTGGATGAAAAATGACAACCCTAACAAATGGACCGTTGTGCCCCGGGTAAGGCACAAGGCTTAAAATTATTGCTCAAATTACATAACCCAAAACTTGAAAGAAATAAAATAGAAAATAGAATTTACTCCGACTAAAGGAGATTGGTATAAAGTCTTCAGCCTTCTAATTTTTTAGCCCATTTCCAGTAGTACAGAAAATCCAACTGTCTATGTCACAGTCATTATATGCATCTTCCACAATGTTGACTTAATTTTTGTGAACTCCATTATTGTTGATGCAGAATGATGGTCTCCCAGAATTAGCACGAGCACTACAGACAACCCTCTGAGACTCTGAGGTGAAACCCAAACCAAATTTGTCGGACTTGTAAGGAATATCGGGAAGCTGACCCTAAATAGTGCCACCACCTTCTTCTACCATAGCCTTAGTGTCTTTCAGAGAAGTCATTCTTGGTGGAATCTTGGTAACCTTAGGAGCAGTAGGAGCAATTTTAGCATCAGGGGTTGTTTGAGGAATAACTTCAAAGGTCTGGAAAGGAGTCTCGAGGAATTCACCATCCATCTCAACGTACTTGAAGGAGTTCAAATGGCTCACCATGTATTCTTCTTCGCCACAAACTGTAATGATATTTCCTTTCACGGGATACTTCAACTTTTTGTGTAAGGTAGAAGTGACAGCGCCTTCCCCATGAATCCAAGGGCATCCAAGCAAACAGGAATAGGCTGGACGAATGTCCATCACATGGAAAGTAGATTCGAAGACCTGTGAAATTTTGCCCTAGTTAGGCAGGATTTTGACCTAACTTCATGGAAATTTTTCACCTAGTTCCAAATTGAATTTTCAAAAATGTCCAACATTAAGGTTATAGAGGATGTTACAAGCTTTCCAAAATGTTCAATAACTCATTGAGATCATACGTGAGCTAAGAGAATAGAAGGCAAGAAGTTAGGGTTTCAAACTTGAATTACAAGTCAACTTTGTGATGAACACTTGATCCAATCTTAAAGCATGCTGTATAAATCCTACTTTGAAGGCTTCTAACTTGCATTTAACTCCATAGTTAAATGTCTACACAGTTGTTAGAGCTTTAATCCAAGCATTCAATGCATTGTCCATGCTTAATACTATTTTAGGAAGAAAGGCAACATTGTCATTTTGGAAAAGTGGCTTTAATCACAAAGTCCACTCTTCTTGAGCTCCTAACTTGTTGTCTCTGCACACACACTTTTCAAATACTAGAAGCAACATGTTTAAAGTGATTCAACCACTCTACATTGCTGATACAAAACATTGAAACTTGATTTTTCTCACTTTTCTTCAAAATCAAGCAACCTAGCCATAACCTTATAACTCAGAAATCTATTGTGCAAAAGTCCTATAACCTATTTCTTATAACTATACAAGTTATTTGCAAGCATAGACACGAGCTCAAGCACCCTAAAACTCCCTAAAATCAGAACTTGCATCAAAACTCCATCTATGTTCACATTATGACTTTGAAACCTAAACTCACATTTCCCTCGTGTGTTTTCATTCCTAAACAATCACAAAGCTTCTATACATCAAATATAGTTCATCTCCATCCCTGTTTCACAACTGTAACTCCATCTACATCATCTTCCAAACTCAAAAACAGAGCACTGCAACTGGACTTCTCCAGCACGATTCAGCCATCCTCATTCCAAACTAATCATTGCATTAGCTTCCTGGAGGTTCACTGAAGCTAACCTGGTCATCACAACTCCTTGAAAGCAGCTCATTTGCAAAACACGAATTCCATTTTTGAGGTAAATTTTCTGACTTTTGAAATCTTCATATAGGCCTTGTTAGCTTTCCATTTTCAAAGACAAAATGTGGATATCATAGCCCTGAAGATGACCATGTCCTTAAAATTCATTTATATTGCTTGAGTAGTGAGAATTTTAAGTTTGAACTTTCTGAAAAGTTAGGTCAGAATTTGGTACCATTAGAAATTCTCATTCATCTTTCATTTATAGCTTATGATATTTATATGGTTGGATTCGTATGGAAAAATGGAGAAACTTTCATGTTTACATTTTTCATTTTTATTGAGAAATGAGTGAGTTACAGGAATCATGGCTGGAGGTTGAAGATGAATTCATTTTCAGAACTAATTTTGTGTTATGTATTTATTATTTCATTTAAGTTAACGGATGTACAGCCACCCTAGTGGCAAAGGCAGCGCACGTTTATGTTCAAGGTCATGGGTTCAAGTCCCAACGCTGCCTTTTATTTTAATTTTCTACATTTTTCTTCCTTTTTGCCAGCAAACATGCACTTGGACCTTAAGTCAGTGGGTCTTCCTTTTTTTTTGCTTCTCCTGACCCCCCCCCCCCCCCCCCCCCTCTGCCTGATTATCACACGCAGGTCCAACCCCTTTTTTTATTTTTTTTATTTTTAAACAAAAACATCATTTGGGCCAAACTCAAACAAAACTGTTTTTCTAATAAACTCCCAAATCCAATTTCAAACCCCCTGACTTTTATTTTTACATTTTTATTTTATTTTATTTTTATTTTTTATTTTTATTATTATTATTATTTATATTATTATGTTTATTAATAAAAAATCTAAAAAATTATTTTTCTTCATTATTTACATACTTACATTTTATTTTCTTTATAAACTAAAAAAGGGACAAAAATATTTTCTTAAACAAACTTAATTTCTTTTTCTTAATAATAATTAGATTTAGGTTTAGTTATTTCCTTTTTTTAATTTAAAATTAACTTAGAATTTAGGTTTCTTTTAATTAATTAATTTCCATATTATTTTGATTAAACTTAAATCCTTTTCTAAAAAACCCTAAAAAATGCTTTCTAACTTATTTTCTTTTTCTTAATTAGTTTAGGATTTTTTTTAATTAATTATTTTCTTTTAGATAATTAAGTTAAAACCCTTTCCTCAAAATACAAACAAAAACCCATTGCCTTTTGTTGTACCCCAAAATTTGCCCTCCCATATTCTTCAAAAGTTTTGCCAAGCATCACCTCAAATGGTTCAAGGCTACTCCAAGGATTACACAGTCAATCATCCTCCTAAGCCAGTCAAAATTAAGGTTTTGGTTCCTTCAAGGAAGTTGAGGTTTTCAATGGTCTAATCAAGTCCCACATGCCTATACACATTGTCAAGCACCTACATGTCAAGTTTCAAGAATCACAAGGTCAAGTTGCACAGTCAAAAACCCTAATTGCTTCACAGTCAACTATAGGGGAAAAATGGTCATTTGGCAGTCAAAAGTCAAAAAATTTGGTCAACATCTTATTTTGAAGCCACAATCATCATTTGGTCAAATCTTGACCATGATTTCACAAGAATGGCTCAAAAATCATCAAGGTGTCAAAAGTTTCTATTTTTGGACAGTTGAAAAGTCAACTGTAACTTGACCAAGGCATAACTTTTTCATGGTTCATCAGAAAAATCCCATCTAATGCTCATCTTGAAGGGGAAGACATTTCCTACAATTCATCTTCATATTCCAAGTCCAAGAAATCCTCTCACAAAAAGTTATCAATTTCAACATTATAGGTCATTTTCAAAAGTCAACAAAAAGGCACTTTAAGTCAAAGACCATAACTTGTGATTGGTAAATCAAAATGACATGGGACCAAATACATTGGTTATAGGACTTCAAGACCTTTCCAAAATGTCCAAGAACATGTTCATAACTTCAAAATTGAGCAAGATATGCATTGGAGAAGTTGGGAAATTTTTGTGAAATGGCCAAAATCATTTATCCTTGAAATTTCATTTTTGACAAAAGGGGCCCACTTTTTCCATTTGAATCATCTTGGCCATGCTTCCCACGTGTCCCACATTTTATTTCAAATTTTAAAATTAATTTTTTCATTTTTATTTGATTTTATTGGATTTAATTCATTTTAAATCCTTTAAAATCAAATAAAAATCAAGAAGGTTAATTAAGGGGCATATTTGGTCTTGATTAGCTTTGAATCATCATTATACAACATCCCAAATTTGTTTCAAGGCCTAATCAAGCAAGAATTCAAAAATTGGTACAAAGATGGAAAGTTTGTTAATGGAGGTTTATCGCAAAATCTTATGTATGAATGCAAGGCTTCAAGGCCCTTAATTCCAATTGAAATACATTACATAATGCATTTGCAAGTGATCAAAAAAAAAGGAGAACACAACCTAGAGAACTCTCTAAAACGAAAAAACAAAAAAATTCCACAAAAAAAACCTCATATTCTCTTATACAAAATCCTGTACGGAGGCCACTCGATGGAAACCCCCACTTTTCTTCTTGTTGCACTGTAAATTCACTTTTCACGTGCAATTTCCCATGAACCAACTTTAACAAAAATCTCATCAACCAAAACAGAAACCTTACACAAGCTCATGTTTATACCGTTGACACAAGCTCAAAACTGATGCAACCACAAATCATCATCCTCTTGACAGCACCACAACAACATCATTGAGTCATGATAAAGCAACACAAAATTCTAACATTTTCAATTTCATTTATTCTATTTAATTTTCTTTTTGATTGTTTGAACTTTATCCATAAAATTCTTTGTGAAGATCAGGACTGGAATTTGGCTCTCTGAATCAGAAACAGAAGAACGAGAAGCGTCCAAATCGCAGTTCCGCCGCGCAACCGCGGACTCAACCGCCGCTTCCAGATCCGCTTCTGCCGCGACTTCGTGCTCCCTCCTAAATTGGGTCAACACCCCCATGGTTTGCATCACCTTTCATTTTTCCATTTTTCTTTTCTTCTTTTTATTTTAATTGTTTTTCTTTTGTTTTATTTAATTCACCAAAATTAATCTTAATAATAACACAAAACCAAAAAATCAGAAATCATTAAAAAATAAAAATATGTTTTATTTAATTTTTTTAATTCTTTAAATAGTTTTTGTAAATAAATTCCAATAAAACAATTAGTTTAAATTTAGGTTTTTAACTTTAATGTCTTTTTCTAAAATAATTATAAAAAAAATATAAAAATTAGGTTATTAGTATCTTTATTCTTTTCTCAATAAATAACTTTTTCTCCTTATTATTATTATTAATTAATTTTGTAAATAAATATGGCATTTAATTAATTAGGATAAATTAGGTTAAAACTTAAACTTTTTTTTTAATTAAAAACAATTTTAGAACTAGGCTTTTATTTTAATTTCTAATTTCAATTAACTTTCTTTATTTCATAAAATACCAAAAAAACATAAAAATAATCTCTTTTCTTTATTTAATCATTAATTAATTTATAATTTCTATTTAATTTCTTTAAAGGGTCCAACGCCCTCGCACTCTCGATTCTTATTTCTTTTCGCATTTATTTTTATTTCTTTTGTGGATATAATGTATTTGCCCCAAAGCCTTGTAATAGATAATTAGGACATTTACTTTCCGCATTTTTATTCAAATCGGGTCTTGGTTTAATTTGGCGATGTAGACCCGCGCCTTGTAATAGTGTAGGACCTTTATTTTCCGCATTTTTTTCTCCGCACCCTTTTAACTGCTAATCACATGAAAGAATGAATGCCCAAATAAAATCAAAGCGTAGCTCACCCAATGCATGACAAGACAAATAATAACTGAAAATGACACACAATTCACACACCACTCGTAGGGTACGCCTCACTGTTGCCTTGCCCCTCGAAATGTGGTCGTCGAGTACAGGACGTCTTAGTAAGTCCTTATGTCCATGAACATGGCATAAGGGTAGCTTCTAAGGTGTCCTACTGTTGCTCTGGTGATCACACTGTTGCCTTGCCCCTCGAAACGTGGTCGTCGAGTATAGGACGTCTTAGTGAGTCCTTATGTTCCATTGATCTAGTTGCCTCGAAACGGTTGCCTCGAAACAAGTTGCCTCGAAACGGTTGCCTCGGAATAAAAATATCAATGGCATAAGGGTAGCTTCTAAGGTATCTTACTATTGCTCGGTGACCACACTGTCCCTACAAACTCGAATTGACCCGAACACCTCCAACGGTGGTGCTACCTACCTCTCAATGGTGGGATGGCACTACCTTAAGGACATTTACACATACTAATTCCTTAGGGTAGATAGATGACTCGTAGATACTTGCTCTAATTCAAAACAAATCAAAAACTCTTTTCACACTGACACTTTTTTCAAAAAGCTTTCAAAACAACTTTTCAAACACTCTTGAGGACTGATACAAGAGTCGATCTGAAACTTTCAAAGAAACTTTTTCAAAACCCACACACTTTTGAAAAGCAAACAAACATTTTGAAAACACAAATGAGCAAGTATCTAAGAGCCCATGGATAACCATGGATAGAAAGGGTGCTAACACCTTCCCTTTCTATAAATCTACCTCCCGAACCGAGAACCAATCTCAAAAGGAATTTTTCTGTGCTTTTGTCCTGTCCATGTTTGGAGAAAATAAAAGACGGTGGCGACTCTTGCTTCCGCGACATTTCGCGAACCAGCGTTAAACAGTCAGTTCTCATTTCCACCGATCACAGAACTGACGACTCTGCTGGGGATACTTATAAAGTGAGGTGTACTTTAGGACTAAGATCACTTGTGTTTTCAATTGTCTGAACTGTTTGCTTTATTATTGTGGGCTGTCTTGGGAGTTCTATAGATCCTAACCCGGATCTGGGGATACCTTCTTAGAAAGTAGCAACAAGGCTGTGAGGGAACTGTGCGGGGTATACCGACATGGTTGAAACAGTCTGCTACGTTGATGTGGCACTTTGGTGTGTACCGGTAACCCTTGAGTTCAGTCAAGGAGAGTACGGGGCCTCCGCGTGGTGTCGTGAAGCATCAACTGACCTTAGGAACCTTAAATTGAACAATCTTGGCCTCTTTAGGGTAGTGAGATAACTGACTTTGGTGCAGTCCGAGGTTGGTTGATACTTGATACTACACTCAATTGAGGGTTGCTTTCCTGGAATATTTCGGTCGCCAGTTCAGTGGCTAAATCGAAACGATGAACAATGAAAGCAATCCAGTGATATTGGGATCCTTAGAACCTGGCTTACTTCTAATAGGACAGGTTGAGCCCACCAACTTCAAGAGGGTAATACCCAGACCCCATGCAGGCCTAAACTCTAAGGGCTTCTCTTGTGTGACTTGTGTGCCTTCCAACTTGACTATTTGCATGCTTGTTAACTGACACTTGAGTTTCTTGCAGGTTTTGTTTATAGTCCTTAATCGGGACTCATAACAGGGTTTACTGAGTTTCTTGCAGGTTTTGTTTATAGTCCTTAATTGGGACTCATAACAGGGTTTACTGAGTTTCTTGCAGGTTTTGTTTATAGTCCTTAATTGGGACTCATAACAGGGTTTACTGAGTTTCTTGCAGGTTTTGTTTATAGTCCTTAATTGGGACTCATAACAGGGTTTACCTACATTACCCCATGCATAGCATAACATCATACCATTGCATACATCCTGCATAAAAACTAATCCATTTCAAGGATCTCAAGGGCTTGTGATGCAGGTCATGATGAATCAAACGTCCAGCAAGGGGCCAAGAGGATTTATTTTCCTCTAGACAAGGTCGTCAGGGGCTATGACCCACTCGATATGGTGAGCCTTGACTCTTGAAGAAGGATTCTCAACAATATGCAGTTCCTTCAATCAAGCTACCCAAATTCAAATGCTAACAATATTCTTGTTTACCCTGCGAGGTCCTTGAAAACATTGCATATATATCATGCATATCATTGCATTACAGGTACCCTCTTGACAGGTCACTCACCATCTTCGCTGTTTATTTCAGCAATGGCTTTCCAACCGGACAACCAAGATCTTCGGGCTCAAAACGCCCAACTGCAAGAAATGTTCTTGAACCTATCCCAGGGGCAAGAAGAAATAAAGACTCTCCTCACCAGGAACTTGACCTTAGGGAATGCAGGGGACATCAGGAACGATCAGCTGGAAGGGCTACAAATTGAGTTGGCACCATGAAGATCCAGATGATGGGGCAGTTGACGGGCCAAATGACTCTCATTCAGGACTTAGCTCAAAAACAAGAAGAGCTCCGGGTCCTCGTCACCAAGATGCTTCAAAATAATCCAGTGGGGCAAACAACCAAGGTTGAAGTTCCAGTCAGCATTCAACCACATGCGGGGTCAGAAGACAAAGGAAAATCTCCCCAGCTTGCTTCAGGGTCACGAGCCCAGCCTCAACGGGGTAGTCAGCGTAAACGATATACGCCTGGAAGACATTTCTCGGAGACTGATATACCATCATCCTTTATACTGAAGCGCTTGCTGGAGGTCAAGCTGATCACTCTAAAGGACCCTCCTAAGAATCCCAACAGGACACCGGCAAGGTATAACCCCAACGCCCGCTGCGCTTATCATTCTAACAGCCCGGGACATGCTACAGATGGTTGTTGGACCTTGAAGAATAAGATCCAGGACCTGATCGATGAAGGAGCTGTGGAATTCACCCAAGATGGCCAGGCTGAGTGCTTCTACCATCCCTACAGGATTCACCAGTTGAAGTAACAAGCCTTGAGATAGGAAAACTTTTGTTCATTCGAATGTTCAAGTTGTATTTTTCTTTGGCTACTTAAACAATTATTCATGTTAAACGTTGTTATTTCATTAACGCATCGCATATGTCTGTTTTGAATCAATATATTCGCATTCGCTATACTCAAACTGCTTTCATTTTTTTTTGATGTCAACTCTTAATTAATAATGCTAAGCCTCTTGAGGGAGGATGACGAAAACGATACCACAATCTACAGTATGCTTTTGAACAGACCTCGCTGATGAGGTACAGGCATTGTTTCAAATCCCAAACACTGGAGTTGTAAGGAAGATAATCCCTCGTCAACCCCTCTGAGCCAAAGAAGTAGGAGTTTTTCTTTTCGAAAATTAAAACCCTTAATCATAACCTGGGGCAGGGTAGTTCTCTCAGCTGACCCAAGTGCCTAGCGAACGGCACCAAAGAGGTCCTTACAAAACGAAAGACAGTGATGATTCCGAATAATCATAAGGATAGGCAGTCATTATATCTCAAAAATAAAAACCCAATAAGTCAAAACCTATGAAGGAGACTTACAAAACTGGGGCGTCCCACTGACTGTAATTCCAAAAAGAAACAGTTCAGGCAAAAATAGGGATAATAAAATCAAAAAAGAGGTCGCACAAACCCTCAACAAAAACACAAAAAATGACTGCCTATTCAGAATAAATCATCAATATCTGAACCATCATTGGAACATCAAGACAAAGACTCAAACAAGGTCTAACGCACGATCAACTAAGCTTAGGTTTGAAGAACATCACAAAGAGTGGGTGGGTACAAATAATTTGAGCCTTTATCCTTTGTTTCTTAAACCATGAACCAGGCCACGTTATAACCCTTAAAAGTCCTAGCTGAAGCATGGGTTAGTTCGAAAGCATACTGTTACGAAAGGTATCCTGACTCCTTAAGGCTTGCGATAAAATACGGAGTTGACATCACGTTTTACAAACATTCACTTGTTTTATGAAAAAGAATGCATTTCCAAAAACTTCGAAACAGACATAATCTTTGCATTTTTGAAATAACATTGCTTGCACATATGACTTTTTGTTTGAACAGCAAAGAAATTCGCATGAAGAATATCTTATGGGCAAAAGCACTCCCAACCAAGGGGCAGGCATGATCATTGTCCACCATCTGGGGCAGTTAAATCAAGATTCGGAGAATCTCTCAAAAGGCCAACCAACTTGGGGCAAATCTCCATCTGGATCACCTGGGGCATTCCGACAACGAATCTTGTCTGATCAGACATCTTCTAGTGGTACGGCAACGCAATATCAATAACAGGGGCATCTCCCTACATCCTGAGAGCATGGACATAGTCAAAAAAATACTGCGCATAATCAAAGACCCGCTAGGTTGACATACCTAGGCAAAAATAAGGGCTTCCCGACGAACCAAAAGGGTTCGGGCAAAAATAAGGGATGAAATGAAAAAAAATCTGTACACCCGGCAAGTCGAAAACCTGAAAAGGCGGCTTGGGAAAAAATGGGTATCCCGGTGGACTGAAAACCCGAAAGGGCGGTCCAGGCAAAAATTAGGGATCAAAGCATACGACTATGTCCTGGCATCTCGTCACCTGTCTACCAGAAGATTTGTCAATTACCCCCACAGGTGCCTTCTCCCACTGAAACTGGGGCAATAATGAGTCGTCTAAGCGATCTAATTGCTCTGTCCACCAAGGTACCAAGGTAGGTTCAGCTGAAGAACAACCAAGATGCCTTAATTCCCCAGAGAGTGAGCCAGGAAGTCAACATACTCTCCCCAAGCAGAATTAGCCTACTCAGTCAGCCTTATGGACGTTGGATTCTCCCCAGCGGATCTCAACATTCCTCAGCAGAGTCTACAAACACCCTCAACAAGCATCCCCGGCAGTCTTGATCTAAGATTGTTCCTCGGCAGAATCTAGACATCCAGCGGAGCCCTTCCCAGTACAGTCCAAAGTCTCCCCAGGAGAGTTAAATCATCTCCCCAGTAGGAAGCTTATCCCCATTAGATTTTGGAAGCTTATCCTTTGCAGAGCATATCTCTCCCCGTCTTTATTCAGAAGGTTATTCCTCGCCAGAGCTTATAACTGGGTTATCCTCAACTAATTGCCACGGAAAGATCGTCCTCGGTGAAGTATTCCTATCCCCAGCGGAATTCCTCAAACCTCCCAAACGTAACTCAACAATGGTATCCCCAACGGAGTTCTCATACAACATCTCAGCAAAGTACCTCTCTTCCCACAGAGTATTTTCCCCAGCAAGATCGCTAGAGTAATTTTCCCCGCAGAGTAATCTATTCGCCAAGTTTATTCCCCAACGGAGTTATCTTCTCCTACCGGTATTCTTGCAACATCAGCCCAGGATAAGCTCCCGGCATTCGTCAAGGATTTATTTTCCTAGACAAAAATACATTCGCAAACATCACATTTTCATACATGATATAAACATCACATTCTACAATCCCATTGGTTATAAACGTCATGACACCGCGCATTCCATGCACCATGACATTGCATACAACTAATGTTTTTGCCTTTTTTCAGGAAAGGTCAATACAAAGATGATTACTATCAACTATCGCAATCCCAGATTCGATTCCTGTATCTAGCCAGGGCATGTCTGTGAGCGATTGATTATGGATTCGATACCTGCATCCGGCCAGGGCATGTCTACGTTAAAAAGATTAAAGAGATAGCTTGGAAATGCTCCAGATATGGATGTTGTTCTTTTGGTTATTCAAAATTCATTTCTAGATATGGTTCAGATGTGACCCAGGCATGGCGACGTTCTAATACTTATTCCAGATTTCTTCTCAGATATAACTTAGAGATGCTCCAGGCATGGAGGCTGTTCTGTTGTTTATTCAGAGATCACCTTTCTAGATATGGTTCAGATGTGACCCAGGCATGGCGACGTTCTGATACTTATTCTAGATTTCTTCTCAGATATAACTTAGAGATGCTCCGGGCACGGAGGCTGTTCTGTTGTTTATTCAGAGATCACCTTTCTAGATATGGTTCAGATGTGACCCAGGCATGGCGATGTTCTGATACTTATTCCAGATTTCTTCTCAGATATAACTTAGAGATGCTCCGGGCACGGAGGCTGTTCTGTTGTTTATTCAGAGATCACCTTTCTAGATATGGTTCAGATGTGACCCAGGCATGGCGATGTTCTGATACTTATTCCAGATTTCTTCTCAGATATAACTTAGAGATGCTCCGGGCACGGAGGCTGTTCTGTTATTTATTCAGAGATCACCTTTCTAGATATGGTTCAGATGTGACCCAGGCATGGCGACATTCTGATACTTATTCCAGATTTCTTCTCAGATATAACTTAGATATGCTCCGGGCACGGAGGTTGTTCTGTTGTTTATTCAGAGATCACCTTTCTAGATATGGTTCAGATGTGACCCAAGCATGGCGACGTTCTGATACTTATTCCAGATTTCTTCTCAGATATAACTTAGAGATGCTCCGGGCACGGAGGTTGTTCTGTTGTTTATTCAGAGATCACCTTTCTAGATATGGTTCAGATGTGACCCAGGCATGGCGACGTTCTGATACTTATTCCAGATTTCTTCTCAGATATAACTTAGAGATGCTCCGGGCACGGAGGTTGTTCTGTTGTTAGTTCAGAGATCACCTTTCTAGATATGGTTCAGATGTGACCCAGGCATGGCGACGTTCTGATACTTATTCCAGATTTCTTCTCAGATATAACTTAGAGATGCTCCGGGCACGGAGGCTGTTCTGTTGTTTATTCAGAGATCACCTTTCTAGATATGGTTCAGATGTGACCCAGGCATGGCGACGTTCTGATACTTATTCCAGATTTCTTCTCAGATATAACTTAGAGATGCTCCGGGAACGGAGGCTGTTCTGTTGTTTGTTCAGAGATCACCTTTCTAGATATGGTTCAGATGTGACCCAGGCATGGCGACGTTCTGATACTTATTCCAGATTTCTTCTCAGATATAACTTAGAGATGCTCCGGGCACGGAGGCTGTTCTGTTGTTTATTCAGAGATCACCTTTCTAGATATGGTTCAGATGTGACCCAGGCATGGCGACGTTCTGATACTTATTCCAGATTTCTTCTCAGATATAACTTAGAGATGCTCCGGGCACGGAGGCTGTTCTGTTGTTTATTCAGAGATCACCTTTCTAGATATGGTTCAGATGTGACCCAGGCATGGCGATGTTCTGATACTTATTCCAGATTTCTTCTCAGATATAACTTAGAGATGCTCCGGGCATGGAGGCTATTCTGTTGTTTATTCAGAGATCACCTTTCTAGATATGGTTCAGATGTGACCCAGGCATGGCGGCGTTCTGATACTTATTCCAGATTTCTTCTCAGATATAACTTAGAGATGCTCCGGGCACGGAGGCTGTTCTGTTGCTTATTCAGATTCAAACTTCTTAAAAATAACTTAGAGATGCTCCATCCCGGATGCTCTTCTATTGTTCAGTCCAAATACGATCCAGATTCGGATGACATTCTATCGCTCATACAGATACAGTATGGATATACCCCAAACACGGTGGTCATTCTACTGTTTATTCAGACGTCAACAACTAGATATAGGCTAGATATTCTCCAGGCACGGAAGCTATTCTATTTCTTATTCAAATTCAGTTATCCGACAGTCTCCAAATGGCATCTATAAGCCCATTCCCGACAAGGTTCTGTCACACTTCCATATGGCATCTATAAGCCCATCCTCCTACCCATCATCTCTCCAAATGGCATCTGTAAGCCCATTCCCGACATCACACTGCTGATACTCTACTATGTGAGTGCAAATTTCTGGGCACTCTAGTGTTCAATCATCTTCCACCCTCGGATCACGAAAGGCACACAAGCCAATCTACATCCTCAGGTCTAAGAAGATTGAACAGGGGCAACTGTTGTACCCCAAAATTTGCCCTCCCATATTCTTCAAAAGTTTTGCCAAGCATCACCTCAAATGGTTCAAGGCTACTCCAAGGATTGCACAGTCAACCATCCTCCTAAGCCAGTCAAAATTAAGGTTTTGGTTCCTTCAAGGAAGTTGAGGTTTTCAATGGTCCAATCAAGTCCCACATGCCTATACACATTGTCAAGCACCTACATGTCAAGTTTCAAGGCTCACGAGGTCAAGTTGCACAGTCAAAAACCCTAATTGCTTCACAGTCAACTGTAGGGGCAAAATGGTCATTTGGCAGTCAAAAGTCAAAATTTTTGGTCAACATCTTATTTTGAAGCCACAATCATCATTTGGTCAAATCTTGACCATGATTTCACAAGAATGGCTCAAAAATCATCAAGGTGTCAAAAGTTTCTATTTTTGGACAGCTGAAAAGTCAACTGTAACTTGACCAAGGCATAACTTTTTCATGGTTCATCAGAAAAATCCCATCTAATGCTCATCTTTAAGGGGAAGACATTTCCTACAATTCATATTCACATTCCAAGTCCAAGAAATGCTCTCACAAAAAGTTATCAATTTCAACATTATAGGTCATTTTCAAAAGTCAACAAAAAGGCACTTTAAGTCAAAGACCATAACTTGAGATTGGTAAATCAAAATGACATGGGACCAAATACATTGGTTAGAGGACTTCAAGACCTTTCCAAAATGTCCAATAACATGTTCATAACTTCAAAATTGAGCAAGATATGCATTGGAGAAGTTGGGAAATTTTTGTGAAATGGCCAAAATCATTTATCCTTGAAATTTCATTTTTGACAAAAGGGGCCCACTTTTTCCATTTGAATCAGCTTGGCCATGCTTCCCACGTGTCCCACATTTTATTTCAAATTTTAAAATTAATTTTTTCATTTTTATTTGATTTTATTGGATTTAATTCATTTTAAATCCTTTAAAATCAAATAAAAATCAAGAAGGTTAATTAAGGGGCATATTTGGTCTTGATTAGCTTTGAATCATCATTATACAACATCCCAAATTTGTTTCAAGGCCTAATCAAGCAAGAATTCAAAATTGGTACAAAGATGGAAAGTTTGTTAATGGAGGTTTATCGCAAAATCTTATGTATGAATGCAAGGCTTCAAGGCCCTTAATTCCAATTGAAATACATTACATAATGCATATGCAAGTGACCAAAAAAAAAAGGAGAACACAACCTAGAGAACTCTCTAAAACGAAAAAACAAAAAAATTCCACAAAAAAACCCTCATATTCTCTTATACAAAATCCTGTACGGAGGCCACTCGATGGAAACCCCCACTTTTCTTCTTGTTGCACTGTAAATTCACTTTTCACGTGCAATTTCCCATGAACCAACTTTAACAAAAATCTCATCAACCAAAACAGAAACCTTACACAAGCTCATGTTTATACCGTTGACACAAGCTCAAAACTGATGCAACCACAAATCATCATCCTCTTGACAGCACCACAACAACATCATTGAGTCATGATAAAGCAACACAAAATTCTAACATTTTCAATTTCATTTATTCTATTTAATTTTCTTTTTGATTGTTTGAACTTTATCCATAAAATTCTTTGTGAAGATCAGGACTGGAATTTGGCTCTCTGAATCAGAAACAGAAGAACGAGAAGCGTCCAAATTGCAGTTCCGCCGCGCAACTGCGGACTCAACCGCCGCTTCCAGATCCGCTTCTGCCGCGACTTCGTGCTCCCTCCTAAATGTTAGAACAATGTTTGAATCTAGTACCCTATATTTAAGTTTTGATGATAACAAAGTGAAAAGATATAGTATTTAAATGTTTCATGTTTGAATTATATGCTGCCTAAAAATACTATGCTCTGACTTGCAGATATGCTGATTAAAATATGCAAGATCACTTCATCAGCATCAGAACTTGATTTGATACACCAGCATCAGAAGTTGCTGAATCAGAACGTGAAGATCAGATGATCAACTCACGCACATGCTGAAGCTTGATGAACAGAACTGCGCGTAAACACTCTGATACAGAAACAAATAGTTCATCAGCAGCGAAGCAGAATCAGAATGAGCCAAGCCAGAACGTGCATTGAAGAAGCAACGGTACTGTGCATTGAACGCTAATTAATTCCAACGGCTTCATTCTAGACAAGATCTGCTCAAAAAGGAAAGCTTGTTATTAGCATTGAATCAAGAATATTTGTTTCAACGTTCATCTTCTCAAGTGCTATATAAACCAAGCTTTGAAGATTATCACGGCTAATGCTTCCAAACTCTCTACACGCTCAAAGCTGAACAATAATCTTCATCTACCAGTTTTGCTAAACCAACAAACTCTGATACTCCATTAGCGTTTAGCAACCTAGTATTCTAAGCTTAATTTGTGTAAACATCACAGTTGTGATATAGTTTTGTAGAAAACATTCACACACATTATTTTATACCTTTGTAAGAAAGTGTTGCCTTGACAAACCGGATTGTGGTTTGAATCAAGAAGGCTTTAGCAGTTGTTAAAGCAGATTTGTATTCAGTTGAATATAGTGAATTAAGACCTCGTTGGAGAGAGGCGAAATCACCTTGACGGGTGGACTGGAGTAGTTTGAGATCAAACGAACCAGGATAAAAATATCTTGTCATTTGCTTTAAGATTCCAGTTTTACAATTCAACCCCCCCTTCTTGTGTTTTTCACCCCTTCAATTGGTATCAGAGCGCCTGGTTCTGAGCTAAAACACTTAACCGTGTCAGTACAAGATCCAGCGTCAGAAAAACACAATGGCAGGAAACAACTCTCATTTCAGCAATGACAACAATGAGGATAGAGACAGATTCAGCGGCAAACCTCCAGTCTTTGATGGAGAAAACTTTGATTACTGGAAAGACAGAATTGAAAGCTTCTTTCTAGCACATGATGTTGATCTGTGGGATATGGTGACAGATGGATACACGCACCCTGTGAATGCAACTGGTCAGAAGATTGAAAGAAAATCAATGACTGATCAACAAAAGCGTGATTTCAAGAATCACCATAAGGCCAGAACCATCCTCCTCAGTGCCATCTCATATACTGAGTATGCGAAGATCTCCAACAGAGACACAGCTAAGAACATCTTTGATTCTCTCAGAATGACGCATGAGGGCAACGTTCAAGTCAAAGAAACAAAAGCTCTGGCGCTCATTCAGAAGTATGAGGCGTTTAAAATGGAAGAATCTGAATCCATTGAAGCTATGTTCTCTAGATTCCAGATTCTGGTAGCTGGTCTCAAAGTTCTGGACAAAGGATACTCTACTGCTGATCATGTCAAGAAGATAATCAGAAGTTTACCAAAGCAGTGGAGGCCTATGGTTACTGCTCTGAAGCTAGCGAAGGATCTCAACAAAATCACTCTGGAGGAACTTATAAGCTCCCTCAGAAGTCATGAGATAGAGCTAGAAGCTGACGAGCCTCAGAAGCAAGGTAAGCCTATAGCTTTAAAATCTAACAGAAAATCTGAATCTAAAGTTTTGCAGGCAGTTGAAGAAACATCTGATGGATCCTCATCAGAAGAAGACGAGCTTTCCCTTCTCTCCAGAAGAGTAAATCAACTGTGGAAGCAAAGACAAAGGAAGTTTAGGAATCCCAGAAGATCTGATCAGAACGAGTCTTCTTCCAGATACAGAAGGACAGATTCTTCATCTGGATACAGAAGATCTGAAGGCTCCTCTGGTAGCAAGAAGCCAAATACAAAAGACATCATCTGCTACGAGTGCAATGAGCAAGGTCACTACAAGAGTGACTGCCCAAAGCTTCAGAGGGAAAAGCCCAAAAAGAAGTTTGGAAGAGAGAAGAAGAAAAGTCTCATGGCCACATGGGATGACTCTGACTCGTCTGAAGCTGACTCAGAATCAGATGATGAAAGGGCGAACATAGCGCTCATGGCTAACATTCCAGATGACAGTGAAGCTTCTGACTCAGACTCAGAATCATACACAGAAGAGGTATTCCCTAACTTCGCTGTTAATTTTACAAAGGCTGAACTTGCTGAAAGCCTCAATGAAATTCTGGAACGTTATCAGCAGATTAGAGCTAAATTCAGAGATCTGAAAAGGACTCTTGAATCTGACTCTAATAAGTCTGAGAGTCTCAAATTGGAAAACTCTGAGCTGAGAGATAAAATTTTAAAATTAGAAAACTCTTTACAAAACTCTCAGAAGAAACCAATTTCTGAAACTCCCAGCAACGCTGATGAGATCATCAAGGAGTATGATCATAGTTTCCAGAAGTTCCTTGCTAAAAGCATAGATAGAAGCAGAATGGCTTCAATGATCTATGGAGTTAGCGGAAACGGCAGGAAAGGAATAGGATACCAAGGTAAGGTTCCTACACCTAAGAATGTCATGGATTTAGTTATTAAACACACTCCTCTAAATTCACACTTTGTGTATGGTCACACACACGACATCAAATACACTAGCAGTAAGCACTCTGTGAAACCAAAATTCAACCAGAGTTTTGGTAAAACTAACAAGTCAGGACCCAAGAAAATCTGGGTACCTAAGGATAAAATAATACATGTTGCAGATATCTTTAGCAGCAAGTCAGAAACACCAGTCATGGTACCTGGACTCTGGCTGCTCACGACACATGACGGGAAGAAGGCATATGTTCCAAAGCCTGGAACTTAAGCCTGGAGGCCACGTTGGCTTTGGAGGTAATCAGAGGGGAAAGATTATTGGCTCTGGAACTGTAGGTAACGGAAATCTTCCCTCTATTAATAATGTTCTGCTAGTTGATGGATTGATGCATAACCTGTTATCCATAAGTCAATTAAGTGATAACGGTTATGATATAATCTTTAATCAAAAATCATGTAAAGCTGTTAGTCAGAAAGATGGGACTATCCTGTTTAATGGTAAGAGGAAAAACAACATTTACAAAATCAAACTTTCTGAACTAAAGAGTCAGAACGTAAAATGTCTTCTGTCTGTTAACAACGAGCAGTGGATTTGGCACAGAAGATTGGGGCATGTTAGTATGAGAAGAATATCTCAGATTAACAAACTCAATCTGGTCAGAGGACTTCCAAATTTGAAGTTCAATTCAGATGCTCTGTGTGAAGCATGTCAGAAAGGCAAATTTGCAAAACCTTCTTTTAAATCCAAAAATGTTGTTTCTACCTCTAAGCCATTAGAACTTCTGCACATTGACTTATTTGGACCAGTTAAAACTGCTTCAGTCAGTGGCAAGAAGTATGGGTTAGTAATCGTAGATGACTATAGCAGATGGACATGGGTAAAGTTCTTAAGACACAAGGACGAGTCACACTCTGTGTTTGTTACCTTCTGTAACCAAGTTCAGAATGAAAAAGATCTTAGAATCGTTAAAGTCAGAAGTGATCATGGTGGAGAATTTGAAAATAAAGATTTTGAGTCATTCTTTAATGACAAAGGCATTCTGCATGATTTCTCTTGTCCTAGAACTCCCCAACAAAATGGAGTTGTAGAACGAAAGAACAGAACATTGCAAGAAATGGCCAGAACCATGATCAACGAGACAAACGTTGCTAAGACTTTCTGGGCAGAGGCAATAAACACAGCGTGCTACATTCAGAATAGAATCTCAATAAGACCTATTCTGGAAAAGACTCCATATGAATTGTGGAAGAACAGAAAGCCCAACATTTCGTATTTTCATCCATTTAGATGTACTTGCTATATGTTAAATACTAAGAATTATTTGAACAAGTTTGATTCTAAGGCACAGAAGTGTATTATGTTAGGATACTCTGAACGCTCAAGAGGGTACAGAGTATACAATACAGAAACACAGATTGTGGAAGAATCAATCAGTGTTCGTTTTGATGACAAGCTTGACTCTGAAAAGTCAAAGCAGAATGAAAATCTTGCAGGTATAGAAATTGAATTTGCAGGTTCTGAAGACAAGTCATCAGAAGCTCTCAACACAGACATTCCTTCAACGTCTGAAAGAAGCAATGCTAGAAATCCTACAACTGCTGCTGATCAACCTCAGAAGAGATTACCCAGAAGCAGTTTGGATCACCCAGAAGAGACTATTCTAGGAAGAAAGGAAGATCCAATCAGAACAAGAGCAAGCTTCAGAAACTCTGAAGAAACTCTTATGGGACTTGTGTCTCTGATTGAACCTTCTTCTATTGATGAAGCACTTCTGGACAATGACTGGATTCTGGCAATGCAAGAAGAGCTGAATCAATTCACCAGAAACGACGTATGGGATCTCGTTCCAAGACCAAAAGGATTCAACGTCATTGGAACAAGATGGGTGTTCAGAAACAAGCTCAATGAACAAGGTGAAGTCGTCAGAAACAAGGCACGACTGGTTGCACAAGGTTATAGTCAGCAAGAGGGGATAGACTATACAGAAACCTTTGCCCCAGTCGCCAGGTTAGAATCTATCAGACTTTTAATTTCATTTACTGTTAATAGAGGCATCACTCTGTATCAGATGGATGTCAAAAGTGCATTCTTAAATGGTTATATAGAAGAAGAAGTTTATGTTCACCAACCCCCAGGTTTTGAAAATACAAAACATCCAGAACATGTTTTCAAACTGAAAAAGTCACTGTATGGTCTGAAACAAGCTCCCAGAGCTTGGTATGAAAGGCTAAGTAACTTTCTGCTTGAAAATGAATTCACCAGAGGGAAAGTGGACACTACTCTATTCTGTAAAACAGTTAAGAGTGACATTTTAGTCTGTCAAATTTATGTTGATGATATTATTTTTGGTTCTACTAATCCTTCTCTTGGAAGAAAATTTGCTAAGTGTATGCAGGCAGAATTTGAGATGAGCCTCATGGGGGAACTGAAATTCTTTCTAGGAATTCAGATCAATCAAACTCCAGAAGGAACTTACATTCATCAGAGCAAATACATCAGAGATCTTCTGAAGAAATTTGACCTCTCAGAATGTAAGCCATCAAAGATTCCAATGCATCCCACGTGCATTCTGGAAAGAGAAGAGGTAAGCAAAAGCGTAGAACAGAAAGTCTACAGAGGTATGATTGGTTCTCTCCTTTATCTGACAGCTTCAAGACCTGATATTTTATTCAGCGTATGTATTTGTGCTAGATTCCAATCAGATCCTAGAGAATCTCACTTAACAGCTGTTAAGCGAATTTTCAAGTATCTGAAAGGTACTACTAATATGGGTTTGTTTTATAGAAAATCTAGTGATTACAGCTTAGTAGGCTACTGTGATGCTGATTTTGCTGGAGACAGAGTGGAACGTAAAAGTACTTCTGGAAGCTGCCAGTTTCTGGGAGAAAATCTGATCTCGTGGTCCAGCAAAAGGCAATCAACAATTGCTCTGTCAACAGCAGAAGCTGAGTACATAGCAGCAGCTGGATGTAGCACACAGATGCTCTGGATGAAAAGTCAGCTTGAAGACTTCCAGATTTTTGAGAGTAACATTCCTATTCTTTGTGATAATACTTCTGCTATTTGCTTAAGTAAGAATCCTATTTTACATTCTAGAGCTAAGCATATAGAAATAAAACATCATTTCATTAGGGACTATATTCAGAAAGGTATTTTAAACTTAAAATTTATAGATACAGACCATCAATGGGCTGATATCTTTACTAAACCCCTTTCAGAAGATAGGTTCAATTTCATTCTGAAACATCTCAGCATGAAAGTATGCCCAGAATGAAAATGTTTTAATTCCATGTATTTATCTTCAGAATGTAATTATATTACTGTGAACTTCTGATCAATCTCCTTTCAGAAAGATAGAACATGCAGATTGTATCAGATGCAAGTCTAAAGATCTGAGAGTCTAATCTCAAATACAGACGTGCTGATCACTACATCAAACAAGTGTCATCCAATCATCAGCAAATCCCTGAAGCAGAACGCGTGCACGCTTCTGAGAAAGGAAAGCGCTGATTGGGTGCATTGAGACACATGTCTGGTAACCGTTTTTAAGTATCTTTCTCAAATCCCCCAAAATCAGCAAGCATTTAATGCAGAGTAATCACGCTTGTTAATGGCAATCATTATTTTTTTTCTCTCTCTTAAAAACGTTTAATTTTTCAAAATAATTTTTTGAAAACCTTATTTAAGCACATTATTCTTCATTCTTATTCTTTACGCTTTCTCATAATCTCTGAAACTTTTTCTGCATATTTCTGAGTTTATCTCCTTCAAACCTTTTTCTCAAATCATTCTCAAAGCTTTGTTGTGTGAGAACAATGGCATCCTCCAGCATTTCTGCAGGGAATCAGAAGAAAGAAACTTCTGAGCAATATCAGGTGCCTACCAGAACTCTTCTCACACCGGTAAAGAATCTTGAGGTTCTCTCTGAGTTAATCGTCGATTTCGAAAGTTTGAAGGAAAATGGATTTGACCTAACTGAAGAGATCAAGGCTCAAAAGTGGGAGAGGTATTTCGATAGGTTGGTTGGACCAACTTTCCCAGAGCTTGTCAAGGAATTTTGGATTCACGCCAAGATTCATAAACATCTAGTCATCTCTTTTGTCATGGGAAAGAAGATAATAATTTCTGAAGACCTCATTGCTAGGTTAATTGGTCAAAGTGGTGGTGGAGTCCGTTGTGTGGACATGGCTGATAGATGCCCTGATATAGGTGTGGTAGCCAACTGCATTTTCACTCTTGGATTTCCCAGCAGCAAAATTAAGGATCTGAAGGATCACTGCAGAGTATGGGCCAAGATTGTTCTGGGCTGTTTCAATCACAGGAAGCCAACAAGCTCTCCTGATTATATAAACGTGGATCAGCAATTTCTGATCTACTTTATTGATCAGAGGGTGAAGATCAATCTGGCACACTTCCTGTTCAACCATCTGAAGACTAGTGTGAAAGAGACTAGAGAAGAAGAAAGGACCAAAAGGGACTGGATACCGTTTGGAAGGCTCATATCAGATATTCTGACAGAGAATAATCTGATAGATTATCTGAGCGAAGCTAAAGTGCTGGGCACTATGGAACCAACTGTTGGAAAACCGCTGAACGCTAAGAACCTGAAAAAGATGAAGCTGATAGAAAATATCAGGAAGGAACCCAGAGCTTCTTCAACTGCTGACATCTCCAGAAGAAGAGTGCCTCTGAGTAATTTCCCAAGATTTTCTGAAATGGAATCCCAACCTGATATGTTTCTCAAGTATCCAGATTCATTCAAGGAAGAAGATGCAGGTTCAAAGCTGAAGATCAAGGATCTGAGTCAAGTTCAACCTGAAGTGACTCAGAAGAAGACAAAGAAGAGGAAAGCAGAAGGATCATCTCATCAGACTCCAAAGAAACGAGGTAATTCATCTGCTGCTCCTATTTCAATTTCATCTACTATTCCAACATCTGCTGCCCCTCCTCAAACATCTCACAGAATATCCATCCCAATCCCTACTATTGATGAAACAATACCAGAAGACCCTTCTGAGGCCTTACAACTCAGAAGAACCAGAATTAAAATTACCAAACAACCAATTGTTTCAACAACACCAGCACTTGATAGAGTGCTAGCTGATATTGAGCGTGAACATGCTTCTGTTCAACCTCACTCTGAACCACCAAATATTCCTCCTCCACAACCTGAACCAGAAACACAACCTGAACCAGAAATTCAACAACAACCAGAATCAGAACCACAATCTCAACAACCACTCACAAAAGAACCTCTGATCCCTGAGCAATCAGAGATTCCACCTCCTCAACCAGAAAATAATCCACCCTCACCACAAACAGAGTTTCACCGCTATGAAACCCCATCTCCTCATCATTCTGATCCCCACTCACCTCAACCTTCACCGCTGGCAATCCAGTTGCCATGTGGAACCACCATTGTCAGGCCCCAGTTGCCATCATCAGAGGAATCAACCCCTCCAAAAACTCCAACCACTCCAATAGAAATATCCTCTGACTCTGATAACCCTCCTCCAAAACAAACAACCTCTGAAAACCAATCCGCTGAAAACCCCAGCAGAACTTTCATTGACTTAACAAGTCTTGAACGTCTTGCTGACCTTAGACACAAAATTGCCATACCCATACCAAAGCAACCAGATGTTGGCTCTGGTATCTTGAATTTTGAAACAGGTATGCTGCAATGGATTGCTTCGTTGAAGCAAGTCTGTCCGGGGATGATTGACCCAGCTGCGTCTGATCAGCTCTGGTCACAGTTCAGAGTATGGGTACGTGCTGAAGCACTCAAGCTGCAGGACGTCAACTATGAGCAGGCTCAACAGAACTTTAGCAAGCTGCTGAAGGAAGTTGAGAGTCAGCTGCCTCAAGAAGTTGTGCTCCCTCTGGACAGTGAATCCTGGTCTGAGAAAGAGCAAGCTGCACAGGTGCAACCATCAGAAGAAGACAAGACTCTTCAGGAAGAAAATCCAGCAGAAGATGTAGCTGAAAGTTCTGAGAAGCTCCCTCCTTCTGAAAGTTCTCAAGCTGCCTTGGACAGGCAGGCTCTGGAAGAACTCAGGCTGAATGACTTGCGTCTCCAGCAGCGGATGGAAGAGAATGATCAGAAGATGGAAGCAAGAATGAATGTACAGGACAGCAAAATTGACACTGTTGTCACCATGGTTCAGAAGCAGAATGAAACTTCTGAAAAGATTCAAGCAATGCTGGAAAGCCTGTTCTCACGCATGCCCCCACAACCTTAAAATTTTTTTTCATGCATGACATTCTCTATGTTTTCTTCATTTTCTGATGTATTGTTTTGACTATGTTTTGTAACGCTATTTTGCTCTGATCATGAACTATTTTTATATAATTTGTTTTTCTGATCTTAAGTGTTTTCACACATCACCAGCACTTTTTGATTGCTGACAAAAAGGGGGAGAACAAGAATGATATTTAAAATCAATAACGGCTAACTAGACAGAAATTCTCAAACATTCTAACTCTATTACTTGAAATGTTTTTCTGTTTTGTTTTTAAGTCTACAGGCACAAGGAAGCTCTTGAACACAATGAAGACTAGAAGCTAGAAGATCTGATCAAATGTAGAAGCTCATGTTGCTCTGATATATGAAGCTCTGATCGTCCTAACACTCTGATACGAAGCAAAGCTCTGACAGGAAAAGCTCTGAAGCTCTGCTCTCTGATATGTCAAAGACCTATAATCTGATGCTCAAAGATAGAAAAAGATCTGATCCTGAAGAACACGCATATCAAAGGGAAGTAACAAACTCAGGGGGAGTATATCTTAAACTCTGATTTCTCTTTACTTCTTAACTCTGAAACATTTCCTAGATACCTTTTCACGTTATTTTTTATTTAAAATATCTAGTTTTTGTCATCATCAAAAAGGGGGAGATTGTTAGAACAATGTTTGAATCTAGTACCCTATATTTAAGTTTTGATGATAACAAAGTGAAAAGATATAGTATTTAAATGTTTCATGTTTGAATTATATGCTGCCTAAAAATACTATGATCTGACTTGCAGATATGCTGATTAAAATATGCAAGATCACTTCATCAGCATCAGAACTTGATTTGATACACCAGCATCAGAAGTTGCTGAATCAGAACGTGAAGATCAGATGATCAACTCACGCACATGCTGAAGCTTGATGAACAGAACTACGCGTAAACACTCTGATACAGAAACAAATAGTTCATCAGCAGCGAAGCAGAATCAGAATGAGCCAAGCCAGAACGTGCATTGAAGAAGCAACGGTACTGTGCATTGAACGCTAATTAATTCCAACGGCTTCATTCTAGACAAGATCTGCTCAAAAAGGAAAGCTTGTTATTAGCATTGAATCAAGAATATTTGCTTCAACGTTCATCTTCTCAAGTGCTATATAAACCAAGCTTTGAAGATTATCACGGCTAATGCTTCCAAACTCTCTACACGCTCAAAGCTGAACAATAATCTTCATCTACCAGTTTTGCTAAACCAACAAACTCTGATACTCCATTAGCGTTTAGCAACCTAGTATTCTAAGCTTAATTTGTGTAAACATCACAGTTGTGATATAGTTTTGTAGAAAACATTCACACACATTATTTTATACCTTTGTAAGAAAGTGTTGCCTTGACAAACCGGATTGTGGTTTGAATCAAGAAGGCTTTAGCAGTTGTTAAAGCAGATTTGTATTCAGTTGAATATAGTGAATTAAGACCTCGTTGGAGAGAGGCGAAATCACCTTGACGGGTGGACTGGAGTAGTTTGAGATCAAACGAACCAGGATAAAAATATCTTGTCATTTGCTTTAAGATTCCAGTTTTACAATTCAACCCCCCCTTCTTGTGTTTTTCACCCCTTCACTAAATTGGGTCAACACCCCAATGGTTTGCATCACCTTTCATTTTTCCATTTTTCTTTTCTTCTTTTTATTTTAATTGTTTTTCTTTTGTTTTATTTAATTCACCAAAATTAATCTTAATAATAACACAAAACCAAAAAATCAGAAATCATTAAAAAATAAAAATATGTTTTATTTAATTTTTTTAATTCTTTAAATAGTTTTTGTAAATAAATTCCAATAAAACAATTAGTTTAAATTTAGGTTTTTAACTTTAATGTCTTTTTCTAAAATAATTATAAAAAAAATATAAAAATTAGGTTATTAGTATCTTTATTCTTTTCTCAATAAATAACTTTTTCTCCTTATTATTATTATTAATTAATTTTGTAAATAAATATGGCATTTAATTAATTAGGATAAATTAGGTTAAAACTTAAACTTTTTTTTTAATTAAAAACAAATTTAGAACTAGGCTTTTATTTTAATTTCTAATTTCAATTAACTTTCTTTATTTCATAAAATACCAAAAAAACATAAAAATAATCTCTTTTCTTTATTTAATCATTAATTAATTTATAATTTCTATTTAATTTCTTTAAAGGGTCCAACGCCCTCGCACTCTCGATTCTTATTTCTTTTCGCATTTATTTTTATTTCTTTTGTGGATATAATGTATTTGCCCCAAAGCCTTGTAATAGATAATTAGGACATTTACTTTCCGCACTTTTATTCAAATCGGGTCTTGGTTTAATTTGGCGATGTAGACCCGCGCCTTGTAATAGCGTAGGACCTTTATTTTCCGCATTTTTTTTCTCCGCACCCTTTTAACTGCTAATCACATGAAAGAATGGATGCCCAAATAAAATCAAAGCGTAGCTCACCCAATGCATGACAAGACAAATAATAACTGAAAATGACACACAATTCACACACCACTCGTAGGGTACGCCTCACTGTTGCCTTGCCCCTCGAAACGTGGTCGTCGAGTACAGGACGTCTTAGTAAGTCCTTATGTCCATGAACATGGCATAAGGGTAGCTTATAAGGTGTCCTACTGTTGCTCTGCTGATCACACTGTTGCCTTGCCCCTCGAAACGTGGTCGTCGAGTATAGGACGTCTTAGTGAGTCCTTATGTTCCATTGATCTAGTTTCCTCGAAACGGTTGCCTCGAAACAAGTTGCCTCAAAACGGTTGCCTCGGAATAAAAAGATCAATGGCATAAGGGTAGCTTCTAAGGTATCTTACTATTGCTCGGTGACCACACTGTCCCTACAAACTCGAATTGACCCGAACACCTCCAACGGTGGTGCTACCTACCTCTCAATGGTGGGATGGCACTACCTTAAGGACATTTACACAGACTAATTCCTTAGGGTAGATAGATGACTCGTAGATACTTGCTCTAATTCAAAACAAATCAAAAACTCTTTTCACACTGACACTTTTTTCAAAAAGCTTTCAAAATAACTTTTCAAACACTCTTGAGGACTGATACAAGAGTCGATCTGAAACTTTCAAAGAAACTTTTTCAAAACCCACATACTTTTGAAAAGCAAACAAACATTTTGAAAACACAAATGAGCAAGTATCTAAGAGCCCATGGATAACCATGGATAGAAAGGGTGCTAACACCTTCCCTTTCTATAAATCTACCTCCCGAACCGAGAACCAATCTCAAAAGGAATTTTTCTGTGCTTTTGTCCTGTCCATGTTTGGAGAAAATAAAAGACGGTGGCGACTCTTGCTTCCGCGACATTTCACGAACCAGCGTTAAACAGTCAGTTCCAGATCCACCGATCACACCTTTCCATTTATATCCTTGTATGTTATTTATTCATTCCTTGTACAATATTCAATATGGTTGTAATAGATAATTAGGTTTAATCTCTTGCAATCCCCATTTGTAAATTTGTACACTCCATCCCCCTATTGATGTAATAGCATAGTAATTTTACTTTCCGCAATTTATCGTTTTCATATAAATGCTAGTAATTAGGGTTTGTATGGAAAGATAAAATCAACAAGTAGATAATCCTAAATCAAAGATAAACAATGCATGCAAATCAAACACACTATTCACACATGCACCCTTAGGGTAATTCCATTTGTTTCCTTACAAAAATGGCCATGTTATGCATGTGAGGTGTCTTAGCAAAAATAAATAAAAAATACAAGATCATAGTCCCTCTATGATGCTACAAATGTTTCCTTTCAAATGATCTTAGTCCCTCAAAAATAAATGCTAAGATATCTCACAACATTGTTATCATGACTATACAATGACCCACGCCCATCCCTTCACATCCAAAGATAAGGCTTATTACCAATCAATGGTAAGATAGCAATATCAAAAGAAAGGAAGAAATGAAAAAAAAGACTTTTGAGTAGGTAGATTGTTCCTAGTTGCTTGCTCACTTTTAAAACAAACATCCTTGCTTATTTTCAAAACAAACACCAAACACTTTCAAAAAGAAACTTTCAAAACTTAAAATATTTTCAAAAGTCCAACACTTTGTATACGTTCTTATGAACGAGAACCATTACAAAGCTTGTCTAAACAAAGTCGCATTTTCAAAATACTTTTAAAAAACCACCACAAAGCACATTTTCAAACAAAAGCAAGTGATCCAGCAAGAAACTAAGAGCCCATAGATAACTATGGATGAAAAGGGTGTTTGTTAGAACAAAGTTTGGTTTTAATCATATCTTAGAGTTTTGATGATAACAATGAAATAAATTTTGTGATATTTATTTTATACTCTGACTTGTATGCTCTCTAAGTTCAGATGATGTTCTGACTCATGCATCTTAGAAAGAAACAGGATTCTACGCAAGTATAAAGCAAACTCAGAATGAAGAGAAAATCCTAAGCAACCTCTGATAGAAGCACGTTGTGATACGGTGGGAGAACTGACTAGTGTTTTGCGTTCGTATTCGCACTTGTGCGGTTGAACAAGAGTCGCCACCGACTTTTTATTTTATCCTAAAGGAAAGGTTAAAAAAGCACAGCAAAAACCTTTTGAGATATTTCGTGGGTTCGGGGGGTAGATTATGAAAAGGGAAGGTATTAGCACCCTTTTCATCCATGGTTATCCATGGGCTCTTAGTTACTTGGTTTTTTAGATCACTTGCCTTGTTTTTCGATTGCTTTGAAAATGGTGTGTGTGTGGGTGCTTTTTTGAAAATGTTTTGGAAAAAAGATGCCTTGTTTTAGGCAACTAATGTATTTGACTCGTGATTGAGTGATTTACAAAAGTGTGAATCTTTTCGAAAAGATGTTTTCAAATATTTTTGAGAGTTTGTTTGAAAGTGTTGTGGATTGTGGTTTTTAAAAAGAAGGCAAATGTTTTTGCAAGCTTGATCTCAAGTAACTAAGAGTTTTGTCTACCCTATTGTACTCAAAGGTTTTTGTCATGCTTTAACCCCTTTTAACAATTTTGTTCTACCATTGAAATTGGTAGACAATCTTGCGTTTAGGAAGTTTATTCGGGACGGGCGCGGGTCATCGTATGGACCATGAATGCAATGATGCCAAGTGTCTTTGGCAATTTGTTTTGAAGGGAATATGATCATTCCGTTTAGGCAACACTTTGAGACTTATGATCATTTGATTTTGTTTTGCCAAAGATACTCGACGTGCAAGCATGGCCCATTTTGGAAGGCAACATGTGGGATTACCCTAGGGGGTGCAAGTGTGATTGTGTATTGATTACATGTATTTGTCTTGTATTAGGTTATCTAGCGTTTGATTTTATGTACATACAAACCCTAGGTCTAACCATGGTATAATTGGAAAACTGTAAATTGCGGAAATGTAAAATCTACGCTATTACAAAGCAGTGTCCGGGAGTGGGGGTATAAATGTACAAAAGGGGATGAGACTTATAGTATCCAATAAGTTACAACCAAATCGATTTCGCGATCAAAACATAAATATCGAATATACAAATATAAGATAAACAAATGTGTATAAGGCAATGTGAATGTATTTGTGTAAGTGTATATGTATATGGGTATATGTAATTATGTACAAACGCGATAATGTGAAATTGAAACGTATTAGGGTTTTTTGACCTAGATAG
The DNA here is from genome assembly GCA_948472305.1 of Vicia faba. Lineage (NCBI taxonomy): Eukaryota > Viridiplantae > Streptophyta > Magnoliopsida > Fabales > Fabaceae > Vicia > Vicia faba. The sequence continues at coordinate 842,399,579 of OX451737.1, forward strand.
GTATTTTAATGAATCTTTGATTTGAATATTTAATTATGTATAAAAGAAAATGTTCAAGTTTTAATTAAGAAATGTATCTTTATTTGCAAAAAGTATTTTGATTAAATGTTGTGAATTTAATATTAGAAAAATGTATTTAAATTATTATGTACAAAAGTATATTAATTAAAAGAATAAAAAGAAGTATTTTCAATTTTTAATTATATGATGTGGAAATGTATTTTTATGTGCAAAAATATTTTAAGAAAAAAAAGAAAATATGTACAAGGTATATTTCAATTATATATCAAGAAATAAATTATGTATGCTAAAAAGAAAATATATTTTAATGTGTATTAAAAAAAAAGTTTTCAAGTTAATTGAATTAAACATGTATATAAAAAGTGTTTTAAATATATTAAAGAATGTAAGAAATATATTTTGTCTACTAAAATGATTTTGAAAAGAAAGAATGAAAAAAAATGTTTATGTAATATAAATAATAAAAAAAGTTAGTATTTAAAATGTGTTTGGTTAGAACAATGTTAGTGATTTTCTGATGGGCTTTGGGGGAAATCAGAAACGGGTCAGGCCCATGCTGGAAACAAACTCTTTAGGGTTAGGCGTTTTGTCATTCAGTCTTGGAACATGCTTAGGGTTAGCAGCGGCGCGCCGTTCATGTTCGTCTTCATCCTTGCAAGCTTCCTGAGCAACTCACTCCGGCCACCAGCGTCGCCCTCCAGACCTTTCTTCCCTCCAAGGCGTAAGCTTCGCGTCCTCTTGATTTAAGGTTTGATTTTTAGTGTTTTACGTTTCCTTTCTCTTTTACGAATTTGCGTGTTTTAATTTGAGTTCTGACTCCTAAATTCGTACTATTATGATGTGGTGAAGAGGAAAGGGGGAGAAGATTGGCTACCTGACTTTGGAGATGGAGGAGAGGCGGAGGAGTGACGCTTAGGAGGCCGGGACGGCGAGGGAAACGTGACGCTTGCTCTTGGTGACCCTGGTATCTTTTAACTGATTGATATTTTTGCCTATGGTTTTGATGATGATTTGTGCTGAGAAACCCTCTTGAATTCACTTCTTTATCTTCTTCTTTTATGCCACTGTTGCCTATGTATTGATTGGGATATGATGCTTTGAGATGAACTTGCCTTATTGCCCAGTGATGTGTACACTGAGGGCCTGATGGATTTGCCTCGAAATGTTGCTTTGAATACTTTTGTTGAGTTGGATGCTATGTATCGCCTATGATGAGGAAAGAAAAACTCTGAGGCTTAGGAGTTGGACAGGTTTCTGAGGTTTTTAGGATAGGCTATGTTTGTGACCGATACTTGGCTTGAGGGGTTATGTTGGTTATTGAAAGTATGTTGGGTTTTAGTTTGACATGGGTTTCATGGCTTGAAGTTCTGTTTCTTTTCTTGACAGTAGGCAGGTTGTTATGCTTTTGAACTTGGTTTATCAGCTTGGATGGGTTTGTATGTTTTGTTTATGGGTTTGTGCTAGCAAATGGGTGTGTTGACAGGTTAATGTTTGTTTAGCAAGCTATGCTGTGGTTAGGCTTGTATGCTCTTCAGCAGGTTTTTGTTTCTCTTCTAACTGTGTTGTACTGGCTTTTGAGGTTGAGCTGATGCAGTAGGTTTTGTGTTTTTGGTTTGAGATGGTGGTTCTGGTTTAATGTTTGGATGATGCAGGCAGCAGGTGATGTTGTTGGACCTGGTGTGCTTCTGGTGTTATGAGGTTTTTGCCTTGGGCTTGAACTTGGTTATATGAGGTTTGGTCTTTACTGATGCAGGTTTTTAGGTTCTTGCTTCAGGTTTGAATTTGTATGTTTTATGACAGGCAGGTTAAGGCATTAGCAGGTTTTGGTGCTTTGTTTATCAGGTTTTTGAATGTTTGAAGGTTGAGGCAGGGTTGATGAGGTTTGATGGTTATGCTATTGAGGTTATGTGCTTGCAGATTATATATTTTTTGTGATATTGGTGCTTGGCTCAATCAGGTTTGACAGTATGTTTTCTTGTGTTCTTTTGTCCTCTTTCTCTTGGTCTTTGGCGCCCAATCTTTATTCAAACCTTGGTATTCTCTTTGATCCAAGTTTGCTGGGTAGTTTTACAAAGTTTCTTGGCACTTTTCTATTTTTGGTAATTGTCTATGTTGTGTACTTCTGCCCAGTTTTGAATAATGCTGAATTGATGCTTCTCTTGGATTATATCTTTTCTTGTTATTTCTGCACTGTCTGAACCTAAAGCCTACAAAACCTGCCTCTATTTCTCTCTTCTTCTCACTCTATAGTACAGTTGAATATTATATGACTTTACTTGTACTATCTTTTCTGAAGGGGCCCCTGTATGTTGGGAAATGATGATTAAGTCTTGCATAACACATTTGCTGCATCTTTATCTTGCTTTTTGACAGCTTTGTGTGCTGACTTTGCATTGATATCTTTTTTTTTTCAAATCCTTCTTTGACAGCTTATGTGCTTTTGACAGCAATTGTACTTCTTGCTATCTTTGAGTAGACTTTGGCATTTGATAGGAAGTGGAATTGGATTTTTTTTTCAGTTTGACTTGGATTTGAAATTTGAGTTTTTTTTTATTTATGATAAAAATCTTCCCTCTTTGTGAACCGGGAGAAATCCCGTGATTTGCAGAGAGGGTCAACTGATCCCAGTCAGTGGCCCCTAATGATGAGCAAATTTTAACTGTCTCTTTTAATTTTAACTGCTTTCTGACTTCCTCTTTCTTTCTTTTTTGCAGATAAAAAAAATGGAGCACCGGAATGAAGTGAAGAATGAAGAATTAGAAATAGGATAGAATTTTTATTTTCAGTTTAATTTTTGTACATTATTATTATTTTAAATACTTTGTAATAAATATTCGTATCCAAATAATAACAATTGTAACAATTATTAAATGTGAAATAAAAATTCCATTGATATTTAATTCTATTTCAATTCCTTTTCTTTAATTGTTTACTTGTTATTTATAGTTCCTTAAATAAAATAAAATGAAAGTTTAAATTTCAAATATTTTAATTCTTAGAACCATAAATAATCAATTAAACCCTTGACGATCAAAATAAATGAATTCGACGTATCCATTATTCAAAGCAACGCACAGTCGAACACAAAAACTTAATCAGATGCAATCCCTTTTTTACTGATTCTTTTCCCAAGCACTGTAATTCCACATTGCACACATCCCTTTTGACTGGTGAATTCAAACCAACTGCCTCCTTTACTGATTAAATCAAGATAACGCGAATTTTAACCCGAATCTCGGAATAAACTGCAAAGTGCGGTAGAATTTAAATTCTTCTGAGAATATGCCCATAAAACCTTAATTCCTGATTAAATGCTAAATAACGCTCGCCTGATCAAAATTGAACCAAAAATCATCCAAACCCTAAGCCAACTGTATGAAACAAATCAGAGCTCTGAAAATCAGTAAAAAACCCTAATTTTGCTTGACTGTCAAGAAAAGTCCGTTTGTCCGATTCTTGTGCCAGTTTGAAAAGTCAGGAAATGTCTGAAGCTGAGATTGCTTGTAGAAAAATGCGAGGGCAAATTTTGGGGTACAACACACGCTGAATACAACATCTGATAAATAAAAGATTAAAGCAAACTCTAATGAACACATATTGAAGAATACTCTGATAGAAGAAAAGATCAAGTAAACTTTGACATTGCAGGCAAACACTTCAACTTCCAGAGACAAGCTCTGACAGTACTGTTAGTTATTAAATGCTAAAATGGCTAACACACTCAAGTGTACTACACGCACGAGCATTAGAAACATAAAGATCAAGCCTACTCGCTACACGCAACACACATCATTACAAACACGCTTCATTAAATGCATGCACTATCATCAAGTTATTACCGGTCAAGAATTGGAAGCTATATATAGAAAACCTTTTGTATCAAAGAAAGGTTACTGACTTACATTAAATATACTTACGCTCACTGTTTTCATACTTGTAAACTAATACTGTATAGTGGGTAGATCTTAAGTATTGGGCAACAATCTTAGTGATAAATCACAGTTGTGATAAAGCTTTTTAGAAGCAAATCTGTTTCACTACTATTAAGAGATAGTTTTGTAAGTGTTCCTTGAGAGACCAGTTGGGTCAGATTTCTCAAGAGGGCTAGGACTAGTTGAGTCTTAGAGGTGTTAGCCACTTGCAGTTGGCTTGTGCATTGTATTGTTAGTCACACCAGTTTGGTTGTGAGTTTGTAATCAGTTTGATTATAGTTGATTAAGTCCTTGTTGAGAGAGGAGAAATCACCTTGGCGGGTGGACTGGAGTAGTTTGAGTTTCAAATGAACCAGGATAAAAATACCAGTGTCCTTCCATTAGTATTGCGCTAGAAAAAGAAATACTTATTCACCCCCCCCCCCTTCTAAGTGTTTTCTCAACCTTCAATTGGCATCAGAGCTTTGGTTTTGGATGTAAATACCTAACAGTGTCAGAAAAAGATCCAGAAGGAAAACACTATGGAATCTGAACAAAACAACAACAACAGAACCAAACCTCCTGTGTTTGATGGAGAAGACTTTGAATATTGGAAGGATAGACTAGAAAGTCTATTTCTAGGTCATGATGTTGATCTATGGGATTTGGTTCTTGACGGGTACACTCATCCAGAAGATAAAGACGGAAACAAAATTGACAGAAGGAACATGGATAAACAACAAAAGTTAGATTTCAAGAATCACCACAGAGCTAAAAACATCTTTATGAACGCTATCTCTAAAAATGAATATGAGAAAATCACCAACAGAGATACGGCACATGACATGTTTGAATCCCTCAAGATGACTCATGAAGGAAATGCTCAAGTAAAAGAGATAAAAGTTCTGGCTCTCGTTCATAAGTATGAAGTATTGAAAATGGAAGAAAATGAGTCTATTGAAGCTATGTTCTCGAGATTCTAAACTCTGATTTCTGGCCTAAGAGTTTTGAACAAAGGATACACCAAGGCAGACCGTGTTAAGAAAATTATCAGAAGTTTACCCAAAAGATGGGCACCTATGGTCACTGCATTTAAAGTGTCAAAAGATCTGAATGATGTTTCCCTTGAAGAACTTATCGATGCTTTAAGGAGTCACGAGATAGAACTTGATGAACATGAGCCTCAGAAGAAAGGTAAGTCTGTAGCTCTTAAATCCATTAAAAAATTTGAAACTAACGCTTTTCAGGCAGAAGAAGGAAACTCTGAAGATTCTGCATCAGAAGAAGACGAGTTATCTCTGCTCTCCAGAAGGATCAATCAGATATGGAAGCATAGACAAAAGAAGTTCAGTAACTACAAGAGGTCAGAAGATAAACCAGAATTTCTAGACATAAGAAGTCAAGCAGAAGAGATGTAGTTTGCTATGAATGCAAAGAACCTGGACACTACAGAAGTGACTGTCCTAAGCTGCAAAAAGAAAGACCAAAGAAAAAGTTTGGTAGAAATAAAGGCGTGATGGCCACATGGGATGATTCAGAATCTTCTGAACCTGAATCTGACTTAGAAGATGAACACGCTAATGTAGCGCTTATGGCTACCACAACAGATGACTCTGACTCTGACTCAGAACCAAAAGAGGTATTCTCTGAATTTTCTAGAATTGAACTTGCTGAAAGCTTATCTGAACTGCTTGAAACCTACAGTAAACTCAAAATCAAATACAAGAAACTCAAAAAGAATCTTGCATCTGATTTTGAGAAACTTGAAACAGAAAACTCTGAACTTAAAGAAAATATTTTTAAACTCAAAGAGGACATTCAAAAATTTGAAAAGAATTCTATTTCAGATTCTGCTTCAAGTTCAAAAGATATTCTAAAAGAATATGACTCTAGTTTTCAAACGTTTCTTGCTAAAAGCATAGATAGAAGCAAAATGGCTTCAATGATCTATGGTGTTAGTGGAAATGACAAAAGAGGTATTGGATATAAAGCTCCTAGAGGGAAAGAAATATATAAACCTAAGCCTGTTGAGTAAATGGTTATATCATATAAGCCACTACACAAACAATTTAATTTTGGGCACACACATGATATCAAATACACTTCTCACTCTAAAAATTCTTATGCAAAATCAAAGTTTAATCTGAACTATAGAAACTCTAACCAAAAAGGACCCAAAAAGAAATGGGTACCTAAGGAGAAAATAATCTATGTTGCAGATGTCCTTAGCCGCTCAGTTGAAACACCAGTCATGGTACCTATACTCTGGATGCTCGCGTCATATGACGGGAAGAAAGTCTATGTTCCAAAGTCTGGAACTTAAATCTGGAGGTGATGTCAAATTTGGAGGAAATCAAAAAGGAAAGATTATTGGTTCTGGAACCATTGGAAATGGTAACCTTCCCTCTATAACTAATGTTATGTTAGTAGAAGGATTAGCGCATAACATGTTGTCCATAAGTCAATTAAGTGACAACGGTTATGACATTATCTTTAATAAAAAATCATGTAGAGTTGTTAGTCAAAAAGATGGAATAATCCTATTTACTGGCAAGAGAAAGAACAACATCTATAAAATTAATCTTTCTGATCTTAAATCTCAAAATGTAAAATGCCTTATGTCTGTTAGCGACGAGCAATGGGTTTGGCACAGAAGATTGGGACATGTTAGCATGAGAAGAATATCTCAAATTAACAAACTCAATCTGGTCAGAGGACTTCCAAATCTGAAGTTCAACTCAGAAGCTTTGTGCGAAGCGTGTCAGAAAGGAAAATTTTCAAAACCTTCTTTTAAGTCAAAAAATGTTGTTTCTTCCTCTAGGCCATTTGAAATTCTTCATATTGATCTATTTGGACCAGTTAAAATTGCATCCATCAGAGGCAAGAAGTATGGATTGGTCATTGTTGATGACTACAGCAGATGGACATGGGTTAAGTTTTTAAAACACAAGGATGAGTCACATTCTGTGTTCTTCGACTTCTGCATCCAAGTTCAAAATGAAAACGATTTTAGAATCATAAAAGTTAGAAGTGATCATGGAGGAGAATTTGAAAATCATTATTTTGAATTTTTTTTTAAAGAAAATGGCATTTCTCATGATTTCTCTTGTCCTAGAACTCCCCAACAAAATAGAGTTGTAGAACGAAAGAATAGAACTTTGCAAGAAATGGCCAGAACTATGATCAATGAAACTAATATGGCTAAACACTTTTGGGCAGAAGCAATGAACACAGCGTGTTACATTCAAAATAGAGTCTCTATAAGACCTATTCTTGAAAATACTCCTTATGAATTATGGAAAAATAGAAAACCCAACATTTCATATTTCCATCCTTTTGGATGCACTTGCTATATTCTGAATACTAAAGATAATCTGAACAAGTTTGACTCTAAGGTACAAAAGAGCTTTCTGCTTGGATATTTTGAACGCTCAAAAGGTTATAGGGTATACAACACAAAAACTCTGATTGTTGAAGAATCAATCAAAGTCAGATTTGATGATAAGCTTGGCCAGCGAAAGCCAAAGCAAAATGAAAATTCTGCAGGTACAGAAGATCACCTTACAAACCCTGAAGAGTCAGAAGCAAAATACATCTCAGAAGATCCTCCTATTGAAAATGCTCTGGAAAATCTAAGAATTTCTGAACATTCCTCACAAAATAAATTCCCCAAAATAACATCAGCACACCCAGAAAATGTGATTATATGAATGAAAAAAGATCCCATCAGAACAAGATCCTCCTTCAGAAACAATGAAGAAACATTGTTTGGATTGGTCTCTCTGATTGAGCCAACTTCAATAGATGAAGCTCTGCAAGATAATGATTGGATCCTAGCTATGCAAGAAGAATTAAATCAATTTTCAAGAAATGATGTGTGGGATCTTGTTCTAAAACCAAATGGATTTAATATCATTGGAACTAAATGGGTCTTCATAAATAAGCTAAATGAGCAAGGAGAGGTTGTCAGAAACAAAGCGCGACTGGTTGCTCAGGGTTATAGTCAACAAGAAGGAATTGATTATAATGAAACCTTTGCCCCAGTCGCCAGGTTAGAATCAATTAGATTGTTAATTTCTTTTGTTGTTTAACACAACATCTCATTTTATCAATTGGATGTTAAAAGTGCCTTTTTAAATGGTTACATAGAAGAAGAAGTTTAGGTCCACCAACCTCCGGGTTTTGATGACTCAAAATTTCTAGAACATGTTTTCAAACTGAAAAAGTCTCTGTACGGTCTGAAACAAGCTCCCAGAGCTTGGTATGAACGTCTGAGTAACTTTCTTTTAGAAAAGAATTTTACCAGAGGCAAAGTGGACACAACTTTATTCAGAAAAACATTTAAAAATGACATTTTAATCTGTAAAATATATGTTGATGATATTATTTTTGGAACTTCTAATGTCTCTCTTGGAAGAGAATTTGTTGAATCTATGCAGGCTGAATTTGAGATGAGCATGATGGGAGAACTAAAATTCTTTCTGGGAATTCAAATAAATCAAACGCCAGAAGGTACCTACATACATCAGACAAAGTATGTCAAAGAACTTTTGAAGAAATTCCAGCTATCATAAAGTAAGGAAGCAAAGACCCCAATGCATCCCACATACATTCTGGGAAAAGAAGAGGTAAGTAATAAGGTAGATCATAAGCTCTACAGAGGTATGATTGGATCTCTTCTCTATCTGACTGCATCTAGACCATACATTCTATTCAGTGTATGTTTATGTGCTAGATTCCAATCAGGTCCTAGAGAATCTCACTTAACTGTTGTTAAGCGAATTCTGAGGTATCTGAAAGGTACTACTAACCTTGGACTGTGTTACAGAAGATCCAAAGATTTTAAAATAGTAGGTTATTGTGATGCTGACTTTGCTGAAGAAAGAATAGAATGCAAAAGCACCTCTGGAAGCTGTCAGTTTCTGGGTGATAACATCATCTCATGGTACAACAAGAAGCAAGCCACTATTGCACTATCAACCACTGAAGCTGGATATATATCTGCTGCTGGATGTAGCACTCAGATAATCTGGATGAAGAGCCAGTTGGAAGATTATCATCTATATGAAAGTAAGATTCCTATCTTCTGTGATAATACCTCTGCTATCTGTCTTTCAAAAAATCCCATCTTACATTCTAAGGAAAAACATATAGAAATTAAACATCATTTCATAAGGGACTACATTCAGAAGGGAATTTTAAACTTAAATTTTGTAGACACAGACCATCAATGAGCTGACATTTTTACTAAACCCCTTGCTGAAGATAGATTCAAATTCATTCTGAAAAACATCAGCATGGAATTTTGTCCTGAATGAAAATATTTTTTCCTCTATATGTGTTTCCAGAATGTTCTGAAATGAATGTTCTGATTGACTGCTCTTCAGAAGTTAGAAGAGGAGTTACATCAGAAGCCATTCATCATATTCTGAAATGTGTCTGACGTTTCATTACTAGAATGGTCAGAAGTTCATTATATAAAACCAGTTGTCTCATGCTACCCTCAGAAGTTGAACGAGTGTTTCAATTCTGAAAGGTCACGCATGCGTGCACTGCTATTGAGACGCCGTTCCTAGGTAACTGTTCAGATTTGATCAAAATCATGCCCCCCCCTTAAATGTCAAATCTCATTAATTATTTATTATTATTATGTTCTTTTTAATCGTTTAAAATTCCTAAACTGCTCATTAATTTAAAGATTCTTTTTAGCTATAAATACCCTTGCAAAATCCCTGTTCTATTTTTTAATCTCTTTCTCAAACTTCAAACTCCTCTACGTCTTTGTGCAAACTCTCTCAACTCCCCTCTCACATTCTAAGCCTAAACGTTCAAATGGCTTCATCTTCGTCTCCTTCCTCGAGCATTCCTATGTCCTCAAGCAGCGCTCAACAAGCAGAAAGGTATGTTACTCCTGAGAGAACGATGTTGATTCCAGTGGATAGCTTGGAAGTGGTGGCTGAACTCATGGTAGACTTTGATAATCTGAAGGAAAATGGGTTTGACTTGCTCCCAGCTGTGGAGTTCCAAGGTTGGAAAAACTTCTTTGATCGTCTTATAGGACCAGTATTCCCTCATCTAGTTAAGGAATTCTAGATTCATGCTATTGCTTCCCCAAAGGTCATCCTTTCGTTTGTCATGGGCAAAGAGATTTCTATAACTGAGAATCTCATAAGGAAGCTTCTAGGTTTTGAAGGACATGGCGTTACTGGAATCTCTAGTGGACGAACGGATATGTCCAAGGTTTATGCTGAAATCTTTATTTCTAGGCAAGCTTTAAACAAGGTCAGAGACTTGAAGAACTATTATAAAATCTGGGCAAGAATCATCCATGGCTACATTCATCACCGGAAGGAAACTAGTTCTCCTGACTACATTAATGTTGATCATCAGTACCTTTTATTATGTCTTGGAACAAATGTGAAGATTGATTTGCCATACCTTCTGTTCAACCATCTGTGGACGCATGTGAAGGAAACTAGGGAAGCTGAAAGGGTCAGAAACCCTAAATCAAAGAGAAACAGGATCCCTCTGGGAAGATTAATTTCAGACATTCTGACTGAGAATGGTCTGATAGCCCACCTAGAAGATGCAAACTTGCTTGGAGAGTTGGATCCTAAGTGTGGAAAAGCTCTGACCGGGAAGAACCTACTGAAGAAGAAGCTAATTGAGATACTTCTGGTGGAACCTACACCATACGTCTCAGCAACAGTCACCAGCAGGAGAATCCCCATTGAAGATTTTCCTCTGTTCAACTCTGGTGATCATCCGGAGATCATTCTGCACTTCCTTGAAGAATGCAAAGAAAGTGGTATCCCCATTGACCCTGCTTGGATTCAAGGAAGAAATCTCCCTGCACCAGATGTTGTCCTCCAGAAGAGGAAAATGCAAGCTGAAGAAGGCCCCTCTGCTCGACCTCAGAAGAAGAAGAAGAAATTTGTAGGTACATCCTCTAAAACCATTTCTGTTAATGATTCTATGCGCATGGAAACATCCGCTGAACCTCACCCTAGAAAATATTGAAGTTGACATAGACCTAACACAATCCTCTGAGACCTTAGATAACAACCCTGAAATTGACCAAGTATTATCTGATATAGATAATTTTGCTGCTGAAGTACCTCAACAAACTCAACCTCAAACTCAAATACCTCATTCTGCTCCCCACCATCAGAATCCAAATAACCTTGCTCACAACCCTCTCCCAACATCCCCTATCAGACCTTTATCACCAAGACCCTCTGAGTGGTATGATGGTTCTTGGAGACTACCTGGAATAAATGTTCCTCTGGCTACACAACCACCATCCTTCATCCTACCCTCTGAAAACATTTTTCCCTAAATGTATCACCAGCACCTTCTCCTCCTTCCTCACCTCAAACCACAATCATCATCTCTCTTGATGTCACACCACCTTTTTCACCAGAAATTCCCTTCCCTTCGTCACCTGAACCTTCTTCACCTCTCTCTCTAGAACCAACCCTTAGTCCATCCTCATCAGAACCTCCCGAACCCTCTGCCCCTTCTGACTTTCTCAGAACTGTAGTTGATCTTGAATCACTATGTTATCTACAAATAAATCCACCAAAAAGGCCACTCCCAAACTAACCCCAAAACCTGATCAATCATATGTTCCTGTACGTTGCCAGAATTTCGTAACAGAAATACAGAAGTGGATTGACCTGCTGAAAGCAGACACTGCCAGCAGCCTGAATCCAGCAGCGTGTGATTTTATGTGGGACGCATTCAGAAGAAAACTCAATGATGAAATCCTCAATTTGCAAGAATTGTGCTATGCTCAGGTTCTTGAGAATTTCACCAAGTATTTGAATACTTTCTTGACAAAGTGGTAAACATTTGGGATCAAAAGTCTCCACTACAGATTACTGGTGCTCCATTACCACCTGCTGACCCCATGGAGATATCAGATGATGAATCTGAAGATGACGCTGAGTCTGAACCAAATCCTTTGGCCATGAATCTGTATCACCAACCTTCTGCTGAAGCTACCTCTGAGAAAGTGCCCACTCTGCTGATTGATCCTGGCACCTTTCTCTCAAATGCTGTGAACTCAGGCACTATTACTTCTGCTCCAAAGGTTGTCTCATCTGAAGCTGCTTCAACTTCTGCTTTGTTGTTGCTAGACACTCTGAATGAACTGAAGAAGGACAATGAGGCCATTCATGAACGTTTGGATAAACAATATGAAACCAACAAGGAGTTCAGATCTTGGATGCAGAAACAAGAGGATTCCTCAAATGAAATCAAGAATCTTCTGCTTTCCCTTGTTTCTCGTCGCTCTTAGATTTTATTTCTATTTTTTTTTCTTGTTGTTTTTTGTTTTGTAACTCTGTTTTCTTTTGAACCTTTAATATACTACTATTTTTGAATTTCTTTATTTTTACTTTTTGATTATCACAAAAAGAGGGAGAAAATAAGATTTTGATCTAATCCATGAAAATAGTTATGGGACTAAGTCTCAAACATTTCTAACGAAATACAAAGTTATTTTCTGTTTAAGAGATATGCAGGAACTCAATAAACTCTGAAAGACTAAGCTCTGAACATCATTAGGAAAAGAATTGCTAAAGCAAACTCTGAAAGAAAAAAGGTCTAAAAGCTCTGAAGAACAAATCTCAGGAAGTTTCCCTTATGCTTTTAAACTCTTTAATCATTCTTTATTTCAGAAGAAGAAATATCAATCTCACGGGGAGATTATCTATCTCAGGAGGAGATCCTCATACTTGCACAAAATTTTATTTAATCAAAATCGGAATTGTTTTGTCATCATCAAAAAGGGGGAGATTGTTATAACAAAGTTTAGTTCTAATCATATCTTAGAGTTTTGATGATAACAATGAAATAAATTTTGTGATATTTATTTTATACTCTGACTTGTATGCTCTCTAAGTTCAAATGATGTTCTGACTCACACATCTTAGAAAGAAACAGGATTCTACGCAAGTATAAAGCAAACTCAGAATGAAGAGCAAATCCTAAGCAACCTCTGATAGAAGACGCTGAATACAACATCTGATAAATAAAAGATTAAAGCAAACTCTGATGAACACATATTGAAGAATACTCTGATAGAAGAAAAGATCAAGTAAACTCTGAAATGGAAACGCTGCAAGCAAACACTTCAACTTCCAGAGACAAACTCTGAAAGTACCATTGGTTATTAAATGCTAAAACGGCTAACGCACTCAAGTGTACTACACGCACGAGCATTAGAAACATAAAGACCAAGCCTACTCGCTACAGGAAACACGCGTCATTACAAACACGCTTCATTAAATGCGTGCACTATCATAAAGGCATTAACGGTCAAGAATTGGAAGCTATATATAGAAGACCTTTTGTATCAAAGAAAGGTTACTGACTTACGTGAAATATACTTACGCTCATTGTTTTCATACTTGTAAACTAATATTGTATAGTGGGTAGATCTTAAGTATTGGGCAACAATATTAGTGATAAATCACAGTTGTGATAAAGCTTTTTAGAAGAAAATCTGTTTCACTATTATTAAGAGATAATTTTGTAAGTTTTCCTTGAGAGACCAGTTGGGTCAGATTTCTCAAGAGGGCTAGGACTAGTTGAGTCTTAGAGGTGTTAGTCACTTGCAGTTGGCTTGTGCGTTGTATTGTTAGTCACACCAGTTTGGTTGTGAGTTTGTAATCAGTTTGATTATAGTGGATTAAGTCCTCGTTGAGAGAGGCGAAATCACCTTGGCGGGTGGACTGGAGTAGTTTGAGTTTCAAACGAACCAGGATAAAAAATACCAGTGTCCTTCCATTAGTATTGCGCTAGAAAAAGAAAAACTTATTCAACCCCCCCCCCCCCCCCCCCCTTCTAAGTGTTTTCTCAACCTTCAGTGTTAACACCTTCCCTTTTCATAATCTACCCCCCGAACTCAATAAATAATCTCAAAGGTCTTTCCTGTTATTTTCCACCTTTCCTTATTGGATAAAAGAAAAGTCGGTGGCGACTCTTGCTAACCTCAACAATTGCGATAAAACGCAAAACATCCGAAGTCAGTTCTCCCACCGTATTACACCCTTCATAGTCAAGTTTGTCTAAAACATCTTTTGGTAGTACATTCAATGAGGAACCTATGTCCACCAACGCATGAGTTAAGGTAGTGCCCCTACACTCAATAGAGACGTGTAGGGCCTTATTATAGTTCCTTCATGCAGGAGTTAAATCAGCGTCAGAAGAGCCTAGCCCATTATCTATTGTCAAACTAGCAACACAATTTTCGAACTGATCAACAGAGATTTCCTGTGGTACATGAGCACACTTCAGAAATTTTACCAAAACCTGAGCATGGGCTTCAGAGCATAACAACAAAGCTAGCATAGATATTTTGGAGGGGGTCTTCCCTAACTGTTCAACAATCTTATAGTCACTCTTTCAAAAAAATTCAGTACCTCCTCCATCTATTTCTTGGAGGTATCTTCAACAGTTACCTCTTTCGATGCCTCAGTCTGGGCAGGCTCAATCATTTGTTCTTTGCCTCGAGTCTCAGTAGTTTATTCAGTAGTAATGATAAGAACTGGTGTAGTAACAACCTCTCGAAAGATCTCTGGAGAGAATACTTTTCCACTTCCAGTAACCTTACTAGTCCCAACAACATTGCCAACATTGGGATCAATAACTTCAGTATTTTCATCTTCGACAGCCAACGGTTCTTGCTTGACTCCATAGTAGTAGACATCAGCTCCATAATTCTAAGGGATAGCCTTGTCAGAGGAATATGGAATTATCCTATGTGCGATAATGATCAGAGAAGCAACCCTAGGCTCGACAGTAATCTTTACAGGATCCTTAGAAGTGATCCTTACAAGAGTATCAGAAATTGTAATCACGGACACGTCTTCAAGCTCCAGGCCTTGAGACATACTTTTGCATAAGCTCTCCACAGAAGGAGTCTTCTCAAATAGAATTACACGGTCATCCATCATACGTTGAATACATTCTTTTAGCAATACACAACCATTGGATTTAGATGCACAGTAGTAGCAGTTTTCAACGCAACCTGAAAATAAACCAGCTTGCAACAACTCCTTCTTAATAATCATCAGAGGAGTAGTTAAGTCACTCATAGCAGAAACGTAAGAAAAATCATCAATAGCATTGACGCCCTTGTCATGATTAGACATATGTGTAATAATCACATTAGGAGTCTCAGGAGGATCAAATTCAATCTCTTTAGAGTCAATCATATCTTAAGTCTTATTTTTCAGAGCCCAACAACTGTTAGTGTCATGTTCAGGACTGTTGGAGTGATAGGCATGCCTTGCATTGGGATTGTAACAAGGAGAGGAAGTATTGGGGTTCTGATGAGGATCATTCAATGTAATCAGCTCTTTCTCCAACATGTGTTGCAATGCTTGAGACAATGGCATGTTGATTTTGGTGAACTGTCTCCTGGGTGCATCCTGCCTACGCTAATTATTTTGTTATTGTTGTTCTACTGGCACCGGATTAGAGATCATAATTGTTCCCACAGATTGGTTGCGATCACTCTTATTAAGACCCTTCTGGTTGTACACAACATTGGATTCTTTCTTACCATTGTATGACTTCTTCGCAGTATTCAAAGATGTAGCTACCTAAATTTTACCACTTCTGATTCCATTCTCAACATGTTCTCCTTTAAATATCAGTTCAGTGAAACCGACTGAAGAACTTCAGAGTAGGTGATTATAGAAAGGACCTGTTAGCGTACTCATCAACATGTCGAGCAATTCCTTGTCAACCAAAGGAGGTTGAACCCTGCCTGCAAGATCTCTCCATTTATGTGCGTACTCTTTAAAGCCTTCCTCAGAACCCATTGAGATACTCTATAGTTGCATGCGGGTTGGTGCCAAATCAGAATTATACTGATACTGTCTATAGAAAGTTGCAGCCAAATCTTCCCAGGTATGGATATTGGTACCTTCGAGTTGATAATACCATTCCAATTGTGTTCTAGACAGGCTCTCTTGAAAGAAATGCAACCATAATTTCTTGTCAGTAGTGTGTGGTTGAATTTTCTGAACATATGATCTCAAGTGCAGCTTCGGGAAAGAAACGCCATCATACTTAGCAAAGGTAGGAGTTTTGAACTTGGGAGGAATGATGACTCCTGAGACTAAACCCATGTTAAGGATGTTGATTGGTTTCTTTGTCTTCTTCTTTTTCTCGTTGATGAGCCTCTTTAGTTCTTTTTGCCCTTGGCTATGTTTAGGAACATCTCTTAGAACTTATCATTATGAACCTTGAGTTCTTTGACTGTCTGTTCAAGAGCCATTTTTGCTGAAATAAACAGCAAGAATATGAGAAACCTGTCTTGGAAACCTGTTATGCAATGATATGTATGGCATGTAGACGCATATGCAATGTTTTCAAGGACCTCGAGGGATTTAAATTTGTTAATCAAAAAGAGAATAGAAACAAAGATTATTTAAGTTATAACTTCCTCTTATGATTACAATGAAAACAAAAAGGGCTACAAGGAAACAAATTATGTACTACTAAGACCCAAGTCTCCCATGGACGCTTCCTCTTTGTGTTTACATATGTATTAAGGCTCTGCTCTTCGTGAAGTTGTTTTTCCATCTCCAACACTTTCTTCTCACTAGTATAGAATTGAGTATCAAAGGTTTCCCTTTGTTCTTTAAATTGAATCCAAGATTTATGTAGCTCTTCAAGGTCAGTAGGCATATCTGGATGAAAAATGTTATGAGGCATATCTCTTTCAACAACAGGCTCCACAATTACTGGTAGGGCAGCAGGATATAGCATTATAATATTTTGAGCACGAGATCGCACCCATCTAAAGTAGGCCTCCAAAGGGATGGAGTTTTTCCATCCCAAAGTATTGCTATCAATCTTATTGACCATGCCCCAAGCACGTATAAACTTTTTCCGGTAACCTTGAGGATCATTTTCGTAATCGAATACAATACCCTGGATAAGCATATCATGAGGACCGTCTCTTCGAGAATAACCAAATTGACGTAAATCTAGAGAAGGGTTGTAAGTAATACCTCCCCTTATGCCAAGGAGAAACACATTATGGAATTCCCCACAGCGGTCAATAATAGTGATGTCCTTCTGAGATCGGGAACACCAATAGATATCTGAATGAGAGAGTGACATCATCCTTTGAGACCACTTCAACCTTGTTCATTCTTCATCACTGATCAGGGAAGGTGAGAAATAAACCACCTGGATAGTAAAGGTATGCAACACATGATAATCCCTCGCTTACTCATAGTACAAGTGTGAAGAGAGTGCAAAATATCTCCAAGCAAAGTAGGGACATGATTATGAGTAAGAAATATTTTGATGGTGTTCACATATATGAGTTTGTTTGGATTAGGGAACAATACTAAACCATAGATCAACAGAGTCAAGATCTCCTCAAAAGCATGAAAACTCATAGCATCTAGAAACAACTGAGCCTTCACTATCATAAATTTAGCAAGAAGGCATTTAACTCCACTTTTTATTTCTCAATTAGACACAATGTCTGACTGCTTCAAATGTAAGGCTACTGCAATAACTTCAAGTTTTGGAACTTTCTCTAAATTGGCGAAGGGTGTCTGATCAAGAATAGGTACTCCAAGTAGCCTATAAAATTATTTCATTGTGGGTACCAACTAATAATTTGGAAAGTTAAAATAGTGATGCTTAGGATCAAAGAACTGGAATAGAACACTCATCGTGTCTTTTTCAAAACCTGAGGTAACCAAACTGAGTAGATAACCATGCCTCTTGGTGAATTGAGAGATTTTGGGAACCTTCGAGACTAACTCTTTAAGCTTGGAAGGTATCCCCACAAAGTTGATTCAGATAGTATTTCTGCGAGCGGAGGCCATAACCTGTAACAAGGAACAATGATAAATCCCTAGGTCCTTGAAATGGTTAGTGAAAATGTTATGTTATGATGATATGATGTTATAATGTTATGATGTTATGTTCATGTTTAAATAAGTAGACAACACAAACAAGTCACACAAGAGCCTTAAGTTTAAAGGCTTGCATGAAGTCCATAGGTAAATACCCTTCCCACTGAAGTTAGGTTGGCTCAACCTGTCCTAAAATAGTAACCGGGTTCTAAGAATCTCATATCACGGATTTTTCTCGTAGGCTTTATTTTAGCACGGAAACCGGCTTGCCACCAAAACATCCTAAAAGTAGAATCTCAATGAGCGTAGCCTCGAGTATCAACCAACTTTGGACTACAACAAAGCCAACTATATCACTACTTTCTAATGGCCAAGATGGGTCAATTAAGGTTCTAAAAGTAAGTTAGTGTTAACGACACCACGCAGAAGCCTAATGTTATCCTTGAGTTACTCAAGGAACATTATTACAAACCAAAGTGTCACACTAACTATAACTATCATGTTAAACATATCGGTCTATGTCGTACAGTCTTTATGATCTATTGCTACTTACCTAAGGAATCACTAGATCCGGGTGTAAGATCTTTCACACAAGCAATAATACCCAAACAAGCCCTTAAAGTAAAGAAAAAAATTCAAACAATTAAAGCAGGTAAAAGTGATCTAAACTCTAAGGTGACCCCTCTTTTTTAAGTAATTCCCCAATAGAGTCGCCAGTTCTGTAATACGGTGGAAGAACTGACTTTTTGGTTTTATCGCAAATGTTGCGCTTAGCAAGAGTCGCCACCGACTTTTCTTTTATCCAATATTTAGGAAAGGTGAAAAAACAGGAAAGACCTTTGATATGGGGGTTAAGTTATGAAAAAGGAAGGTGTTAGCACCCTTTTCATCAGTAGTTATCTACGGGCTCTTAATTGCTAGCTCACTTTGAAATGCTGTGTTTTTGTATGTTTGAAAATGTTTGAAGATGTTTTGAAAAATAGTAATTTTGTAATGATTCTCGTATCGTTGAGAATGTATACAAAAATGTTTGTTTTTTGGAAATATTTTGAAAACGCCTTGATGCGGAAAACTTTATAATGATTCTCGTATCGTTCAGAACACATACAAAGTGTTTGTTTTGAAAATATTTGTTTGAAAGGAGAGTGTTTGAAAAGATGTTTGTTTTTTAAAGTGTGAGGTGTGAAAATGGTTTTAGTTCGTGAGAAATAAATTACGAGCAATCTACCTACTCAAAAAAAATATTTATTCTTTTCCTCCTCCTTTAGATAGTGTTATCCTTCCATTGATTAGTAGGAAGCCCTATTATCGGATGTGAGGGACAGGGGCGGGACATCATACAGTCATAGAAGGTAACTTGTGGGACGCTTTAGCAATTTTCGTAAGGGACTAAAATTGTTTTACCGAAGACAACATCGAAGGGTCATTGAGGGACTACGATCTTTTTAATCAAGGGTCCTTGCTAAAGCGTCCCATATTCGAGGGACATGACTGTTTTTTCGAGGCAACAAGCGAGGTTATCCTAAAGGTGCGCGTGTGAAAAGTGTTTTGATTTCAATTAATTTGTCTTGATTAGGGTTATCTAGCATTTGATTTAAATCTGGCCATACACGCCTGATTACTATACAATAATAAGTAAATGCGGTAAAGTGCGGAAAATAAAGTTCTACGCTATTACAACACTTCAGAAATGAGGGTACAAATTTATGAATGGGGATAAGTAAAAAAGCCTAATTAAACTATTACAAATCGTAAACAGTTAGAATAATCGAAAAAATGCGAAAATAGTAAGTTACACAAAAAAAGAAAAGGGAAATTGTTTTGCGATTTTACCAAATAAGGAAATTAAATCGAATAAAAGCTATGGACGAAGATTCAAGAATTAAAATTCTAAATAATATTTTTGGTATTTTTGTTTGTGAGAAAATTTGAAAAGAGAATAAAAAACCTATTCTATTATTTTTGGAATTTTTGTTTATCATGTAAATGTGGTCCTAAGATTGAGTTTTTGAAAGGAAAAATTTAACCTAAAGAGTTGTCATACATGGTTTAGAGCATAAAGT
This sequence comes from Vicia faba, assembly GCA_948472305.1. Taxonomy (NCBI): domain Eukaryota; kingdom Viridiplantae; phylum Streptophyta; class Magnoliopsida; order Fabales; family Fabaceae; genus Vicia; species Vicia faba. Next base: position 842,419,472 of record OX451737.1, read on the forward strand.
ATAATCTTAATTTAATTTAATCAAAGATTAAAATTGAACTAAGATAACTTAAGGTAGTAAGTCAAGAGACAGCAAATCAAGATTAAAAATATATATTTTACTAAAATAAAATCAAAAGAAAATGAAATTATATCCTAATGCACTTTTTTTTGTCATTTTTATGATGTAGAGAAATTAACTCAAAAATCAAAAAACGAAAATTAAGCAACAAAAATAAATAAAATAAATATGCAAAGAGGACATCAGGGGGTGTCAAATTGGATTCAATGGTCTATTGAAGTAAAGGCGCTAGACTAAGATCTTTTGGCTCAGTGTGATTTCTTGTTGAAAAAAATAAAGAGAGTTGGGGGTTTGCTATAGTATAACCGATGATGATGGGAATTAAATTCGTGTTGGTCTACAAGAGGAAGCCCAAATGTCGTTTTTGTTTGAAAAAAAGTGATGAATGGAAACCTTAGTTTCCCAATACTTGTAACTCGGTTCACTTAACTTCCAAATATCTCATCAATTGTTATCAATTCCAATTAATCTTCCATTAAATGCTGATTAAAAACTAATTAAAAAATGAATAAACATAATTGTGACATTATTCTCTCATTAGAACCAAAACTCATGCCTATTCTCTCTCATTTGTTCTGATTGTATGCTTTGTTTCTTCTTCCTATGCTATTATCATCTCAATCGATACCTGTAATACAGTGGGAGAACTGACTTGGTTATTTGCGTTTGATTGCAATTATTGCGGATAGCAAGAGTCGCCGCCGACTTTTCTTTTATCCAATAAAGGAAAGGGTGAAAAGAACCGGAAATACCTTTAGAGATGTTTTCTTGAGTTCGGGGGGTAGGTTATGAAAAGAGAAGGTATTAGAACCCTTTTCATCAGTAGCTATCTACGGGCTTTTAGTTGATTGCTAGATCACTTTTTCTTTGTTTGAAAATAAGCTTTGTGGTGGGTGTAAGTTTGAAAATATTTTGCAAAATTCCTTTGTTGCGGCTAACTTTGTAATGATTCTCGTCTCTATAAGAATGCGTACAAAGTGTTGGTTTTGAAAATAGTTTAAAGAGATGTTTGTTTTTGAAAGATGTTTTGAAAGTGTAAGTGTGGAAATGGTTTTAGTTTGTGAGCAAGCAACTACGAATGTCCTACCTACTCAAAAGGTCTATGTTCTTTTCCTCCTCCTTTAAATGTTGCTATCTTACCATTGATTGGTAAGAAGCCCCATCGTTGGATGTGAAGGGACAAGTGGGGGGTCATCGTATAGTAATGGAAGGCAACCTATGAGACGTTTTAGCAATTTTCGTAAGGGACTAGATCGTTTACCAGAGGCAACATCGAGGGACATCGAGGGACTACGATCTTTTTTAAATGAGGATCTTTTCTAAAATGCCCATATTCGAGGGACGTAACTATTTTGTGAGGCAACAAGTGAGGTTATCCTAGAGGTGCACGTGTGTTAATAGTGTGTTTGATTGCGTGCATTTTTGTATTTGAAATTAGGGTTTTTTAATTTTTGATTTTAACTCTTGCCATACACAACCTAAGTACTAACAATTTATATTAAAGCGGTAAACTGCGGAAATTAAAATCCTGAGCTATTACATCATTAGGGGATGGGGGATACAAATGTACAAATGGGGGGTGCAAAGAAATAAAAGTCCTAATTATTACAACCATATTGAATAGCAATGAAATAAAAATATATAGAAAAAGATAAAAACAAAAATAGTGCAAAAGAGAGAGAAAAGAAATCCTGGATCGAAGCATGTGTCCTTCGATTCCCACCCCTTTTGTTTTCTTTTGTTTGGGCCTGCAACCAGTGTGTATCAAAGCCTGCATCCTTCAATTCACACAACCTTTTTTCTTTTATTTTGTTTGGGACTGGATAGCAGCACGGGTCGAAGCCATGCTAATATTGTTTTATGGCCTGTACAGGTTAGTTCTTAACATGTATTTGGACAAGAAAAGAAAACAAATGAAAGGGTAGAAACGAAAAATAAACAAAAGGTTATTTACATGTTACGCCTGAAACAAAAGGTTTAAAGTCAAGAAGACTTACCTTGAAGCTAGAATGTGTTTTGAACTTTGGGTTGCTGCCCTGAATATACTAGAATTCGAAGGAAAGAATGAACCTGACTTTGAAGGATAGGAAAACTGGGATTCAAAAGAGAGAATAAACAGAGGTGTTGTATTCCTTTGGTTCTGGATTCGAAAGAAAAGAAACAAAGGTGTGGTTTTTTTGGTTTTGGGTTTAAGAGTGTTTAAGTGTTCTCTCCTCTCTTTGCCTTGCCAACAAACCTCTCTCTAGCCACTCAAAAAATCCACCCTCATATGTGTTGTGAAACATCTTATTTATAGAAGAGTTTTGCTGGGGTTTTGGGGGGGAAACAAATGAAATTTGAACAGTTTGGGTATGTTCTTTTCATAGCTTTCGAGGTGCAGCTCTTATATGCTAGTTTGGTGCAAATTAAGAGCAGCATGGCAGGACTGCTTTGCAGCAGTTTTGGAGTGTTGTCGCAGCTTGGTGCAAGACTGTTTCATAGTAGTACAATAGACTTGGGCTTGACAGTATATAGGACTTTGTTCAGCAGCCTTCGACCAGACTCTTCAAAAGATAAAACACCAATTGTATGTTCTTTGAATGGACCCATTGTATGTCCTTCGAATGGACCAATTGTATGTCCTTCGAATGGACCACCAAATGTAGGTTCTTAGAATCCACCAAATTCATGTTCTTCGAATGGGCCTTTTGTATGTTCTTCGAATCCACCAATTGTGTGTCATAGTGTATAAACTATGTGTGTTGAAGGGTTTGAAGGTGGAATCAAAGCAATCATGAAGGGAGCTATTACCTTGTGGATGCTAGCATGAGGGAAGTTCTTGCCTTATGGATGCTAGCATGAAGGAAGCCATTGCCTTGTGGATCGAAACAAGCATGAAGCATGCATGAAGGAAGCCATTTCCTTGTGGATACTAGCATGAGGTAAGCCCTTGCCTTGTGGATGCTAGCATGAAGGAGGCCCTTGCCTTGTGAATCGAAGCAAGCATGAAGATAGCCAATGCCCAGTCGAAGCTTTGTGAAATCGAAGCAAGCTTGAAGGAAACCAAAGTCCAGTCGAAGCTTGTGAAATCGAAGCAAGCTTGAAGAAGGCCAAAGTCCAGTCGAAGCTTGGGAAATTGAAGCAAGCTTGAAGGAGGCCAAAGTCCATTTGACGCTTGGGAAATCGAAGCAAACTTGAAGGAAGCCAAAGTCCAATCGAAGCTTGGGAAATCGAAGCAAGCTTGAAGGAGGCCAAAGTCCAGTCGAAGCTTGGGAAATCGAAGCAAGCTTGCTATTCTTCAATTTGATGCTTGAAAGCCCAATATGATCCATGGAAACTATATGGGGCATCAAAAATCCAATTGTACTTGTGCAAACTTGAACTTTCGAAAATCCTTGTGAGAAAATGTCTTGAAAAAAGAGAGGGAAAATTTTGGGGTACAACAATACCCTTTCTCAAATCACCATATTTATCAACACCAATAATGAAGAGACTACCATCCATCGGAGTACAAATATCTCAACAAAGAACTATCTCCATTAATGAAGAGACTACCATCCATTGGAGTACAAATATCTCAACAACAAACTATCTTCCTTAATGAAGAGACGACCATCCATCGGAGTAAAAACATCTCAATAATGAACTATCTACCTTAATGAAGAGTCTACCATCCATCAAAGTAAAACTTCTCAACAACAAACTATATCCCATAACAAAGAGACTACCATCCATCAGAGTAAAAACATCTCAACAACGAACTATCTCCCTTAATAATGAGACTACCATTCATCGGAGTAAAAACATCTCAACAACAAACTATCTCCCTTAATGAAGATACCACCATCCATCGGAGTAAAACATCTCAACGACAAACTATCTTCCATAATAAAGAGACTACCATCCATCGGAGTAAAAATATCTCAACTACGAACTATCTCCCTTAATGAAGAGACTACCATCCATCGAAGTACAAATATCTCAACAACAAACTATCTCCATTAATGAAGAGACTACCATCTATAGAAGTAAAAACATCTCAACAACAAACTATCTCTCTTAATGAAGAAACTACCATCCATCAGAGTAAAACATCTCAACAACGAACTATCTCCCATAATGAAGAAACTACCGTCCATTGGAATAAAACATCTCAACAACGAACTATCTCCCATAATGAAGAGACTACCGTCCATCAGAGTAAAAACATCTCAATAACGAACTATCTCACTTAATGAAGAGACTACCATCCATCGGAGTAAAATCTCAACAAAAAACTATCTCTCATAACGAAGAGACTACCATCCATCAGAGTAAAACGTCTCAACAAAGAACTATCTCCCATATTGAAGAGGCTACCAACAATCGGAGTAAAACCATCTCAACAATTAACTATCTTCCTTAATGAAGAGACTACCATCCATCAGAGTAAAATCTCAACAACAAACTATCTCTCATAACGAAGAGACTACCATCCATCGGAGTAAAACCTCAACAATGAATTATCTATCATAACAAATAGACTATTGTGATACGGTGGGAGAACTGACTAGGGTTTTGCGTTTGTTTTCGCAAATGTTTCGGTTGAGCAAGAGTCGCCACCGACTTTTTATTTTATCCTAAGGAAAGGTTTAAAAAGCACAGCAAAAACCTTTGAGATTTTTCTTGGGTTCGGGGAGTAGATTATAGAAAGGGAAGGTATTAGCACACTTTCTATCCATGGTTATCCATGGGCTCTTAGGTACTTGCTTAGATCAACTTGCCTTGGTTTTCAATTGTTTGAAATGGTGCTTGGTGTGTGGTTTTGAAAATGTTTTGAAAAGATGCCTTGTATAAGCTACCCTTGTAACAATTCTTTACTCGAATGTTTTACAAAAGGTGTTTTGTCTTTTGAAAAGATGTTTCAAGGTTTTTGAAAGTTTGTTTTGAAAGTGTTTGTGAAGTGTGGTTTGAAAATAGGCAAGAGTTTTCTTTGCAAATTGACAAGTACTTAAGAGTTATCTACCCTAAAGTTTTCTCAAAGATTTTTGTTATGTTTTAAACCTTTTGACAATTTTGTTCCACCATTGCATTTGGTGGACAATCTTGTATTAGGAGGTGAAAGGGACGGGCATGGGTCATCGCTTAGACCATAATTGCAATAGTGTTAAATGTCTTTGGGCAGTTTTTTCTTTGAAAGGGATTTGATCATTTTAGGCAACTTTTTTTGAAAGCGTCATCAAGGGACTTATGATCATTTGATTGTTTGTTTTACCCAAAGAAACCCAACATGCAATATGGCCCAATTTATTTGAAGGCAACAAAGTGGAATACCCTAGGGGTGCAAGTGTGAGATGTGTTGTCCATTTTCATGCTTAATTATCTTGAGATTAGGTCAAACTATTTTGTTCGCATACAAACCCTAATTCTAGCATGGCATATTTAAAAAGCGTTAAAGTGCGAAAAATAAAATTCCTACACTATTACAACATAATAATATGGGGAGGGGGGTACAAATGTTCAAATGGGGGTTATTTAGACAAGAAATTAAACCTAGCTATTACATCATTTTCTTTGAATATTTACAAGACAAATAATTGCATAATTAAATGGAAATGAAATAAATATGCAAGATGTAAAAAGAATTTTTATATGTATGAAAAAGTATTATTTATGTAAAATAAAAAAAGAAATAAAAAGGTATTATTTTTGGAGTATTTTCAAATTTAGGGCAAAACCCTAATTTAAATCAAAAGGGTATTAATTATATAATATATATAATATTTACTATTTATATACAAAAATAAAATAAAATATAGTATATTTGTAAAAATGTATTTTTAGTGTTAAATATTAATAAAATAAAAATATGTATATTTTTGGTATTTTATCCTAAGTGTATTAATATATATATATATATATATATATATATATATATATATATATATATATATATATATATATATATATATATATATATATATATATATATATATATATATATATATATATATATATATATATATATATATATATCTTTATTATTTACTAAATAAATATTATATATATAAAAATAATAATAATTAATATTTATGAAAAAAAAAGTATGTTTTATATAAAAATATTTCAAGAAGATAAAACAAAATAAAAATAAAAATAAAATGTGTTTACATTATTTTCTCTATTTATTCTAAATAATATATTATTTATTTATTTGTATACAAATACCAATATAATCCAATAAATGTCTAAAAAATATAAAAATGATGCAAAAATATTTTTTTATGTTTTTAATATGATAAGAAAAAATAAATGAGTCAGAATGAAAAAGAAAAAATCAAAAAATCATAAAAATACACAAAATGGGCTTGGGGGGTATGAAAATGGAAATAGGGTGTGAAAAGAAAAGACCACACAGGCCCAGCCCATGTGGCTTCTTCTTCAACCTTCAGACAAAAATTGTCCAAAACGCGCGCCTGTTCTTCCTTGTTCAAACATCCTGATTCTTTGATCTTTTGCATAAACTTTCAACACAAAAAATGTTAAGCATGGAATCACGATTCCAAATATATAAAGAACACCTCCTAACTCTCAGAAATGAGAGAGAATTTTGACATTCCCAAATCCTGACCTAAGTTTTCTGCCATTTTCAAATCTTAAATTCTCACAGCTCAAGCAAAAGAAATGAAAAGTAAAAGTATGTACAGGTTCAGTGGCATGAGTAGAACATTCCTTATTCACAAACTTAGAGCTAATGATGCCTATACTAAGAGTTAGAAGTTCACCAAAGTACCTGTTCAGTTGAAGTTCTATCTGGCAATGGGGAAGCTTTCAGTGCAAGATAATGGTTGGTATAGCTTCCTTGAGGTGTGGTGATGTTGTTCCAATATTTACTTTGCCTTGAGACACCTTGAATTGAGCTGTAGAACTTCAACTGCAAAATGAAAAAGTGAAAATGGTGGAACTTGTTAGAGGAATTACAGATCGTGTTTCAGGTCTTGGTTAGTTTGCACTGATGCTAGGGAATGTGTGTGAACTGGTTTGGGCAAGAAAGCTTGAGAGGAATGAAAGATGGCACTCAAACTGCAGGCCTTGCCCTGTTCTTGCAGTTTGAAGGTGATTCTGGGATTGGGAGTGTATGAGGGATGTTAGGGTCGTGTACTAGCTTGGTTGGGATGTCCTCGATGTGTTTTACAAGTTTGCTTAAGTGTTTGCAAGCTGATATGAGAGTTGTCTCACAAAATGCCAAGTTACTTACACTTTAAGCAACAAATGCCCAAGTTGTGTTCTAGGTCAGTAGAGGCCCCCTAATGTGCTGCACAATCTCTCCTTGATCAGAGTGTTTTGCTCATAATCTTGTGCCAATTAGATTTCATTTGTACCTCTTGGATTTTCAATTGGACATAAAGCTTAACTTTTCAAAAATGGTTATTTTGCTTTTTTCCATAAATGGATTAAACTTGTATGTAATGCTTGAACTCAAAGAACAATGCTTTAGCATAATGAACATGCATTAAATTATTGAGTGTTGGATGGTTTAAGGACCTGTAATCAAGGGGCATGCTGGTTTGAGAAGTTTGCACAAATTATGAACATGAAAAATAGCCAATTCAAAAGTGAGTTTTTGCCCTATTGTGAAATTCGATTCTCTCAAGTTATGAGGTTGTTTGAGAAGTTCTTGGACATTTTGGAAAGCTTGCAATGTGTACTACAATCCATCTTTGAAATGAAAATTCAAATTCCAAGTGGAAGTGTATGGAAAATGGCCTTGAAGTTGGGTAGAAAACCTTGTCAAAATAGGTTAAAATTTCACTAAGTTAAGAATGGTTTAGTGCCCTTATTCAAAAATTTGTAACTTGAGATACAAGCCTCATTTGGGAAAACTTTGTGAATCAAAGTTGTAGATTATGAAACAAGCTACAACTTTCATGTTTTGACTTTTGTTTGAATCCAAATAGATCTTGGTGGAAAAGTGGGGCAAAGTTGGGAAAAAATTAGGGTTTTTCATAACTTAGAAAAATTCTAAGTTATGAAAAATTCTCATTTCTAACCCTAATTTGCATTTTTTTGATTTCTTGGTGAACAAGTTTCATGATTTGTCATGTTTTGATGAAAAATGAATCTTGACTCTTGATTTTGACCAAAAAGTCAAAGTTTGACTTTTCAGTAAACAGTCAAAATTGATCAATTGACTGGGAAATTCAACTGTCAATCTTGTGTACTTGGGATCTTTTGAGTTTGTTGAGCATGTCAGGATAATTCCATGGGGTCCTTGAGTCCATATGTGAGCTTGGTTTGCCATTGGTTGGGTCAAACAGTCAAAAATTGCCTTTGTGCAGTCAAAACCCTAAAAATGACCATTTTGCCCTTTTAGTGATCTGATCAAATTTCTTGTGGAATTGTGATCCAAACATGATCAAATGGTCCATGTGAGTTCATAATGTTGATGGGGGATCAATTTTCATGAGGTTTGACTGTCAATTGGCCACAGTTGACTTTTTCCCCAATACAGCTGATTTCTAGGTCAACTGTCCAATTAACTGGGCAAAACTTGGAATCAAGACTTGAAACTTGGTATGGATAAACTTGGGAGTCCAATATGAAGCATGAAAGTCATCTTAGGCATTTTAGGTCAAAACATCTTTGTGCAAACATAAACCCTAATTTGGGTCAATAGTGCAAGGAGAAGTCTTGAGCAGATGAAACCCTAACTGGATCTTGAGCTTCAAGGGCTTTGTGGTGAGAAATCAATGAGAAATGGGAGGGAAAATTTTGGGGTACAACAGTTGCCCCTGTTCAATCTTCTTGAATCCGAAGAGTTAGATTGGCAAGCTTGCCTTTCGTGACTCGAGGGTAAAAGGAGATTGGACACTAGAGTGCCCGGAAATTTGCACTCGTCCAAGCAATGAATGCGGGAATGGGCTTAGAGATGCCATTTGGAGATGGGCTTAGAGATGCCATCTTGAGAGCTGACAGAAACTTGTCGGGGATGGGCTTAAGGATGCCATCTGGAATGAGTATCAGGAAGGCGTCCATGCTTTGGACCATCTTCGAACTGGGGGTCTGAATAAGCAATAGATAGACATCTGTTGTTGGGAGGAATCCGTAAACTGTTTTCAAAGGTTGCATCTGAACAAGTGATAGATTAACATCCGTTGTTGGGAAGAATCCATAGACTGTTTTCAGAAGTCTGGAGAAGAAACTGAATAAGTGATAGGTTAACATCCGTTACTTGGAGAACCCGTAAACTGTTTTCAGAAATCTTGAAGTTGAATAAGCAATAGAGCAGCATCCGTTGTTGGGAAGCGTCCGTAAACTGTTTTCAAAAGGTTGCATCTGAACAAGTGATAGATTAACATCCGTTGTTGGGAAGAATCCATAGACTGTTTTCAGAAGTCTGGAGAAGAAACTGAATAAGCGATAGGTTAACATCCGTTACTTGGAGAACCCGTAAACTGTTTTCAGAAATCTTGAAGTTGAATAAGCAATAGAGCAGCATCCGTTGTTGGGAAGCGTCCGTAAACTGTTTTCAAAAGGTTGCATCTGAACAAGTGATAGATTAACATCCGTTGTTGGGAAGAATCCATAGTCTGTTTTCAGAAGTCTTGAGAAGAAACTGAACAAGCGATAGGTTAACATCCGTTACTTGGAGAACCCGTAAACTATTTTCAGAAGTCTCGAAGTTTGAGGAGGAACCGGTGTAGGGTTTCCTGATGATGAGTCCGTGCAAAATTGCATCTGAAACTGTTAATGATAGCTCTTTGTTCTTATCCTGAAAAGGACAAAATGATAGCTAAACACAAAATTATGTTGCATGAAATGTATGATGCGATATATGTTATATCAATGTTTATGATATGAATGTAACGAATGCGCATGTAAGCTGATGAGTTGTCTTGCTTGGGACAGATGAATCCTGGATGGCTGAAGATAAAAGCATCCTGACTGCTGCCGGGAAGAACAATTCCTTGGCTATTGCTGGGGAACAAGGAGCTTGGGTTGTATACCAGGCCTCTGGTGAATTCCTGATGACTTCTACTGGGGAGTACCAATCTAGTAGACTCATGCTGAGGATGTAAGACGGAGAATCTTCAGTTTGGCGGGAAGCATCTCTGGCTACTTCACTGGGGGAACTCAAGATTTAATCTCCTAAAATTCTGTGGGGAGAAGGTTCATTAGTCTGGCTTTGCTGGGGATTCTGAAACTTAAACTCTGAGGGGAATTGAATTCCTGAGGACCTTCTGGCTGGGGAATTGCAAAGATAAGTTACTGCTGAGGAATTTTGATGAAATCTGCTGGGGACAGGAAGAATTTTGGCGAGTGCGATCTCCCGTGATTGTTAGCTGAAGATAACCCAGTTATAAGCCCTTGTGGGGAATAACTTTGAATAAAACTCGGGAGAGACGTCCGTACTCTGCAGGGGACAAGCTTCCAGAATCTACTGGGGATGAGCCTCAAGACCTGCTAGGGATATGGATTCCAAATCTTCGAGGGTTTTCTTTGACTGGTATCGAGATCCCCGACTGTTCCTTTGACCTATCAGTAATCCTCTTCTTTGTTTCATAAGGAAATGATTATGTTTTAAATGCATATGCCTATTTAACAAAACATTGGACGTTTCTCAAAATAAAACAATAGTGTAAGAGAAAAGAAAAGGAAATGACACAAATTTCTGGGAAAAGTATTTGTATTGATTTTCTATGAGTATCTTTGTACAAAGGAGACAATCATCCTAGTAAGAGGATGTTATCGTAAATATTTGAAAGATTTATACAAAATAAAGATGGCTATGTGAAATAATTCCACGGGATTCCATTCTGCTATAGCGTTCACAACTCTGAATATTTGTCCATTCAATGTTTTGCTTGACGATGACTGGATTGATCAGAAGCCTGGAACCGGTTGATGAAGAGATTGTCTTTGAAGTGATCCGACAAGACATAGTCATACGCTTTAATTCCCTAACTTTTGCCTGGATCGCCCTTTCGGGTTTTCGATCCACCGGGAAACCCCTTTTTGCCCAAGCCGCCCTTTCGGGTTTTCAACTTGCCGGGTGCACAGATTTTTTTTGTTTTTATCCCTAATTTTTTCCTGAACCGCCCTTTCGGGTTTTTCGATCCACCGGGATGCCCATTTTTGCCCAAGCCGCCCTTTCGGGTTTTCGACTTGTCGGGTTATTTTATGCGTAGTATCTTTTGACTATGTCTGCGTTCGCAGGGTGCGGCAAATCGTCGCCGTCCATGGTGGTCAGAATCATTGCCCCACCAGAAAATATGCTCTTGATCACAAATGGTCCTTCATATGTAGGAGTCCATTTGCCCCTGGGATCACTTTGCGGCAAGATAATCCGCTTGATTACGAGATCTCCGACTTGATACACTTAACGTCTGACTTTCTTATTGAAGGCCTTGATCATCCGCTTTTGATACGTCTGACCATGGCATATAGCAGCAAGTCGCTTTTCGTCGATCATATTGAGTTGATCAAGTCGGGTCTGCATCCAATCATCTTCATTCAAACCTGCATCCTTCATAATCCTTAGAGAAGGGATCTGGACTTCCATAGGCAAAACAGCTTCCATGCCATAAACCAAAGAAAATGGGGTTGCCCCAGTTGAAGTACGTGTCGTCGTACGGTATCCATGTAGAGCGAACGGTAACATCTCATGCCAGTCTTTGTAAGTGACTGTCATTTTCTGAATGATCTTCTTAATGTTTTTGTTCGCAGCTTCAACAGCACCGTTCATCTTCGACCGATAGGGAGATGAATTGTGATGATAAATCTTGAACTGTTCGCACAAAGCAGTGATCATTGTGTTATTCAGATTTGTACCGTTGTCTGTGATGATCCTGTCTGGAACACCATACTGACATATGAGATTTTGCTTGATAAAGCGGGCAACCACATTTTTAGTAACAGAGGCGAAGGAAGCTGCTTCGACCCATTTGGTGAAATAGTCAATGGCAACCAGGATGAAGCGATGTCCGTTGGAAGCCGTGGGCTTGATCTCTCCAATCATATCAATGCCCCACATTGCAAAGGGCCACGGAGCAGTCAGGACGTTGAGAGGGACCGGAGGGATATGAACTTTGTCAGCGTAAACTTGGCATTTGTGGAAAGTACGGGAATGTTGATGGCAGTCAGCTTCCATGGTAGACCAATAATAGCCTGCCCTTAGGATCTTCTTAGCCATTGTATGCCCGCTCAAGTGAGTGCCAAATGTGCTGCTGTGTATATCAGCCATGATCAACTCTGCTTCAGCTTTGTCTACGCATCGGAGTAATACACAATCATGGCTTCGTTTGTAAAGGATGTCGTTGCTCAGGAAGAACTTAGCAGCGAATTCCCTTAAGAACTTCTTGTCATTTACGGAAGCTCCTTCAGGATAATCTCTAGTCTCGAGATACCTTTTGATTTCATGGAACCAGGGTTGTTCCACTACTTCTTCGGTATTAATCTCGTGACAATGCGCAGGTTCATCCATTCGCTCGATGGTGATTTGGGGAGCCTCGTTATCCCAGTTGAGTTTAAACATGGAGGACATTGTGGCTAGAGCATATGCTAGCTGATTCTCTTCTCGCGGGAAATGTTCGAAGGTAATTTGCTCGAAATGAGGCAACAATGTCAAGACATGTTCTTTGTATGGGATAAGATTAGGGTGTTTGGTATCCCATTCTCCTTTGATTTGACTGATAACCAAAGCCGAGTCCCCAAATACGATCAAAGATTTGATCCCCAAGTCTATAGCAGCCTTGAGACCAAAGATGCAAGCTTCATACTCAGCCATGTTATTTGTGCAGTTGAAGCAAAGTCGGGCCGTGAAAGGAGTGTGACAACCTTCCGGAGAAATGAGTACTGCGCCGATACCATTTCCAAGTGCATTTGAAGCACCATCAAAGTATAGGGTCCATCGGGATCCCTTTTCGGGTCCGTCATACGGTCCGTTACCTCCAATGTTGTCCAAATTCATAATGTCCTCGTCTGGGAAATCAAATCTCATGGGTTGATAATCTTCGATAGCCTGATGAGCCAGATGGTCAGCTAGTACACTCCCTTTTATAGCTTTTTGGGTGGTGTACTGGATGTCATACTCAGTTAAGATCATTTGCCATCTAGCTATCCTTCCAGATAAAGCGGGCTTCTCGAAGATATACTTGATAGGATCCATTTTGGAAATCAACAAGGTAGTATGAGTCAACATATACTGTCTTAGTCGGCGAGCAGCCCATACCAAAGCGCAGCAAGTTTTCTCGAGCAGTGAGTAGCGAGTCTCACAGTCGGTAAACTTTTTGCTAAGGTAATAAATAGCATGCTCTTTTCGACCAGACTCGTCATGCTGGCCCAAAACACACCCCATTGAGTTATCCAAGACGGTCAAATACATGATCAATGGTCTTCCTTCAACGGGTGGCATCAGAATAGGAGGTTCTAGCAAATACTCCTTGATTCTATCAAAAGCAGCTTGACAATCGTCGTTCCACTCGACTACCTGATCTTTTTTCAAGAGTTTGAAAATTGGCTCACAGGTAGAAGTCAGATGCGAGATGAATCTGGCAATATAGTTTAAGCGCCCCAAGAATCCTCTAACCTCCTTTTCAGTACGGGGAGCAGGCATCTCTTGTATTGCTTTTACTTTTGCGGGATCGACTTCAATGCCTTTGTTGCTTACAATGAATCCCAGGAGTTTACCAGACCTAACTCCAAAAGTGCATTTACTTGGATTCAGCCTGAGCTTGTATTCTTTTAACCTGGCAAACAGCTTCTCCAGATGTTCAAGGTGATCTTCCTCTATTTGTGATCGAGCTATCATATCGTCTATGTAAACTTCAATCTCATGATGTATCATATCATGAAATAAAGCTACCATGGCGCATTGATAAGTTGCCCCTGCGTTCTTCAGCCCGAACGGCATCACCTTGTAACAGAAAGTGCCCCATTGTGTGACAAAAGTTGTTTTCTCCATATCCTCGGGGGCCATTTTGATTTCATTGTAGCCCGAGAATCCATCCATGAAGGAAAACACTTTGTGCTGAGCTGTATTGTCGATTAAAATGTCAATATGAGGTAGCGGGAAATCATCTTTAGGGCTGGCCCTATTCAAATCCCAGTAGTCCACACACATCCTGACTTTTCCATCTTTCTTAGGTACTGGCACGATGTTAGCGACCCATTGAGGATAGGACGTAACAGCCAGAAAGCCAGCATCGAATTGCTTCATTACTTCTGCTTTGATCTTTTCGGACATGTCAGGCCTCATTCGGCGAACTTTTTGCTTGATTGGTGGACAGTCTTCTCTTGTGGGGAGACGGTGAACCATGATGTCTATGTCTAAACCCGGCATGTCTTCATAAGACCAAGCGAAGATTTCAACATACTCATTCAACAACTGTATCAGGCTTTCCTTGACATTCGGTTTCAAATTGGCACCCACTTTCACCTCCTTCCGGTCTTCCTCGGTCCCTAAGTTGACAGTTTCTAATGGCTCTTCATGCGGTAAGATGGCCCTTTCCTCTTGTTGCAGAAGTCTGGCTAGTTCCCCGGGTACTTCACAACCTTCGTCATCTTCATACTCGGCTAGGTTGACCAGATCTTCAGAGTTATTGAAAGATATAGCAGAATAGTCACCCATGGAATCCGGAGTGGATGGGTACCTGCATTGGTGAGTGTGGGTGTGTGTAAGGGATAGCCATCCTTAAACAAAAATGCAAAAGGAAAGAAAATGAACACAAGCAGTTTATCAAATGAAAAACGTCCAATGAATCATTAAACATGGCATATGGATATGAAAAATAATCAAAACCCTTACAAGTGGACCTACATGCCCCGGGCAAGGCAGGAGGTGAAAAGATAGTGTACGGATTGTTTGAAAGTAAATATTACAGACCAAATAAGAAATGTTTAACAGATAAATTACTAATGAATAAAAGTGATGGGGACAAAGTCTTTTGCCTCCCAGTTGCTCAATCCTCCTTTAACAGTTGGATAAATCCACTCTTCAATGTTGCTCTCTTTGTCTTCATCCTCCAAAGCGTTGATTCCGTAGGGAGAAATTTTGACTGGCGCTCTTTCAATCTTCGCACGGCGCATAGCTTTCTGGCCAGAGGCTGTGAACCCTAATCCAAATTTGTCTGTCTTATGTGGAATGTCAGGTAACTTCCCCCATGCTGAATTCTTCCCTTCCTTTATTGCGGCCCTTGCGTCCTCCAGAGATGCCATCCTGGCCATCTGCCTCGGTGTCTCAACTGCCAACTTTGCTACTGCTATTTCAGGAAGGACTTCTTCGAAATGCTGAAAAGGCGTTTCAATGAACTCTCCTTCAACCTCCACATACCGGAAAGAATTTAAGTGGCTAATCATGTACTCTTCTTCGCCATGGACGGTAATGATCTTTCCCTTAACAGGATACTTCAACATCTGATGTAAAGAGGAGGTGACTGCCCCAGCATGGTGTATCCAAGGTCTACCCAGCAGGCAAGAGTATGATGGACGAATGTCCATCACATAGAAAGTGGATTTAAACACCTCAGTGCCTATCTTGATGGGAATTTCGACCTCTCCATGGACCATTCTCTTCGAACCATCGAAAGCTCTGACAACAATATCACTCGGCTTCAATTCCAACCCCTCACAATCTAGTCGGTCCAAGGCCTTCTTAGGCAAAACATTCAGCGACGAACCAGTATCAACCAAGACATGTGCGAGAGTAGTTCCTCGACACTCGACTGAAATGTGCAAAGCATCATTGTGATTTCTACCTTTAGGAGTTAGGTCGGCATCAGAAAAACCTAATCCATTGTCCGCAGTCAGGCTAGCCACGTAATTTTGAAATTGATTCGCAGAGGTTTCCTGGGGCACATGAGCTGCCTTCAGGAACTTTATCAGAGCTTTAGCGTGCGCTTCTGAGCAAAGTAGTAGTGCCAGCATGGAGATCTTGGAGGGGGTTTGCCCCAGCTGTTCTACCACATCGTAATCACTTCTTTTGATTATCCTCAAAATCTCATCCATTTCCTTCTTGGAGGTTTCCGGGATAACCAAGGGTTGAGCCCTCGTCCTGACGGGCTCATCTTGGATTCCCTTACCTTTATCAGCAGCGGTAGGAGAGACAGTACTAGGAACAACAACATCTTCAATCAAAGGAGTTCTAGCAGAAAGCTTTATTGGTGCAGGGGCGACCTTGTCAGCTGATGAGGGTCCAAAGGCTTCTCTTGGAGGGGCAATCTCTGGAGAAAATATTCTCCCGCTCCTGGTGATTTTGCTGGTGCCCGCAATGTTACTAATGTTGGCTTCTTCATCATCCGAACTTTCTTCAATTATTTCGATTTGTTTGATACCATGGTAGTAGACGTCACCGCCATAGTTCCAAGGTATCGACTTCTCCGAAACATAGGGAACAGGCCCTGGCATTGTTATCTTCAAAGGAACAGATTTCGCAGCTGGTGTAATCTTAACAGGCTTTTTGACGGCCTTGGAAAGATTGGCGTGAATGGTTATGATTGAGACATCTTCAGTATGAACTGGAACAGCAGAAACTTTTTCAAACAAAATTTGTCGACTATCTATAAGGCCTTGGATGCCTTTCTTTAGTAACGGACAATCAAACGGCAGAGAATAACAACAATAGCAGTCTTCTTTACATCCCGGGAAGATCCCGGCCCTTAATAAATTCAACTTAATGGTTAGCAGTGGAGTAGTCAGATCACTGACATCAGCAACATACAAATCTTCTTCAATGGCATTGACATTTCGACCGTGCTTCGGCATCGGTGCAGATATCACATTAGGCTTCTCCGGAGCGTCAAACTCCACCTCCTTCGCCTCTATCAGGTCTTGGATCTTATGCTTGAGTGCCCAACAATCATTGGTATCGTGCCCAACACTGTCTGAATGGTAGGCGCATTTAGCATCGGCATGATAATGCGGAGAGGATGTATTCACATTCTTTGGTGCCTCCTTGATGGTGGCGAGATTCAACTTCAGTAGATGGGGAAGCACTTGCGCTGGAGTCATGTTAATACGGGTGAACTGTCGTTGTGGCCGTTCCACCCGTTGTTGATTTGGTCTGGACAGGTTATAGCGAGGCTGCTCACTAGGAGTGTTTTGAATCATTACGGCCCCCACAGTTGGCCGACGCTCCGTCTTCCCTGCTCTTCTCTGAGAATATACCACAGTTGTTTCCTTCTTAAAAGGCTTCTTCTCAACACTTGCAGAAACACCCTTCTGAATCTTTCCTGACTTGATGCCAGCTTCTATTCTTTCGCCTGTTAAGATCAAATCGGTAAACCCCGCGGAAGAGTTACCAATTAGATGATTGAAAAATGGCCCCGATAGGGTCCCAAGAAACATATCAACAAGTTCGCGGTCGGTTAAAGGAGGTTGCACCCTGCCAGCCAAATCCCTCCATTTTTGTGCATATTCTTTGAATCCCTCGCTTGTTCCTAGTGACATACCCTGAAGTTGGGTACGAGTAGGAGCAAGGTCAGAATTATACTGGTATTGTTTGTAGAAAGCGGTGGCCAAATCTTCCCAATTTCGGACGCTGGTTCCCTCTAGCTGATAAAACCATTCCAACTGAGCTCCAGAAAGGCTGTCTTGAAAGAAATGAATCCAAAGGTTTTTATCTGCCGTATAGGGTTGAATCTTTCTCACGTAGGACCTGAGATGCATTTTTGGACAGGACAGCCCATCATACCTCACAAACACTGGCACTTTGAATTTTGGGGGAATCACAATCCCGGCAACCAAACCCAAGTCTTCAAAATCCAAACCCGATACTCTTTGTAATTCCATGGCGGCCAATCTGTCTTCTAAACCCTTGTATTTATCATCAGCTGGAGGGTATTGCTGGTCAGAATAATCTTCATCCTCTTCTACCTCTTCTTCTTCCGCATCAGACTCGGAAGGCACCGCAGCTCCATCTCTTTTACTGGTCCCTTCATCAGAAGTAGGAGGAAATTCAAGCACTCTCTGAGCTTCTCCGTCAAATCTTCTCCCCAAAGTAGCCACCCCAATCCTTTTTTTCTTCTTTTTCACTGGGTCCTTATTCCCCAATTGAGTCTTGATATCCTCCTGACCCTTAGCCAAGGTCATCAGGAGTTGCTGGAGCTGTGCATTCTGAGCTTGTAGGTCTTTGACTGTTTGCTCGAGATCCATCCTACTGAAATAAACAGCAGACAGATAAGGAAACCTGGAGTGAGACCTGCTTATGCACATGATGAATGGTATGCTTATTTATGCAATGCATTCAAGGATTTAGAACATTCAAAATTGTTTCAGACAAAGAAGAACGCACGTCATATTAACAAGAAGAGATTTGTTAGTACATAAATGCCCCATGGGCCAAATATTACAAAATAACTTCTTAAGGCAGAAAGACATTGCGCATCCTCTTTGGTGCGATGTAGGTGTTGAGGGCCTCTTGCTCATGGAGTCGGCGGGTAAGCTCTAGAACCTTCTTCTCACTGGCGTAGAAGCTAGCTTCAAAAGTATTCCGTTCCTCCTTGAGCTGAATCTAACTTTTCTGCATTTCCTCCCACGATGTAGGCATGTCTGGATGTAGGATGGTATACGGAACCTCTCCTTCATTGACGGGCTCTTTAATCACTGGGAGTACATGAGGATAAGGCATCATTAGACTTTGGGCTCGGGCTCGTACCCACTTGAGATAAGGCTCAAGAGGGATGGAGTTCTTGTGTCCCAGAGTCTTGCTATCAACCTTGTTGAGTTTTCCCCAAGCTCTGATGAATCTTTGGCGAAGTCCTTGCGCATCGTTGTCGAAGTCAAAAACTAGGTCAGGAATCAACATATCGTGAGGGCCATCCCTCCGTGCATATCCAAATTGCCTCAAAGCTAGGCAAGGGTTGTAGGTGATACCTCCCCTGATTCCAAGTAAAGGAACATTAGGAAATTCTCCGCAACGATCGACGATGATGACATTTTCTCTGGACCGAGAACACCAATGTACATCAGAGTGAGTAAGAGTCATCAACCGTTGGGACCATCTTGAGCCTTGGTCATTCTTCAAGACAGATTGTGGAAGGTGCGAAATAAACCACCTTGCAAGGAGAGGAGTACAGCACATGAGAACACCCCTCTTTCTCATCGTTCGTGTGTAAAATGAGTGAAGGATGTCCCCAAGCAATGTTGGTATTGGATTTCTGGACAAAAAGATTTTGACGGCGTTGACATCTACCAGTTGGTCAGGATTTGGGAACAAGACCAACCCATAGATAAGGAGTGCCACAATTTCTTCAAAGGCTTGTAGGTCCAATGAATTCCAACATTCTTGTGCCTTCTCAAACAAGAATTTTGCTAAGAATCCTTTGACGCCGCTTCTGGTTTCCCAATGCCCCTTGATGTCGGATGGTTGTAGATGTAATGCTCGAGCAACATCTTCCGGCTTTGGTTCCTTTTCCGTACCGTTGAATGGTAGTTGATTAAGGATAGGGATTCTTAGGAGTTGAGAAAACTCCTCTAAAGTGGGCACCAACTGATAATCAGGGAAAGTGAAGCAGTGGTGAAGAGGGTCAAAGAACTGGAATAGCACCTTCATCATGTCTTCTTCAATGTTGGTGTTGACTAGGCTGAGCAGTCTACCATGTCTTTCACTGAAGGATGAGTTTTCCGGAATTCTTGAGGTGAGCTCCTTGAGTTGAGGAGAGACTCTCACAAGGTTGACTTGAATGGTGTTTCTGCGAGGAATTTCCATGTCCTACAAAACAAGAACAAAGATGAAGATCCAAAACCCTTGAAATGGTTAGTGAATGCATATGATGTTTTATGATGTTTATGATGTATGCACAAAACACATGTACAAGCAAATCACACCAAACCCTAGTTTCATGCTTGCATGGGGTTTCATAGGTAAGTACCCTCTTGGGTGTAGTTGGCTTAAAAACCTGTCCTATAAATAGTAATCGGGTTCTAAGGAGCTCAATATCACGGGATCGTTTTCATTGTTCATTGTTTTGGTTTAGCCACTTAACTAGCGACCAAAATATTCCAAGAAAACAACCCTCAATGAGTGTAGTATCGATTATCTACCAACTTCGGACTGCACCAAAGCCGGTCATCTCACTACCCCTAATAAAAGGCCAAGATGGTCAAGTAAGGTTCTAGGTCATTAGTGCTTAGTGACATCACTCAGCGGCCCCGTACTCTCCTTGATTGAACTCAAGGGTTACCGGTACTCACAAATATGTCGCACTAATATAGCTATTGCTTCGACCGTGTCGGTATACCCCGTACAGTTTCCACAACGTATTGCTATCTATGAATGTTTCCCCAAAATCCGGGTGTAGGATTTGCAAACCCAAACAATAAAGCCAAAGTATAAAGCAAACAATTCAAACAATTAGTCATGCAAGAGGGTGATCTAAGCCCTAAGGTTACTCCACTTTTAAAATTTTGTCCCCAGCAGAGTCGCCAGTTCTGTGATACGATGGGAGAACTGACTAGGGTTTTGCGTTTGTTTTCGCAAATGTTTCGGTTGAGCAAGAGTCGCCACCGACTTTTTATTTTATCCTAAGGAAAGGTTTAAAAAGCACAGCAAAAACCTTTGAGATTTTTCTTGGGTTCGGGGAGTAGATTATAGAAAGGGAAGGTATTAGCACCCTTTCTATCCATGGTTATCCATGGGCTCTTAGGTACTTGCTTAGATCAACTTGCCTTGGTTTTCAATTGTTTGAAATGGTGCTTGGTGTGTGGTTTTGAAAATGTTTTGAAAAGATGCCTTGTATAAGCTACCCTTGTAACAATTCTTTACTCGAATGTTTTACAAAAGGTGTTTTGTCTTTTGAAAAGATGTTTCAAGGTTTTTGAAAGTTTGTTTTGAAAGTGTTTGTGAAGTGTGGTTTGAAAATAGGCAAGAGTTTTCTTTGCAAATTGACAAGTACTTAAGAGTTATCTACCCTAAAGTTTTCTCAAAGATTTTTGTTATGTTTTAAACATTTTGACAATTTTGTTCCATCATTGCATTTGGTGGACAATCTTGTATTAGGAGGTGAAAGGGACGGGCGTGGGTCATCGCTTAGACCATAATTGCAATAGTGTTAAATGTCTTTGGGCAGTTTTTTCTTTGAAAGGGATTTGATCATTTTAGGAAACTTTTTTTGAAAGCGTCATCGAGGGACTTATGATCATTTGATTGTTTGTTTTACCCAAAGAAACCCAACATGCAATATGGCCCAATTTATTTGAAGGCAACAAAGTGGAATACCCTAGGGGTGCAAGTGTGAGATGTGTTGTCCATTTTCATGCTTGATTATCTTGAGATTAGGTCAAACTATTTTGTTCTTTTTGTTCGCATACAAACCCTAATTCTAGCATGGCATATTTAAAAAGCGTTAAAGTGCAAAAAATAAAATTCCTACACTATTACAACATAATAATATGGGGAGGGGGTACAAATGTTCAAATGGGGGTTATTTAGACAAGAAATTAAACCTAGCTATTACATCATTTTCTTTGAATATTTACAAGACAAATAATTGCGTAATTAAATGGAAATGAAATAAATATGCAAGATGTAAAAAGAATTTTTATATGTATGAAAAAGTATTATTTATGTAAAATAAAAAAAGAAATAAAAAGGTATTATTTTTGGAGTATTTTCAAATTTAGGGCAAAACCCTAATTTAAATCAAAAGGGTATTAATTATATAATATATATAATGTTTACTATTTATATACAAAAATAAAATAAAATATAGTATATTTGTAAAAATGTATTTTTAGTGTTAAATATTAATAAAATAAAAATATGTATATTTTTGGTATTTTATCCTAAGTGTAAAAATATTTCAAGAAGATAAAACAAAATAAAAATAAAAACAAAATGTGTTTACATTATTTTCTCTATTTATTCTAAATAATATATTATTTATTTATTTGTATACAAATACCAATATAATCCAATAAATGTCTAAAAAATATAAAAATGATGCAAAAATATTTTTTTTATGTTTTTAATATGATAAGAAAAAATAAATGAGTCAGAATGAAAAAGAAAAAATCAAAAAATCATAAAAATACACAAAATGGGCTTGGGGGGTATGAAAATGGAAATAGGGTGTGAAAAGAAAAGACCACACAGGCCCAGCCCATGTGGCTTCTTCTTCAACCTTCAGACAAAAATTGTCCAAAACGCGCGCCTGTTCTTCCTTGTTCAAACATCCTGATTCTTTGATCTTTTGCACAAACTTTCAACACAAAAAATGTTAAGCATGGAATCACGATTCCAAATATATAAAGAACACCTCCTAACTCTCAGAAATGAGAGAGAATTTTGACATTCCCAAATCCTGACCTAAGTTTTTTGCCATTTTCAAACCTTAAATTCTCACAGCTCAAGCAAAAGAAATGAAAAGTAAAAGTATGTACAGGTTCAGTGGCATGAGTAGAACATTCCTTATTCACAAACTTAGAGCTAATGATGTCTATACTAAGAGTTAGAAGTTCACCAAAGTACCTGTTCAGTTGAAGTTCTATCTGTCAATGGGGAAGCTTTCAGTGCAAGATAATGATTGGTATAGCTTCCTTGAGGTGTGGTGATGCTGTTCCAATATTTACTTTGCCTTGAGACACCTTGAATTGAGCTGTAGAACTTCAACTGCAAAATGAAAAAGTGAAAATGGTGGAACTTGTTAGAGGAATTACAGATCGTGTTTCAGGTCTTGGTTAGTTTGCACTGATGCTAGGGAATGTGTGTGAACTGGTTTGGGCAAGAAAGCTTGAGAGGAATGAAAGATGGCACTCAAACTGCAGGCCTTGCCCTGTTCTTGCAGTTTGAAGGTGATTCTGGGATTGGGAGTGTATGAGGGATGTTAGGGTCGTGTACTAGCTTGGTTGGGATGTCCTCGATGTGTTTTACAAGTTTGCTTAAGTGTTTGCAAGCTGATATGAGAGTTGTCTCACAAAATGCCAAGTTACTTACACTTTAAGCAACAAATGCCCAAGTTGTGTTCTAGGTCAGTAGAGGCCCCCTAATGTGCTGCATAATCTCTCCTTGATCAGAGTGTTTTGCTCATAATCTTGTGCCAATTAGATTTCATTTGTACCTCTTGGATTTTCAATTGGACATAAAGCTTAACTTTTCAAAAATGGTTATTTTGCTTTTTTCCATAAATGGATTAAACTTGTATGTAATGCTTGAACTCAAAGAACAATGCTTTAGCACAATGAACATGCATTAAATTATTGAGTGTTGGATGGTTTAAGGACCTGTAATCAAGGGGCATGCTGGTTTGAGAAGTTTGCACAAATTATGAACATGAAAAATAGCCAATTCAAAAGTGAGTTTTTGCCCTATTGTGAAATTCGATTCTCTCAAGTTATGAGGTTGTTTGAGAAGTTCTTGGACATTTTGGAAAGCTTGGAATGTGTAATACAATCCATATTTGAAATGCAAATTGAAATTCCAAGTGGAAGTGTATGGAAAATGGCCTTGAAGTTGGGTAGAAAACCTTGTCAAAATAGGTTAAAATTTCACTAAGTTAAGAATGGTTTAGTGCCCTTATTCAAATATTTGTAACTTGAGATACAAGCCTCATTTGGGAAAACTTTGTGAATCAAAGTTGTAGATTATGCAACAAGCTACAACTTTCATGTTTTGACTTTTGTTTGAATCCAAATAGATCTTGGTGGAAAAGTGGGGCAAAGTTGGGAAAAAGTTAGGGTTTTTCATAACTTAGAAAAATTCTAAATTATGAAAAATTCTCATTTCTAACCCTAATTTGCATTTTTTGATTTCTTGGTGAACAAGTTTCATGATTTGGCATGTTTTGATGAAAAATGAATCTTGACTCTTGATTTTGACCAAAAAGTCAAAGTTTGACTTTTCAGTATACAGTCAAAATTGATTAATTGACTGGGAAATTCAACTGTCAATCTTGTGTACTTGGGATCTTTTGAGTTTGTTGAGCATGTCAGGATAATTCCATGGGGTCCTTGAGTCCATATGTGAGCTTGGTTTTCCATTGGTTGGGTCAAACAGTCAAAAATTGCCTTTGTGCAGTCAAAACCCTAAAAATGACCATTTTGCCCTTTTAGTGATCTGATCAAATTTCTTGTGGAATTGTGATCCAAACTTGATCAAATGGTCCATGTGAGTTCATAATGTTGATGGGGGATCAATTTTCATGAGGTTTGACTGTCAATTGGCCACAGTTGACTTTTTCCCCAATACAGCTGATTTCT
Source organism: Vicia faba (assembly GCA_948472305.1). Taxonomy (NCBI): domain Eukaryota; kingdom Viridiplantae; phylum Streptophyta; class Magnoliopsida; order Fabales; family Fabaceae; genus Vicia; species Vicia faba. Next base: position 842,443,682 of record OX451737.1, read on the forward strand.
AGGTCAACTGTCCAATTGACTGGGCAAAACTTGGAATCAAGACTTGAAACTTGGTATGGATAAACTTGGGAGTCCAATATGAAGCATGAAAGTAATCTTAGGCATTTTAGGTCAAAACATCTTTGTGCAAACACAAACCCTAATTTGGGTCAACAGTGCAAGGAGAAGTCTTGAGCAGATGAAACCCTAACTGGATCTTGAGCTTCAAGGGCTTTGTGGTGAGAAATCAATGAGAAATGGGAGGGCAAATTTTGGGGTACAAAAACTACCATCCATCGGAGTACAAACATCTTCTCTAGCATTAACAAAATTACTGGGGAAGAACATGTTGCTCAAATAAAGAGACCTGCCACTTGATGTTTACAAAGAAAATTGTGATAACGCACTGGTAAATGAATCTTGACTTTCTGGGGAAATGCCAATACATTCCTGCTGAGGTGATAAAGTCTTCATGAGCAAAATAAATGCACATTCTCATTCCAGGGCTCAGAGCCTACAAAAATTAAGATAACAATGTTGATGGGGACCAACATTCAAACCAGGAACAGAGCGAAGTTAAACAGTCAATGAAGACACCACCCGATGAGGAATAAACTCAAATGGGAATCATATTCCATCTAGGTAATGAAATGGGTAGGAAGGCTAAAGCAAAATTCTCCCACTAGGGATAACTCAGTGGGGAGATTGAAAGGATTTACGCTTTCTGCTTAAGGTTGACAATCTATTGGAGAGAGGGTAACATGACTTTGCAAAGAGGATAATATGCCAACAAAAAAATCAATGAATGTAAATGAGCAATGAATTTTAACGGCTAGTTACGGGCACACCTGCTCATTTTGACCGAGTTCTGACAGTTACCTATTTTTATGGACTCGCATATCTAGGTCCAAAAATAGGGACCAATGGCCAAGCGTCGGGGCATTATATAAACCCTCACACATATGAGGGCCAGGTATCCAATATTCATCTCTGAAACCCTAATACTTTACTTGTATCTCTTTGCTCCCACACTTACTTGATCATTGGAGTACCTCGAAAGTACAATCCTCCCCCCTTTTTCTCCTCAACTTTCCAGCCCAGTCCACGATCATCCTCCAGCCAGCTTACAGGTTCTGATTAACTGGTGATAACGAGAAATCGTATCATATAATTACTATACTTTTTATCGATTTTCATAATACATTGAGTCGTTTAACTCCCGATTGTTCAGAGTTTTTGTGTCTTTTCACAGGTACAACATGTTTCAACTCAAATCAGTGAAAAAGGATCACATGAAGGAAGCTAACCAAGAATCAGAAGAAAAAGAACCAAATCTGCAAAGTCTACAGATTTTGTAGCTATGACGACCGTCACACCCCATGACGAGCGTAACGCTCTCACAACTAGAAGGACGCTCGTCACACATCATTGACGAACGTAACGCGCTATTTAAGCGCATTACGACCGTCACCCCCTCGTGACGACCGTCACACGCTTAAAAACAACGTTATGGAATACAGAGAGACGTGGGCAACGTTGTGGGCAGTTTTCTTCTCCTATATTTCCTCAACTTCAGTAACCATGAATCTGAGTCTTCCTCCACTCAAGCTGTTCCAAAATTTTCTCAACTGCAAAATCTTCTTCTATAAATATGGAGCAGTTCAATGGATGAGGGTCGAAAAATTTTCTACAGATCCAAATTTCTATTTTTCTGCATTATTCTATTTTGTTTGCTTTTGAACCTTTTTATACCTACTGTAATTTTAGTTTCCAGAATTAGTTTCTAAAGTGTTAGTTCTTCATCCAAGAATTAACACGGTTATAGATTTCGATTAAATTGCAAGGAATTTGTAAGCATCCAAGATTACCAAAGCAACATTATTTACAGGTTTTTTATGCAATTGATTTTTATTTAATCTTGTGCTATGTCATTTACTTTTATGAATTATATTTTAAGTTGCATAGTTACTAAATATATTATGTCCGGCTAAATTAATTAGTATCGGTATGTGACTCCTAAGTACCGAAAGAATTCAGTGATAACTTGGCTAAAAACATTTATAAATAATTTCTGGTTTCTAATTTCCATGTTTAATTTAACTACCCTTGTCACGAGAGTGAGAGGATAATTAACACGATTTTGCCACGAGAGTGGGAAATTAATTAAGGCAAGAACCTGCATGCGAGAGCTGAGGTTCGACCCAGATAGTGATAATGAAACATTAATTTTTAAATACATGAGAGTGTTTTAACAAATTAATTAAACTCAAATTGTTTTCAAAAAGTGTTATTAAATTTAAAGTGCATCCACTAGGTTTAGTAGCATGACTTATTTCATGAACACGAGAGTGTATGTCTCAGGTTTTTAAATAATTCGTTTTTACCGAAATACTTTATATGCCAAGCGATTCACCGAATTCCCGAAGTCCGACTATCACATACCGGTATAGTTATTACTATTATTTTTAATTAAACTCTTTTCCCCCCTAAAACCAAATATTCATCGCTTAGTTAAACAATTATAGCATTAGATCGTATGCGATTGATCCTCAGTCTTTGTGGGTTTGATAATCATTTAAAACTAGAACGACTAAACTGTATACTTGCAATTAGTATCCCAATAGACTCATAAAGTCCCGATCAAGTTTTTGGCGCCGTTGTCGGGGACTGATTAGTCAATTAAGTACGATTCTTCTGTTGCGCGTTTAGACTAGGCAACATAAACCCTTTTTCGATTTGTATGCCAAGGACTCGCTCACAAGGCGAACCACTTGACAAATCGACTGACGAACCTGAACGCATCCTTTCCATAAGACGAACAGTCAGGGATTACTGTTTAAATCACGTTATTCCTTTACCCAAACCCGAAATTAAGATTGATTCCGAAACAGATTCTAATTCTTCCTCTGAAACCGAAACTAATCCATAAGTAGACATGACCGAAGAACAAAGGACCCGTCCACTGAAGGAGTACACAGCTCCATCACAACAAGAACCCCACAATAGCATTGTTGCTCCAGCAATAAATCGAAACGATTTTGAGTTGAAACCGTCATTGATATCAGCTATCCAACAACGCCAATTCTCTGGAAATCCTACCGAGGATCCAAATGAACATCTTACAAAATTCGTTCAATTTGTCGACACAGTTATAGCAAATGGTGTTAGTAAAGATGCAATAAGATTACGTCTTTTCCCTTTCTCGCTAAGAGATAGAGCTTGGGCTTGGTTGCAATCCTTGCCGTCAAATTCCGTCACTACGTGGGAAGGACTTAAGACTGTATTTTTAGCACGATACTTTCCCCCAAGCAAGACTGCTGCATTAAGAGCTCAAATCAACAGATTTAGGCATAAGGATACTGAATTGCTATTCGATGCATGGGAACGCTACAAAGATATGATGTGAATGTGCCCATATCACGGATTAGAAAAATGGCTGTTCATCCACACGTTTTATAATGGACTCTTGTACAACACAAGACTCTCTATAGATGCCGCCGCAGGTGGTACACTGATGGACAAGCCTTACGGCGAAGCTAACCAACTCATTGAAAATATGGCTCAAAACCACTATCAGTGGGGAGGAGAAAGAACACATGTGGAGAAAACTCAAACCAAAAGTGGGATGTACGAGATTAGTAGCCTAGATAAAGTTAATGCTAAGGTAGATGCTCTTACCCAAAAGATAGAAAGCTTGACCTTACCTCCCGCAGCCACTGTGGCTGCAGTTACCCCAAACTGCGAAGTTTGTGGAGTTCCTGGTCATGTTGGAACCGAATGTCAAATCTTAGCAGGAATATCAGCTGATCAGGTGAATTACGCTCAAGGTAATCCTTATGTTAATACATATAATCCTGGTTGGAAGAACCATCCTAACTTCTCGTACAAAAACAATAATGCTTTATATGCACCTGGCCAAGCACCTGTTGTACCTCTAGGTTATCAAAAACCCGTTGTTAATGTTCCTAACATCCCTAAGAAATCTAACCTTGAAATCCTAATGGAAAATTTTATCGCTAATCAAGCTCAACAAAATAAAGAATTCCTCAATCAAAATGTTCACACCGGTGAACAATTGAAGCTATTAGCAAATAAGGTAGATGCCCTAGCAACTCACAATAAAATGTTAGAAACCCAAATCTCCCAAGTAGCACAACACCAAGCTAGTTCTTCCGCACCTGCTGGTACATTTCCTGGACAGCCGCAACCCAATCCTAAAGGACACGCTAATGCTATCACATTACGAAGTGGGACAGCACTTGATGGACCGGTAGATCCTAGACTCCAAAACCCGACCATGTATCAGAAACCTAAAAAGGAAGCAGAGAATCGAAAGAACAATCTGAGAATGTAGAGGAAGACGAGAATGAGAACAGAGAGGCTTCAGAAAAACCTTACGTACCCTCACCGCCATATAAACCACCAATTCCATACCCTCAAAGACTTGCAAAATCCAAAAACGAGGGGCAATTCAAGAAATTTGTAGAACTTCTGAAACAATTAAACGTTACTATTCCATTTACAGAAGCTATAACCCAAATGCCGTCATATGCTAAATTCCTAAAAGAGATATTGTCTAATTAAAAAAATTGTTGAAAACGAAACCGTTATGCTAACTACCGAATGTAGCACCATAATTCAAAATAACATGCCTCCAAAGCTAAAAGATCCTGGTAGTTTCTCCATACCATGTGTAATTGGAAAATCTGTCATAGACAAAGCTCTATGCGATTTAGGAGCAAGTGTTAGTCTAATGCCCTTATCTATTTGAGAGAAACTCAAATTAGGTGACATGAGACCTACCAAGATGTCCCTACAACTAGCCGACAGATCAGTCAAATTCCCTGTTAGTATGCTAGAAAACATTCCTGTCCGAATAGGACAATTTTACATACCGACTGACTTTATAATAATGGACATCAAGGAAGATTCAAACATTCCCATCATATTAGGAAGACCATTTTTAGCCACTGCAGGAGACATTATTGACTTTAAGAAAGGAAAGCTTACCTTTGAGGTAGGAGAAGAAAAAAGTATAATTCATTCTTTCCCAATTCTTCAAAGCCCCTGCTATAGATGACGCATGCTGACTCCTAGATATTATTGATGAATGTGTCAAAGAACTAGAAAGCCAAGAAGACACCTATTATGGGATGTTGAAAATTCCGACACCAACTATCTTCAAGGATGATGACTGGAAACAAGAATATCAAGATGCCAACCTAAGCGAATGTTTCGCCTTAACACCCGATCCTACCCCAATTGATAAGAAAACTAGTATAGAACTTAAAACGTTACCTGGAGATCTTAGGTATGAATTTTTAGATAAAGAGCTCGAACGACCAGTTATAGTCAATGCCAATTTAGGGAAGATCGAAACCGAAAAACTTCTTAATGTGTTAAGGAAGTATCCAACCGCGTTAGGCTATAATATATCAGATCTAAAAGGAATAAGCCCTTCTCTCTGTATGCACCGCATTATGCTGGAGGAGGACTGCAAGACTTCTAGAGAACATCAAAGACAAATAAATCCTATCCTAAGTGAAGTCGTTAAGAAAGAAGTGCAGAAACTACTAGAGGCAGGCATCATATACCTAATATCAGATAGCAACTGGGTTAGTCCAGTTCACGTAGTACCTAAGAAAGGAGGTGTTACGGTTATAACAAACACAAAAGGCGAATCGGTGGCAAAACGTACCCAAACAGGATGGAGAATGTGTATCAATTACAGAAAACTAAACAAAGCTACATGCAAGGACCATTTCCCATTACCATTCATTGATCAAATGCTCGAGCGTTTAGCCAAACATTCCCATTTCTGCTATCTTGACAGATACTCGGGATTCTTCCAAATTCCCATTCATCCCGATGATCAAGAGAAAACCATGTTCACATGCCCCTATGGTACCTTTGCATACCGAAGAATGCCATTTGGACTATGTAACGCACCTGCAACTTTCCAACGATGCATGATGGCGATTTTCGCAGACTTTTTGGACGGAATTATGGAAGTATTCATGGACGATTTTTCTGTCTGTGGAGAAAGTTTTGACGGATGTTTATCAAATCTTGAACTAGTACTGAAACGCTGTGTCAATGTCAACCTAGTGCTCAATTGGGAAAAATGTCACTTCATGGTGAGACAAGGAATTGTGTTGGGTCACATTGTATCAAACAGAGGGATTGAAGTCGATAAAGCAAAAATCGAGGTCATCAAAAACCTTCAACCACCCAAAACAGTTAGAGAAATAAGAAGTTTTCTAGGACACGCTGGTTTTTACCGACGTTTTATAAAAGATTTCTCTAAAATCACTAAGCCGCTAACTGAATTATTGATGAAAGAAGCCGAGTTTATTTTCGACGATAAATGCTTAAACGCATTTGAGACGCTTAAAGAAGCCTTAATTTCAACACCTATTATGCAACCTCCTGATTGGAACCTACCATTTGAAATAATGTGCGATGCGAGCGATTATGCTGTAGGCGCAGTCCTAGGACAACACAAGGATAAAAAGCTTCACGCTATCTACTACGCAAGCAGAACACTCGATCCCGCACAAATGAATTACACCACTATGGAGAAGGAACTCTTAGTTGTTGTATTCGCATTGGACAAATTTCGTTCCTACTTAGTGGGCGCCAAAATCATTATTTACACGGATCACGCTACGATCTGATACTTGCTAAGTAAGAAAGATGCCAAACCACAACTATTCAGATGGATCTTGCTCTTACAAGAGTTTGACTTGGAAATAAAAGACAAAAGAGGGACTGAAAACGTGGTAGCGGACCATTTATCAAGATTAGATGGAATCCAAACCGAGAATGTTCCCATAAACGAAGATTTCCAATATGAACGCCTTATTGCTAAACTAGAGATATCCCCTACCGACAATTTAGATTAACACAATGAACATTTAACAACTGCGGTAGTAAAATCCATTTGTACCAACACTACATTACCATGGTATGCTGATTTTGTTAACTACTTAGCCGCCGGTGTTTTACCACCCGACTTAACGTACCAACAGCGGAAGAAATTCTTCCATGATCTTAAACACTACTTTTGGAATGAACCACTACTCTTTAAAAGAGGCGCCAATGGTATCTACCGTCGCTGTGTTCCTAACAATGAAATAGACGACGTCATTGCCCATTGCCATTCCGCCCCTTATGGTGGACACGCTAGTACATCGAAAACTTGTGCAAAAATACTTCAAGCTGGCTTCTTTTGGCCTACTTTATGGAAAGACGTCCACGTAGAAATTATGAACTGCGATAGATGTCAGCGCACAAGAAATATATCTAGACGTGACGAAATGCCGCAAAAGGGGATTCTCGATGTAGAAATTTTCGATGTATGGGGAATTGATTTCATGGGACCGTTCCCCGCATCTTTTGGAAATAAGTATATATTGGTAGCTGTTGACTACGTATCAAAATGGATTGAAGTCGTCGCTGCACCCACAAACGATACACGAGTAGTACTTAAACTATTCAAGCATGTTATCTTCCCACGATTCGGTATACCAAGATTAGTAATCAGTGATGGCGGTTCCAATTTTATCTCTAGAATTTTCGAAAAACTACTTTCAAAATATGGCGTTAAACATCGCATAGCCACACTATACCATCCTCAAACGAGTGGACAAGTGGAAGTGTCAAATAGGGAAATTAAACAAATCCTTGAGAAAACCGTAGCCACATCCAGAAAAGATTGGTCCTCCAAGCTAAATGATGCTCTTTGGGCATATAGGACAGCTTTTAAAACCCCTATCGGAACCACGCCGTTTAAATTAGTTTATGGAAAATCTTGTCATTTGCCAGTAGAATTAGAACATAAAGCTTACTGGGCCATTAAAACCCTTAACTTAAATTACAAGATTGCTGGCGAGAAACGAATATTAGACATCCATGAATTAGAAGAATTGTGTTTAGACGCTTATAAAAATGCTAGAATCTATAAGGAGAGAACAAAAAAATGGCACGATAAGTGTATCTCGTGGAAAGAATTTAAGGAAGGAGACATCGTACTCCTATTCAACTCTAGACTGAAACTTTTCCCGGGTAAATTATGTTCCAGATGGTCAGGACCATTCGAAATTAATAAAGTTTTCCTAAGTGGTGCGATAGAAATTAAAGGAAATTCTATCGAACCATTTATAGTCAATGGCCAGCGCTTAAAGCATTATTTTAACGTCGGAAATCTAAACTATTCGGCTTATCTGCAGTTAAGTGAGCCACCTACCCCGATACCTAACTGAATAGGTACTATCTGTCGAGCCATCGACATAAAACAAAGGCGTTTCATGGGAGGCAACCCATGTTTTCTTTTAATTATTTTTATTGTTTTAATATGTTTTTCTTTTTCTTTTCTTTTTCTTAATCTTTAAAACTTTCATGTTGCATTCCTTACTCCTTTTTATTTTTATTTTTCTTTTATTTTTATTTTTATTTTTATTTTAAACTTCTTTTTCTTTTTTATTTAACTTCGGCATTTTTAACCTGAAAATACTAACTTAGTTTTTTATACATTTATTAAACATTTTCAGGGGTAATTCTTTAGCTTTAATATTTAGCTCCATGGCACGAGTAGACTATATGAACATAACCTTGAGAAGTAGGCACCAGAGAAGACGCTTTGAGGATCTAGCTGAGCGTGAGATGTGTCCTACAATTTATGCTGATGACCATACTATGACTGCTTTAGGCATTCGTGAGAGTGTCATGTATCTGCTACACCAAATAGGCTGGGACGTTGCTCCTATTCGGAGACGTTATTGTACCTACAGAAAGTTGACCCTTGAGTTCTTAAGCACACTGAGCTACCTACCAAATCATGGGTTAGGATTCAACCGCAGGCTGATCACCTTCAGACTGTTTGACATGGACTACCGCTATAACCATAGGGAGTTTGCCAACCTGTTAGTATTCCCTAATGGCCCTGATGTTATTACCATGACCCAGGAAGGCCTATTGCTAGATACTGACCTTGATTTCTTCTGGGGTAGCATTGCTGGAAACAACCATCCCAAGCCATTTGACCCTTACTCGGAGTCCATCCACAACCCTGCTATCAGGTACTTCCATAAGATCATTGCCCACACCCTTTTTGGAAAAGAGCAAAATGTTACATCAGTGTCACGTGATGAGCTTTTCATCATGTATTGTGCTTCTCAGAGCCGTCCAGTAAACGGTGCTGCCTATATGCTTGCTAATATGGAACATATTATGCAAACACCAAATGCCCCAATCCTTTTAGGTGGTTTAGTCACTATGATCTCTAATGCCATTGGACTCCGAAGGCCTATGTTAGGATCAACTCCGCACTATGGAATCAAGCCAATGAATATTGAATTTTGCTTCAACACTAGTTTTATAGGAAATCTTGGGCCAGATGAATTCGAGCTGCTCATTAACCATGAAACTTTCCACCAGTTTGTACTCCCGAACCCTATAAATAGTGTCCACAATAGAGCAAACTGGCTTTTTGATCTCCACCACCCCCCTGCACCGCCTTCGTCTCCTTCCACTGTTGACATCTATGAAGTCCCTAATACCTCTCGAGATGCTGAAGATCCTGAAACACCACCGAGCTACCACCAGTTTCCCGACCCATGGAAGCAGCATGTAGTTTCTATTGAGACCACCTTCCAGGCTCCAGAGATACCACCACCGCCTCCACCTACTATCACCCTCGACTCTTTGCATGAAGAAATTACCGGAATGCAGGGTGAGCTTACATCTCTACGTGTGGATTTCATCGCTTTTATGGATTTGGTGACAGACCAACTGGATTTCATGCACCAACATATGTTCCCTACTCCTCGTGGCTAGAGATTGTCGTTGTTATGCTGATTTGTTCTTCTCTTGCATTTGTATACACAGTGAGGTCACTGTTTAGTTTAAGTGTGGGGGAGGAACCTAGTTAGTTTTAGTATTTTATTATTTTTATTTTTAGTTTAAGTATTATTTCCAAACAATTTTTACTCGTTAATGAAATTTCAATTATTCATCAAGTTTCAAATTATATTGCCTTACTGCCATTATTTCATTTTTTACAAAGTTTATTCTTTACATACATGTTATTTCAATTTCAGTATATTTTTCATTTTTTTATTAATCTACTGTTCATATTTTCTGCAAAAATTTGGTCATATGACGTGTGCTGGAAATATTATGCCTGCTTACTGTGCTAGGATTGTGAGTTATAATATTGGAAATTAAAAGTATCACGTTCATTTCATTAATATAATGAATTGAACGCGTGACGCTCGTAACACCCCCATGATGAGCGTAACACGCATTTCACCGTGTTACGCCCGTCATCCCAATGTGACGACCGTCACGCGCGCCCCATAGCAGAATCTGCTATTACAGAGTCGTTCCATCTTTCCTCTCAAACCTTCATTCTTCCCAAAACCGTAACATACCCACTCAATTTTTTCCCTCAACTTCCAACACTCTAACACTAAAAACTCCATCAACCCACTACTCAATCCACATTCCAAACCTTTTCCACGATTCAATCCTTTTACACGCACTATGGCCAACAATCAGCAAGTTCCCACTCTCACTTTCAGATCCGGCGAACAAGGCGAAACCCAACGACTCAAATTCCAGAAGTTCCAACGCCGCGGTCTCCAACCTACACGGTATGTTGACCTTGACTATTTGAGGAATTTAGGACTGCTAGACAGTGTCCGACAACTTTTGCAGAGCGTGAATTTATGGAACCTGTGCCGTGAACCGCAACCCATTTATGAAACTCTAACCTTTGAATTTCTAAGTTCCTTTGCATACATCACTCTCCCTGGTGCCATGAACCAACTCTCAGGCATGGCCATATTTCGTATGTTTGGCATTGAGCATTAGCTGCCCCAGACCGACATCGCACGGCTGTTAGGTTTCTGTTCTGACGAAGGTGTCCACCTCCGGGTGCCGGATAATTTCAGCGAGGAAGCTTTTAACTTATGGCACAGTATGACGAACATTCGTGCTGAATCCTACGACCACCTCAACGCCACGCACATTCATAATCCGGCCATCAGATACTTTCACCGCATCCTCTGCAACACCATTTTCGCCCGTGACAGCAACCACAAGCTCAACTCCAAGGAGCTCTTCTTCATGCATTGCGCATTCACCAGGAAAAAGATCAATGCCGCCCCGTTTTTACTGGCTCATATTCACTCTATTTGTGCTAGAGGCGGAAAACCCTTCTATTTAGGAGGGATTGTCACTTCTCTTGCCATAGACCTGAATTATGGTGTCGCTCTCGCGGATATGCCTTATATGGCACCGGCTTTGCTGACTATGGACCACTGCAAGGCCGCACACCTCATTTATGAGCGGGAGGATGGCAGGTTCCACCCTGTGATCAGAAACATTGTTTATCATAACATCACTTTGCCTTGTAGGGACCGAATCGATCCACAAAATAGAGCTAACTGGTTGTTCGATCCTGTAGCTTCCGAGGGGCGTGCTCCTACTCATGAAGACCAGCCTAATGCCCCCGCAGACGAAATGCAAGAAGAGCTGGACAGTGCTCCCCCCGTCCACGACATTCCAGGAGCTTCATCTGCACCACCTCTTATTACTCTTGAAGAAGTTCTCTGCGCCATCCATCTGCAGAATCAAATGAGCGCCGCGCTTGAAAGAAGACAACAGGAACAATATGAGTATTTATACGCTCAAAACACTCAGATCTTGACTGGACAGTGGAGCATGAATGAGAGGTTAGACGAGGCCCTGTCGGAACTCAACGCCTTAAGGTTGGACGTCAGCACCCTTGGCTACCGGATACTGACACAGAAGCCACTCCTACCAGGCGCTCTCGCACCAGGAGTAGAGGACGTGGTCATCAGTAGTTTTCTTTATTTTCTAAGTCGTTTACTTTTGCTGTTTCATTTCCTTTCTGTTTGTTTTTGTAATTGTATTTCCCCGCCTATATACCGCAACATTGAGAACAATGTCGGATTTAGTGTGGGAGAGGTACCTTTCCATCTTCTATAAACAAGTAAATTTTTATGATACGTCTCAATTCAAATTCTTTGCTTTATTTAGCCATACCGAAAAATTTTACTTTATCTTCGCATTAGCCCGACATACCTATTTTAACGAAATCCTAGTTGAGGAAGCCAAAAACGAATCAACAAGATCGATACGGTTATGACACCATAGACTTCCTACTTACGCGATCCGTTTCAATAACCATTATACCTATATCTTGAGTTTTAGTTCTAAAGTAACCCCTAGTAGTTTATACTAGCAGTCAGCACCGTCTTGACACAAACCACGTGGAGAATCGATGAATATAAGTGTTTGATGCCTGATCATAGAAATATCCTTCTTATCTCGCTGCTAAAAGAAAAGAAAATTTTGTGCACCAAAGTATACGGTCACATATAAGAGTTGAGCAAATAATGAAGGAATCCACTGTTGGTTGGTTAAGAGGTATCTGGTTCTGAACTTGGTAGGGTGTGCTACGGCCCGATCCCCCACAACCTCCAATTTGGATAACATATGTAGGGTTGCCACATTCGTGTACCAGACCCCGTGCTAAAAGGATCAAAGTCACTAACCGGTTACTCCACTACGTGCGTGCTAAGACAAAGGGCTTAATGTGATTGCGCCAGAACGAAACCGGGTGAAATAGATACGAGGAACTCTGGGCAGAATTATAACGGAACTGTTGGATAGTTCGTTTGAAATGGAAGCCTACGGCTAAGCTTATTGCTTGTGTCATTAGCGCATCGTTAGTGTTTCACTCAAGTATCGGCCGAACTGACGAGGATTTCCCGAAATTACTTTAAAAATCGAAGGTATGTCATGCATATGCGCTTGACAAAACTTGTCTGATCTTTCTAATGACTATTTGCTTGAGGACAAGCAAAGGTTTAAGTATGGGGGAATTTGATAACGAGAAATCGTATCATATAATTACTACACTTTTTATCGATTTTCATAATACATTGAATCGTTTAACTTCCGATTGTTCCGAGTTTTTGTGTCTTTTCACAGGTACAACATGTTTCAACTCAAATCAGTGAAAAAGGATCACATGAAGGAAGCTAACCAAGAATCAGAAGAAAAAGAACCAAATCTGCAAAGTCTGCAGATTTTGTAGCTGTGACGACCGTCACACCCCATGACGAACGTAACGCTCTCACAACTAGAAGGACGCTCGTCACACATCATTGACGAGCGTAACGTGCTATTTAAGCGCATTACGACCGTCACCCCCCTCGTGACGACCGTCACACGCTTAAAAACAATGTTATGGAATACAGAGAGACGTGGGCAACGTTGTGGGCAACGTTGTGGGCAGTTTTCTTCTCCTATATTTCCTCAACTTCAGTAACCATGAATCCGAGTCTTCCTCCACTCAAGTTGTTCCAAAATTTTCTCAACTGCAAAATCTTCTTCTATAAATATGGAGCAGTTCAATGGATGAGGGTCGAAGAATTTTCTACAGAGCCAAATTTCTATTTTTCTGCATTATTCTATTTTGTTTGCTTTTGAACCTTTTTATACCTACTGTAATTTTAGTTTCCAGAATTAGTTTCTAGAGTGTTAGTTCTTCATCCAAGAATTAACACGGTTATAGATTTCGATTAAATTACAAGGAATTTGTAAGCATCCAAGATTACCACATCAACATTATTTACAGGTTTTTTATGCAATTGAATTTTATTTAATCTTGTGCTATGTCATTTATTTTTATGAATTATATTTTAAGTTGCATAGTTACTAAATATATTATGTCCGGCTAAATTAATTAGTATCGGTATGTGACTCCTAAGTACCGAAAGAATTCGGTGATAACTTGGCTAAAAACATTTATAAATAATTTCTGGTTTCCAATTTCCATGTTTAATTTAACTACCCTTGTCACGAGAGTAAGAGGATAATTAACACGATTTTGCCACGAGAGTGGAAAATTAATTAAGGCAAGAACCTGCATGCGAGAGTTGGGGTTCGACCCAAATAGTGGTAACGAAACATTAATTTTTAAATACATGAGAGTGTTTTAACAAATTAATTAAACTCAAATTGTTTTCAAAAAGTGTTATTAAATTTAAAGTGCATTCACTAGGTTTAGTAGCATGACTTATTTCATGAACACGAGAGTGTATGTCTCGGGTTTTTAAACAATTCGTTTTTACCGAAATATTTTATATGCCAAGCGATTCACCGAATTCTCGAATTCCCGAAGTCCGACTATCACATACCGGTATAGCTATTACTATTATTTTTAATTAAACTCTTTTCCCCCTAAAACCATATATTCATCGCTTAGTTAAACAATTATAGCATTAGATCGTATGCGATTGATCATCAGTCTCTGTGGGTTCGATAATCATTTAAAACTAGAACGACTAAACTGTATACTTGCACTTAGTATTCCAATAGACTCATAAAATCCCGATCAACTGGTAAGATCAATATTTAACATGAAACATTCCTATTATCCAATCAATCTATGTTACTGTAATAGTAAAAAATTATACAAAATTAATTAAAGTTATAAATTATAAACACTTAATCATCAAATAAAATAACCAAACAAACATGTAATTGATCTATCAAAGTGAATGGTGTATCTTGTTCTCAGAAGCAAAAGTTAAATGTTTAACTCTTACTACATCAAATCATTGTCCCATTCTACGCTTTTGTGAAGCTAACATGAAGTCAAAAAGAAATGACAATAAATTCAAGTTTGAAAATTTATGGTTGATTGAGCCAAATAATAACATTGTGGATAAACTCGAATTGTATGGAGAAAGTATGATAGAGTCGAGTAAAGAAAATTTTCATATGTTGAGAAGAGAAATTGATAAGCTTCATAGAAAGATTGAATAGATTAGTCAGCAATCATATGAAAGGAATATTAATTATTTTATAGCTCACTGAAAGCGCATGAACTCTCTACTCGTTAAAGATGATTCATTTTAGAAGCAAAGAGCAAAAGCACAATAGTATAAAGACAGAGATCTAAATACCTGATTTTATCATGTTGTAGCAAGTTCCAGAAAGAAAGTTAATACCATAACATCTTTAAGTTATCTGAATGGGGAAGTGTTCTCTTCGAATATGAGTATGTGCAGGGTTGCAAAATAGTACTTTACAAAAATTTTCCAAAAAGTTCTGAGTTCACGTGAACAAGTTCTTCGGACTTTGAGGTCTACCATCTTGGAAGAAGATAATGATATGTTGACCGACACGCTTTCCATTGGGGAGTTTAATTAAGGAGGCCATTTTTCTATGCAGGAAAAAAAGTGTCTAGCCACGGATGATTTCAATCTAGGCTTTTATCAATATTTTTGGGAGACATGTGGTTCTGAGATTTTTATTGTGTGTTGTTATTGGCTGGATTCTGGCGTTTTCCAATCTAGTCTTGGTAAAAATAATATTGCTTTAATTTCTAAAGGATAAATTCAGACATCAAAGAAGGATTGGATAACACTCTGTAAAGTGTTGTATAAAGTGATAGCTAAAGTTCTAATTAAAGTGCTTTCAACTATGTTATGTTGGATAAACAAGCTTGGAAGTTTATAACAAGTCTAAGTATTCTAATCAGTTGGTTATTAAAAGCAAAATATTTTCTTAGTTGTGATTTCCTTGAGTCATCTATTGGACATAACCCTGACTATGAGTGGCGTAGTATTTGGAGATCTAAGTTTGTTGTGTGAGGAGGATACAGATGGAACATTGGTTCGAGAGATTCTATTCCTGTTTGGGGTAACAATTGGTTATATGATAAATCTTCAATGGTAAATTTGTGGTCAAATAATCTGGTAGTATATAACCTAAAGCTCTTTAAGTTGATGGTTTCTGATGGGAAGCGGTGGGACAACAATTTTATTCAAACTCTTGTTGGAGAAGAAGAAGCGGTAATTTTTTTTAAAACTCTCTTATTTGACGTTGTTCAGGTTGACAAAATGGTGTGGAGGTTTGAAGGAAATGGAATACACTTAGTTTGTAGTACATACCATTATTGTATATGAGAAGTTATTACTACATCTCATCTTAAGGTCTAGGAGAACTGAAAGCTTTTATGGAAGTTAAAAACTCCTTCGAGGGTAAAAAACTTTCTTTGGCACTTAGGTAAAAGTTTTGTACCTAGAAGAAAGTGATTGATAGACAAAGGACCTCAATGCCAAGACTATTTGAAGTTTGGGAGATGGATTAGAAAATGAAAATTTATTCTATTGTCCTAAAAGTATTTAGTACTGGGAGCTAGCTGGGTTAAGGCCTACTATGCAACAGGTGGCATATGCTAATATTCCTTTCACATCTATATTTTTCTCTTTTTCTGGTTCTAAACCAAGACCAATCATCCTTATTTTCGGTCATTATTTGGAGCATTTGGAGAGTGGAAATAATTATATATGGAACCACATGAAAGATTCAGTAGAAACAATTTGTGATTGTGCCTCTTACTTGCTTAAGGGATAAAGAAATGCACAGTAATTCCAATCGGGAAGTACTAACCAAAATAGAGTTTCTTCGATCAACACATGGAGTAAGCATACAACAGGTCATCTAAAATGCAATATAGATGCTTCTTTCTCCACAAATTATAATAAGATAGGAATAGGTGTTTGTGTACGAGATGAAGATTGATAATTTGTGATAGCTTGAACAAAGTGAGTGTCACCTATTATCGAGGTGGATATGAGGGAGGCTTTAGGGCTTTTATCAACAATCAAATGGGTACATGAGCTCAATTTAAATGACGTGGATTTTGAGGTAGACTCTAAAACCATAGAAGATAACTTGAATAACCAACATCTGAGTTATACAGAGTTTGAGGAGATCGCTAAGGAATGCATATGCTTACTAGCCTATTATTTTATAAACTCTCATGTTAAGTTCGTTAGGAGACAAGTTAATGAAATTGCTCCTATTTTTGCAAGGATGACTCTATCTCTTGCTAATTTTCAATTTTTTAATGATATTCCAACATGCATTATGTTCTGGACTGGGCCAGCACTTTCCCCACTGTTGGGGAGGCCCAATCCAGCGCCCTTACAAAGGCCCAAAAGCGTGGAGCCTGAACTGAGGACTATTGGGCATTTCCCCACGTGTCCAATAGAAGAACATAACTCATGTGTCCATATCGTCATCATCTTACCCTTTGAGAATAACGGGTCCAACTTCCCCTGCTTTCTCGGGGCAGTTGACCAGGGAGGAGGCCACAAGTTGGACTCTATACACCCGTAAGCCCTAGCAGTCTTTGTTGTTGGGCCTCATCATGGCCCTTCACTGAAGACCTTGGCCCAACGCTGGGAGCTATAAACATCCTCTCACTTAAGAGGGCCAAATATTCATTCATTCAGCCATACTGTTGTGCTTACTTGCACTTACTCTGAAACTTACTTTGACATCAGAGTGTCTTGTAGATACCCCCCCCCCCCCCCATTTCACATTCAACCACTGCTCGACTTAAAGCTTGCGGACCTTGACAATCCCTCCTTTCCCACCATGCAGCAAGACGCGAAGGAGCACGTCAAAAAATGAAACAAATGTCAAAGACACACAGACATGCACCTCGCACTCCCACACGAACTCAAAACATTGTCATCCCCGTGGTCGTTCACCTGGTTGGGGATGGACATCCTCGGACCATTCGTACAAGAATCATATCAAAATAAATTCCTGATCGTGGCTGTCGACTATTTCACAAAATGGATAGAGGCTGAAGCCCTGGCCAGAATCAAATCACACAACATCCTCGTTTCTACAAACAAAACTTGCTTGCCCGATTCAACATACCATAAGCGCTCGTCACCGACAATGAGACACAGTTCACTGGCCAAATCTTCCAAGAGTTCGTCGCCAAGCTCGACACCAAATAATACTTCACATTCATCGAACATCCTCAAACCAATGGGCAAGCTGAGGCCGCGAATAGTCATCTTATGAGGACTCAAGCGCAGGTTGGGCGAAGCCAAAAAGGGGTGGGTCGAAGAGCTGCACGACCTCCTGTGGGCTTACTGAATGACACCACACTCGATGACTAGTGAACCCCGTTTCGAGTAACCTATGGCACCGAAGCTGTAATTCCCATGGAAATCATGGAGCCATCCAGTTGAACTGAAGTCCCTTTAGACGAGGAACTAAATGACGAGGCCCTAAGGGAAGAGCTCGACCTAGTCGAAGATATTCGCTCAGGGGCGGCTCTTTGCGAAGCCACACTAAAACAACAGATAGCCCCGTGTCATGACACCAAAATCATAAAATGCAAATTCCAGGTCGGCAACCTAGTCTTGCAGAGAAATTAGAAAGATTCTCGCGAAGGAAAGTTGGCCGCCAACTAGGAAGGACCATACCGCGTTTGTGGAGTAACGGGCACTGGAGCCTACCACCTCAAACGACTAAGTGGAGAACCACTACCTCGACCATGGAACGCTACAAAGCTTAAACAATATTACAACTAGGTCCCCGATGAACGTCGGGGCCAGGCAATCGACGTACCCTCTTCGACAAACGACAGGGGTTGCTCGACTACGGAAGCATGTTGAGGTACAAACATAGCCTCCAACCAATAACAAAAGGCGGGTTTCTTTCTCATTGGTCGAGCAGAACCTTAGCCCGACGGGGACACCTCGGTCGAGATCCACCATCGAAGTACCCAACAGGCAGAACACTGAGCTTGTGATGGGCATTTCACGCCATGAAGTCAAGACCCCGACCGTGATCTTGATCTCGTCCCTAAGGACACTTACTCTGCTTCCTCGACACATCCAAACATGTGTCGACCACAACTAAGGTCGAGCCCAAATATCCACTCATCAAAATTCCATATTTCACAAAATAAATAAGCCAAGCACAACGACGGGAAAATATCTAACATACAATAGAAGGAAAAATAAAGGCATTTACAAGAGCCGACCATGAAGGCCAATGTTATCCAAATATTACAAAACACGGGCACACATACCCAAACAAAAGAAAATCGAGCGAAGCCCTTGTCAAAAGTTTACAAAAATATGGGAACATGCAGGCTCGGAAACTTAATCTCAGCTCTCATCCTCGTCGTCACTCTCCTCCCCAGGATTATCCTCTAGGAGATGAAATATCTTCCTGTCAACCACCTGATTAAACGGCCCTGCACCTTCGACCACCAGCTCGACCCCTTGGTTAAGGATCTTAAGCTGCTCCACGGTCGTGTTGAATCCATAACTAAAAGTGTCAGTGATGTCTTGCTCAAGCATACGACTCTGAGCGATTAAATATTTCCTAGTC
The DNA here is from genome assembly GCA_948472305.1 of Vicia faba. Lineage (NCBI taxonomy): Eukaryota > Viridiplantae > Streptophyta > Magnoliopsida > Fabales > Fabaceae > Vicia > Vicia faba. The sequence continues at coordinate 842,462,915 of OX451737.1, forward strand.
ACGAGGGCTTTCTCCGTATCAGTCTCTTCATCGGCAGGTGCCATGATCCCCTCCAACTCCTTTATCTGGGTGGCTAGTCGCTCGTTCTTCTTAGTCGCAGCTTCCAATTGAGGTCATAGCTCATTCAAATCTTTGAGGAGCTGGACCTGAGCTTCATACTTCATCTCATGTTGAGGATATCATCCTTCAACTTTTCATTAATTCCCTTCAAATTTTGGACCCAGGCATACGCTTTATCAAGAGCGACCTGAGAGCCCGCAACCTCATCGTTCAGCATCAAAGAAGTTTCAAGAACCCTCATCACGGCGGCCACATCTTCCAAAAGGTTTTTCCGCCGGGTTTCTTTGCCCTCAGACATTATGGCTTCCCTCTCCTCCTCATGAAGACCTAAGGATTCTCCCTGCTGAAGATACCTCAGTTGAGATAACAGGGAGGCAACACGAAAACTACCCCGACGTAACCTTGTCCCCTTCGACAGGCGCTACATGCTCGGGGTCTTCCACACGTTTCCTTTTCATCGGTTGTTCAGGAGGGGGGCCTATGTCCCTGAAGGGGAAGATAAACCACTTAGACATGATGAATTTTTGGCCTGTTCCTGAAGCTGAGCAACCCAATTTTTGGGCCCCAAGTTAGATGCATTCTTGGGCCCCAACTTGAGTAAACATTCAGAGAGGGTCGCCATCCGAGCTGCAATCAAAAAGAAACTGTCAGTCACAAGACAAACGTACAAACATAAAATTAGGGGCACGTCCCCTACCTAGAAGTCTCAAAGCCTCCTCATCAGAAGAGCACTCGATGGCACTTCCGTGTTAATCAGTCTGTGAGCAAGGAGATACTCCCCTTGATCATAAAAAGAAGAAGTTATTATCCATGTCCACACACTTCGTCAGGGAGAATCTCTTTACATAAGCTGCCAACTTTTCGTAAGAGAGATGATCTCGGGCGTCTAAGTCCTCGCGCTTCACCGCATAATACTCGGGCTTCTGCTCAAAGTGTTTCCACTATCACTCAAGAGGAAACCTCACTATCAGTCGAACCATTATCCGACCACCCTCAATCTCTTCAGAGCGATCATACAAAGAAGCCACAACCGCAGCAGTAAGAGGCTTCACGACGAAGTACCTCTCTTTAAAGTTGCACACAGATTCAAGGTACGGACAGAAGAGTTTTCTGAACTGTTTGAATGACACCCAGGCTTGTTGTCCTCCAATGGTCTCTCGTTGTAGGTGAAAGATACGAAAGAAGAGGGTCAAAGTGGCACCAATCTGGAGATATTGGCATACTAGCTCGAACAAACACATAAACACGAGCGCATTCGAATGAAGCTGGGAAGGTGCCAGTTGCAACCATTGGAAGACCCCCACATGGAAATCGTTGAAGGGAAAACGCCCCGCTTCCTTAAAAGCAAACTCATACATAAGGAAGCGTTTTCCCGAGAATTCCGAGCATATCCTCTGACTTCGATGAGGGATTTGAAGAACCCGGTTGGTAGGGGAACCCTCTACTCGGTCCTCGAGGACATTGAATGCGTCAGAAGCGTCATGTGAAAAAACACGACCTTTTACTCTAGGGCTCAGGCGCGCCCCAAGCCAAAGGGTCATTCGCGACCATAGTGTCACCCTCGTTGGTATTAGGCACAATGTCTTCCTCGACTTGGTGAGCTATCGTACCTGAAAAGCAACGGAAAACAGTAAATTTGACATCATCAAATACACCCTTCCACCGTAAATAAAGTGAAAGCGCAATGAATGCATCGAGGAATGGACCTTGACCCAAGCCCTTAACAGCCAACATCGAAATGGTTGATGCCCTACATGGGGACATTTTGTCGAACGGGAAATTTGCCCAAATCCTCCCCACTATTTGGGGGGGGGGGGACAATCTCGACACGAGTCAGAACGAAATTCTGAACCTATGAATCTTCATCCACATCCATGAACTTTGATGAAAATCTATGGAGATTCATTTCTGAACCCATGAATCTCCATCCAGAGATTCATCCGTTCATAACAAAACCCAAGTCTTTAATCTAAAAAATCAAAGAAAAAGCACGATCAAGAAGAAATCACTTACTTGGAGAAGATTATCGTTGAAGACGTCTACGGTGGCGTTAGAGCAGCAGATCCACATGAGAGCGTAGGAGAGAGGAGAAGCAAGCTTGAAAATGACAAATGAACCTCCTGATCCCGCTTTTAATAGATATTTCCCACCTCACGAGGTAGCATACGAAAAGTCATCATTACTTGGACTTTTGGACTGCCATATGTAATGATGGCACCCCCAAACAGCTGCCACGTGAGGCTGGCGAGAGGACACGTCGCCCACAATGGTCTCACGTAAAACCACGCGCCAGCGCCATTCCACTCTCGGTGGCGGGAAAAAACTCAACATCATTAAAATGCCTTACATACAGGCACATCGATGACATTCCACTCTCGATGGCGGGCAAATGATCAATGTCATTGCAACGCCTTACAGATGGACACGTCGAAGACACGCACTTGAGGAAACTCCTCGCATCCCTGCGAATCTAGGTCCTTAACGGGAACCGCGTCGATATGAGTAGAAAACAAAGTCGACCAATGAACTTCTCCCTAGGCTGTTCGACCATACCACACGCGAATTTGAGTTCCCCTCGACATGAATCACAGAGCCTTCCCCGACGGGAGTTGACGGTTCCCCCTCTCGGGAAACACTTCCCCGACACTTGAATTAATCTCAAGTCATCACCCTTTCGCCTAAGGGAAATAACTTGGGGGGCTCATGTTCTGGACTAGGCCGACACTTGCTCCACTGTTGAAGAGGCCCAATCCAGCGTCTTTACAAAGGCTTAAAAACGTGCAGCCCGAACTGAGGATCATTGGGCATTATCCCATGTGTCCGCTAGGAGAACATAACTCATGTGTCCATATCGTCATCATCCTGCTCTATGAGAATAACGGGTCCAACTTCCCCTGCTTTCTCGGGGAAATTGACCAGGGGGAGGCCAAGTGCTGGACTCCATACACCTGTAAACTCTGGCAGTCTTCGCTGTTGGGTCTCATCGTGGCCTATCACTGAAGACCTTGGCCCAGCATTGGGGGCTATAAATACCCTCTCACTTGAGAGAGTCAGATATTCATTCATTCACCCATACTCTCGTACTTACTTGCACTTACTCTGAACCTTACTTTGACATCGAAGTGTCTTGCAGGTACCCTCATTTCATATTCAACCACTGCTCGACTTAAAGTTCGCGGACCTTGACAATCTCTTCTGATCAAGTACGATCACATTCAACGATTTCTTATTAATAATATAAATTAAGTATTTTTTTCGTAAAAAAAATAAATAATAAGACATAAAATTTCGGAAGGATTCTTCTAAAATAAACTAGTGCAAAATTGAAAGAATTTAAAATACAAAAAAAAAAAGAGTAACAATATAAAACAACACAAACCTGTTAAAATGAGGTTGAATTTGATTAAAAAAAATATTAATCATTTTGAATTTTGAATTGATAAAAGAATACGAGATTCAAGTCGAATTTTAAAATTTTAAAATTTTGAGTAATTTAAAGGTTAAAAGCTTTATTAAAATATAAAATAAATATAAAAGAATTTTAACGGCTATTCAAATGAAAAATTCAGTGAAAAAAAGGATTCAAATCAAATTTTGTAGTGTTTTGAAAATGAAGGAGATAAATAAAAAAATTCCCTTGTCATTTCCTCTGGGCTTTTAAACTTTCAAACGTTTTTCATTTTTGGGCCAAGTAAACACAACGTTGTCGCTACGAAACGATGCCGTATCGTTCAGCAAACACGAAAGGTTTCGCAATCGCACTTTCATTCGGAAATTGGAATTCAATTTTCGCTTTAGTTCCGTTGTTGATCCTTTCACTTTCTTGGTTCCAACCAGAGGAGAAGAAGAACAAAACCATGGCAGAAGAGAAAGATTGTAGCAAAAGTTCCAACCTCTCTTCGCCCATGGCGGAAACCCCTATCAGGCCAGTCGTTTGTCTCAAAAGGAAAGAAGATATCAAGCTTTATGAAGAAACCGAGGAATGCTTCATCTTGGATTTTGACCCATTTGAAGTTATTGACTTTTCAAAGCTTTCACTGGACAACATGAATAATGATGATGATACCTCTGATATATCCATTGTTGCTGAAAAGGGTCAGGTAAATATCACTCTTTCTCCCTACAAAACATGTTTTTTTTTTGTTTTTTTTGTTTACTAGGTTTCAATTATTTAGGATTATGCTAACTTTTGATTAGGTTTCACTTATGTGGTTTTTTAATTTGTATTTAAGTAGTACCGACACTAGAAAACTAAGTTCCAAATAACTACAGAACTAAAAATGTATTTAAAGGTTATTTATTATGAACATTATCATAGTACAATGTTTTATTGTCATTATTAATCTCAGTTTTTGATTCAAATATCTTTATTTTGAGTTATGCTGATTCAATATTTTTTTGAGGAATTTGCAGGTGGCTTGTAGAGATTATCCGCATGCAAGACATTTATGTGTTAAATTTCCCTTTAGTACTACACCTCATGAGAGTTCTTGTGAAAAGGTATAATGACTGGATGAGACTGTATTTTTTTTTGTTTTGTTTATTCATATGTAAAATTTAACGTCTCTGAATTAATATTCTCTTTGGTTGAATTTGAAATATAGTGTTACTGCTATGTATGTGATTCAGTTGCTCCATGTAAGTATTGGACCCGGGCTTCCGATAAGTCAGATTCACCTCCACACTGTGATGCTAATAGCGATTGGGAGGAGGAGAGGAGCGAGTATAAACGTTTGACTGAAGAAAAGGCTGACTAATTATACTTTCATGTATGTTTGATGTTGCTGCTGCTTATACTTTTGAACACGTTTGACTGAAGAAAAGGCTGACTGATTATACTTTCATATATGTTTGATGTTGCTGCTGCTTATCCTTTTGAACGGTTGCGTGGATGGAAATGAGATACAAAAAGCCAACTTGGAATTTTGATTTTGGGGTAAACTCCAGAACTATTTCTGTTGTCTGTAGTGATGTTAAGGAATGTGTCGTGATAACTTGCATTTTGAGTCGCTTCGATGATCTATGGCCATGTGAATTGTGATAGCAGCATGTATATAGGAGTATAGTTTTGAGGCCTTTTAACTTAACTTTTCTTTTCTTAAATTTGTCTATTTTAAAATTTTAAATCTTAACACTGTTATCTTTTATGTTGATTGGTTAAATTCATTTTTGTTTATCTTTTTAGATGATTAGTTTTTTTAGTTATAATGAATAAACTATTCATCTTTATTTTCATGTGTTCTTATTAGAAATTATTCATGTTCATCGAATTTTTCTTACTAGAAATCCAGTTCAAAAAATCATTCATCTTCCTAAAAGCTTGTCTCTTTAAAGATCTATTTTCACATTTGTGGGAATCCTGTTTCTGAATCTATTACAGAACTCAAAAAGATGTCTAGGACAGTGGATAGGTTTTCTCTGGTGTAAATTCTTCAAAAGATGCTTTTGATCTTTTATGAAATTTTCATTAGAAAATTTCAAATGTTGGGTGGTTTGGATTGATGTGTAATCCTACCTCTTTCCGGCACACTTCTTCCCCAAGTGAGGGTTGAATGGATTGATGTGTTATCATACTTGGAGGATGAACTCTCTATTTATGGTGTTAGACTCGCATATGTTCTATGTTATTGCTATTTTCACTGTAGTGATCACATAGATCATTACTGGATAAGTGATTTTTGTTATTGCATCTGAATGCCGATATAGGCGATGCCGCATATCTGATGCCTTAAACCAGAGAAATACATAAGTTATCTTTAGACATGTTAGTTTTTAGGGACGACGTAGTTAGTAATTTTATGTGTTGTGTTATTCTTTTTGTTGGGGTGAACACCTCGATTATCTATTATGCTCGAACCTCATAATTGAGTATTTTTGCTCATTTTAATGAGTTTTCTACTGATAATCTATAATATATTTATGATAAATCTCTTAAGCTCATGCTTTTATCTTCAATAACCATACAAAATGGTTATTACTTATTACACATAACTAAAGAAAATTCTAATTGAAATTGAGAAAAGTTCATATTAACAAACAAAATTGAAGCACCTTTTACATTTTGGAGCTTCCCTGTATAGTATATGTATGTGTATGTATTGTGTTTCAGAACACGATTATAAACCTAATACAATTTTCAAAGGAAGATAAGTTCTTTTTTTCCATAAAGAAACTAAAGAAACAAACAAATTTACTACCTATGAGAGAGGAATATAGGAGAGAAATTACAGAAACAAACAAATTTACCACCTATGAGATAAGTTCTTTTTAGGAATATAGGTGATTTTCTTTCTTTAAAGTCACTAAAACTCTACCCCGTATGAAATTGGATTTGGTGATTTTGTGGAGGGAAAGTCATAGTAACTTTAATGCATTTTAGGAATATTTTAAAAATAAAGAAATAAAAAATTATAAAAATTAAGATGAAAGAGAGGAATATATGACTTTTCCTCTTTAAAGTCACTCTATCCAAGACAGTGTTAGTACTTTTTACTTTTTTTTTAGTGACTTTCGTTTAGAATTTTTGCACATAAATTAATAAATATAATGATGTTGTCATAAGATATTTTTTATAAAATTAATTTTATTAATATATTGAAAATAATATAGATAATAAAAAATAAAAAACACAACTAAAAAAAATAATTATTATTACTATATTGAAAAGTGAAAATAAATTATTTTAAAAATAAAATTTATTTATTAAAACCAAGACATTTTGAAACCGGAGAAATAATTAAGATGCCACTTTTCCACCTCACTTTAAAATAACGACAACTTTTCACATTAATGTAAAAACTCCCTCTCTTGCCTCTTCTAAAAGTTAAGCCAAATTTGTCTCGATATTTATGACAATGTAACCATTGTTATTTTATTAATGAATTGTAAATTGAATAATTTTCTATTTGGTACAATAAGGTTCATTCGACCTATTTAAGGATCAATGATCACCATATTGAATAAAAAATGAGAATTGTTTTCATCTTTAGATTTTTTATTCTGCTATATATAAAGACTAAAATGTCTTTAGTGTCTGAAGATGTATCTTCAGACGCACATTTTTCATATATAATAAAATAAAAATGGTGAAAAACTTTTATTATGTAAAAAAATTGATCTGGAAATACATCTTTCGTATGTACGAAAAATTTGAGATGCATCTCCAAAATATCTCTTAGTTCATTAGTTAGTGAGTTTTCGAAAATATATGAAGTATGCTTTGTTAGATCAAAGCAGAAATAGTCTGAAACAAAAATGACAGAATGGGATTGAACCAACTTAAATTAACTCCAAAATAAATATTATATAATTTTAACATTACATATTATTAAAAACATGTGGTTCGAGACGTTGCAACATTCTTATATTATCGTCGGCTGATCTTTGAATCGCCGCATCCACTTCAATCGAACCCTTTATTGAGTAATGATAAAAGGTAATTTTCAATTCACGCATTGTGAATTGTATCTTCCATTTGTTGTCTATCGAGGGTGAACAATACTCGAACTTGACAACTCTTTCTAATTTTATGGATATTGTAGGAGAGTATTTAGTTTGGTTTTCAGATCGACGAGAAGTATGTCCTCACATATTCGAAATTGCATTGGGGGTTGTGTGTCATTGAAATACCCAAAATCAAGATGGGGATATGTAGAGATTCTGATTTGTGTAAAGAAAATGGATTGAGATGCCCTACCTATTTATAGAAGTTGTAGAGAAATAAGGAGCTTACATACATGATCATGTCTGCATGATATCTTTCATAAATACACCTCCGGATCTGCCTTATTTTTTGAAAAAAATAAGGGTCTCTCTAGAGATGCAACTCCAAATGGTCCCCTATTTTTGTTTTTTAATTAATAGAGGGATATCCCGAGATGCATCTTCGGATCCACCAAAAAAATTATGTAGAGCAGAATTTGAAAAATAAAAAATATCCAAAAAATACGACCTAGTTGTATAATATTATGCAGTGTGTTACTTACCAAAAAAATGTTACATTATTAGATTACAACTAAAATGCATCAAAAGTTGAGTCACTACCCAAATCTATTGGTGGCTCAATCTTCGACCTTTCTTTATTTGCTTCTCGTTCAATGTCGCTCAACTTGGTGAACTCTTCCATCTTTTTCAAGAAAGTGATATGGCCATGTTTCAACACCTTGTGTGAAATGTATCGTCTACTCCAGTGATGTCTTTTGTATAGGACACCCCACTTTCAAATAAATATGAATAAAATGTTTTTTATAACCAACCAATACACAAACATTTGGATGAATTATGAGGTGGCTTACTTCGAAGTGGAAAGAATATTTCTGAGAAACCATATTGTGTTAAATCAATGCACACCCTATCATAAGCACTTACTATAAGATGTCACATTTCCGAAAAGCGCATCCATTTGTCAAAGGAGTCTGACCACTAAGACAAGGAACAAGAGCATGGAGAATTGTATCGTAATTTTCTTAGTTTCCATATAGTTTTATGTGTCATTTCCTATACGTCGTCATCTCTTGTATAAGATGACGATGGACAAATTGATGGTCATCCTCTCCCATATCGAGTAAATCCAAAGCAACTCGAAAACCACAGTTTTCGTCATTTTCAACATTTACAATCTGCTCGATGTGTTTGTGTATAAAAAGTGACATCTCTTCAATGAATTTGATTTTTGGTAAGGGTGGTTAAGGAGATGGTTTGTTAATGCACGCACCCTTTAAAACATTTTTTTGGGAATTTGGAGTCGGAGAATCCGGAAAATGTGAGTCAACATGCTCAAAATACAAAGAGTTGTCACTTTAGTCGATTTTACCTTTTTAGGGGCACCTTTTATTTTAAGCGATTCCGACATTGGTTTGGAATTCGTTGTTTATGGATATGCAATCTTCCTAAGTTGTTATTTGATGTGTAATTTCATGATGTCATCAGCTTTCATGAATCCCTCTTGGATCACTTTCCATTCGGTCATGATAGATATGTTTGATTTATCATCCTTCCTTACACTATCATCATCAAAACGGAGCCGGGTCCAGTGAGTGCAAACTTCGTCCATACGTATTGGTTTTTTATGCTTCAACTTCTTTGAAATTAAACAAGCACATAAAAGATTATAAGTCTTCCTAAGCGTACATTCACACTTTGAGCTATCGGAACCTGTTTTATCCACTTGTTTGGCTTTGTGAAAAAATTAAATTTAATGCAGCCCGAGATACATTACCAACCAACTGTAAATAAATGATGATGCCTTTAAATCGGTGTTCTAACACAGTAATGCTCTGACCAAAATATGTTTCTATCTCATTATGTTAGTTTTTGAGCATTTGATTCACAACATCCCAATCTCGACAAAAATCACCTTTGCTATTTCCCACCAATTCTTCAGTCTAGCATGTGCATATTCAACTATGTTAGTTGTTGTATTACCAAAGTGTCAAACCCGATCGGTATATGCACAAATAATCTTTTCTTTAACCTGATCCAGAATCGAGCCCTCAACATATTTAAGCAAATCTGGATATATCGCACACACACTCCTGAAATGTAGAACAGATTTGGCATATAATTCTTTCGTAGAAGAATTTATTAAACCATTCCATGCATCCATTATCGTTTCCACAACCATACTAAGTTTGACAACTTTACCATCTTCACCTTTGACTTGTTTCGTACCAACTGCAAGTTTTACTCGACTTCTCACATTTTTGATTATGTGATACTTACAAAGTAATGTGCAAGAAGTAAGAAACACTATTTCAACCGAATCCATCAATTAAGTGTTGTAATAAGTGATTATGACTTGTGACATATTTTCTTGGTCCTTCAACATAGTCTTGCACATTTCTAAAGCTCATGTAACGTTATCTTCTTTTTTAGATTCCAAAAATGCAAAACCGACTGAATAATTCATCTCCGTAGAAGTGACACCAAAAATTTCTAAGAGTTTAAGTCTATACTTGTTGGTTTTGTATGATTAATCAATTATGAGCATGAGGAAAAGGTGTTGAACAACTTCACTGAATTAGGATGAATCCAAAATATATCTCGAACGGTGACTTTATCATCACAAACTCTATCTCGAAACATATTCGTCATCTTCCAAAAGCTTCAACAATTGTTGCACATCAAATCTTAGTCCTCTTTCCGCCTTGTTGTCTCGAGCATGCAAGTTGTATATTTGCTTGATATTTTAAATATTTAGAGGTCTTTTCTCTCTTTCAAATACGTTAGTATGTCTTTTTGGCACAACCATGTTTAATCTCATGTATGAAACAAGTTCCATCTCCTCCAGAACTAGGCGACATACAATGGGATGACTGAATAGAATGCCATCCAAGCCATGATTACGCATACCATAACTCACATTAAATTTCCATGTCTCATCCGCCATACGGTATCCGTGTAATTTAAATCGACACTCGTATTTCCTCGATCTCGTGTCATCTCGTTTCAAATTCCTAATATTTGGTTGGTACGTACCACTTATTTAGTATACCATTATTACAAATGCTTGTCTTCTATCCGAACCTTTGTTGGACCTTCCAATTACAACGTCAAACCCCAATTTATTTTACCTTCATTTGGACCCATTATAGCATATGTTCACGAACAAAAAACACTTTTTTATTTGTAAATTATGCACGAACATCTACCTTACAACTGTCGGTTAAGAAATGGTTTAACATCATCATTTATTTCATCCAATTGAACATCATCATTCACTTCATCCAGTTTAACATCATGTTTCACTTCGACCAGTTTAACATCCACACTCACAATAACTTTAGGAAACATACTCGGGTGCACCATATCTATTACCACCAATAACAGAAAAATAGTGTGAAAATTAAAACTATCAAAACAATCCATAGATATACACCACACTTTGTATGGAGATGCATCTCTGGACTCAACAATCATTTTTCAACTAAAAACTATGATTAATGCAAGGAATGTGAGATGAAATGAATGATCATTACCTGTAATTCCAACTTGTTTTGCTCCTTTTGAAGTGATGAAATATAAGAATAATGTTTTGGTGTTGAAAAGTTGATTGAGAATGAGAGGGCTTTTTTCAAGGGTTTTCCAATGATTTCTTCTTTTAGCATGAACAAGAAGCTCATGCAAGGTGGTGTTTTATCAACTTTCCCGCTGGTCATTTTCGGAGATGCATCTTAGAAAATATCATTGAGTTGTTATTTAAATCAGTTGCGTGAATAATAAAATCCCTTAAATGAGCACATGGGGTATTTCAAAGATGCATCTCCGGATACACCCAAATAGTATACGGAGAGGCATCTCCGGACCATATTTTTTAAAAACTAAAATGAAACTCAGAAAAGAGAAGATTGGCCTGATTTTGGGGTGCGTCTGAAGATGCATTTTTGGTCACTTAAAGGGAAATTTTGGATTTTTCAAGGGCGTGGTATGCTCATGTAAGGGTGGAAAGAGCATTTCCCTAAAAAATGGGTTACTCATTGTCATATCTCAAATTTTGACATAAGATCCCATCCTCCATTTGCATTATTGCATAACAAGTGTTCACGAGTGGTTTGACCTATTTTTTTGTCAATTCTTGAGTTAGATTTCAAAAGTTTATAACTTCTTCAAATTTCGACATTTTTGAGCGATTCTTTTTGCATATGATTCTCCTTGACATCATCTACAATTTCTCTTTACAAGTCAAAAGCTGATTATGCTTTAAAAAGTCACGAAAAAATAGAAATATTAGAAGTCGTTTATGAATATAGTGAAATTTGATTTTTATTGTGTTTTATTCATGATTTCTTTTCCATTTAAAAAAATCACAAAAAAATATACTTAGAATCATATTATTTTTTTATTTACTATTTTTACCTCTTTACTAAAAATTATCAAAAATATGTTATTTTATTAATTTAAATTTATATATTGGTATCATTTATTTCAAAAAAAGTCTAGAAAAGTTTATATAAGTCTTTTTACTTTCTTATATGTATTTTATTTTTTATCTTTTAATTTGCACTTATATTTTCATTTATTTTAATTCAAGAAAAAAATCATAAATAGTTAATTTAATGTCTCTTTTATTTTCTATTTTGTATTTTATTATTATTATTATTATTATTATTATTATTATTATTATTATTTTGTCCTTTTGTTTTTTTGTGTCAATAAAGAAGAGTTGTGACCACTATAATGTAGTACAAACACTTCACATGAATTGTCAACTTGTACTTATCAATGACCAAGAATCATTCTCACACTTCACATGGATTATCAACTTGGACTTATCAATGACCAAGAACCATTCTTATAAAGTCACATGGATTGCCACATCAACACTCCCACCTCATTCACCCTATAAATAAGACTCTTTTTTCTTTCATTTGGAGAAACAATATCCCAAATCATTCACTAAACTAAGCCAAAATTCTCTTCTTTTTTCTCTTCATTTTCTTTCAAGTCATTTCTTCCTTTTATTGAATAGGTAAACTATTATACTTGTTCTTTGTTTAATTCTATTGCATTTTTACTCTTTATTTATTTATTTATTTATTTAGTACCATAATTATCATCATTTTGTAAAGAAACTCCATTGATTCAAAATCAAGAGTTGAAAAGTGTTCTTGAACTCCAAAACCAAAAGTGATTTATTTTTGTTTCGTTTTCATTTTTTTAATGTAATTTTTTGTTGTTTATTTATTTATTTTGAGCATGGATCCTTGTTTGTGAGATTGAGTAGATAAATTTTCATTATTAATCTTTCTAATTTCATGAAAAATTGAGAAAGTTATGACATTTATACTATTTTTATTATAGACTTCATCTTATTCTTCTTTATCTATTTTATTTTTATTTTTATTTGGATCAATTTAGAAAGCATTTGAGCTTTTTTTTAGTTCATCTAAGTTTGTCAGATATTTGATGAATTTTCATCATTTCCAATCTACCTCTAAATGGTCCTTTGATCATTCAATGTATTTGTGATTGATAATAAGTTTGTCATAATGTATCTTCCTTGACTTTGTCTTGATCCCCCATGTTTATTAATTGTACTACATGTATAAGAGAATGAACTTCAAAGTGTCATTTCTCTAACATGTATGAATATAATATATATTTTATGCTCCATATGAAGTTACACTTATCCCAAATCAGATTATTAATTTTATATTGTATTAACTTTACTTTAATATCATTTATATTTCTGTACTTTATATTTTCTTCTCTTTACTTTTATGCCATTTATCATCCATAGCATTTTATTTTCTTTACTTTATGCATTTTTTCTTTGCTCACTTGAGCTTCTTATTTTCTTTTGCTTGTTATAAGCCACTTAATAAAGAAAAAAACATAAAATTGATTCTTTAATCCTTGGACTATGGTTACTATCCATTTTAATCCGATGCATGGTTCTTGTCCAGTCTTCATCCGATTATTATCTTTGTGTTTGAATCCAAGGGAAAGGATCGTCTCTTTGACTTTATGTTATTGTGAGTCTTTATATTTTGTCCCTCGTATTTGTTTCGCATTAGTTAAAACCTTTAAAATCCTATTTTTAAATTTACACCCTTTTAAGACAAAACCTTGCCATTAGGTCGTTGCATTTTCAAAACTTCTCATCTCACTGATCCTTTTTGCAAACAAACTTTTTAACCAAAAGAATAAATATTTCAAAAAGTTCCTATAGGATACTATAGATACATATGGTTCTAGTATCTTCCCTTTGTAAAACCAACCCCTGAACCTTCGATCTTTTCAAATGCATTGTATTTTTCTTTACTTTTAGTATTGCACTTACTTTGCATATTTATGGGTTTTATTTGGCATTTTTCCCTTTTCCCTTGGAAATAATAAAGCGCGGTGACGACTCTTTCTTATTTGAGAGTCAAGTTAATTAATAGCTTGATCTCCGATTTTCACCGCTACAGAATTGACGACTCTGCTGGGGAATTCCAAAATACTCTAAGTGGGTTAAACCTAATTTCTTATACATGTTTTTGTTATTATTGCTTGTGTGATTATATGTGTTATTTTATGGTTCTTTGGGTGTTGATTACAACGGACAAGTCCTATACTCGGGCTAAATACGCTTAAGATAAGACGGATGTATAGTCATGTTAACTATGAGGGAGTAATTCCGAAAAAGGAGGCATGAGATCCCCCAATCAGTGGGGGCCCTTTTGACTGTAGTATTTGTTTATCGAGTAATCGGGAAGACATTGCTGCTCTCGACATGGGAGCCATAGAAGCTGAGAGCCGTAGAACCCCTAATCCATCTTGGCCTTTTTAGATATAGTGCGGAGACTATGACGGAGTAATCCAGAAGTAGTTGTCACGCGATGCTGCACTCAGACGAGTTTTTCCTTTGAATATTACTAATTATCGAGTAATTGGGACGTTGGTAATATCCGAAGAAAATATGTAGACTCTGGGAACCTTTTAGAATCTTGTTTGGCAGGTGATAAACCCTTAGTACATACCTCGCGGATTGATTCTCACCCTTTGACTCCATGCTCGTGACGTTAAACCTTTGAACCTTGTATGTGTTTGTTGCATAGCCATACATTCATGCATTCATAAATATCATGACATGCTTGTGACATACATGGTCATTTAATTTCTAGGGATATTTATCTTTGATTCTCATATCAAGCTCATTACTCATAAATGGACACTAAAAAGAGGAGTACCATCAGTTACAATGTTTGGACGCCAGTTCAAGTTAAGGTTACAAAGTTTGAAGATGAAGATCAGCAAGAATATTTTTATGGCCTTCAGCTTCAAGAAGAGGTTGATCATCTGGAAAGCATTATCAATAGAAGGGATGTATTCATCAAGGATCTAATTGAGATCAAAGATCGAAGCATTGAAGGAGATCTTTAGAAGGGCCCAAGAGCAGAGTAATGAGAATCTAGTTTGGGATACCCTTGCTAATGTAGAGTTTGGGGAAACATCTTAGGGTTTATGATTTGTATTTTCGATGATCACCGTCAGGTCTGTTGATTGGGATCTCTTGGCTTTGTACCTTTGTATCATTTAGGCTCTTAACTTTGTACTAAACTCATTTGTCATATTTTGTTGTTAATTATTTCTTGCTTGAAGCTTGAATCAAAATTTGAGGTCCTTAGAAATGAAGTGAACTTACCATTTGCATAATCATGCATCATTCTACATTTTTGTTTCACTTTCAAAAGTCATTCCCAAGTCTTATTTTTCCTTTGGTCCCGTAGTACAATGCTCATGCTAAGAGAAGATGGAAAATCTTGAACAAGAGAATCGCGAGCTGTGGGAAGAAGTTACTGCTTTGAGAGCTGGTATGGCCAATTTGACTGCTTTGGTGGAATCGTTGGTGGTTGCTCAGAATCAGCCACCGCCTGCTCCTCCGTATCCTCACGCTACTCAGCCACGACAGACAACTGTTTCTTTCGAGGTTTCGTCGGTTCCCATTTTTGTTACTCCAGTTACTGCTGCTCAATATTGTATGCTTCAAGATTACCCGTGGGGAATGCCTAAAAACTTCATGCTAGAAGGTTATAATTCTGATGCTCAAGTTGCTTCTATTCCTGCACCTTCTGTGGTGCATATTACTCCTGCTGCTAAAAATGAGATTCGTTACACTGCACCTCCTACGGTGAATGCCATGCCATTTGTTAATGATGAAGTTTATCGTCCTGTTCCTCCACCAAGTGAAAGTGTGGGCTTCTATGACCGATTGAATGACTTTCAGGACCAATTAACTGAAATGTAGAAAGAAATAAAGGCTCTTAGAAAGAAAGAGTTATTCAAACAGAATGTCAGTGAACTTTGCTTAGTTCCTAACATAAAAGTGCCATCAAAGTTTAAGGTTCCAGAATTCGAGAGGTACAAGGGCAACTCTTTCCCCTGTAACCACCTGGTGATGTATATCAGAAGGATGTTCACTCATATGGATGACCAATGTTTGCTTATTAATTTCTTCTAGGATAGTTTAACTGGTGCTACTTTGAAATGGTATATGGGATTGGAATTAACAACATCCGCACATTCAATGATTTGGCTGAAGCTTTTATCAAACAGTATAAGTACAACATATTTATGGCACCTAACTGTGACCAGCTGAGAGAGATGACTCATAAAGATGAAGAGTCGTTTAAAGAATATGCATAGAGATGGCTTGAAGTAGCCGCCCAGGTGATCCCTCCAATAGAAGATAAAGAAATGACAAAGATCTCCCTGAAAACTCTCAATTCCTTCTATTATGAGAAGATGGTTGCAAGTGTTCCCACTGATTTCGCTGAAATGGTAAGCATGGGAGTCCGTTTAGAGGAAGCTCTTCACGAAGGCCGCTTATCTAAATATGGGGAATCATCAAATGGTTCTAATAACTATGATGATAGTTCTTCCAAAGAGAAAGATAAAGACTCATACGCTATATTTCGTGGTAGGCAAGGGAGATCTCATAATAGGAATCAACAAGTTGCTTATGTGACTCCAATCGTCAGTGTGGGTCTAACTATTGTTGCATATCAGAGGTCACCTCAACAAGGTAATCAAGGGCAAGGTCATTAGAGAAAAATGAGCTTTGATCCAATTCCAATGACATACACAGAGTTGTATCCTTATTTTTTGAAGAAGAATATGGTTCAAACTCGAGCTCGACCAGTTGTTCCTAAAAAAATTGCCAAGAGGATATAAGGTTGACGCTTCCTGTGTCTTTCATCAAGATGCTCTTCGGCACAATTTGGAAGATTGCTTTGCTTTGAAGGTCGAAGTTTAGAGGTTGGTACAAAGCGATATCTTGTTATTTAAGGACATTGGCCCTAATGTTCAAAACAATTCGTTAGCAAAGCATGAATGGATCTCTGTTATTGGTAGTTCCAAAGTTTGGGAAATGTTTCCTTCAGTGCAAGTCCAGATAAGAGAGTCTTCTTAGTTTATTATCATTTTTACTGCTTTCTCATTTGTATTTTTTTTTGTTTATCATTGCACTATTTGCATGTAAGAACTGGTTTGCATTTGAATGTTTAATCTTAATACAACGAGTATGTTTGTCTTGAAGAAATTCATTCGTTTCACTCGTATTTGTTTTCTATTTTAAATTGCTTTATGATACCAACTTGTCACCCATTATCTTGCGTAGGCAGAGATTGGAGTGGGGATGATGATTTTAAAACGCAAAATTTTTGGTTGTATGCTTTTGGATAAAACCCCGTTGATGATGTACATGCATTATTTCAAATTCCCAAACACCGGAGATATAAGGGATTGAAACCCTCGTTAACCCCTTTTTAGCCTTGAAGTAGGAGTTTCTTCTTTGTTAAGAAAAACCCTCAATTTTTAACCCGGGGCAGGGTAATGTTCAGTTAATCGATTGAGTATTCAAATCTCATCAAGAGTACGCATCCAAGGTTACAACAATGATTATCCTTCGAAAGCTTGATGAAAGTCAAAACCGCAATGGTCAATCTTCGCCTATCTGTGCATCAAGAAAATAGGATATCCCAATGGGTATCTCTCGCACATTTGTAGATCAACAGATGACGATACCATAACGGTTATCCCTCATCTACCAAGAAATCAGACAGTCACAGTTCTTCCAACAAGTCACATATGAATCGAAGTCACATGACATGTTCAAAAGGAAAGAAAAATGAAATGAATAAAAAATGATAAAAAAAAGAAAGAGACAAAAAGCCCTGCTAAGTCAAAACTTGAAAAAACAAGTCGCTTAGGCAAAAGTCAGGGCATCCCGCTGGACTATCAATTCAAAAGAATTAGTTCAGGAAAAAGTTAGGGAAAACGAAAATTTGCAAAGAAAGGATTACAGTGTAAAATCCTCTACAAAGAACAGGGTCGTGTGATAAAAGTCAAGAGTGAGCGACCATCGTGTCTATAGAATGTTAGTGGTTCCTCAACCATCAATTAAATCCTCTCGGGAGATGAGTGCTCATTTTGATTTAACTGAATGTAGGAATGAAGAACATCATGAAGGGGGTGGGCACCAAATATTTTGAGCCTTAAATCTTTCTTTTTTAAACCGTGAACCATACCACATTACAACCCTCAAAAGTCCTAATTGAAACATGATTTATTTCAAAAGCATACTCTAACGAGATAGTGTTCCTGACTCTCATAGGTTTTAATAAAATATTTGTGTTGGTATCATATACTTTTGTTATATTTCATACAAAAATAAATAATGCACTAATTCGCAAGATATGCGACATCTTTTCAAAAATCTTCAAGGCTTACATGATTGTTGCATTAAAATTTTCATTCTCAGAATAAACTTTTCTGCTTGTAAAATAATTGCTTAATGTCAAGGAAGCTTACATATAAGCACCAGTGATGATTTTAATCTTTTGAGGTCTAAAACTCTATTAAGTAATTGGAGATTCATTTCTAAGATTGATCATAGCCAGGGGCATGTCGCCTGAAGACCTTCAGCATGAACATGTTACTACCTCATAGTTTGATTACCCTCATGGGGTATATTTGAAGACTTTGTTTTGCCAAATACAGTCAATGTGGGGCAGCCACGTCGAGATTGAACGAATCTCTCCAAGAGTTTGAAGACCTTGGGGCATTTTGGACGCCAGGTATTTTATAAAATCCTCTTGAGATGATTTCTTCTCGTAAACCAAGTAACTTGGGGAATTTAATAAGTGAATTTATTCGCAAGAATTGTCGTGCATCATGCAGTCTATCAGCAGTAAACTTAGGGCATCCAAAAATAGTTCCAGGGGCAATCCAAATTTGTCAAGATATGTGACCTGCTTTGCACACATTATTAGATGGTGGTGTTCCCCAGTAGTTCCAGCTAAGCAAGATTTTTCTCTAACTGCAGCAGAGTTCACGTTGTTCTCCTTTCAATGGATTATTGATGTTAGAATATTGGACTTTGGATTTTCTATCGAAAAGTATCTTCCTCTTCGGAGAGATTAGAGCCTTATAGCAGAAATATGCTCCGTCGATGGCTTTTGTTCTATCTCTAGTAATGTTCCCATCTTGTCGAGATTAGATTAGTATCTATTTGTATTGTGATGTCTTTTCATCTCCAATTTATCTATTTTTTCTGTTTTGTCAGCATATACATGACATGCATTTATTCATTCACACTTACATCATTCACGCACATTCACATTTCTCTATTTTTTGGGGTCCATCTCTGTTGGTTGTGTTTATCCCCAAGTAACTTATTTCCTCTTTCCAAATAGAGTGACAACTTAATCAGAAAGTGTACATCCTTTTTAATTCCCCACTGAGTTTATTTCTCGTGGAAGAGTTTTTCTTTTAGCCTTCCTTTCATCTCATGATAAGATAAGTACCAGTTGAATTTATTCCTCATCTAGTAGAGTCTTGTTTTACTATTTCTCTCCCTTTTTGTTCTTGGATTGAGCTTTGTCTCCTGCAGATGTTACATTGTGGGTTTCTCTAGGCCGTGAAACCTAGATTGAGAGTGCATTTATTTTGCATCGGTAAATACTTCGTCTCCTCAGATAGAATCTATTCATGGTTTCCACTAAAGATGAACTTTGTTTCCCAGTAGTATTTTTGCAACACTCTTTTGGAATCTCAACATGATGACAAGTGGCATACTATTTACTTGAGCAACTCGATTATTTATGGATTTCCTTTTTGATGGCAAATGGCGGTCTCTTCATGAGCAATTTGTCTATCCCCGATGAAGTTATTGATTCTCATTCTCAATAGTGTCTTCATAACACTATATTGAAATATTTTGCCTGGCAGCAAGTGTCGACCTCTTTATTTGAGCAACTTGAGTATTTCCAACATACTTTTACCTTTTGACAAATGGAAGTCTCTTCATGAGCAGTTTGTCTATCTCCAACATATCAACTTTGATTTTTCAGCAAACGACGTCTCTTCGAAAAAGTCCCATGGAGAATTTTGTATATTATCCTTATCAGGTGGAAGACTTGATTAAGAAGAAACTGAGACCAGTTTGTGGCTTATGACCAGGTTCTTGGGGAGGTTTACTCAGTAAACGACATCTCTTCGGAAAAGTCCCATGGGGAAGTTTGTATATTATCCTTATCAGGTGGAAGACTTGATTAAGAATAAACTGAGACCAATTGTTGGCTTATGACCAGGATTTTTGGGAGGTTTACTCAGCAAACAACATCTCTTCGAAAAAGTCTCGTAGGGAAGTTTGTATATTATGCTTATCAAGTGGAAGACTTGACTAAGAAGAAACTGAGATCAGTTTGTGGCTTATGACCAGGTTCTTGGGGAGGTTTACTCAGCAAACGACATCTCTTCGGAAAAGTCTCGTGGGGAAGTTTGTATATTATCCTTATCAGGTGGAAGACTTGATTAAGAAGAAAATGAGACCATTTCGTGGCTTATGACCAGGTTCTTGGGGAGGTTTACTCAGCAAACGACATCTCTTCAGAAAAGTCTCGTGGGGAAGTTTGTATATTATCCTTATCAGGTGGAAGACTTGATTAAGAAGAAACTGAGACCAATTCGGGGCTTATGACCAGGTTCTTTGGGGAGTTTTACTCAGCAAACGACATCTCTTCGGAAAAGTCTCATGGGGAAGTTTGTATATTATCCTTATCAGGTGGAAGACTTGATTAAGAAGAAACTGAGATCAGTTCGTGGCTTATGACCAGGTTCTTGGGGAGGTTTACTCAGCAAATGACATCTCTTAGAAAAAGTCACGTGAAGAAGTTTGTATATTATCCTTATCAGGTGGAAGACTTGATTAAGAAGAAACTGAGACCAGTTCGGGGCTTATGACCAGGTTCTTGGGGAGGTTTACACAACAAATGGTATCTCTTTTGAGAAGTTTGCTCATCAACAGTAAATGGTATCTCTTTTTTAGAAGTTTGCTCATTAACAGCAAATGGTATCTCTTTTGAGAAGTTTGTTTATCAACAACAAATGGTATCTCTTTTGAGAAGTTTGCTCATAAAAAACAAATGGTATCTCTTTTGAGAAGTTTGCTCATCAACAACAAATGGTATCTCTTTTGAGATGTTTGCTCATCAACAACAAATGGTATCTCTTTTGAAAAGTTTTCTCATCAACAACAAATGGTATCTCTCCGCGAAAGTCCCATGGAGAAGTTTGTACATTGTCCTTTTCAAGTGGAAGACTTGATAAAGAAGAAACTGTAGCTCGTTCGTTGTGGAAAGGTTTATTACCTTTTCTACCTTCAACTATTGAGTTGGTAGTTTACCATTATCTGTGAGTCGGTATCTTATTGATCCTATACCTTTAACCATTGAGTTGGTAGTTTACCGTCATCTATGAGTCGATATCTTATTGATCCTCTACCTTCAACCATTGAGTTGGTAGTTTACCATCATCTGTGAGTCAGTATCTTTTTGATCTTCTACCTTCAACCATTGAGTTGGTAGTTCACCGTCATCTGTGAGTCGGTATCTCTTACTTTTCTACTTGAAACTATTGAGCTGGTAGTTTACCGTCATCTGTGAGTCAATATCTTATTGATCTTCTACCTTTAACTATTGAGTTTGTAGTTTGCCATCATTTGTGAGTCGGTATCTTATTGATCTTCTACCTTCATATATTGAGTTAGTAGTTTACTATCATCTGTGAGTTGATATCTCTTAATTTTCTACCTTCATCTATTGAGTTGGTAGCTTACCGTCATTTGTGAGTCAGAGTCTCTTTTTTCGATTCTACCTTCAACTATTGAGTTGGTAGTTTACCGTCATCTATGAGTCAGTATCTTATTGATCTTCTACTTTCATCTATTGAGTTGGTAGTTTACCATCATCTGTGAGTCGATATCTCTTACTTTTCTACCTTCATCTATTTGAGTTGGTAGCTTACCCTCATCTGTGATTCGGTATCTCTTTTTTCGATTCTACCTTCAACTATTGAGTTGGTAGTTTATGGTCATCTGTGAGTCAGTATCTTATTGATCTTCTACCTTCATCTATTGATTTGGTAGTCTACCGTCATCTGTGAGTCGGTATCTTGTTTGATCTTCTACCTTCAACTATTGAGTTGGTAGTTTACCGTCATCTATGAGTCGGTATCTTATTGATCTTCTACCTTCAACTATTGAGTTGGTAGTTTATCGTCATCTGTGAGTTGGTATCTTATTGATCTTCTACCTTTAACTATTGAGTGTGTAGTTTATCATCATCTGTGAGTTGGTATCCTTTTTGAGTTTTCTACCTTTGACACTGAGTTGGAAATTTACCATCATCTTGAGTCAATAGCCATTTATGTTTTCACAACTTATGCAAGGCGTCTTCCCTGATAGAGTCAATAATTTTTTCTTCTCTTGAAGTTGTTCCCCAATAAGAGTCTCTCAATCGAAGTCTGTGGCTCTAATCCCCAGTGGAGTTATAATCTCTTCCCCTGTGGGATTACTTTATCATGTGCTTCGTTTCTCGAGCAGTAGTTTGTCTCATGTGGCGTCATTCCCTATAAAATTCATAGCATTACATCCATATCATATCATAAACATCATTGTGGTATCTTAGGACCAAAAATTGTGTATTCTATATTTAAGCACCTTCAATCTCGTCGAAACGAAGATTTTAATCTTCATATCTCCGAATAGAAGAAATTTAAATAAGGGCAGCTATCATACCCAAATTTTTGACCTAAGATCCCACCCTCCATTTGCATCATTGCATAACAAGTGTTCACGAGTGATTTGACCTTTTTTTTTGCCAACTATTGAGTTAGATTTCAAAAATTTATAACTTCTTCAAATTTCGACATTTTTGAGCGGTTCTTTTTGCATATGATTCTCCTTGACATCATCTACAATTTCTCTTTACAAGTCAATAGCTGATTATGCTTTGAAGAGTTTATCAATTTTCAACTAAAAACTATGATTAATGCAAGGAATGTGACATGAAATGAATGATCATTACCTGTAATTCCAACTTTTTTTGCTCCTTTTGAAGTAATGAAATATAAGAATGATGTTTTGGTGTTGAAAAGTTGATTGAGAATGAAAGGGCTTTTTAAAAGGGTTTTCTAATGATTTCTTCTTTTAGCATGAACAAGAAGCTCATGCAAGGTGGTGTTTTATAAACTTTCCTGCTGGGCATTTTCGGAGATGCATCTTAGAAAATATCATTGAGTTGTTATTTAAATCAGTTGCGTGAGTAACAAAATCCCTTAAATAAGTACATGGGGTATTTCGAAGATGCATCTCCGGATACACCCAAATAGTATACGGAGAGGCATCTTCGGACCATATTTTTTAAAAACTAAAATGAAACTCAGAAAAGACAAGATTGGCGTGATTTTGGGGTGCGGATGAAGATGTATTTCTGGTCACTTAAAGGGTAATTTTGGATTTTTCAAGGGCGTGGTATGCTCATATAAGGGTGGAAAGAGCATTTCCCTAAACAATGGGGTTACTCATCTCACCAAATTGAATAAAAATGGATGTTGATATTCACATCCTTAGTGGTGAAGAGCCACTCTTGTTAAATTCAAAATTTCCCTTTTTAAATCATGAAGTATACTTCCTAATATAAAATAAATCACATCTCTTCGAAAGTGAACCATTCATTCTATTTTGCTAAAAAATAGTTTGCAAGCGTATCTCCCTGCTGATGGAAGGGTGAATCTTTATATGCACTTCTATAATAACTCCTAAACACATTTTGAACTCATGATAGCGTGTTTATTTTACAACTAAGTGAATAATTCGGAAGTATACTTTCATAATAACCCTCAACATAGTTAGTTTCTATAATAGGTGGTAAGTTTGTTATAAATTTAATTTTTTTTAAGAAACCTTATATTTTAGACCATTTATAATAAGTATACATAATTGTTATTCAATTCAACCATACAATGGTGTGATTCAATTAAAATTTCATATATTAATTCAATTAAAATTCATAATCAAACATCATTGCTGACAAATTATAAATCATAATACAAATATTACCAAAATACAAGTAAAAATGAACTACTAGGTATATCTGACCCCAGTTCCTCCTTTGTCTCCTATACCGCAAGAGCTTCTTTGCCTCGACTATCATGGCCTGTATGGTGGCCATGCCAAGATTTCCTTCCAAAAACTCTTATCTCTTTATGTCATCTCTCCCAATGGCCATAATACACTGACATATGGGTAAGATATCAATGACATGGTCCACCCTAGCCTACTCCTCATCTAATAACTCATGATGAGCTGACTTAGGTGAATCTCCCTCAGTATCTAGTGTCAAGTAAGGATGTAACACTCTGATAAACCATTGAATATGGCCGTATGTAGCACTCCATGGTTGAGGAGCTAACGCATTTCATGCTTTCTCTGGTACAAGATGATTACAGAAATCATCAAACATCATATCAACATCTCTGTGAATGAAAGTAGGAGGAGCAGACACTATGGAATCTCTTTGAATACCCTGTAGAATTTTGACTTGTTGTATCACTCGCTCAGGCAGATATGGATAAATCAAGCATGACCCACAAGCCAACCATTCAAAGTAGAATGTTATGTCTGTAAGAACAATAACTGTTTCTACACCTGGCCTTGAGATTTTCATGATAAATTTACATGTTATCTTAGATAATAATTGTATACACTAATGGTTTCGTTCTAGTGTGTAGTTGCTGCTATAATGTTATGACTCTGGTACAAGGCGTGGGACATCATTAGGTTCTAAACATATACTACTGGAACAAAACATATGGTTACATGTTACAGTTAAAGTCAAGGTTTTGAATCTATCTTTTGCACTGTGTCTAAGAAATGTTAGTACAAGAGGCTCTGGTATTGACTTTGTGGTTAAGCTTTAGAGGCCTTCTAAAGCTTTGCTTGTATGTATTAGAAGTTAGGAATATTATGAAGACGAGGTTCTGCTGAACAAGTTCTGATGATCTGAAGAAAAGCAAGTTCTTACAACCAAGTGAAAACTCTGAAGACAAGGTTCTGTGTGACAAGTTATGAAGACTCTAAGACTTAGGTTCTAAGACTTAAGAAATATTCTTCTACAACAAGCTTCAACATTCAACATTCAAATATCTGAAGCCTCTGAAGATAAGAAGAAAGTTCAAAATGGTTAACGTGTGATGGTGTACAAAAAGTACATAAAGTGTTTGTGACCTCTACTCTTCTAGAGTGGTGCAAGGACAGTCCTTTTATACTTTACTGTGACCACTCTCATTATGATCGTTGAGAACCAACAACTAGATTTCCAATTACATTTCTACCCTTTCAATGGATCTCTTTTACAAGCTATAAAAGAAAGACTTGGAAGTTGAAGAAAAGTATGAATCAACACTACAACAAAAAATATATCGGATTAAATCAAGCTTAACAAAACTACACTAAAGCATTGTGCAAACTCTGTAGAGAAATCATCTGTGTATAGTTTTGTAAATAAGCAAAGAGTTGTTGCTTATATCTTGCAGTAGAACACTTAGGTGTTTTTCATTCTACTAAAAAGTCTGTGTAATCTGCTTACAAGAAGAAAATCTGTAATACATTGAAAGTACTCAATTATTATTGAATGATACCTTGAGAGACTGAGCGAAGGTATGATCTCAAGAAGACTCCTATTGCAGCTTGAGTGGATTTACAATAAGGATCAATAGACTTATTTGGGGTTCTAATAATTTTGATCATACTTATTTTGGGTTGTTCTGTAATCAGTTTGGTTATAGTGAATTAAGTCCTTGTTGAAGGCGAAATCATCCTTGAGGGGGTGGACTGGAGTATCTTAGTTAACAGCGAACCAAGATAAAAATCATCGTGTTTATTTATTGTTATGATCTAAGCTAACTTGTTTTGTCACCAATGAAAAGATTTTATTTGGTGAAACCCAATTTAAACCCCATTTCTTGTGTTTCTCACACCTTCAATTTCATCCAAGGGATACGTCTGACGATGATCATCGTACAATGTGTAATGTATATCATCTGCTCTAACGCAGTCAAGAAACACTTGAAATGACTCGTTCGCCTAATTTCCTATGAGAAATATGAAGGATAAATCATGTGACTATAGCGGTAGAAATGATGAGACTAAGCCATTGAATTGACTTAACTCGTACAAATCAAATAAAATCGCCCCCGCGCTTTATTGTTTCCAAAGGAAATGGGAAAAGAGCGAATAAACCCAAAAAATAGGGGGATAATCTAGGTATGGGGGTTGGTTATGCAAATGGAAGGTATTCACACCCTAAACATTTGCAGTACTCCGTAAGAACCTCTTTGAAAATCTGTGTATTTTGGATATAAAAGGTCTATACAAAAAATATATGGCGGAGATGAGAAAAGAAGTATTTTTTACAATTTTTTCACCTGTCGCAGTTGCGAACCTTTAGTGCCTACGTACCATCTTCCATGCAATAGGGGATCAGGGTGCCCGTAGTTCACCTTAAATTTTTTTAAAGTTTGTGTGTTAGTTAGTTTTAAGAAGAAGAGACGTCATCGTCATACCCGAATGGAAAACATACTTACTACCCACGATTATGAGAAAGGAGAATTTGTATCATCTCAAAATGGAGAATATAGATTGGATTTAAAATCAACAAAGCATCACTCAACACCCAAGTGGAAAATGTATCACTTCATTATATATCATAGAAGTATAGTAGCTCACATCACTACAAGAATCGACAAGAGTCTGATCTTTTGAGAAAAGTTTTAAAGTAAAAAGACAAGCGGAAAAATAGTTTGAATGAGGTTAATGACTTTTAGTATTCTAAAAATATGTCAAAGTATGATTAAATTGATTAAGGTTTGATATAAGAAAATATTTTTGAAAATGCATGGACCTAAGTCCAAGTTTATTATGAAAGCGGTTCAAGTTAGAAAACAATAAGAGTTTTGAAAAGGAGGGAGCATATTTTTGAAATTAAAGAAGATATGAGGAGATGAAGGGACTATCCTAAAGCATAAAGTAAAAGCCAAGGAAAAGAATAATCTAACCAACAAGAAGTCGACACTTGACATAAAGAAGTCAATGTAGAATTCCCATCCTTTGGATTAAAACCAAGCAAGCGAAAATA
Source organism: Vicia faba (assembly GCA_948472305.1). Classification (NCBI taxonomy): domain Eukaryota; kingdom Viridiplantae; phylum Streptophyta; class Magnoliopsida; order Fabales; family Fabaceae; genus Vicia; species Vicia faba. The sequence continues at coordinate 842,489,935 of OX451737.1, forward strand.
CTAAACCTCTAAGGAACGCCAAGCTTCAGATGAATTAAGTCTTCACAGAAATTGGGCAAAGTAACGGCTGTATATAGAGGAATTCTCAATCACAGACAAAACATAAAATCAGAATAACCTGCACACGCAAAAAATCAACCCAATACCTTAGAGTAAACCCCATGAACTTCAGACAAAATAACAACAGAGGAACAATGTCCCCAAGTATCAAGGATTTTAATACTAAGTCCAAGAGATACACAACTCCATAATGCCAAGGATAGTAACCAAGTAGTCCATAAAGAAATAAGTCTTTTAAGGTTCAAGTTGATTATTAAGTGTCTTTAAAAGAAAAGAAAGCTCAAGTGAGCAAAGAAAAAAATGACATAAAAAATAAATTCTCAAGTGAGCAAAAGAAAAAAGGGCATGAAATGTAAATGATAAAAAAATAAATGGTACATAAAATGTAAAGGCACAAAATAAAGGTATAAAGTAAAGTTAATTGCTAATGAATTAGAAGTTAGAGGTCAAATATAATAGAAGCTTAGTTGAATGACCATCTTGAAGCTTTCTTTTCAAAACTCATTAGAAGATTGATAAAATCAAAGCTTCTCAACAAAAAGTTTCACTTATTTTTTGTCAAGTATATCATTCATTTCAAGTACTCAAGGCAACCACATATGATCAACGACGTTCAAATGATTCACTTAGACCAAAATTCATGGAGTTCATTAGAGGATTGACAGAATCAAAGCCTCCTAACAATGAACTTCAAAGTTATTGGATCCAATGTTTCAAATTAAATATACTTGGGCTTGCAAACATAGGTTTGGGCCATGAATGATCATTTTTTGAATCGAGACAAATTTAACGCTATGTTAAGCAATCATAAGTGGACTTAAGTAGAAGCCACACATATTTTGAGGCCAGTCAATAGCAATCTATGTACCAAACATGTTAGAGAAATGATATATAAATTATTCTCCAAAAACATGTAGCAAGTAAAAACAAGAAAGGGATAAGATGAAGAGGGAGGGAAATGTATCATTTGAAACTAGGGTTTCAAATATCATCAACATCATTCATCCCTTTTAGTGGATTTGGTTTTTCAACCTATCAATACCCAAGATCCAATGAGGTTGAGGAACTTGTCTCAAAATAACACTCAAGTGTCTCCAAATTAGGAGCAATAAAAAATAATAAAATGTATTTAATATAAAACAAAATTTAAATGATTTAAACAAAAGGAAATAATTGGTAAAATACACAACATATATTAAAATACTAAATAAAAATCCTAAAAAAATATCAGAGATCAAACATGAGTCAACAAGTGTTGACAAAAACTTTTAGAATTTTTTAAAGTCAAAAACTATTTTTAAAATATAAAGAAATAATAAAAATAAACCAAAATTTGTTTAAAATAGTAAAATAAAAAATAAAAATAAAATGAGATTACCAATATTTGTCAAGAGGTCATTGGATCCTACCATAACTTTTCCAGAATTTAAAATGACCAAAAAGTATTTTTAAATAATTAAAAACAATCAAATAAAGTGAAAAATCATTAAAAAAATATCAAATTACAAAATAAAATTGTGAAAAAATAAAAATCAGCAAGAGAAAAATCAAAAGTATTTTTCATAATTTTTTCACAATTTTAGAAGTTGAAATGGATTTTTTTATAGATTTTTGAAGTTTAAAACAATTAAAACAAAAATCACAAAATAAAATAATAAACAAAAAAATATGGACCTTCTGATCATTGTCAAAACACGTTAGTAGTCAAATCCAAGGGATCTGACATGTTGTGCATGTTATGATCATTAGTGAATGACACATGAATCATTAATTTAAAACAGATTTAAAAAAAAAACGTGGCATTATGTCATTGGTTGAGAGATGACATGTCATCGTCTTCAACCTCCAGCCACACACGAGTTGGAGGTTCCACAAACAGTAAAATTGGAAACTCATACCAGTGCCATTCACTTTGTCTCATCAAGACGATTCCAATGATACCCTCGCGAAAAATTTATATTAACCATAGCTCACTCGATTTAGAAAAACCAGAAGAAAAAGTGAAAACGAGTTTTGAAATCAAATGATTAATTCACCATGAAAATGGAAACCAGAAGAAGCATGAGCTTCAGAGAAGAAGAGACTACATATTAGTAATTTATTTGAAGTGAAATGGTGAAGAATTCTACCTGAACGAAGTCTGTGAATTTTGCTCTGAAACTTGACTCGGCTAGAACGATTTAGAGCACTTCAAGGCTTGGTTCTTCTTCTGTTAGCTTCTGTGAAGTTCAAGGATGAAGATTGAACAAATAAATTAGATTGAAAAATAAGGAAAGAGTGAATTCGAAAACTCATAATTGTGAGCTATGAGGAGAGTTTGGCAGGGTGATTTTGGCTATTCAAGCTTGTGGAAATCAGTGGGATGTGTCCCTTATTTATATCTTAGCATGATGGAAACAAAAAGTGAGAGAAATGATCAAGTATGAGTGGAATTTGTGTGCATCTGCATCATGAGCAAAGTGTGACTTGTAATCCATCAAAACTCACTCAATTCATGTGTTTTGATGCTTAAACAAGTTTGTTAATCATGTTTAAGTGAAAAACACGCACAAAATTGGTGATTAGAAGTCACATTATGAAAATCAAAATATGACTTTGGAGGAAAACTTCAGTTTCAAGGTACTGACTTTGCTGCCATGGTACACACAACTCATGAGGCTTTATGGGATAATTCTTGAAGCATTTGAAATATATCACAATAAACTTCACAATGTGCCAAGAAAGGTAGCATTAGGTGATATGAGCTAAAATTTATGATCAATTGAAATCGTGAAAAATAAATTGACTTTTGTACTTAGAAATATTTCTAAGTGTTGAATTCAAAACGACCTATAATGTTCTTCAAAGTTACACGTCCTTCCATTCAAAATTTGATCTTGATCCCTGAAGATGAAATGAAGTACACCCTTCGAATTGAATTTTGAAATTGGTATAATTCAAGAATCCTAAAAAATGAAAGAGTTATAGTCTTTGGAATATGACGAACAAATTTGGGGAAGTTCACAAAAGACCTATAATCTTTTTAATTCTTTAACAACTTTCCAAGCATTTTCAAGTCTTGCATATTGAAACAAAGTTGTAATAGATATCCCAAAGATTATTGTAGAAAAATAATGAGCTCAAGGAGATAAAAGATGATCAAGTTATGATCATTTGAAGTCAAATCCTAAGATTCAAAGGCTTTTCAAAGGAACTTGTAATCTTCTTCAAATTTAAATGGTCATTCATGACAAATTAGCCTTTGATCCTTGAAGAGTAGATATTAAGGACTATTTGAAGAGAATCATGGATTTGGAATCCCTTAAAAATCACAAAATTTGAGCAAGATATAGTCTTTGGAAGTCAGCAAACCTTAGCTCAGAGAGTGACAAAGTAACTTGTAACCCCTTTCAAATTTTGATGACTTTCCATGCACAATTGGATCTTGTCATGTGAAGAGAAGTTGTTGTAAATGATGATAATAATCCATAGAAAAAAGAACCAACTCAAAATATTGTTGGATCACATTAGGCTTTGAAATGACGTTGTCTTGAAGCACACTCAAAGGTGGAGCTTAAGTCTTAATAAAACTTGTTGAAGAAGGCAGAGAAATAAACACATGAACCTATGAATATTCTTGATAAATATCACCACTAACTTTGAGGAAAACTTGACCTAAATAAGGTGAGAGAGGTCTTTGAATAAAAAAAAAATTGATATCATATACATAGGCTTGAAGCTTAAGCTCTTGCAATCCATTGAAGAACCATTTTACTGAGGACCATCCCTTAAAATCCTAGGTTAGATGATGATATGGATGTAGTTGTGTCATCACTTGCAATATGAACATTCAAAGAAACATATATACATACATATCTTGATGTTAGTTAAAAGAAGACATGTTCAAGATACATAACTCAAGTTTCTTGGTGATCCCTCAAGAGCAAACTTAAAGATAGGATGAAGTAGAAAGGGAGAACCAACCCTAATGTGTAATCTTGATGTATTGATAATATGAGATAATGAGAGATCTAAAGGGTAAAAATTGGGGTATAATAGTGACCAAGCCTCATTATATTCATTCTCATATGACCATCTAGATATGCATGGATAATGAGAGAGGATCCATGCCTGAAAATAGTCCAGATAAAATATTAGTATCAATGTAGCACAAATGTTATGAAATATTAGTAATAGTAAATGTGCGAATAGGAATGACAATAGGTAAGGTCTAGGCAATGTACTATATTACTCGTCTCCATACTCGTAGTTTGAAAAAATCCTCTTACCGGAGCCCATAACCGCATGAGCACCAACATTTGTACCTGTGCCCGTACCCTAAATCCTAACCTCAAGTATACGTTCAAATTTGCTCCCACAATAGTAACAATCACTTGGACTCTCCTTTGGATTCCCGCATATTTTTGGTCTGGTCATGATTTATACGAAGTGTTCGACAAAATGCCTCCACTTGTTTCTTCTCTTTTCTCCTGCTTATGTTTTGATTTTCTTGTGATGGGATATTTAATTATTATACTAATGATGATGTATCCCGTGAATTGTTTATCGTGTTTCCGTTATCGTTGTTTTGAAACTCGCACGCCACATGTTCGATAAAATGCATAGGTCAATTTCTTATTTCTTTCCCTTGATTAGTGTAGTTGGTTGAGGCTCACAACATTAATTTGTTCTATTTGTACGGGGTGCAGCTTAAGGGTCATATTTAATTTGCTTGAAATCTTGATATTTTAGAGAAATTGGTATATTTCGGTTTCATATTAATCTTGACTTTGCATAGAAATTGGTACTATAATTCAGTATAGAAATATGAGAATGAGTTCATGATTGTTTAGTTGAATGAACAGATTATAGAAGTTTAATTAATTAGCATGATGTTTTTGTTTATTAATTTTTGTGTTTGAATATCTGAAAATCCAGGATTTGAGCTATGGGATACAGGAAGGAGAAAACAAAACCACCTCCAAAGAAATGAATGGATAAGCTTGACAATGTCTTTAGCTATCCTTTCTGAAATGATGGTTCCAGTGTTGAGTGTCGCATGTAAGAAAATTTTAATTACCTGAAAAGGGATGTAGCATGCAGGGTTTTAATTTCCTTACATATTCATCAGATAACATTAAGGGCTGCTTCTCTCTGAAATCACACCTAGCCCTCCATTGTTCAATTTAGAGATAATACTAATGTGTTTGATGTTTGTCTCTGTTTTTTTAGTAATATGAAGAAATTGATAGGGGAAGCTTCTTGCGGGATATGTCAGGAAAGCTTTAGCACTACCATCACAGGTTTGTTTTTGCAGGGTGTGCTTATTTTTCTTTTTCAAAGAACCAATGAATTTCATAAGGTGCATAATATCATAGCTGACATTCGATATAGAAATGAGGAATAACTAAGATGATATGAAAATAATATATGTTATTGATGTTTATGGTAAACAACTTGATACTAATGATAATCACTTGAGACTTGTTTATTAATAATCACAATCCTTTCTAATTTAACTTTTTCTATGAAGTTATTGCTTTGTGCATAACCTTTGGTCTTAATCAAAAGCCATTTAGAAAAAGGTGAAAATTTAAGAATACTTATCATTAAAGCTAATAATAGTTAAGGATGCTATCTTCACTGAAACTACCTAATAGTCGACGTCTATAAAACGCTGTACAACAACATGGGGATGCAATTTCATGCACTGCCACTATAGCATGTAACATAATAAAACTATGACTGAACTTATTTGCCGAATGGAAAGTGAGATATTCAGTATTTTGTTTATTTTCTCAGGCTTTATAATTTTTCTGGCTTGCCGTTTATCCGTATTTATAATAAAAAATTATCGATTAATTATAATTTATTATGTCATTTTAAAATTTTAATAATAATTATATTAAAATGCATACAAGTTTATTGTTGAGTAGAAATAAACAGACATTTATATTAAAATGCATACAAATTTAATGATGTATTTCATAAAATTGATAAACATACATGTGAATATAGTAATAAAAATAAAAGTATATAAATATATAGTGCACGTATGGCGCGGGGTGGGTACTAAGGTACTCGTATCCGCACCCATACCCACTTATTTTTGTGGGCAATTTCCTGTGCTCATACCCATTTTACGGGTTTTTACCCTATCAGTTATGGATAATTTTAGCGGGTATCCACTGGGGATAGATCAAATTTCCATCCTTAGGTACAAATATATTATCGTAAGTGTTCTGGACTGGGCCGGGCTGGCCCAAAAGTAATGGTGAAGGCCCAATCCAAACGGACTTGCAAGGGGTCACGCCGACCAAAAGGCCATATCCTTGCCCGACATTCTCTGCTAGTGCGACGTCCTCGACTCCATGCTATCCTGCTCGACCTCAGCTCGAGCACTCCTCCTAGGGCAGACTCTATCTACTACGCCATCACCTGGATCCCGAAAAGACCGCGTCCTCGTCCGTCCGTACTTCACGCAGGACATCCAGGAAGGGGACCACGTGCGGATCCCCACTACGCACGTAGAACCTGGCAGTTCCTCCATTGGGCCAAACCTGCTCGGCCCAATGAAGGAACCTTGGCCCAGCGCTGGGGGCTATAAATACCCTATGTTCCCAGAGGGTCAGGTATTCATTCTTTTACCCATACTCATACTCTTGCCTGCTCGTGCTCTTACTTACTTCAGCATCGGAGTGTCTTGCAGGTACCCCCCCCCCCCCCACCTCGTTCAAAACTTCAGCTCGGAGCCAGCCGTGACGGTCCAAGTCTGATCAGGTTAGATCAGTGGCGCCGTCTGTGGGAAACTAGCTTCCCCGTCTTGCAAAACTCAAAGACCAAAGCTCAAATTTAACTACCGCTATCATGGCTGATCAAGCTCGCGATGAACAGAACGTCCGCGTCGCCGACACCAGCAACGGCCTCGCGGACAAAAACGGACACCTTGACAATGCCGGCAACCCCAGCCACAACACCATTCCTGCGACAACTGTCCCCGGACCTTCAACCTACTGCGACGGAGCTACTGCGTCATCTTCCTCGGTCCCTCCGCCACTCGAAGAAGATCAGACAGCCCTCGCGAACTACCTGGCGGCCCGGTTCCAGGAAGTCCCCGTCCCCGCCGGGGCGGACGCCACAACTCAAGCGCTGTTCGCAGTGATTAATCAAACAAACTATCTCATCTTCGCCCAAGGGGAAAGACTAAGGGCGCTTGAAGACGACCGAAGACCCCCGAGGAGGCACCGGAGGCCCCATACTCCACCTCCTCGAGTAACTGAAGTCCAACACCCGTCTCCCACGCGGAGACATTACAGAGAAACCTCTCGAAGCCAGTGACCCCGACCAAAGGGGAAACGGCCCCATTTGGAGAGGCATCCCGTCATCCAAGCCGGAGAACCTAGTCGCGACCCGACGAGACAGGAAATAAGGCACTCCGGAGACGGACGTGTAAGATTCAACCAACGAGCATCACACTCGAGAGAGACTCAACACGACCAGGACCGTCGTGCCAGACAGTACTACAGGTCCCCATCTCTGTCTCCGGAGAGGAGCGACGAGGACGACCCCCGCGGTCCCCTGTCGCAAGCTATCATGGAAGCACCCATCCCCCCGGGCATGGAGAAACCCCCGCACTTGAAGGAGTACGATGGAGTCGCGGACCCGGTCGACCACATAGACGGGTTCGAGGCTATGCTGTATTACCACAATGTCGGGGGGCCCATCAAATGCCGACTGTTCCCCACGACTCTCAGGAAGGCGACAATGGACTGGTACAAAGGAATCGCCCCGGGCTCAATCACCTTGTGGCGAAACTTAAAGAACCAGTTCATCAGTTCATTCACAGCTTCTCGGCGACATCCAAAGACCGAGGCGGCTCTCGAGGCCATCATCCAAAGACAGGATGAAACCTTGAGGGAGTTCATCAATCGCTTCAACCGGGAAGCCATACAGGTCCCCTGCGCGGACCATATGAAGAGATATCTACTGGAGAGGGGGCTCCTCCCCGACACGGAATTCAGAAAAGCCGTGGGGATCGAGCCACCCAGGACATTCGACGCCCTCCTCGAAAAAGCTCGGGCATACATGGACTACGAGGAGAGGGAAGCGGCCAACAGAGCTCGAGATCCCAGGACCCGCAGGTCCAACAGCAGCTCGCGCCATGAAGCTCCTCCTCCTCGACGAACCGGGGAGAAAAGAAAAGACGACAGACCCCGGGAAGTCCGGGAACAAAGAGGACCTTCGGGGCGTTTCACCGAGTACACTCCGCTCACAGCTTCCCGCGAGCGCATTCTGGCGGAGTGTGCCAACACTGACTTCAAGGACGGCGGTGTCAAACGTCCCCGACCTGCTCCCGCCAAGCCCGGAGCAGACAAGAACAAATATTGTCAGTACCATAGGAGCCATGGTCACCTGACTGAGGATTGCGTCCACCTCAAGGACGCCATCGAAACCCTCATCAAGGGAGGGAGGCTCGCGCAGTACCGGCGAAGCGACGCTCCCCGTCGTGACGCCCAAGAAACTAGGGAGCCAGAGGAAGATGCCCGACCATCTGACGAGTCGGTCCCCATCCAGACCGCCTTCTCCGTGACCAGGCCCGAGGACTTCGACATCCCCGAGCACCTGCAGGAGCCGCTCACAACGCACAACAGGTGGGAATATTTCCCCTCCGCCATGGTCATCAACGGCGGCGGGTTCAACGACTTGACCATTAATTCGGCTAAGAGGAAGTTGGACGAGCTGGTCGACGCGGCTCCCCCGCAAACAGTGACGTTCGAAAGGGTGAAGGGCAGGTCAGAGCCCATCACCTTCTACCTAGAAGAGCTCCCCGACGGAGCCCCGAACGCGGTCATCCCCTTACTGATAAGGGAAAGAATGGTCAATTTTGATGTACATCGCATCCTCGTCGACGAAGGGAGTTCCGTCGACGTGATGTACAACCAACTGTTCCGAACTCTACAGCTGGACGACTCACATCTCTCGCCGTATGTAGGGTCAGACTTACAAGGTTTCAACGGCTCGACCTCCAATCCTTGGGGGTATGTCGAGCTCCTGGTTACATTCGGCGAAGGAACGACTACAAGACAAGTCAAAGTACGCTTCCTCGTCATCGACTGCCCGTCTCTGTACAACTGCATTCTGGGGAGACCAACACTGGCAGAACTGACAGCGGTGCCCTCGACCGTCCACCTGAAGATGAAATTCTACACCAAGAGGGCACGGGTAGCTACTATCCAAGGAGACCTAGCCGCTGCCCGGAGGTGTTTCAACGCCGCTTCTAAAGGACGCGATACTGTCAACATAGGGACAAGGCCCGCCAAAAGGACGCGACAGGAGCCCGACAAGCAAGAGTCCCCCAAGGAAGAAGTCTAGAGAGCTCCACCAAAGGTCGACTCTATAGCTCTGGACACTCGTTTCGACCAGGACGAACCTCCCAGCGGCGAGCAAGTCCCACTCCGACCAATACCGGACGAGGATTTTGAGCTCGTCCACCTCGGCACTGACCCGACCAAAGGAGTAAAGATTGGCAAGGATCTCCCCTACCTGGCAAGGAAGCAAATCAAGGCTTATTTGCGCGAGAATGCTGATCTGTTCGCCTGGAGCGCCGCAGAGATGCCCGGACTCGACCCTGAGGTCGCCTGTCACCACCTCGCCATAGATCCAGCCGCTAGGGCCGTCGTACAACGTATGCGTAGGCAGTCTCCAGAAAAAACGGAGGCTGCTGAAAAAGCTGTAAAAGACCTCCTAGAGGCAATTTTTATTTCTGAAGCCCGGTATTCCACCTGGCTGTCAAACGTTGTACTTGTTAAAAAGAATAATGGAAAATGGAGGATGTGTGTTGACTATACCGATCTCAACCGGGCTTGCCCGAAAGATGCTTTCCCTTTGCCTAACATAGACATGCTGGTCGACAACTCGGCCGGCTACAAAACGCTGTCGTTCATGGACGCCTACTCGGGATATAGCCAAAACCCAAATGGCCATGGGCGACAAACACTGCACGACTTTCATGACCAGCTCGGGCAACTATTACTACAACGTAATGCCCTTCGGACTGAAAAATGCCGGGGCAACTTACCAGCGCATGATGAACAAGGTTTTCCACAAATAGATTGGCAACATGCTCGAGGTGTATATGGACGACATGATCGTCAAATCCCGAGCAGACACCGACCATGCAGCACACCTCAAGACGGTCTTTGCCCAAGAAAGACAATGTAAAATGAGATTCAACCCCGAGAAATGTACGTTCGGGGTCAAGGCAGGAAAATTCCTCGGATTCTACCTAACAGAACGGGGAATTGAAGCCAACCCTGACAAATGTCGGGCGTTCTCCGACCTCCCGACACCAACGTCGAAGAAGTCAATACAAGTCATGAACGGCATGCTCACATCATTGTCCCGCTTTGTCGCGAGGTCCGCTCAGCACGCCCTTCCCTTCTTCAAACTCCTTCGTAAGGAAGCAGCCTTCGAATGGAACGAGGAGTGCGAACAGGCGCTTCGTCACCTAAAGCAAAGTCTATCTCAACCACCCGTACTATCTCGACCAGCTGACGAGGAGCCACTATACTTGTACTTGGCCGTCTCGAACGAAGCCATCAGCGCGACTCTCGTCCGTGAGACCACCGACAGACAGAAACCCGTCTACTTCACGAGCAAAGCCCTGCAAGGACCCGAAAGCAGATACCAACAAATAGAAAAGGTGGCCCTAGCCCTCGTCAACGCGGCGAGGAGGCTCAGACACTATTTTTTGGCCCACACAATCATTGTGCGAACCGACCAACCGGTGAGGCAACTCCTGGGTCGGCCCGATATGGCGGGCAAAATGTTGAAATGGTCCTTGGAACTCTCCGAATTCGATATTCAGTACGAGAGTAGGAAAGCCCTGAAAGCGCAGGCCCTGGCCGACTTTGTCGTGGAAATGACCACTCATGACCCACCCACGGGGAAGGAACACAAGTGGACCATCTTCGTCGACGGAGCATCCAGCTCGTCCGGAAGTGGCGCAGGAATCCTTTTGGAGAACGAAGAAGGCGTAGTGATCGAACACTCCCTAGCTCTTTCCTTCCCAACGTCGAATAACCAAGCAGAGTACGAAGCCCTGCTCGCAGGACTGAGACTAGCCGAGGACCTGGGAGCCCGCGACGTACAGATCTACACCGACTCCCAACTCGTCGCCTCCCAGGTCCAGGGGAGTTACCAAGCCAAGAACGACAACCTCGTCGAATACTTGAACTTAGTCAAAAAATACATGACAAAGTTTGTACGAGCGGAAATTTCACATGTTCCCCGCGAGCAAATCACGAGGGCAGACATATTGTCCAAACTCGCGAGCACGAGAAAGAAGGGCGGGAACAAATCCGTCATCCAAGAATCCTTAGCACACCCGAGTATCGAAAGATCCTCGACTCCAGTCGAGGTCCACGCCATAGGGGATGCCTCGTCCTGGATGACCCCAGTTTACAATTTCTTGACGAAGGGCGAACTCCCATCGAACCAGACCGACGCGGCCGTCACCAAACGACGAGCATGCTCCTACGTGGTGCTCGAGCACAAACTGTATCGCAGGGGATTTTCCATCCCCCTCCTAAAATGCATCGACGAATCCACGGTCCCCGAGGTACTACGGGAGATACACGAAGGGATTAACGTCCAGCACATGGGCGGTAAGTCCTTGGCGAGGAAAGCTCTTCGGGCGGGATATTACTGGCCGACGATGCAGCAGGACGCCAAGGAACACGTTAAGAAATGTGACAAGTGCCAGAGGCACGGTGACATGCACCTCGCCCCCCCTCACGAGCTGAGCATACTGTCGTCCCCGTGGTCGTTCGCTTGGTGGGGTATGGATATCCTCGGGCCCTTCGTGCAAGGGACTTATCAAAATAAATTCCTCATCGTGGCCGTGGATTATTTCACGAAATGGATAGAAGCCGAGGCCCTCGCGAAGATCACCTCGCACAACATCCTCCGCTTCTACAAGAGAAACATCCTCGCCAAGTTCGAAATTCCGAGGGCACTGGTGACCAACAACGGCACCCAATTCACTGACCACGGGTTCCAAGACTTCGTCACCAAACTAGGAACAAAACAACACTTCACTTCGGTCGAGCACCCTCAAACCAACGGGCAAGCCAAAGCCGCGAACAGAGTCATCCTCCGGGGACTCAAACGACGTCTGGGCGAAGCGAAGAGGGGATGGGTCGAGGAACTGCACTGCGTCTTGTGGGCATACTGCACCACGCCCCACTCAACGACGGGCGAGACCCCATTCCGACTAACATACGGCACCGAGGTCGTTATCCCGGTAGAAATCATGGAACCTTCTAGACGGACAGAGAACCCCCTCGACAAAGAAATGAACGACGAGGCACTTAGGGACGAGCTCGACTTAGTCGAGGAAATCCGATCTGGGGCGGCCCTCCGCGAAGCCACCCTAAAACAACGAGTGGCTCTGCGCCACAACGACAAGGTCATTAAGCGCGAGTTCAAATCGACAGCCTGGTATTACGAAGGAACCAGAAAGACTCCCGCGAAGGGAAGCTGGCCGCGAACTGGGAAGGGCCTTATCGCGTCCACGGCACCACCGGTACTGGGGCGTACTACCTCGAGCAACTAGACGGAGATCCACTACCACGACCCTGGAACGCTGCTAAACTGAAGCAATACTATAGTTAAAAACTACCAACACCAAGGTCCCTCGACTGTTGACTCACGCGCCCAGTCAACGAGGAGAAACGTCCGACCCCCGTAGAGAGGCCGAGGTACAGGCCCGACCTACGTCCAAACCGCGCAACATCGTTCAACAGACAAGAACAAACGATAGCGCCCGACATGGACACCTCGATCGAGCGCCACCGTCGAAGTACCTGTAGGGAAGAACACCCAGCTCGCGATGGGCAGTTCACGCCGCGGGCAAATAACCCCGACCGGGTCGTATACCCGACCAAGCGGCTTCGCTCCACACGCCCGACAAATCTCGAAGAATGTCGGGCCATCTAAAAGGGTCAAAAAGTAGTCTCTCCCCTCGAGTTCGCCACTCAGGCGACTCTGCCCATCAAGGAGAGGCCGAGCACATACACGAACAAAGGACTTAGGCAAATTTGCCAACAAAGTCACAGCCATATACGGGCACGACTCGGGCCCATAACTTAGGCCAATTTTTGCGCAAAAACGTAGAACACAAGCACGGGAAAACAATCAAAAAATTGAAACAAACATTCATTCAAAATGCCCGTAGGCAACAAAGCAAATAGATGTAGACCGACCAAAAAGGCCGACAATGTTCAAGAAATACAAAGAATGGGCACGCAGGCCCCAAAAAAATACGAACGGGCACGCAGGCCCAAAACAAACATCAACGAGGCGCACAAGCCCCATCATTATCTCACAACTCAGCTTCCCCGGAGCTACCATCACCAACAACGGGAGAGTCGGGCGGAGGCACGACCTGACCATCAATAATCTGAGACATATGGCTCACCCCTTCAGTGTTCAGGCCGGGATTCAACAGGGAAAGCTGGCTGACCGCGGCTTCAAAGCCGTCCGCCATAGCTCCGACACAGTCCCCCTCAAGAAGTTGGATACGAGCGACCAGTTTCGATCGACTCCTCAAAGGAGCTGTATCCTCCGACTCATCCTCGGCAGGAAGCATAACGGCCTTTAGGTCCTCGATCTCCCTGGCGAGGCGCCCGTTGTCAATTTCCAGACGTTCCCGGTCCGCATGAAAAAGGTCTCTCTCCTCGTCCAGCTTCCCCGAGTTCTCTTTCTCCAGAGCCAGCAACTCCGTCTCCGCCGCCAGCAGCTCGGCTTGCTCGCGGAACATCTCCTCGGAGCGCTCCAGAGCAGCCTTCAACTTTCGCGAACTCGAGGTGAGGGCAGCTTTCTCCTGTTCTAACTCTTTGATACGGTCAGCGTCCTCCCCCTCCTCGGCCAGCACAACGGCCATCTCGGCCATCTTTACCAGCCCGACCATATTGGCGGCCAGGTGCCTTCTCCGATTTTCCTTGCTCATCCGCCTGATAGTTTCGGCTTCATCAGCACTCACGGACAAGGGAAACCCCTCGAAGAAACCCTCCTCTTTAAAGCAAGGGGGCAACCCGAAGGACCTCGCGGCGCTGGAGTCCTCACTGACCTCCGGTTGGCTTGCCACCCTATTCCTCTTCCTCTGTATCAGGTCGGTGTGTGGCTCGACCTCCTGGACGTCCGGGATCCCTCCCGAAGCAGCTCCCGAGCTAGGTGGCGAGTCCACCCTCGTCGCTTGAGAAGTGCCCGGACTATGTGGCGGGCCCATCCTCGTCGTATGAGGAGGTCTCACCACCCTCTTATTTACCTTCCTGTCACAGGACAACTTCAAGAGCCTCTCCCTCCGTCCGGCCATCAGACCTGCATGAAAGAACCCCGGGTTAGTGACGAGCAAATAAGCGAACAAATAACAAGTAAAGAAATTCAAACAAGACAAAATAATAACGACGTAGAAAATTCGCAGCCTGCCCGAAGGACTGGCACTCCACAAGTGCCTTCGTGTCAATCGGTCGGGCCTCGAAGGTCGGATAACCTTCCTCGTCAAGAATATCCTTCCCCTCCCTCGTGGCCCATCTGGCGGGGAAGAAACTGTCGACATACCGACAGAGAGTACCATAAGCCTTCTCGTCTTCGGAGCTCATCTCGCCCGCGGACGTATGGTAGTACCCGGTGCCATGCTCGTAGTGCCTCGAGGTCCAATGCAAGGGAAATTTGGCCACGCGCCCCAACATCGGATGTCCCTCGTCGTCTAAAAGGGCTTCCCCGTGGTCGTCGGTTATGACTGTTTCCTCCTCATACACAGACTCTAAACCTGTTGTGGTAACCGACCTCACAATATACCACTTGTCCTTGAAACCCCGCACGGAATCCATGTACATCCTGAAAAGTCTCTTCGACTGTTTCAGGGAAACCCAACTATGCTTACCTCCCCGGGATTGGCGCTGTAGGTGGAAGACTCTGAAGAAGAGGGGTATGGTCGCCCCAATCCTTAGAAACCGACAAGTTAGCTCGAACGTCCGGATGAAAGCGAGCGAATTTGGGTGAAGTTGCGACGGGGCCAGCCCCAGATGGCTGAAGACCCCGACCTGAAAATTGCTGAAGGGCAGCTGTAACCCAAGGTCCTTGAAGGCAATTTCATACATGGGGAATCCATACTCGGGGAACTCCGAGCAGATTCGTGCGGTGAAAGTTGGTCGAGTGACGACAAAGTTCTTCTGGAAACCGGGCTGGCTACTGCCCGTCTCAAGGATGGTGTACACCCTTCGACTACGTCGACTATAGGCCGAAGCTATCCCTCTGGGCTCGGCACCCACCCATTCCAGCAGAGGGTCCTCTATGGTGTCAACCAAATTCACATTTTCATCAGCACTTTGTTCTTCCACCTCGGTGCGCCCTGAAGAACACGGTTCGTCCGCCATGGTTACCTACAAAGCACGGGAAACCAATCAATTGGGAGCGAAACCACACGCTCGCCATAACGGACGAGATGAAGGGCACGACAAATCATGCCGCTCCACGCGCGATCACAAAGTTGGTGTTCCGGAACAAAAAAGAGCAGTCACCTCCCCGACTCCCAGTCACCACGACAAGCTACAGATCGCCTGAATAGGCCAACATCTCGACCACTCACGAATGTGTCGACCCAGGCTACGAACGTGGCGAGCGACGTCATGGGTCTCAAAACTAGAGCCATGAGTTTTCTGGGCACTACCAAGAATTAGGCGCCCTGAGTCATGAAGTCCCCGGGCAGCACTGCGAGTCAAATACCTAAACTATGCGTTTACCGGGCGCATACACGCGTTCGCCGGGCATAAACATGGATTTGTCGAGCTAAATATAAATCTATCGGGCTAATCCCAGGCGTACAGTCTCTAAAACGTCTGAAAACAATGAAAATCATGCATCACAGAGGAAAAACGAAGGAGACAAGACACTTACTTGGAATCAGGAAGGTAATGTGACGACGGAGAAAGGAAATTAGCGACGGAGATCACGTCGGTCCTATGAGTATCTGGGAAGAACAACAACAACAGGAACCGAGTGAAGAGGAGAAGCGCGAACAGGGAAAACACGTTCTGGGGCCCAAACACCCTATTTATAGTGATGACGTGGAATACCAAACGTCACCCCGGGGAACCACAGAACTTCCCTCCTTGACGTGTAGCTCCCGTAGGCAATGATGACCCTATTGTTAGTAGGGTGGCGGCACGGTTCCCAAGAGATGCCTCATGTGCCCAACAAACGCAGCCCGTCGAGACTCCCCGAGCGCTCCTCGCGCGGTATCATCTCGTATGACCGACACGGGGAAAACTCCTCAAGCAAGCCGCGGGAACGACATATTCTAGCCGGGAACGGGACCCCGTGACGCAGGCGACCTAAGATCAAGTCATGGCTCCTACTACAGGAACCACGACTTGGGGGGCTCCTGTTCTGGACTGAGCCGGGCTGGCCCAAAAGCAATGGTGAAGGCCCAATCCAAACAGACTTGCAAGGGGTCACGCCGACCAAAAGGCCATATCCTTGCCCGACATTCTCTGCTAGTGCGACGTCCTCGACTCCATGCTATCCTGCTCGACCTCAGCTTGAGCACTCCTCCTAGGGCAGACTCTATCTACTACGCCATCACCTGGATCCCGAAAAGATCGTGTCCTCGTCCGTCCGTACTTCACGCAGGAGATCCAGGAAGGGTACCACGTGCGGGTCTCCACTACGCACGTAGAACCTAGAAGTTCCTCCATTGGGCCAAACCTGCCCGGCCCAATGAAGGAACCTTGGCCCAGCGCTGGGGGCTATAAATACCCTCTGTTCCCAGAGGGTCAGGTATTCATTCTTTTATCCATACTCATACTCTTGCCTGCTCGTGCTCTTACTTACTTCAGCATCAGAGTGCCTTGCAGGTACCCCCCCCCCCCCACCTCGTTCAAAACTTCAGCTCGGAGCCAGCCGTGATGGTCCAATTCTGATCAGGTTAGATCAGTAAGCAACACGTTGATTGATGTTTCTGGTCTTTCAAAGACATGTTTCGTCTAACTTTAAGTACATGTAAACCAAAAAAAATGTCCCTCAATTGTACTCATGAATCCACTCAAAATCAATGAAGTATCTAAGATAAACGACATTGACATAAAATACACTTTTGTCCATAAATATGGACTTGCCAACCAAATACATAAGGCATGACATTAATGTACATGCTCTATGATGCAAAACCTGTGCATTTTCATCATCCACCTTCATTGTCGCAACCATGTGGTATTTATACAGCTCCTATTGAAATGTAAATCTAGCATGACACCCTCAGGTGTCATCTATATCCTTGTAGGCATCCCAAGGGCCAGCTCCCAAGTATTGCAACATCATGTCTAGTTCATCAGATCTAGAGATTCTGGAGTGGTTTAATAATATTCCCCTGATTGGAACATGCAGGAGGGATGACACATCATCAAGTGTGATGAACATCTCACTAATCAAAAGATGAAAATATGACGTCTCTGAGTGTCATCTCTCTACAAAATCATACAACATACCATGATTAATAACATTATAACTAGTCATGCATAAATTTTACAACCTAGACTACTGCATGACATCATGAAACCATTCTCTTCAGGGTTGCCGCAGCTTCACAATCTTCCAACTGTGGTTGATGCATTATGTCTTACGGTATTGTAAAAAAATACATCATCGTCAAAAAATTTAAATACTATAACATATATGTTTAAAATAATAAATACAAATTTACTTTACCTTTCCATCCCACACATGTCAAGCAACATGGTTTCCATACAGAGGAAATAGTGAAATGTCATAGGAGCTCCTAGAAAAAACATCAGGAACGACATTAAGAATGAAAATAGATGAAGGTGCGAGAAACACATGAAATGAGGGTTTGAATTGGGTTGCACCAAATGTAATCTTTTTGCAACTCAAAACACAAAGATAACAAGTGAATAAAAGTATATGAAAAAAATTATTTTTTATCCTGGTTCACTGTTAACTAAGTTACTCCAGTCCACCCCGCAAGGTTATTTTCCTTATACACAATGACTTAATCCACTATAATTAACCAGATTAAAGACAACCACAATAAATTCGATCAACCCTATTAGAACCCTCAATAAGTCTGCTGATCCTTTTGCATACTACTATGATCGTAACCAAAGTCTTTTTGAGTCTTCAGACCTTCACTCAGTCACTCAAGGAATCTATCAACAATAGTTGATTACAAAGATGTGTATACAAATATGCTTCTACACAAGTAGATTACACAATGTTTAAGTACAACAACCCAAAAGTGTTGATAGCAAGATACGAGCAACATCCTTGCTTACTTACAAAACTATACAAAAATATATTTCTCTACAGAGTTCTTATGTAGCGGTTTAGTATAGATTTGTTGAACTGATTTGTTGATTTCAAATTCTTCCAAGTACTTATTTTATAGCTGAAAAGAAAAGATTCGTTGGAGGGTGGAATAGGAAATAGAAATATAGTTGTATTGCTCCCAACGGTCATGATGAGACTGGTAGACAATAGTACAAAAAGGCATGTCCTTACGCCACTCTAGAGAGTAGAGGTCACAATGCACTTTTGTACTTTTATACTCACCATCACATGCAATCCTAGTCTTGGAAATTCCTAATCATTTCTAACCCCTCAAAATTAATCCAAGGAATATTAATCATGTTTCTGACTTTTACAAGTCTTTAGAAAGTTAGGTTTTAATTGGCTTAATTTTAGATTTTTTTCTTCTTTTGTTAAAACTAATTTTGATTAGCGAGCATATTAGGGTTTTACCTTGACCATTTATTTGTGTTTAGAAGTATGTGTGCATAGCTCTCTCATTCCTCTGACACCTTTCTTTCCCATTCAACCTTGAGTACTTCTTATTCACCTCTCTTGGTATGTTTAAGATTTCCTTTCCTTGTTTTGTTTGATAGTGTTGATTAACATTGAAGCTTGGTCATCTCTTTTATCTTTTAGACCCACCTCTTGTATGCTCCCCATAGGATCTTCAAATCAATCTTTCCTAAAGTTTGAGTTGAATAGACCTTAGGCTTATATCCATGTATGCTAACATTAGGTAGAGATGCCCCATTTTATCCTCAACTATATGACCAATAATGCATGACAACTCTAGGTTTATTTTGCTAGTCTCCCCTTAGACTTTTCTTTTCCCTTTTGCATTTGCATTAAAATACAAATTTCTTTTTCTGGCAAACTTTAAAATACTTAAAAATTACTGATGAGAATCATACCTTTGTTGAGCATGGGAGATGATAAGCGGATTTCTTCTCGATCTTATTGTTTTTCCGTTCTAAGCCTTGGTGTGGTTCAAGTCTCCAATACTCCTTTCATGCATAAGTGGAGAAGTGGATAATATCTCTCACTTGAGATCAACTAGCTGTTATCTCTAACAAAAACACCAACCAATGCAAACTCTTTTTGTCTTCGGGCTTTTCTTTCAAACTCTTTTCAAATGAATATGTTAATTCACTTCTGTGCTGACGCGTAAGTCTCCAAAGATTGAGTTGCGGCAGAAGGCAAAATTAATATTGTTCATTAAAAGATACAAACAAACAGAAACTTTTGAAGTCGAACTACGACTGCTCTGATTCCTTAAAAGGGATACGTAAGCATTGGGGTATGGCCCGAACGAGCACAACTTTTATTTTTCCCTATATTATTTTCCCTTTTCTTTTGCGTGTATTCCCCCTTTGCATATTTATTTTTTAGCTCTTAAGCCTTAGACATAGAATTCACACCCTTAGATCAGAATAAACATAAGTGGATCCTGTAAAGTAGCACAAACGTGTGGGGTGCTAATACCTTTCCATCGCGTAACCGACTTCCTTACCCGATCTCTATGGTTGCAAGACCGTGATTTCACCTCTTTAGGTCTTCTCGATATTTACCTTTCCCTTCCTGTGGGATAAAAGACGTTCGATGGACGACTTCATTGGATTTTATCTTTGATGATTTCAGCCAATTGTTTCAGATGGATGCAAAAGAGAAAGACTAATCAAAAGAAGATCTCAATCCTACTTGTTGTCATGCTTGTGGACCTAAAGTTAGGATGAGTGGGAGATCTACCTAATATTGTCATACATGGATATCAATCCTAGGGTCTACTTTAGTTAAATATTGAAGAAGAATGAACCAAAGGCATCCTATGGTGAGTATGGCAATCTCACAAAGAAAAGAATGCACAAGTGTGAAGTGTCTCTACACAAGCAAAGAGACATAAGTACCACATCCAAACAAGCAATGGGAAAGGAAAAGAAAGAGCATCCAAACAAGTAATGGGAATAGAAGAAGAGAAATCACATCCAAACAAGTATTGGAAAAGAAAGAAACAAGTATCACATCCAAATAAGCACTGGGAAAGAAAGAAACGATTATCACATCCAATCATTGCTTACGACGGTAGGACTTCCAGATCAAACATTGTATGCAATGGTAGGATTTTCAGTCATGCATCTCTAACCTATTTTTCGTAGCAAGATTAGTTGAAAACTAAACAAGGATGAGATAGTAAAGAGATCTCAAGGGATACCAAACAGAGAAGGTCTGTTGCATTTTTAACGCGCGCTAAACTCAAGAATCCTCGCGGAAGCTTCACCAACAAGCAATCAAATTAATATCCAAATGCAAAAAGATTGCGTCAACGATCAACATCAAGTAAGAATAAATCGCAAGTAGAAAGTGCATATGATAAATCCGAGGTATCAGATAAGAATTCCAATTCCTACATTAGATGAAAAATAGCACAACCAGAAAAAACCAGAATAACAGATAAACTATTCAAAATCTCATATAGGGTCCAAGAGTAAGCTATAGAACCAGAATGACTTAAATTGAAAGCCACAAATTTAGCACTAAGCAACACACATGTAATCAACCATCAAGAAAGGAAATTTCACAAGGAAGAAATTAAAGCAAAAATTATTAAAGAATAAACACTACAAAAATTAAAACAAAGAAAGATTAACTATTAAATTTGCAATTATCTAAAAATGATTAACTAACTAAAACATTATAAAAAATCTACAAGACTACTTAATTGAGATTGTTTAAAAAAAGTAAACCAAATAGTAAGATCAAAATTAATAAAGCAAATATAGATTTAAAATTATAAAAAAAACAAAAGGGTATAAAAGAAAATAAGAGTGTGTGTAAATAGCAAATAATGATTGCCAGCATGGCCCAAAAGCCCATATGGGTTAGAAAATCCTAATTCTAAACAAAATTATTGAATGATTAGTAAAGATAAAACTGATTACTAAATATGTTTGGATGCAACTATACATAAACCACACCTATTAATGTAGGTACACACAAACGCGTGAATTTAAAAGAGTGACAAGGTGTTGTGTTGCCGGACGGTGATGTTGAGTTGCTATGAATTCGAACGGAACAGTGGGCGGAAATGTTGGAGTGGTGGTGGTATTTCGGATAGACAGAACGGAACATAGGCTCAGCAAATTAATTAAATGGTTAAAAAGCTCTTTTGGGTTAAAAATTTAAAAGAATAAAAATTAATATAATTTAAAATATTTTAATTTTAATTTTTCAGAATTAAAAAAATCTAAAATAGTAAAAAAAAAGATAAAATATGAAGATTTAATTAACCAAAAAAAATAAACACTCTAAAATAAAATACATAACACAAAGATTAATAAAAAAATCTCAAACGGTCAAAGTCGAAATAAAAATGAGAATAAAGATATCAGATTGAACAAACATTGACAATTAAAAAAGAAACTACAAACTATACCGAAAAAATAAAGTGGGCACGCCGACATGATCTACGTGCAATGTAGTTTCATAAAACAGTCAGATAAATGTGAAAATTCGAAATATTTTCCCGCTAATTTTTTGCACAGTGTCAAATCCTTTTTAACAATCTGTTTGTAGAACCGAAATATCAATATTTATCGATATATGAACAACTTGGTGCAATGCATGAAGCGGGTAAAGAGATAAAAATATATGAAGTGAGATAAAAGTATTTTTTAACTCTAAAATGATGCACGTGTTGAGTTAAGTTGACTTTTGGTCAACCTAAATATGACTAATGATACAAATGCGATGAATGAATGATTGTTTATGCAAATGACCTAATAGAAGCGTACATAGATGAATGCAAAAGCCTAGGCCAGATAGAAATCCAAATTAGAAGGGTAAATTTTGGGGTGCAACACTCATCTAAAAATATTTGCAGCAGAATCATCATCTAGGTAATATAACAATTAGTGGTATGTCTCAAACTCCAAATTTAATAATAATAACGAAATATTATCGATACTCAACTTTAAACATCACTTAAACATCTCAACAACATAATTGGAAATTGATTCTGAAATAAACGACATAGTAGTTCAAAAATCGAATATCAATCCCGACTCAATGATACATGAATCAGAGCAGAAATCCACTACATAAAATTTTAAACTAAAAAGAGTCTTCAATAGTTAGCTTCCAATTACTTCCATGAAATCTACTCCTGAGTATTTGCGCATTACTCACGTAGAGACAACATTCAAACATAAGGGGTGAGTAATCATAATCAATTATAAACAACATAAGAAAAGATATATTACATCAATTATTTACAAATCAATCCACAACTTCAACAATTCTTAACTCACACCCGAACATCATAAACAATTCATATACAACATATCATCACAAGGTTCACACATATTCACATAAGCACTCACACATATCGCAACATCACGTAGCACCAACAAATTTATGCAATACCACATAGAATACTAATGCAACATCATTAGTATCATTGGTCCACTCTTTAGTGTGTATGTCAACGTCATCACACCAACAGTAATGCAACTCGTCTTAATAGTATTATTATAGCAACACCATCATAACAACATTACCAACAACATTTTCATCAGTTCATCATACAACAATATCATTTACCATACAAGACTTAAATCAACATTCAATAATTCATCAATTAAGTACATAACATCAAGTACAACTCATACTTATTATAAACACAAATCTACTACTATATTCTATCATCATTTATTGCTAAAATACATTAGGGAAATGTTTATAGAGAATTAGAAGTGGATGTGTGTTGAAAAATCAAGTTTCTAGGCAAATTTTAGGTGCATGTGCCGGCACATCTGTGTTTCAGGTCGGTACATGTACTTTTGTTTTAAAGCTTGTAGCGTCTGTTTCGTATGTGTTGGCTCATAAGGCTTCATGTGTCGGCGCATACTGTTATGTTTTTCAAAAATTACTTTTCTAAAGGCTATGTATCGGCACAGGGTCGGTCAGGTCGACACATATTGATCGTTTGGCATAAAAACTCAGTTTCAAAGCAAATAAACACTAGTTTACATGACAGTAACTTACTCTACGAAATCATACCATAACAGACCAAATTTTATGCTATTTTAACATCTTAAAATCACCTATCATGTTATAGAATCATAAATTAACATTACATCATAACTATAGCACCAATTAATCACTTATCATCATCAATTCATCCAATTCCTGTCAAATCAAAATATGATTCATGGAACACATAATTCAACAACGAAATCATAGCAGTAGCATTATCAAAGATCTTACAACACATCATATACACATAACATTAACATCAAGAATTTCACCAAACGCGTCAATATCCATCATAATTAACATTAATCGTAGAGAGTCAAAAATACTACATCTACCCTTCTCTCATATCATTCATAATTGACAACCATTACCCATCCTTACCTTAGAATTCTTCTATAAATTGTTTCTTCAAGCCTATGGGTGAATATCTCACTGGTTCTTCTATGCCCTAACTTCTTCTCCTTTTTCCCTCATCTTTTCAGGTATGTTGTAAACCGGCTACTCTTTCCCTAATTTCTTTTATAAATATCCCAACTATGGTTTACCTCATTTATCATCAACTTAACCTCACGTAATTACCTTCATGCCCCAAAATCTCTACGCATCATATTCATTATATTTCTTCTTATTATTTTACTAATAAATCACAAAAAGCTATTATTTAATAATTCTAAATAATTTCTAACTCTCGCTTATATCTCCGTCAATAATCCAACACACACAACCTCCTAACTCACATAATATTTCATGAATAAATATAATAAATTACTAATATTCATAATTAAATATGTAAGCAACATACCCCCCCCCCCCCCCCCCCCCCCCCATCCTCCGATTAAAATCCCTTCTATTTTGCAAATGTCTTCCTCGTTGAAATTTTGGAATGTTAGCATAAATCTTTTTGGACTTTATGTATATGTTATCTAACTTTATTGCAAGCAAATCTTTTTCGACCACCTTTCTAAATCTCATAAAGCCATGGCACTTGCCTCTCTTATCTCTCTTTCATGGAATAACAACTTCATCAATCAAACCATATTTTTTGAACACATCAAACATCTCCTTAGTATCG
Source organism: Vicia faba (assembly GCA_948472305.1). Classification (NCBI taxonomy): domain Eukaryota; kingdom Viridiplantae; phylum Streptophyta; class Magnoliopsida; order Fabales; family Fabaceae; genus Vicia; species Vicia faba. The sequence continues at coordinate 842,514,446 of OX451737.1, forward strand.
TAAGATTCCAGAAACTCAGTGAAGAAGAAGTTTGAAATACGTTCCTCCCACTCTACTCCTTTACCCTTCTTTGAATCTCAAACCCCGTCCTTCTTATTCTGATGTTTTCCTCGTCGATATTGAACTTTCTGTCACACACCATCCACCTCACTTTCTCTCTCATAAATCACATTTACAATGTGATACGGATAAGTGTTTGAAAAATCAAGTCACAACTTAGACCCACCTAATTTTTAGAAAGAGTGTTTTTATAACATGCATTTTAAGATGCATTTAACCATTTTTAATTAAAACTTACTAAAATACTTTTTCATAAATTTAAATAGATGTATCATAACAAAAACTTATTTGATACGAACTTATTTATTTTTAATCTAATATAATCTTATTTGTTTTTAATAAGTAAAATTAAATTAAAGAAACATTATATTTCTTATTCAATTCTCTATCTATACTATTTTAAAAAATAAAAATGTACTCCATTTAAGGGTTTAGGGAGTAATTAATTTTATTGAATACTAAACCATAGATAATTGAAATATTGCAACTGAGGCGGAAAAAAGAGACCCGAAAATCTTAAACGGTCATATTTTAAAGAAGGAAATAAAAAATTTATTTATTTTGAATTGAAGTACTCCATTTAACACAACTTTTGAACTACCTGAAATCGTGCCCTTGAGGGTTCAAGCGAAACCGAAAAATGAAGAGGGCCAGGACACTTTCAGACGATAGTCCGATCAGGGCCATCGCCTGTCTCAAAAAAATCGACGACATCAGACGTTTCGAGGAAACTGACGATTGTTTCATCCTAGGATTTGATCCTACTGAATCTTCTCCTGTTAAAGATGTTTCCTCTAAACCTCTCAACAAAGACGCCGATGATGATATCTGTGTTCTTGCTGAAAAGGGCAAGGTACGGTGTTCCTGAAATTTTTCTACTTTTTTATTTTGATGGAAACCCATTTTCTAGTTCATGAAATCTATGGTATAAGAATGTTTTTGTGTGTGTTGTGGTTCATGATTATTCAGATAGCTCTTAGAGATTATCCTCATTCAAGACATCTATGTCTGAAGTTTCCATTCAAGACTACTCCTAGTGAAAGCTATTGTGAAAAGGTAAGAGAAATTGTTGTGTTGTGTAACTATATTTACAATGATTGCTGACTTTGTGACAATCTTTGACTAAACACAGTGCTACTGTTATGTTTGTGATTCTGCTGCACCATGTATGTACTGGACCGTTTCACGGCATTGCGCTGCCGAGAATTCCGGTCACTGGAAGGATAAGAGGAAAGTTAGAAAGATAGCTTATTGAAGTGTAAATTTCTTGCTCAGAAATTTCCCATTTTTTATGGTTGGTTAGACTTAGTGATCTAGTTTATAGATTTATAGATGATAAACAAATCATGTGGTACTGTGATAGCTTCTTTTTGGGATTAGAGGAATGTTTGAGTTTTTTAACATGAGTTGTTTGTTACTATTGAATCTGCTAATTTAGGAATCTTCAAGATGTGTCTGTCTTTCTTTCTGCTAATGGTTATTTACACAACTATTTCCATGCTACTCCATTATGCTGCTAATAGTCTATTAAACTAGTTAATTATAATTAGAGTCGTCTTAAGTTTTTGGAGACCCTGTGTTGGTCAGCTATAATCCAACCCTGACAAAATCACTAGGGACCCTATTTAGTCATGATAAATCTATTATGAAACACTACTTAGTCACAATTTAGCCCTGGAATTTTAAGACCTTGTGCTGTAGCCCATCTTCCACGCCCTCAAAGACGACCCTGATTATAACAAAATTTTGAGGGGCTATCAAAAAATCTGTTTAGACTTTGTGTATGAGCTGATACATGTTGTGTCTTTAGATGTCATGTTTCCAAGAATGCGTACTTTGATATTCTGCGAAGCAGAACTTGAGTCGAGATGTTAGGGTATGGATTAGAATGAACTACTATCATTTTCACCTACTTTCATAGGCTTTCCCCTAAATGATGTTAGTATGGATTACCAATTAATAGAAACACTAAATATTTGCGCGAACGAAACCTTCACTTCTTTTCATCTCCAGCAAAACAATCAAATTGAATCTTCAGAAACACATCGAAGCCTTCATTTCATTTCCCGTAAGGCAATTTGCAGAATTTCGACTTGTCAAGTTCTTTCAAGAAAAGTTTCATAGCAAGTTACTGATTTATTATCATTTGCTCTTCACTGATATTCTAGAAATAAAAAATAAACTACTGTTCACTTGTTAACATTCAATGAAAAAGGCTGAAATACTGCACCCAACTCATGAAAGCGCCAGTTAGACTCTTAAAGCTGTGTTATTCATGTTATTGTCTGTTCCTTCTTCTGCTCAAAAGTTTTCTATTACTATTGGCCGTTTTCGTCTTTGTGGAAGGCTTTCACGATTTTGTCAAAATATGTTGAATTGAAGAGAGTGTTTTGCATATATGTTATCTTTAATTTCGATTTTCAAACAATATGAAACTTTTTAGTGTACCAGTAAAGTTAGTAATGGAATCTTTTCAATTTTGTACTTGTTGCCTCAACTCTCTCCATGTTTTAGTAATGGAAACTTTTCAACTTTGTACTTGTTGCCTCAGCATGTGTTTTCAAGAATTAACATTCTCTATGTTTCGCAAAATAAAAGACCTATTTTTCCTTTAATGGCAAAATAAAAAAGATATAAATTTACGTAAAAATTATAATACAAATTCTACGACAAGTTTTATTTTTCAAGTTTTATTTTGTGCTAGGTAATACAAAATATAAAGACTTAGACCTATAATTCTGAAAAGATGAGAGACTTGACTACATTAGAAAACATTTGAAGCATTTCTAAATAGTTTAGACAACTATTTCAAAATTTCTAAAACGTTTATGGGATAGAGTTTAGGGAGAGGGTTCAATTAAGTTCCTCACTTTTCTCCCTCTCAGACTGTTCCTTCAAATTTTTAAACTCGAGATCTTGTAACAAAAGAACAATTTTGAAGAAACTTTCTATGGAGGTTACAATTTAACATATTCTTTTTTGTTTTATTTTATAGTTTAACTTAATGGAGTTTACAATTTAACATATTGTTTTTTGTTTTATTCTGGTATAGTTTAACTTAGCATGACAACACAACAACACTAAGGTTTTTGGTTAATGATTAAATGTAGCATTGAAGTAGGAAAGTAGATAATATATTTCATTTTTAAATCAAGATGAGTTAATCACAGCAGAAATGTGATAGATTCTGACTAGTAATAATAGAAAAAGGGTAGAACAATATACATGAATACAATATATTATTGCATTTATCAAGAATAATTCCTGCATTTAGTTACAAACCGCAACAACAATTATAACACACATAAATAACTGTAAGATTAAATACAACTATTAAGATTAGAGAGCTTACTCTCTCCCAAATCAAACCAACCAAATAACAAACTGAATGAGACTTTTTCATTCTTTATTCTACTTATATACATAACATCTAAATAAATAATTTGGGCCTAACTTATTGGCCTTTGGGCCTACCCTAACATACACATTAGTAATTGGGGATCTACTAACAATACTCTCCTCCAAAAGTTCCAACTTGTCCTCAGGGTGAAAATCAGAAAATTGTTGGTTGATGACCTCAAAAGCTTCCCATGTTGCTTCAAATTTGGTAAGTCCTTCCATTAAATGAGCAACTCCTCAACGTTGGCAGCATTAATACGGACAACCATGAGAACTTGGGGTTCTACTTAAGTGGTAATGGTTGAGGATTTGGGACTGGTGTGACAACTTTCTTCAACAGTGAGACATGAACGACGGGATGAATCTTACTTTCAGCAGGAAGGTCTAATTGATAGGCAACCAAAAGATGAGCTTAGTAATTTGATAAGGACCATAAAAATGAGGACTAGGCTTTTCATTGATCTTCTTTACCAAAGATTTGAGTCTATAAGGTTGCAATTTGAGATAAACCCAGTCCCCAACAATGAATGATACATCTCTCCAGTGTTTATTGGCTTGAGTTTTCATTCAGTTTTGGGCTTTGGCCAAGTTGGAATAAAGATCATGCAGAATCATGTCGCATTCTTGAGTCAACCGGTTAATTTCATCCACTGCTGAAGGAATAATGGTACCTTTAACCAATTGTGGTGGATCACGATCGTATAAAGTTTTGAAAGGAATGGTCTTGGTTATGTTGTTGTAATTAGAATTAAACCAAAATTCTTCCTAACCCAGCCACTCGACCCATTGCCGCAGTTTGTGCCCGATTAAGCATCTTAAATAGGTCTCCAAGCACCGATTTGTCACCTTAGTTTGGCCATCTGTTTGAGGGTGATAAGTTGTTGATCAGTGATATTTACACAAGTTATTTATCGTTATTTTTAATTATCTTTTCTTTTTTTGTCAAGTGTTTTACTTTATGTTTCCGCATTTTATGCTTTGGTTGTGCATTTTTCCTGTTTTTAGGCTCAGAGGAATAAATCGAGACAAATCAGTGCGAAAGCGCGCAAAACTCAGATTTTCGGAGAAAGTAAAATACTCATGTACAGGAGGCCTGACACGGGCTGTGTTAGAATGAAGGCTAGGACAAGACAAAGGAAATGGAAGTCAGAGGTCTGACACGGACGTCCGTGTCAGCAGGTCTGTAGCAGAAAATAAATAGACAAATTCCCAGAGGTCCAACACGGGCGCCCATGTTTCCTGACACGGCCCGTGTTAGGGTGCAACGCTGGTTTCAAGATTTGTTGTTATTTTTCTCAATAGTTAGCATGCGAGTGTGTTTTGGGTATTTCTAACCGTCCTAAGTAAATGTTTGTTATTTAGATGAGTTTTGAAGGAGAATTAGGGACCTTTTTTTTGCAGAGAACGAATTCCAGAGTCTAGGAGTGAGGATATGAGATTCTTGAAGAACGAAGATCTTTCATGAGCGGACGCGATTGAAGACCAAAGTTCATTCATCATTTGTAATGTCTAGTTCTTATATTTTTGTAATTCTCGTGAACAATATGAACGGCTAAACCCCCCAAATGCTAGGGGGTGTCCCTGATTTGAATCTGTGATGATTATGAATTCCTGAGTTCTTTAATAAAGTTGTTTTCTTATTCAATTTAGTCGTGCAATATTTTCATGCTTTCTTGATCGGACCAATTAGGATTGATTTACGGTTAACAACCAGGTGGACCGCAGTTGTTAAGGTCTTTGTACGAGTAGACTATAGTAGATATCACCTAGGACTAGGGATACCCTATAGTTACCGGATCACTCTTGATAAAATAAAGGCTTGACTCTATGAGATATCTCTAAGGACTTGGGATTTAGGATGGATGGTTAAAGGTTTTCTCACTAAGGACTTAGGGAAAAATAATCTAAAGGGCTGGTAGCTGAATGTTATGAACTTGTTGAAGAAATTGGGATTCAAGGTCGTTATAGGGAAAATTACACACCACACCCTAACATGTTCATCATATCTGTGAAAAAATATATTTATACTTCTGCTTATTATTAAGTGACAATTTCTAAAACCAAAACCTCAAGTTAAGTTTTTGTTTAATTGAACCATGCATTAAAATCGATAATTTTGTGTAGTTCTTGAGATCGACATTTGGGGAAAATTTCCTATTATAACAAGAGGAAAATAGTACACTTTCCCGTGTTCATTGCTTTCAGCTTTTTCTCTACTTCTGCAGCAATTGCTTCTTCAATTTTCAGTTGCTTATTAATTTCTAACTTCAGATCAATCACCCCCTCTGGTTTACTCACAACTCTCATATAGCTTCAGATGCTCATTTGCAGCTGTTGTACCCCAAAATTTTCCCTCCCATTTTCTTCAAAAACATTCTTCTAAGGGTCTCAAATATTCAAGGATACTCAAGGGTTGATCAGTCAAACCTCCTCCTAAGCAAGAGGTCTACAACTAGGGTTTTGAGTTTCTTAAGGAAGATTGGGTTGCAAAGGTCTCAAGTGGTTTCCATGATTCTCCATAGTTCTTCAACAATGCTCATATCAAGTTTCAAGTCTTGTATCACAAGTTTGCTCAGTCAATAACTCAGATGATTGAAAATCAACTATATTGAGTAAAAAGTCAACTATGGTCAACATACAGTCGCACTTCAAGATTTTTGATCAACATCAACATTTTGAAGTGATATTCATCATTTGATCAAGGGTTGATCATGATTCCTCAAGGAAAGCCCTCAAATCATCAAAAGTCAAAAGTTGCCAAATTAGGGTTTCCTTAGGAGAAGTCAACAGAACTTTGACCAAGCATAACTTTCACATGCTTCATCAAAATTTCCCCAACCAAAGCCCATTTTGAAGTAAATTCAATTATCTACAACTTTGTATATGTATGTTCAAATCCAAAAAAATGCTTCATTTGAAAGATATGAGCCCATACATTATAGGTCATTTCAAATGTCAACAAAAAGACACTTTTTGTCAAGGCAACTTACATCAAGATAAAGTCTCCAAATGCAAAAATGATCAAAAGAGAAATTGAATAGGACATCTTGAGCTTTCCAAAAAGTCCAAGATTACCTTTAAAAGATGAAAATTGAGAGAGTTATGGCCAGTGCAAGTTGAGAAATTTTGAGGAAATGCATGAAATGCAAAGTGAGAAAACTTGAAATTTTGAACTAGTGGACCTAAATTTTGATGTTCAAACATGTTCACAATATGTTAGAGGACCTCTAAACCCATGACCAAGTGTAGGAATGCCTTATACGTGTACGCTCTGCCACTGGGATGGCTGTTACATCCGGTAGTAATGCAACTTGCACTAAATTTAAAATAAACTCAGTCCTGATGGCACTTCATCCCTAAAATCGCGCCAGAAGCCATTGTTACATTTTTGAATTTTGGAACTTCCTTATTTCTCAACCAAACCAGAAAATGTAAACATGAAACTTGCTCCATTTTTCACCACGAATTCAACCATGTAAATAACTAAAGATGTAAATCAAAGATGAACATGAATTTTGTTTGGTACCAAATAAAACCTAATTTTTTCAGAAAGTTCAACTTCAAAATTTACATCACTCAGGCAACATAAATAAAAACTAAAGGTATGGTTAGCTTCAGGGCAATGATGTCTACATTTTTCATTCACAAAGTAACCATTAATGATGTTTGTAGAGAGAGAGTTCAAAATTGAGAAAACTTACCTCAAACTGGAAATCGTGTATGGAGTTTGAGCCCTTCTAGAGGTGTGGTGATGATCTGAATAGCTTCACTGGACTCCAAGGAAGCTAATGCAATTCTTACTTTGTGCTGAGAGTGGTTGAATCTTCTTGGAGAAGTCAAGTTGCAGAGCTGAGTTTTTGAGTTTGGAGGATGATGAAGATGGAGTTACAGTTATGAAACAAGGGTGGGGATGAGTTCTAAATAAAGTATGGAAGCTTTGTGGTTGATTAGAAATGAAAACGCACGATGGAATTAGGAGTTTGGAGTTTATGGTCAGAATGTGCAACAATGGAGGTTTGAAATGCAAATTCTGACTTCAGGGTATTTAAGGGTGTTTGAAGGCCTGTAAATTCGTGCTTTAGCTTGCATATAACTTCTCTATTCATAGACAATAGGTTTAGGAGCTTGAAACAATCAGAATCAAGAGATCACATGTTATGGTTATGTGACTTGATTTTGAAGCAAGCTTGATAAACATTGTTCCAATGCAATGGTACAAGGGCTTGTAGGGTGGATAGAGGCTTTAAACATGTTGCTTCTGAGAATACATGTTGAGTGTGACTAGAACAAACAAGTTAAAGGCTCAAGACAAGTTGACTTTGTGATTAAAGTCACTTTTCCAAAATGGAAGTGTGAACTTTGTTCCATTAATGGAATGATCACTTGGACAATGGATCAAGCTCTTCGATCATAGCTCAATTAGTTGTGTAAACATCTGATTATTGATAGATATGCAAGTTAGAAGCCTGTAAAGCAAGATTTATGCAGCATGGTTGAAGATTAATCATAATGTTCTTCATGAAAATAACCTAAAATTCAAGAATGGATGCTCAACTTCTTCTCTTCGATTCTCCTAGCTCAAGCATGATCTCTTCAAGTTCTTAGACATTTTGGAAATCTTGAAACATTATCTACAACCTTCATGTTGACCACTTTGCAAAATCAGATTGGAACTAGGTGGAAATTGGCCAAGAAGTTGGGACAAAAAATCTGCCTAACTTTATGAAAATTTCACTGTGTTTTGTAAAAATGGCATGACTTAATGAGCTTATATCTTCAAATCAAAGCATTTTTTAGACATCAACCCTTAAGGAAAAAGTTATAGAATTCATCAAGATCTACAATTTTCATGTTGAAAGTTTCCCTTGAATCATCTTGCATCTTGGTGAAAATTTGTCATGAAGTAGTAGTGAAATTATCAAGGTTCAAAAATACTTAGAATTTTTTTAAGTCTTGAAAATCAGCTCTGTGCGTGTCAATACAGTAGGAAGAACTCAGAAGTTATGTATGGTGCTAAGACAGTGAACGAACAATCAGCAGTTCAACATGTTATTAGCGCATGAAAATCAGAAGTTCAGTGTATTTGACATGTAAGGAGAACTCAGAAGTTCTGTGTTGTGTTAGAACAGTGAGTGAATCATAGAAGTTCTGTGTGTCAAAACAGTGAGGAGAACTCAGAAGTTCAGTGTGTTTAAACAGTGAGAAAATCATGGAAGTTATGTGTGTTAAAACAGTGAGGAGAACTCAGAAGTTCTATGCCATATTTCAACTCTTAATCAGCATATCAACAATTTATTCAGTTCTTATTAAACAGCAGATCAGAAGGATAACATCACATCAGTTTATAGAAGTTCTAATCCTAAATTTGAGTCTAGCCCTAGTCAAGAAGTTTTGATCCATAATTTTTCTACTTAAGCAATGATATGTACAACATTAATACTATGATATTTACATGTTAATGATGTTCAGAATGAAAAAACAAGCAAAGTCAGAAAGACTTACCTTGAACCTAGAGCGTGCTTGGAGCTTTGAGCTGCTAACTTTGGATGTTCTGGAATCAGCAAGAGTAATGGAAGAGGAAGTGCCAAGCTCTTTGATTCAAAAGTAAGAACAAAGGTTTGGCTTTCTGTTTGGGATTTCTGGATTTTTTTATGAAGGTTTCAACTTCCTTTTCTCTCCCTTTTTTACCAATCTCTCTTCCAAAGCCAGCCCCTTGAACGTGTGATGGAGCAAAGTATTTATAGGTGAATTTGTTTTGATTTTGGGGGGAAATACAAATGGGATTTTAAACCAATTTGGCATCCTGCTCTCTTGCTTTTTCATCACTGTTTTCGTATGCTAGTTTGGTGCAATTATGGGATGCAGGCATAGGCTGAACTAGCTGCTGATTAGCAGGTTTTAACCATGCCTAAGCTGGAGTTGTCAGCAGGATTTAAGGAAAAGAAAAACAAAGCATGGGCCTAGTACCAAAGTTTGATATCCCAAGACAGTAGAGGCACACGTGGTGAAAATCCTTTGGATAAAGACTCAGAAAGTGGTTGTGAGCATTAATGACTATGAGACTTATCACAACCAGAAATCCTACAACGTGAGATTCTACATCATTGCTTAGTTCTGGATCAGAAGTTCTGCTTCAGCGTAGCATCCAACCTCTGATCTTTGTATCTTCTGGCTCCAGCATGTTCTGAAGGAACTTTCAGATTTTCTAGAAAGCTTGCATCATGCTTTTTAACCTTCTTTGAATTACCCTGGCAAACTCTGACTAAAGCTTTTTGTGAAAACTTGCCCAGAAGTTCTGACCAAACTCTGCCTTGAGAGTGTCCAGAATTTGCTAAGTGTTGTGGTGATAATCTGGTCAGAAGTTCTGAGTTTTGTCATGCTTCTTAAACATTTAGAAAAAATTTCTAAGTATTTAGAATTTGACTTTTCCAAAGTAAAATTTGACTTTTGAAATTCTTGATGAAACAAGCTTCATATTCCAACATGTCTTGATGAAATATGATTTTTGAGATTTGATTTTGATCCAAAAGTCAAAGTTAGACTTCTCAGTGTGCAAATGACCATTTTGCCCTTATGAATGACTTGCTTAGAAAAATTGATAGTTCAAGGCCTAGAAACTTGATAGAAGCAAACCTGGGATCCAGGGTGGTTCCTTGAGAAATGAGAGGGCAAATTTTGAGGTACAACAGATACAATTTGAATTTTATTGGTTGTGGCAGCACAAAAAGGATGGAATGTGTACCAACTGGATGTGAAAAGTGCCTTCTTATATGGAGAATTGAAAGAAGAGGTATATGTGGATCAACCCAAGGGCTTCATTGAACACGAAGAGGAAGAAAAGGTATATAGGCTGAACAAAGCCTTATACGGCCTAAAGCAGGCGCCAAGAACATGGTTTAGAAGAATTAATAGTTACTTCCAGTGAGAAGAATTTATAAAGAGTAAACATGATCATACTTTATTCATTAAGTGAAAAGAGGAAAAAGTAATCATGGTAAGTATTTATGTTGATGACTTGATATATTCTGGGAATAATGAAGAACTGTGTGCAATATTTAAGCAGTCCGTGATGAAATAGTTTGAAATGACGGACCTTGGTAAAATGAGATTCTTCCTTGGAGTTGAAGTAAGTCAAAATGAAAATGGAATTCACTTATGCCAAAAGAAATATGCAAGAGAAGTTTTGGAAAGATTCAATATGTGGAATTGTAACTCTGTCAAAAATCCAATGGTTCTTGGAACTGTGTTATCAAAAGAAGGTGGAAAAGATGTTGATTCAACTTTGTATAAGAAATTGGTAGGTAGTCTAATGTATCTTACAGCTACACGCCCAGATATGATGTACGTAATGTGTTTGATTTCACGTTACATGGATAATCCAAAGGAGGGACACATGTTGATTGCTAAAAGAGCATTGAGGTACTTAAGAGGTACTTTGGAATTTGGCTTATTTTATAGAAGAAGGACTGCCTCGAAGCTTTTGGCATATACTGACAGTGATTATGTAAGAGATGTTGATAACAGAAAGAGTATTTCAGGGAATGTGTTTCTATTAAGTGAGGAAGCGGTTTGTTGGAGCTCGAAGAAGCAAGCCATCGTTACCTCATTCTCTACTGAAGCTTAATATGTTGCGGCAACCTCATGTGCTTGTCATTGTGTTTGGATGATAGGGGTTCTTGAAAAAATTAGAGATGAAAATTATGAATGTATTGATATTATTTGTGACAATAATTCATCAATCAAGCTCTCTAAGAAAACAGTGATGCATCAGAGGACTAAACACATTGACGTCAGATATCATTATTTACAAGATCTTTCAAATCAGGGAGTGGTAAAGTTGGTTTTCTGTGGAACAAAAGAACAAATTGTAGACATTATGACAAAGCCATTGAAATTGGACCAGTTTGTAAAATTTAGGAGGCTACTCAGAGTACGACCACTTGAAAATTAAATTGTATGCTCAATGAGCATTTCAGTTTAAGAGGAGGAATTTGTTGGCATCTTTACTAAGAATTAGTCTTTACTATAAATAGAAATGATAAATTAGCTAAGTTTAATAATAGAGGATAAGTTGAATAAGTTTCATTGGTTATTATAGCTTTATTCTTTATTATTATCTGAGGTTTGTATTGAAACTTTAAGGCTTATATAAAGCCATTGTATTTCATTTTTTAATGACAAGAAGTTAACACACTTATTAATATTACTAAAGTTATTACTACTTCTTCAAAGAGATGTGTTTTTGAAAGAAAAAAAAAGAATCGTATCGTATATGGATATGTATAGTTGTTCTCATTTTTATTTTTAAATAATTTAGATTATTGATTAAATATAATGGTACTTTTATGTGTTTCACCGATGAAATATTTAAATATTTAAATATATTTAAATATTATTTTAGAATATTAAATATTTAAAAAGTGTTTTTATATTATTTTGGATTGGCCCAATGGTTAAGCATAGCCTAATCCACTTCTGCATGTGAGACGGGTCTAATAATTTTAACCCAATAAACCATGAAGGATAAAAGATACTTTATCTGCTATATCCCTCACTTGAGGAGCCCTGGCCGACTAACCACCAGGGTTTGCACTGTCACTTATGTCCGCTCAAAACATGTTGGCCCTCGTCCTTTCAGCCACACGAGGACTGCCACTCAGGAACGACCAGAAATCACGCATTCTTGTGAAACACTTCTCTGCCTGTTATAACAGCTAGTTTTGAGCATCTTTGTCCGTTATAACGACTTGTTCATGGTAGTTACCTATTTTTGAGGAACCTGGTATCTAGGCCCAAAAATAAATGGCCAAGCACTAAGGGGAATTATATAAACCCTCACACTTGTGAGGGCCATGTATCCAATATTTATTCTAGAAAACCCTAATATCTTTCTTGTATCTTTTTGCACTCTTACTTACTTGAGTGTCAGAGTGCCTTGCAGGTACACTATGTCCTCCTCTTCAATTCCAGCCTTGCAGACGTCATCTATCGGCCCACTTCAGGTTCTGATCAATCGATAAGATCAGCGGCACCGTTTGTGGAAAATTTGTCTTCCTCATCTTTCTTTCCTTGAAACTAAAGATCAAAGTGACATTCAAAGATTTCTATCATGGTTGATCACGACGTCAACCAACTCTCTGGAAAAACTATGCTCTTGTTGTACCCCAAAATTTGCCCTCCCATATTCCTCAAGATATGTCAAGAATCATCTTCAAATGGTTCAAGATTGCTCAAGAGTTAGACAGTCCAATCACCTCCTTAGGCAGTCAATCCAAAATTAGGGTTTTTGTTCTTTCAAGGAAGTTGGGGTTCTCAATGGTTCAATCAAGTCTCATATGCCTATACACATTATCAAGCACCTACATGCCAAGTTTCAAGACTCACAGTGCCAATTTGCATAGTCAAAAGCCCCATTTGATCTACAGCCAACTGCAAGGGCAAAATGGTCATTTTACAGTCAAAAGTCAGAATTTTCGGTCAACATCTTATTTTGAGTTCACAATCATCATTTGATCAAGCTTTGATCATGATTCCACAAGAATAGCTCAAAAGTCATCAAGATGCAAAAGTTACTATTTTTGGACAGTAGAAAAGTCAATTGTACTTTGACAAGGGCATAACTTTTTCATGGTTTATCAGAAAAATTCCATCCAAAGCTCATTTTGAAGAGGATGCAATTTTCTATAATCCATCTTCATACCCCAAGATCAGAAGATGCACTCACAAGAAGTTACAAATTTGGACATTATAGGTCATTTTTGAAAGTCAACAAAAACACCTTTTTTGCCAAAGCTTATAACTTGAGAATGGAAGATCAAAGTGAGATTAGACCAAAAGGGTTGATTAGAGGACATCTCAAGGTTTCTAAAAAGTCCAAGAACACCTCCAAAAGATCAAAATTGAGCAAGTTGTGCATTGGAGAAGTTGAGAAATTTTCATGAATTTGCAAAAGTCAACTATCCTTAAAACTTCAATTTTTGACAAAAGGGCCCACTTTTTTCCATTTGATTTAGTCTTGTCATGCCACACACGTGTCCCATGCTTGATTTCATGACCAAACATTTATTTTTCTATTTTATTTAATTTTTATTGATTTAATTCATTTTAAATCTATAATAATTCAAATAAAATCTAAAAATCAATGGAATAGTATCTTTGTGATTTGTACAGCTTTCATATATCATGTGACAACTAACCAATTCGTGCTAGGGCTTATTTGTGCACAAAATCTCAGATTTGGCCATATTTGGAAAGTTTGTCAATGGTGAAAAAGTGCAAACCTAATTCTCCCATATACATGGATTAAAGCCCAACTCTTGACCTAATTCAATTCCCATATATGCAAGCAAGCCTCCAAAACCTAATTCACGACCTGAAGCTGCCTAAAAATCAAGAAACCAAAACTAAAAAAGCTGGGAAAAAGTGGAGATCGAAATCCATATTAGGGACATTCTCAAGACCAAAGCTCAACGTAGAGCGCTTGCCTACCATCCCCTGAAGCGATTGGCATAAGAACCAGACCTTTTCATCACCTACAGCTCACTGTAAGTCCTCGCGAATGTGGCCCTGAACACGAAATCCAAACTTCCAATTCTTGCACTTTTTCTTCAAAACATTAGCATATTCATGTTTATTGTTTGATTTCTAACATAACTGCAATAGTCAATTTGGTTTTTATGCCTTGTATCGTGATGCCCGATTCTAGGGTTCATACGCTTGCTTTTTAGGTGTTTTTGATGCAGGGAAAATTGGCCACAATAATTGGTATAAGGGTGATCAGGAGGCAGAGACGAGATCAGCCATGGCCTTAGATGGCATTTTCATAGCCTAGGGTGGATTTTAGGAATAAGCGACGGATTTTTTTGCGGATAAGAATCCGTAGGAAAAAACACAGGGTTCAACGAAGAAGACATTGACGCGTCTCCCTCCCATTCGTCCTTTTAAAATCCGCGCGCTTTTATTTTTTTTCCAGGCACATTTATTTGTTTGTTAATATATTGATTACTTATTATTCCAATAACAAATAAGGCAGGTTGGTGGAGTGGTTGAGCGAACGTCCAATGAGCACTAGGACCTGGGTTCGAATCCCAGGTCCCCCAAAGCATTTGTGTTATTTTGGTTCAGGCAATTCTATGTAGCACTCCAAGCAGGGCCCATCATACGCCCTCATCCAGATGTTGTCCAAGTGGCCTCAGACTTGATCCAAGGGTCTAGATGGAAGGACTATCATGGTCCTTAGTCAACAAGCGTGTGGATAATTCAGAAAGTCAACGAGGCTGGAATTGTTAATGGGCTTCAGAATTGCTCTTGCCACCACAAAATTGGGCCCAACACCCCCTTCAAGTTTATTTCTTTTCTTTTCTTTTTTATTTCTTTCATTTAATTATTTTTTATAATTATTATTTTCACTAACAAATTAATATTTATTTTCATAATAAAAATCAGAAAACATAAAAAATATAATATTTTTATTTATTAAATTTAATTAGTTATTTTGTAAATAAATATTAACATAATTAACTTAGTTTTAATTAGGTTAATTTTAACTTTTTCATAATAAATAAAATTAACATAGAATTAGGGTTTTTAATAACTTTTAATCATTTTTATTTTTATTTTCTTAAACATTCAAAAACCAAAAGGTATTTCTTTTTATTTAATTAATTCATTAGTTTAGGTTTAATTTAATTAAATACACAAAAATAATAAAAAATCTCTTTCTCTCCTAACGAAGGGTCAAAACCCTAAAAAACTCTCCGATTCAATTTTGCTCGCGCGTATGTTTATTTTATTCATGTTTTTATCCATATTATATATTTGCTCCGAGGATGTAATAGCTTTAATTAGGACCCTTTTTTATCGCTTTTATTTATTTTCCGCAATTTACTTTTTCAAGGGTTTGTTTTTGGTGATGTAAATACCCGACGCCTTGTAATAGCTTAGTTTTATTTTCCGCAACCATTAACTGCTAGATGTATGCCAAATAGGCTATGCATGTCAAGATCTCTCTTAAATTAAAATTAACCGTAGCTCACCATAACATGTACAAAGATAACATAACTGAAACCTGACACACTCGCACATGCCACTCTTAGGGTACACCTCACTTGGTTGCCTCGACGTGGTCATTGAGTATAGGGAGTTTTAGAGGTCGTCCTCCTGTCTAAAGATCAAAGTTGCCTCGAAACGGTTGCCTCGATAAAAAAAATGATCTAAGACATTAGGGTTACCGCTAAGGCGTCCTACCATTGCTTTAGTGACCACATGTCCCTAAAATCGAATTGACCCGAAAACTCCAACGACGGGGCTACCTACTTCTCAATAGTGGGATAGCACTGTCTAAAGGACATTTACACAGCTTAATTTCTTTTGAGTAGGTAGAGGTTCTCAGGTACTTGCTCTTTCAAAACAAAACAACTTTTCGCACTTACACTTTTTCAAATAAAGTTTTCAAACAACACTTCATACACTCTTGAGGACAGATACAAGAGTTAAATCGAAGTTTTCAAACAAAACTTTTTCAAAACCCACAAATGCAAGAAAAGCAAAACTTTTGAAAACATAGTGAACAAGTACCTAAGAGCCCATGGATAACCACGGATAGAAAGGGTGCTAACACCTTCCCTTTCTATAATCTACCTCCCGAACCCGAGAAACATCTCGAAAAGGAATTTTGCTGTGCTTTTGTCCTTTCCTTGTTGGAGAAAATAAAAGACGGTGGCGACTCTTGCTTACCGCGACATTTTGCAAAACGCAAACGCGAACCAGCATTCCAAAATAGTCAGTTCTATTTCCATCGATCACAACTCTCTTATCTGTAAAATAGACGAAAGTGGAGGACTACCCCTCCTTGAGGATATCCCCGAGAAGAGGGACGACCAAACTCTGTCTCCTTCCTCGATTGAAGCCGACAATGAGGACGTCCAATTCTTAGAGAATCAGATATCCAAGAAAGGCCCCGAGGAGCTGCCAATAATCCTCCAACCAGTTCCAATTCCGGATAATGCTGACCCGGCCCTGACAACTCTGCTCACTGTCCTTAATCAGACCAATGCTCTAATCCTGAAACAAAGTAACAGGATTAGAGCTTGGGAAAAAAAGCGCCAGTCAAGATCTCTTCCTCGAAGAATTCGATGATATGACTCCCACAGTCCAACAAAGTAATTCATAGTCTTGATTTCGCCTGAAAATATTATCATCGTTACACCTACATGATAACGATAGTACCTCACTTGAACCTCACCTGAGCATGGCACACATGACCACACTAGTAGGATCTACATCCAGTAGTCGTCATGTCTCCACTCTATTCCTATGTGTTCCTAAGAGTTTATAACTCTAGCTTGGGTACTAGGCCTTTTACCTCAATAGTAACACACACCCACCAAGAAAATATAGAAGATCCAACAGAACATCAATAACCAGTATATGGAAAGCAGTAAAATGCAATGCATACATATGCAGACAAACATGTACAAATGAGCAAGCTATAAAGCATAAAGATAAACACCCAAGGAAAAACAACAAAAGCTAGGATTGACTCACGGGATGGACCAACAATTGGTCAATTTGTCCCCAGTGAAGTCGCCATCTGAAGCAACTGGGAAAATCATCGAGAGAAAATCAATGAAGTCGCCATCGAGTATTTAGTTATCCCAAATAAGGGAAAGGAAAATCATTAAAGAAAAACCCGAGAAGGGAGAAATCACGATCTTGTGACCAAGAGATCAGGTACGGGAGTTGATTACACAAGGGGAAGGTATTAGCATCCCTCACGTCTGTGGTACTCCACGAGATCCACTCTTATTGTTCTAATCAAAGATTGTGTTCATATCTAAATCTTACGAGCTAAGGGGAAAAATGCATGTATGTAAAATTATATACAAAGAAAAAGGTTTTATTAGTCGTGTCTACCATGGTTGTGAATCTTTAGTGCCTACTTACCACCCTCCGTGCAATAGGGGATCAGGGCACTCATAGTTCTCTTAGAAAATGCTGGTTGGTTTTCATTTTTAAGCGAATAGTATTACATTCGCACTCCAGCAGTTGACATAGTGCCACCTGGCCTTTGGGGAATTACACATTATTTTGCATGGAGAGGAAAAGGTTTTCAAAGAAAAGTCTGAATGCAAAAATGTTTGAATTAGTTGGTGTTTTTTGTGGGATGATAGCAAACGGATCCCACTGGAGGGACAATCACTACTTCTATGCTTATTTGCAAAAAGGTATGTGATTTGAACCGTAATAAAGCCCAGAAGTGAAAGAAGAGAAAGATTCAGTCTAGACCGATTTGCTTTACCCCACAAGACTCAACTGCATATGATTCGCATCTTCCATTATTAAGTGTTTTGAGTTTTCTTAAGAAAAGAAGTTTTTGTTTTAATGATGCAAAAGAGGAATGAAAAAGTCTAAGGGAGACTAACAATCCTAATGTTATCATACAAAAGGGAAATCTCTACCTAAGTTAGCATGCATAGTTTACAATCCCAATATCTACCTTGAATCGAAAACGAAATAAGTGATGCTAAGGGAACATGCAAAGGTGCAAGGAAGTAAACAAACAAAGATGCTAACAAGCATCAAACATGAGCTATTTGTACATAAAAATAAAGGTGGATGAGTCGAATGACCCTTCTTCCATTAGAATAGCTCATTCACAAAATCGAGTAAAACCTCGATGTATCAACGTTGACAAACGCGAGTTAAGATATCGCTGAAGCGATGGAAAGGTGTGAGGGATGATTGTAATCCCTTTCCACTTTTGTTTGACTCAAGGATAAGAGACGAATAATTCAAAGCATCAGCGTACAACGCAAGCTAAGAATGACCAAGAGACTTGAAAGTGTGGAGGATGATTTCGAGCCTTATTGTTCCATTTTTTATTGTCTCAATTGCAAGCACAGAGTAAAAGGGGAATAAGTAATTGCCTTCTTCGAGGAATTTAAACAAAATTCCTTCTTCGAGGTCTTTAAACAAACATACAGAATTTGCCCCTTTTTGAGGTCTTTTGCACACACAAGAAATTGCCCCCTTTGAGGTCTTTTTGCAAACATGAAATTAAACAGTCTCGCAATGCCTACGGAGGTAGGTCTTCAGTATATGCATCTCTATTCCTACTTCTCGTGGCAAGGAAATCAAAAGACAATGCGAAATATAAACAAAATAGGAAAAATACCAAAAGAACAAAAAGTCCATAGCAAAGCGTATCAAAGTGAGAAAACTGAAGATCTTCGCGAGGCTTCACCAACAAAGAAAAGAATTCGAAAATAGAATGCTCAGAATAAGTGTTGAAGCATTATCGATGTGAAAATAAATCACAATCGATATCTGAATATTGAATAAATAGTCATGCATAAGATATATGTTTCAACGAAACAAAAGTATATCACAAGTCTCATGTACCGAGACACCTTCGCAAGCTTGCACAAGTTCACAAGATGAGTTA
This sequence comes from Vicia faba, assembly GCA_948472305.1. NCBI lineage: Eukaryota > Viridiplantae > Streptophyta > Magnoliopsida > Fabales > Fabaceae > Vicia > Vicia faba. Next base: position 842,533,350 of record OX451737.1, read on the forward strand.
GTAATAAAAAGAAACGATAAAAAAAGTTAAGCATTCACATTACCACTCAAATTGAAATTAAATCACGAAGAAACAACTTCCAAACAAGTATCGAAACCATAAAACAAAGTTTCAGACAACAACTTTTTATCTCATGAAAGACTCAAAATATCAAGTTGAAATAAACCAAACTCGACATAGATACCAAGCATTCATCAAATTAAATTCAATCATGCATCAAACACAAATTAAATCACGTTCCATGTGCATTTTCAAAATCCTGACAGCATTGCATTTAACTCATGAAATGCTCAAAATGTCAAATTAAAATTGATAAAACTCAACTTCAATAGCCAACAAACATCAAAGTGAAAGCTAAGCATGCATGGACTGATAATTAAATACAACATTTATAAGTATTTGTAAATTCTGGGCTGCATTGTTCCATGTATCGATGTCCACCAAAAATCGATCGGAAAATGACGTTTAACGTGCAAAATCATTGAACATTAATACTTGGAATGTTGCTCGAAATTCAAAAATAAATTGCAAACATGAAATCCATATCGATACAACGGTTCTTGCACATTGAAACAAAAATTATCAATACATCGATATCAATTAATCAAATCGAAAATAATCATCAACTCATGAAATTCCACAATTATCAACAGTTATCGAATCGAAATCAAACTTTGATGCGTAAAATCAACATTTAACAACAATCACCCTGTCGAAATTCATGAGATTGAAACAATTAAACAAATGCTCATCTGATTCCATAATTGTCCATAATCAAAATTCAAGAATCAATTAATCTCCAAAATTCAATTAAATTCAACTCATGCTAAGTTCAAATAAGCACTTAATTCAAAATTAATCAATTAATTTAGCACTTAAATCAAGCAAAGATTCAAGAATTACTGAATCGACGCAAAGAGGAGAATTGACCAGAGAACGGAGGAGAGACGAGATCACCGGAATCAAGCTCGGACGTGGAGGATGAGGGATATCAGTCTGGTTTCACGGTGGAGATCGGTTGGCCGAGGGAGGTATCGCACGGGGATGGTGGTCGCCGAAGGGAAGGGCGGACGTGCAAGGCGGCATGCCGGGATCGATCGATGCGGGCGCGGTAGGCTGGAGGTGGTGGTGCTGAGAGAGAGAGAGAGAGAGAGAGAGAGAGAGAGAGAGAGAGAGAGAGAGAGAGAGAAGAGAGAGAGAGAGAGAGGAGAGAGAGAGAGAGAGAGAGAGAGGAGAGAGAGAGAGAGAGAGAGAGAGAGAGAGAGAGAGAGAGAGAGAGGAGAGAGAGAGGAGAGAGAGAGAGAGAGAGAGAGAGAGAGAGAGAGAGAGGAGAGAGAGAGAGAGAGGAGCTCTTTGAGAGAGAAACTTGTGTTCTTGAGTGAATTTTGTGAAAAATGAGCAAAAGTCCTTTCAATTTGAATTGAAATCAATATAAAAGCCTTAAGGCCTTGTTTGCAAAAATGAATTTTGGAGTCAAATTCCCTTGTTTTCGGGTTATGCAGATTTTTTTAATCATAATTGCATGTATAATTCAAGATGCGAGCCGCAAACCATAACTTTAGAGCATAATTCGAACCCGACTCTTGAAGCAAAAATGTAGATGAAGAAATTTGTGACGTCGTGCCGAAAGAATCGTCCCAATATGATAAAAATCGAGAGAGTTATGATTTTTACAATATTGAGAAAATTGGAGACATAAAACTCTCTATTTCGGGCTGCGCGACTTTTGCGCCATATTTCAGTGTTCAACTTTAGAAACAAACTATAAACTGAAGTCTTTTGATCATAATCTGAACTCGGGTCCTGAAGAAAACTTGTAGGTAACAAAATTTGTGATATCATGCCAAAATAATTGTCCCAAAATGTTAAAAATCGAGAAAGTTATGATTTTTGCAATGTTACACGACAATTGACCGAAATCTGCTTCAGCATGCAATTTTCAACATATTTCACAATTTCGAAGATCTTCTTCATAAAATTAGCTTCCGACCCAAGAATATGAAATGAAGATGATGTCGAGACGGTTCCAACTTCCAAATACCCACTGAAAAATAATTTTCTAGACGGAAGTTATGGATTTTTTAACATAAATTGTGAAATGTTGATTTTTAGTCGAAACTATCTCAAATCAACTGAAACGCTTGATTTTCTTTGCAATCGAAGGCATGATAGAACACTTGAGAGCTTGACATAATGACGACTTGATGACTCACTGATTGAGTAGCTCAGAAAAATATGCGGAGTGCACTTGAATCTCGAAATCCTGAGTTTCTACTCTGCTGTACTACCTGATGGAACAATTGTTTTTGTAGTCTGACGCAGATAAATGCCTTGATCCCACAACCATGGAATCGATGATATGTATGCATGAGTATGTTAGAAAAATAAGCCAATTAGGGTTAAAATGAAGAGGCCGGATTTTGGGATGCAACAAAGATACTAGAAAATTTTTGGATCATTACTTTACCAAATACTTCAGAGGATGTCTTAAGAATCACCCCGATTAGGGTGACACCCAAAGCTTCAAGAAACTATCATGGTTGTTCTGATTCACATAATTTATCAAATTTGGATGGCAAGGAATGATAAGAGGTTAACAAACTCTCAACTATGTGTGCAGGTGGTAGTGTGGAAAATCATGGCTTCCACAAAGATTAGCTTTTTCTCTGTCTAAAGGTTAGATTGCCAACTGTAGGATAGAGTATGAGATTTTAGATAACTTGCATATTGAGAAATTGTACCGTAAGGCTGCCAAAATTATTAGTATTTTGGAGAAATCCGAATATTGGGTGGATTAAGTTTGATACATATGGTTCGGTTAGAGGTAACCTAGAAGCGGGAGGTAAATTGTAAGGGATAACCAATGAGAGCTTTGGGGCGCATTTATAGTGAACCTAGGGATTTAAAATGTTCTCCAAGCAAAGCTTATTCGGATTATGACAACATTAAAAGAGGCAAAGATGGGAGGTTGGTTAAATGTTTGGATAGAGACGGACTCCCAAATTGCATTGCAATGTATTTTAAAGGATGATCTCATACCTTGGGATCTTCGTAATAAATAGTTTAATTGTAAGATGTTGCGTGTCAATAGGGTTTACACCCTTATTTACAAAAAAAAGAAACAAATGTGCGGTTAATCTTGCTAGCCAGGATCATGAGATTACAAAATTTCATTGGTGGGATATGCTTCCGCAATTTATTATGGAAGTTTTTTTCCAAAGATATGTTGACTTTTTCGAATTTCAAATTTACTTTACATTGATTTTTTAAAATTTGTAGTTTCGCAATCATGCAGATAAGTAGATCCAATGTCCGATTTGAGTTTCTTCTTCTTTTATTTTTTCTTGTTATGATTTTAGGTTAGGTCATTCTTCCAAATATAAAAAAAAAAAATTGTTTTTATATAGTTACATTATATTTGCTTAAAAAAAATTGTAAACTTGGCCCAAAATGAATGGCCCAAAATAAAAAATGAAAACCCTTGAATTGAAGCCGAATAAGTAGTAGCTATAGTGTTGTTATCCCTTTCTCTCTATCTAATCCAATTAATCTCTACACACTTCACAGTGATCACCTTTTCCGCCGAGTCAAATCCCAACCCTCTCAATTCTCTAACCATGGCTCCAGGTCCAGTTATTGATGCAGTCACCGAGCCCGAACTCGACCAACAAATTCCCTCCGTTGACGAAACTACCCTCAAGAAGAAACCCCAACCCGAGGTTCATACTTATTTTTCATTTTTGTTTGAATTCTTCTAAGACTTGCTTGTAGATTGAATCGTTCATTTTTGTTTTTTCTTTAGGAAGACGATGCTCCAATTATTGAGGACGTGAAGGAGGATGACAAAGATGAAGATGACGATGAAGATGATGACGATGATGACGAGGACGATGATGACAAGGAAGATGGCGCTCTAGGTTCTTATTCGTTTATGTTTTCGAATTTGCTTCCAAATGCTTCTCGTTATTTGGGTTTACTTATGTTCAGGGTTTTGGAATTGAGTTATGTTCTGTTCTATATATAGCCATGAGATCTAACTTTTATATCAAGAGATATGGATGAATTATGTTACCGACTTATTTTAAATAATCTGGATTATAACTTACTGGAGAAACCGTGAGATATGGAATCATGGATTTTCAATTTTAGAAACAATAGTTGTTTGATGTTTACTCAGGTTAGTGTCACTCTTATTGCTACTATAAGTTTGGGGGTTGTTTCTGTTGATCATCATTTTCACATCTTAACTATCTAACTATACTATCTCAACTTTATAACGTTTGTATGGAAAAACAATGTGCACTATAGTAGGTTTAATACCAGTGTTGTGTCATAAGTAACTGTTACAAAATAACAGTTTATTTGTGTACTTGATTACTTTCCCCTTTTTTATATAATACTAATTTACTGTTATTATCTGTGCTGTATTGCATTTGTTTGGCATTGGCATGCTATGTCTTGATATATTTCATAATCAGTTTTGTTGGACTTTGAGATGCAGGTGGTACCGAGGGTTCAAAGCAAAGCAGAAGCGAGAAGAAGAGTCGAAAAGCAATGCTGAAGCTTGGACTGAAACCTGTTACTGGCGTTAGTCGGGTCACCATCAAGAGAACCAAAAACGTTAGTTGTTTGTTCATATATTGCTGTGGTGATTTATGTAAACTTATGGCGTGTAACCAAATTATTTTCTGCCTCAGATTCATTTTTTCATCTCAAAACCCGATGTATTCAAGAGTCCAAATTCCGAGACCTACATTATATTCGGGGAAGCAAAAATAGAAGACCTGAGCTCTCAGTTGCAGTCGCAGGCTGCTCAGCAGTTTAGGATGCCAGATATGGGATCTGTAATGGCAAAACAAGATCAAGGTGCAATAGCTGGTGCACAGCCTGAGGAAGAAGAGGAGGTTGATGAAACTGGTGTGGAGCCCCATGACATTGATTTGGTCATGACACAAGCAGGAGTTTCCCGGACCAAGGCCGTCAAGGCTCTCAAGACTCACAATGGAGACATTGTTGGGGCCATTATGGAGCTCACTACTTAATTGGGTTTTGTTTAATTAGACTGTGTTCTATTTGTATTTTTTTTTTTTGTGGAATTATTTTTGAACTAGTAGTATCTTGAAGTTTCTGTAGCTACAGACTTATCAAGCATCTCCTGATAATTTGGTTGCGTTTTATGTTTCCTGGAAAATTAAGGGGTGACATTAAGATCACGGATTCTTTTCTTTTTTTAACAGATTGATCAGATGTGTGTCTAGATAGTGTTGTTTTTGTTTACCCTATCCTCCAATCTTATGGCCACTTTCCATTGCACCAATATTGGACATGAGGTGTTGGTTAAGTTTTATTTTTACAAGTTATATTGTTTTGCAGCTTTTTACAATGTTTATTGTTATACCAACATTAGCTGTTTTTTTAAATTATGATAAAGAAGTAATTTTATTTCAGCTTAATACATGTATTAGTCTTTTAATTTAATTTAGTATTCTGCTTTAGTCTCTTCACTAAAAGAAAATGTTACAAGTCAGTCCTTTAATACATGTCTTTATCACTAGTCACACTTCTTGACGAAGGTGATGTTATCCTTCATCAAAATAGGCCGATAATATATAGGCCGATAATATCTTGGCGGTGGTTTCATACTTGCTAAGGCACCATAGCATTGGAGAAGGCATTGTAGTATTGGAGAAGCTCTCCCAATTTTTATATATCTTTTCTGAGAAAAAGATGTACTTAGCAGCCTACTCTTGAATGATCCTTGCTTCCCACTCGTCTAGTGGGAGTTCGTAGGTAACGCAATATGGGCGATATCCAATTGGAATCAAAGAGAACTTTCAAGGAGTACACCTCGTCCACCTCAATTTTGGGGGAGGCGAGAGTCTCCTGGATAGGTGATATGTTTGGACATAAGGTCTGCTCTGAAGTCATATTCACAGGGAACATGTTTTATTTCAAAGGAAATAAAACGAGAGGATATATTTTGTAACTTTTGCAGATATCTTATTAGTTGGGGCTCTTTTGTCTAGTACTTCACGGAGACTTGGTTGGCAACCAATCAGGAGTCTCTCTTTGCTTTTAGTATGAAGGCTCATATTTCTAAGGCGAGAACTATGTCAGAAATAAGGGCCTCATATTTTACTTGATTGTTGGTGGTCGTGAATTCAAACTTCACTGATTGATCAATAAGCATGTCGCAAAGTCATTCTAATCCGATAATGGATACGGGTCCTTGGGACAAACGACATTCAGGTTGGCGAAGTCCACGCACATGTGTCACATGTTGTTTGCCTTTCTTACCAGCACCATATTGGCTAACCAAGTAGGATACTTTGTTTATATAATGAACCCGACTTCAGTAACCTGCATACTTCCTCGTTAATAGAGACTCTCTTTTCCTCGCCAACTTTCTGCTTCCTCGATACTACTGGATTGGAAAAGGGGTGGATAGCGAGGCAATGACTCACCACTTTAATATTTATCCCGCACACACCAGAGGAGACTCAGGTGAACAAGTCAACATTTTTAATGAGTCGGTTGACTACCTCGTATTCTTCTTCCTCGGTAAGCGAGAGTACCTATCTTTGTCACTTGATTGGTCGAAAGACCTATATGTACCTCTTTCAAGTCTTCAGTGGGTGTGAGTCTTTCAACGTGCGCAGCTAACCTGAGATCCCAACCATCGAGGTCTGTGTTTATCGGGAAAATTGGTAAACAACTGTTGATCTTTCAAAAAGGGTAATTTTTTGGTTACTTGCAGGATCAATCAGATTAATCCTAGGACATATGCTAAATATTTGTGTTGTTTTGATAAAAATACTAAATTAAATAAAAAACACTTTCGATTGAGAAAGGTGGAGGTTAGAGGCAGACGAAAACTTGATAAAAGTGCAAGTAAAAGTAAGTAGAAGAGGGGTTGAGAAGAGTTTAAGTGTAGAAGTCTGGTAAAAAGTGCAAGTAAAATGCAAGGGAAAATAAATTTTGCAAGTAAGATAAAAGATTGTAAGCAAGAACGACAAAGAATGTAAAACGAATGTAAAAGACTTTGATTATAAAATATGGTATTTCAGACGTACATTCTCAGTATTATTTTTCACGCAGCGGGTACTCGAATAGTATTGAGTGACTTGTACAATTGGTTGAACACACCAAAAATTTACACAAACTTCCTATATTTATACTAGTAAAAAGTAACTGCTAGACGGTTATTTTGATCTAGGATTAGGACAAGTGTCCTTTGCATGTTCTTCGATCTCCAACTTCATGCCACGTTGTTTTCTTCAACTGTCAAGTGAACTGCCTTTCCCTCTTATATTCAATTTCGAATTAAAATTGTTGTTGATACGAACGCTTCCAGGTCGAAGGCTCTTACAAGATCGAAGCCTCTGGGTCGAAGACTATTTCTGACTTAGAGAATTCTCTGAGTGTTTTCTCCTTTTTAACAAGGATGACTTTGATAGGCCTTTTTAAAGGTTCTCAATTCGAAGTATCTTCGAATTAAACTATGTTTCCAAATCGAAGGGTCATTATTTAGATTTCTTTAATCTCTTAGATTTTTTCAATCTATTTTTAGCCAATAAGGCCAATGTGTCCGGGTGTTGAATTTAGGAGCTAACAAATTGCCCCCCAAGAATGTCAATTTTGACGCCAGAAGAAATGATCATTCTTTGATATTTCCATTCGACATCTGTCTTCTTTTTAGCCACAAAAACCAATCATGCACTTTTCACCTTCCACCAACCACTGCTGGTATTCAAAGTCATCATTACCCTTTTCCCAAGACGTCACTATCAGTCATCCATTTTCACGCTGCCATGATGGCCATTATCCATACAACCTAGGAAAGCATGGCAAAAGTTTTCATCACCTGTACGATAATTGCCTCAATGTTCGCCACGTGCTCCACTAACTCTACAACATTAAATGGTTTTGAAGGGAAACACTCTTCCCTGGACACTATACATAGCCACAAATTCTCTTTGGAATTTTTATAACTCCTAATATTCCTTATTTCCTTGCAAAAAGAAATCTTAAGAATTTCATCTTCTTCGTTCTTTTACTACCCTTAACCATGGTTTTCCTTTCAAACGCACAAAACAATCCCAAAACCAAGAACATTTCTGACTTACAAAAACAACCAGAAATCTTTTCCACTAGTTCTGTTCCTGCTTCAACTGGGGAGCGAAGGGTTATTTCTGAACCCACGACTAGAGAATGGCGTAAAGCTTAGATTCTCAGGTACTTATTCTCGTTAGGTACTCTAGGCACATGTACGCTATGTATGGTCCACTATCTGCATGCGTTGAGAACCCCAAGCAGAATAATACCTTCTTCCTAACTCACCCTAGGCTCAAGCCTATAGGTTGTGCAAAGAAGCCCAGGAATGACTCTGAGGATGCTACTCTTGCTAACCAACAACACTCTCAAACTAAGGAAGATATAAACCTTCAGTTTATGAACAAAGGGAACAAGATATTTCGATCTTGCCCTAGCCTTACTTTAGAGTATTCAGAATGGCTAAGTAACATGGAAAAAGTGCAGACCCAAATCTGGAAAGACATGGGGATTTATGACTTGGTCATGTTATCGAAGACTGGGTTACCTTATTTCCCTCTTATGTTGGTATCTTTGTTGTAATTCTGGGATAGCACGTGTTGTACCCCAAAATTTGCCTTCTCACTTATCAAGAATTTCCTCACAAGATCTCTTTAATTCAAGACTGCATTAGGATTTGATCAGCTCAAGACATCTCCTCATGCAATGATGACCAAAATTAGGGTTTGAGTTTGCACAAGGATTTTTGGACTATCAATACTTCATATGACTTTCAAGGATCATTAGGGACCCCCAAGATTACTCATGTCAAGTTTCAAGCCTTGAGTCACATTTTTGATCAGTCAATTGGAAAGTTGACCTACAAATCAACTGTATTGGGGAAAAAGCCAATCATGGCCAATTTACAGTCAAACTTCATAATTTTTTATCCACATCAACATATTATACTCATATGTATCATTTGATCAAGTTTGGACCATAATTCCTCAAGAAATTTGATCAAATCATCAAAAGGGCAAAATGGTCAAAATTAGGGTTTTGATTGAGAAGGGGCAATTTCTGATTTTTGACCTAGAAAATGATCAATTGGTTTGAAGCATTATTTCAAGAGTTCTATTGCATAATATTTACCTAATGACATGATTCAAAATATTACAAATCCATTAGATTGACAGATGAATTTTTCAATCAACTAATCAAAAGTCAACTGTACACTAAAAAGTCAAACTTTGACTTTTTGGTCAAAATCAAGTGCCAAGGATCACAATTCATCAAAACATGTCAAAATGTGAAACTTGTTCATCAAGAAATCAAGGATTTTAGTTTTTGTTTTAAAATTTTGAAATTTCCTAACTTAGAAATTTTTCTAAGTATAGAAAATTTCTTATTTTTTCTCAACTTTGAGCCAAATTTTCACCATGCAAGATGATTCAAAGGAAATTTACAACATGAAAGTTGTAGATCTCTATTAAATATACAACTTTTATTCACACAATTTCTCCTAAAAATGCTTGGAACTCAAGATATAATTTTGTGAATAAATGCTCATGAACCAAAATAACTTAGTGAAATTTTGCCTAGTTAGGCAGATTTTTTACCTAACTTCATGGCAATTTTTCACATAGTTCCAAAGGGAATTTTCAAATTAAATTTAAATATGGATTGTAGATCACATTGCAAGATTTTTAAAATGTCCAAGAACTCCTTGAGATCATTCTTGAGTAGGGAGAATCGAAGAGATGAAGTTAGTGATTTATCACTTTGATTTCAAGCCACTTCATGATGAGCAAAAATTCAAATCCAAGCCTAGGCTGCATAATCTTTGCTTTGTAGGCCTCAAACTTTGTTTCTCACTCCATAATTAATTGTTTACACAGCTGATAGAGCTTTAATCCAAACATTTGAGCCTTTATCCAAGTTATAATTCCATTTATGGCACAAATGTGTCATTTCCATTTTGATAAAGCATTACTTTTGCCTTTGTCAACTTCTTGAGCCTCTCAATTATTTTCTTTGTACACAAGAAAAGTCAAAAACAAAAGTAACTTGTCTAAGGTCTCTACCAACTCAGATCATGCTTGTACAAACTTAGAGACTTGTCTCCTCACTTTTCTTCAAAAGCAAGTTATAGAGCCAAAAGGCTATAACTCAGAAACCTTGAGGAGTTGATCTCCAACCTTTTCCATACATATACACAAATGTATTGCAACATAAGACACGAATTCTAAGACTGCAAAACACTCCCAAACACTCTACAACTCAGAATCTGCCATAGCTTGACATTTTTTAACCTTACACAGCCATCTCCAAAACCACTCATGCGTTTTGAGTTTTAACCACCCAAACACTTAATATACCTCATATCTAAGTGATCCAGACCCCTGTTCCCTCATTGTAACTCCTCATCTATCATCCACCATTTTCAAATATCAAGCTTGTAGGTTGACTTGAGTAGGGAGATTTAGGGACTTTCAAGACAAAGTAAGGATTGGAACACACCCAGGGAGGTCTAGGCAAGCTAAACAGATCCTCAGGCCTTCTCAAAACTTGCTCAAACTCCATTCACGATCCCAGCTGAAAGAGGTAAAAACTCAAACTTCTATCTCTTCATACAAGCACCATTTGGTCCTGATTTGTGAAAGCAAAATGTAGATATCCTTGCCCTAAAGCTAACCATGTTCATAGTTTTCATTTATATTAACTGTGTATAGAGAATTTTGGATTTGAAATTTTTGTAAAAATTAGGTTTCAAATTAGGGCAAGTAAAATTAGCTTTGATATTTGACTTTTAATTTACATAAATTATATGGTTGAACTCGTGGGAAGAAACACCATAACTTTCATGTTTGAACTTTCCATTTTTATGGAGAAATGAAGAAGATATAGGTGATCTGGCCATGGCTCAAGGTTGAAGATGAAGTTGCCTTCAGGGGACATTTTCTAATATATATTTATGATTTTGTTTATATAAACGGATGTACAGCCACCCTAGTGGTAAGGCAGCGCGCGTAAATGCTATAGGTCACGGGTTCGAGCCTTAGCGTGCTGCCTTTTGCAATTTTTTTCATATTTTTTTCCCATTTTTTTGTTGTTTTGCAGCGCATGGGCTTATGATTCTTGGGTCTTGTGTTTTTTCTAACATCCTACCTCCTGCTTACTCTTAACACCCCTAGCCCAACATAATTTTATTTATTTATTTTACTTTCATTTTATTTTATTAAATATTTTTTTTTAATATTAAAAATCATAAAAAAATATAAAAATGATAGATTTATATTTTAGCTTATTTTATTTTATTTTTCTCACAAAAAATATTTTTATTTAGTTATATATTGTCCATTTTTATTAATTAAATTTGTAAATTAAAATTAGAACTAGTTTAAATATTTATTTTTCTTCACACCCATTAAACATATTATTTTAGTATAAAAAAGACCAAAATATCTCATAATGCCATATATTATTTTCAAGATAAAAAATACAAAAAAATACTTACTTTTTTTTTCTTAAAGAAATTTATTCCTTTTAATCAAATAGAATTAGGGTTTATTCAAAAAGTATTTTTCTAAAATAATTTCTTTTCTTAATTGATTTAAGTTAATCTTGATTTATTTATTAGGTTTAGGTTAAAACTTTTTTCACATAAAAAAACCAAACAAAAATCTTCTTTGCATTTACATACCTTTTCATATTTAATTCATCTTGTATATTATTTATTTCAATATTTGTACATATTCAATTTGGTTGTAATAAATTAATTAGGTTTATATTATTGCAATCCCCGTTCATAAATTGTATACCCCCTCCCACAAATGTTGTAATAGCGTAGTAACTTTGAATTTCGCAATTTATCGCTTTTACATAACATGCTAGTAACTAGGGTTTGTATGGCAAGATAAAACCAATCAAATAGAAAATGTAACGCCCATAATTTAATTAATTATTTAATTAAATTATTTTTTTGGAACATTTAAGAAGTTGTATTATAATTAATTGGATTCATTATATTATGTGGTGAAATAATATTAGAAGTGTAATATTATTTAATGTGGGCTTATTTTGAGAGAGTAGAAGTAATAAGGGGGTGTAGGTTTTGAGCCCAATAAGAAGTAAGGAATAATAGAATAATAGGGTTATTTTATTATTTGTGAGAAGGAAGAGAAGAAAGAAGCAGTAGAAGAAATAAGGATTTGGAGGAGAACGTGAAGCTGCTGGAAAAAGTGGAAAACGGCAAGAACGAGAATTCAACCAGAAATTGCAGAGCGACCTTCAATCCAAGGTAAGGGTGGGGTTCTGACTTTATAATTGGGTTCATGATGTTTGATATGTGGGGTTAGAGGTGATTGTTGTTTTGTTCTTGAATTGGATATGTATAATGAAGATTTGATGAATTTTAGATGAATAATGATGTCATGATGTTGTGTAATCGATGTAGTATTATAGGTTAATGTTAGGTGATGAATTACCATGATTATAATAAGGTTTGTAGCGCTGTAACATGATTCCCGTAGTGGAAATACAGGGGGAAAACGTAGAATTTGTGCAGAATGTAACAGGATGCATCGACCTCAAAGGCTATGTATCGATACAAGGAGGATGAGAGACTCAGGATAAGTCGACACGAAGAGAGGATGCGTCGATACATGATAGTTGCAAGACTCGGGATGAGTCGATCACTAAGAAGCATGTGTCGATACATGCTGTATTTGAGACCAGGATGAGTCGATCCATAAGGAGGATGTGTCGACTCATGATGTACAGATGAAGTAGTACGCGTCGATCCATAGGGTTTTGCGTCGACCCATAATGTCTGGTTTTTTTTTGACAGATTCAGTTTCAAATGCTGTAACTTGAGTTTTGGGGTGCTATTTGAGGTGTCGTTCAAAGCGTTGATTAACTAACGCGATGAACTTTATTCTAGATGATTAAAATGGTGAGTAAGAAGTGTAATCCTAGTAGCCAATTTTGGATTTAGGATTAATTTTCATGTTGGTCGTTGTTCTGATTTTTAAACAGAATGGTGAATATGAGATGTTTAGAGATTGCTGTTTGGATTATGACAGTAGGATTAGTGACAGTAACGAAGTAAACCTACAGAATAATAGTATGGATTACTGTATTATTGATATACAACTGAGTTATTAGTGAGATGTTATTACTAAAGTTATGTTTGACGATTATGATGAACAAATGACGTGTGATAAATAAATGATGTTTAATAAATTATTTTGATGATATGATATGTTGATGACGAGATGTTGAGATGTTAATTGAGATGTTTACGAGATGTGGTTGATTTGTGATGTTGTTATTTTGAGATGTTACTTGAGATGTTTTGAGATGATTGAGATGTTGTTATTTTGAGATGTTTGAGATAATTTGAGATGCTGTTGACTTGGGTGTTAATATTACATTCATGCTTGAGTCGCATACATTGCATTTTTGAGATGGAGCTTATGCTCGTTGAGATGGCATGTATTGGCAAATGTTGAGATGAAGGCTATGCCTTGTTGATGCCTCTATTAATTGGAAGATTTTTGAGATGGGAGTTCTACTCCAATGGTACCATATGCATTTGCATTGTATTAAGTCGCATTATAAGAGTGAATGATAAAGTGTATTTTGATGTTGATGAATGTGTACATATGATGTGATTGCTGTTGATTATGAGATGAGAAGTGATGATGTTATTGATCTAATTTAATATATTAATTATCATGCGCTTTATTATATTGTTAGATATCTCACCCCTTTTGTTTGAATGTTGCCCTTATGTTGGTAACGTGCAGGTAATCGAGAGTGAAGGTTGTATACCTTCAATAGTTCGAGTCAGTGTCATTGCTATGATATGTAACACTCGGGGGGATGAACGCTTGCTGATTTTAGACTGTTGTTTTTCAGTTGTTGAACTTTAAATTAATGATTATTGAATATGAGATGTTTTGTAGTTGCTATTTTGTTTAAAGATGTTATTGAAGAATTCCACTGCGTAGATGTTGAATTATTTTGTTAAAGATGTTATGACGATGGTTTATCCGATGTTTTGAAAGTGTTATATATCCACGATGAATGCAATGAATTTTGTTAGAAGAATTTGTGACATCCCGATTCATTTGTATGATTGAAATTTTATAACTCTGATTTATTTTGCATAATTGCTTGGGGTAGAATTGGGGTGTTACAGAAAACCCTAATCCAAGACAAAATCAAGCATGAAAATGACACACTTGCACACAAAACACCCCTAGGGTTATCCCACTTGGTTGCCTTATACAAAAATTGCCATATTACGCATGTAAGGTGTCTTAGAAAAAAAAAACAAATACAAGATCATAGTCCCTCGATGACGCTATTCAAAGTTGCCTTACAAAAATGATCTTAGCCCCTCAAAAATGCTAAGATACTTTACAACATTGCTAATCATGGCTATACGATGACCCATGCCCGTCCCGTTTACATCCAAAGATAGGGTTGCTTACCAAATCAATGGTAAGACAACAATGTCAAAGGAGAAGAAAATAAACAAGAAAGACATTTGAGTAGGTAAATTACTTTTAGTTACTTGCTCCATTTCAAAACAAACATCCTTGCTATTTTCAAAAAAACAAACACACACATTTTCAAACATCTTACAAACATTGAAAACATTTTCAAAAGATCAAACATCTTTGTATACATTCTTACGAACGAGAATCATTACAAAGATTGCCTAAACAATGGCCTCTTTACAAAATACTTTCAAAAACCACACAAAGCACAATTTCAAACAAAAGCAAGTGATCTAGCAAGTAACTAAGAGCCCATGGATAACCATGGATGAAAATGGTGCTAATACCTTCCCTTTTCATAATCTACCCCCTGAACTCAAGAAACAATCTCAAAGGTCTTTCCTGTGCTTTTTCACCTTTCCTTTTGGATAAAAGAAAAGTCGGTGACGACTCTTACTAACCGCAACATTTGCGATCAAACGCAAAACACTCAAGTCAGTTCTCCCACCGTATCACAACATGCATTTCACTTTCCATTTACCTTGTGGAATGGTGACTCTAACTCTTTTCGACATAGAAACCATTATTGGTCTTTGACCAACTGGTGACTATTTCGACCCTGAAGATTTATCTGAAGATACTATTGGTTTTTCGGCCACGAAACCCACATACACTATATTTGTCAACCATTTTCACGACAAGTCTAGAAGCATTGTCTCTAAAGTGGAACACGTAGCTTTTCTAGCTTTGTGGTTCTCTCGCTTTGTTTTCTGCACCAAGTCACTTCAAGTGACTAAGAAGATGCTCACCCTTGCGATGCAGCTTCATCATGGTTACAACCTTTGTTTGGCCGAATTGCTTTTGGCCAACCTATATGAGTCCATCAGCAATGGTGTGACCCAGCTTAAAGTTATTGGAGATAAGGCGAGTTTGCTCCTTGTTGGCCCCTTATGGATCCTTCAACTCTGGCTCAACGCCACTTTTGAATATTTTCTTCCTCAGAAGAACAAGATTAATGAGAAGGCCCCAGAAATCCTAAACAGAAGGGTCGAAGGCACTAGATTAGCCTTGTTGACTCCAACTGATGAGGGTCAACAATTCCAGAAAGCATTTACTAGCTTTGTAATGATGTTTGCAGAGCGTAAGGAATTTGCTTCGACTATGACTCCCTTCGTCAGTCGAAAGGTTAGTCTGGAATGGTTTATTCGACCATATCCCTCATCTGATGAAGAGGACCAAGTGGAGGAGTATGTGGCTATCTGGGAATCGTTTCTTCACCCAAGAATTATGTCATTGAGATTCAAGAGTTCGAAGAATCAACTCAGTTTAATTGCTTATCAATTGAATCTTGTATCTCACCAATTTGGCATCATTCAATCACTCCCTTATCCAATCTATCCTTGAGAAAAGTCTTTGCTGTTTTATAATGCAGACTATTCATAGGATGCTACTACCAAGCGTATCGGTAGGTACGTTGGTCGAACCGTACTAACTTTGTTCGACTTCAACCTCAACTTCATGTGTTCGCCTATCTTTGAAGACTGGTGGAAGCAATACTATGACGAATAATTATTCGATGCAAAAGACTTTGTTGACCGTCTTTAAGAGGCATTTATACTGGCCTCTAACAAGATCAAAAAACGTGATATTTCTTTTCAAAGCAAATGCCTTATTCTCTTTGATTCAATCATTCGACATTTGGCTTATACTTTTTTATTTTCTAGTTGTCAAGAGAACCATTACCAAGAAAGTCGTTGAAAGCGTAAAGGGAGAAGACCTTTCTGAAAAACCTCCACCACAGGTAAATACTTTCTGCTATAATTTACTTTTCAACATATTAATATTGATGCTGACGCTTTTGACTCCTTTCTTTTCTGGGTATTAAGAAAACTACTCCAAAGAAAAGGAAAGTTCAAGAAATTGAAATTTCCAGTGATGAAGAAGAAGAATCTCCTCCTATCCCTCTTAGGAGGAAAAAATTAAAGAAACCAACTCCTCTTTCTGAACCTCGTCGGAAAACCAAGACCAAGGTTATGGCTACTAAGTCGAGGCCTCCTCCTGTTATCATCAAAGATCCAACGGAACGAGAAATAACCGCTAGGCTGAATAATCCCAATGAAAGTGATAATTCAAGTCCTAGTGCTGAAGTTCCACCCCGGGTAACAACTTCGACCATCTAAAACTCTTTTTTGAATTATTTTACAATAATTCTAATAATACTCTTTTGACCCTCAAGACATTGTTGGCACTTCCAACAGACTCCTACACTTGTAGAAGAATCTGTCACTTTAATAAACAGTGAGGGTGATCCCACTTATAAGCCTTCTTCAACAAATGGATCCTTTGTGAGCTCATCCAGCAAGGTGAGCCAAACCTATGAGCATTAAGTTGCAACTGTTGGAGAGAAGAATAAAGAAATCCCTAGTGAGGAGAATTCTGACCTGCCACACACTACTCTCAAAACCGCACTAGCCATTGATGATGAACAAGAAGAGGAAGAGGAAGTTGTTGATGATGCAATCAAATCGGAGGGGGAGGGCATACCAGAGGGAGAGAATCAAAATAAGGATATTCTGGCGGATGGTGGGAGAGAGAAATCTGCAGGGGAAGCAAGAAACCCTGCAAATGTTGAAGGTGCCCATGTCCCAATACAAGATTTATCTTTCAGAGAAAATGTGGCCCATGTCACCAATGAGAGAGTCACTTCGGCAGGGTCCCGTACTAAGGAGGATTTGGCATTACTAAAACAGAATAATCCTCTTGGCTACTTGAATGCCATACTTGAGGGCAGAGAAAATTCTTCCGATCAAAGTCACAATGCTTCGACTGCATCTTGCAAATCTACTTCAACATCTCCTTTTGAGGAGGCACTTCAGAAAGTCAAGGCGCGACTTTTTAAAAGAGATTTAATGCTGACCTTAGAGGGAGAACCTACTGGTCCTTCCTTTCTGAAGACCACTTTAAGAGTTTTCGACCTTCTTACTTCCTCTCCTGACATCGCTAGCGTTATTTTGGATTTGACTTCGATCATCGATCAAGTCTCATCTGATTACAATCATTGAAGGACTCTCAATCGTGAAATTGAAGAGGCCAATGGCCATGTAGCTGCTGCCTGAAGTGCTGCCACTGAATCGGATTCAAGGCTAAAGGAATTGTCGAAGGAGAAAGAGGCTAGGCAGAAATAAGTCAAAGAAATCGACCAAAATACGGCCAGCATGAAGGCTCAGATCAGAGAATTGGAGGTTAAGATTGCCGCCAATGATAAATGAAAAGAAGAACTTCTTGCTACCAACACTGATTCTGAGAGCCAAGAGGAACTCAACGATGGATTAAAATATATTGATCAGGCCCAAACATTAGATACTAAAATTGAAGCTCTTCATCAGTCAAAGGATTTGTGCAAAAGACGTTTGGAGCTGCAGAAGATCAAATATCTCCAAATCAAAGCCAACCTCCCATTTTTTATTTTGACTTTTTATTTGTATAATTTATGTTTTTGTAATGACTTATAGTCATTTTGGATGCTTAATTCATTTTCCATTTTGGCTCTTTACTTCGATTGAGATTAAACATTGGTTATTTTAACCTCTTAAAGTACAAGTATATACTTTTTCAAGTATTTACCATTTACTCTCAAGAGCCTTTTATCTTCATTTAACTCTTCGATCTCATAGGCACCACCAGATAATGTTTGGATAATCTTAAAAGGTCCTTCCCATTTAGGAGACCATTTCCCCATATTTCTATCCTTTCGATCCATTGGGAGAATTACCTTCCATACCAGATCCTCAGGCAAGAATGTCTCGGGTTTTACTCTTTTGTTGTAAGATTTTTCCACTATTCTCTTATGTATCCTTAAGAGATCTAAAGCTCCCAGTCTTTCTTCGTCCAAATCAACCAATTCGTCTAACATCATATTCCAATAAGCTTCGGAAGGGATATCTTGATGTTTCTGAATTCTTGTTGACTGCAGACAAATTTCTATTGGCAAAACTGCGTCATGGCCATAGGTTAATAGAAATGGTGTCGTTCTGGTAGCTTCCTTAGGAGAAGTTCGACAAGCCCATAAGATTTGGTCCAATGTTTTGTGCCAATTCTTTGGATTTTTTCCTATATGCTTCTTTATCAAGCCAAATACTGCCTTATTTGTTGCTTCGACTTGTCCATTAGCTTGTGCATAGTAAGGCGTAGATGTTAACAGCTTGAATCCCATTTCTGTGGCAAACTCCTGCATTTTTCGACCAATAAATACTGATCCTTGGTCAGTTGTTATTGTCTCAGGGATTCCAAACCTATATATAATGTTCTTTTGAATAAATTCAATGACATTCTCTTGGTCTGCGTTGACTAAAGGAATTGCTTCAATCCACTTAGTGAAATAGTCAATGCCCACTGTTGTACCCCAAAATTTTACTAATTAGCTTTTTACTTAGTCCTAAATTGCTCTTGTTTAATTTATTCATAATAAGAAAAAATACCAAAAGATATATACATTCGATTTAATTTCTTTGTAATCAATTATTTTCTCCTATAGAATAGAATTATATTTTCAATTCTTTTTCTCACAAACAAAATACCAAGAATTTTATTTCCATACTTTGTTAATAGATTGTTGTAGTTTTTCGATTCGATTTGGTTGTATTGATTTCCTATTTAGACTTTTAATCATCAATTCGATTCATCCCCATTTGTAAATTTGTACCCCCATTCCCGAAAGCTCTGTAATAGCGTAGAATTTTAATTTATGCAATTTACTGTTTTTCTTTATATTGTATAGTAAGTAGGCGTGTATGGCAAGATTTAAAATAAAACGATAAATAACTCTAATCAAAGACAAATTAACTTGAATCAAACACATTTTTCACACGCGCACCTTTAGGGTAACCTCGCTTGTTGCCTTCGAAAAATATAGTCATGCCCCTCGGATATGGGATACTTTAGAAAAGAACCTTCGATAAAAAGATCGTAGTCCCTCGATGTCCCTCGATATTGCCTTCGGTAAATGATCTAGTCCCTTACGAATAATTGCTAAAGCGTCTCACAAGTTGCCTTCTATGACTGTACGATTGACCCGCGCTGGCCCTTCACTTCCAACGGTGGGGCTTCTTACCAAATCAATGGTAAGATAGTAACATCTAAAGGAGGAGAAAAATAATAAATACCTTTTGAGTAGGTAGGACGCTCGTAGTTGCTTGCTCACAAACTAAAACCATTTCCACACTTACACTTTTAAAACATCTTTAAAAAACAAACATCTCTTTGAACTATTTTCAAAACCAACATTTTGTATACATTCTTATAGAGACGAGAATCATTACAAAGTTTTCCGAAACAAAGTAGTTTTCAAAATATTTTCAAACTTGCACCCATCACAACACATATTTTCAAACAAAGCATTTTCAAGTGATCAAGCAACTAAGAGCCCGTAGATAACTACATATGAAAAAGGTACTAACACCTTCCCTTTTCATAACCTACCCCCCGAACTCAAGAAAATATCTCAAAAGGTATTTCCTGTTCTTTTCACCCTTTCCTTTATTGGATAAAAGAAAAGTCGGTAACGACTCTTGCTATCCGCAACAACTGCGATAAAATGAAAAACACCTAAGTCAGTTCTCCCACCGTATTACACAAGGCATTGTAGTATTGGAGAAGCTCTCCCTATTTTATATATCTTTTCTGAGAAAAATATGTCCTTAGCAGCCTACTCTTGAATGATCCTTGCTTCTCACTCGTCTAGTGGGAATTCGTCCGACTGTAGGTAACGCAATATGGGCGATATCCAGTTGGAATCAAAGATAACTTCCAAGGAGTACACCTCGTCCGCCTCAATCTTGGGGGAGGCGAGAGTCTCTTGGATAGGTGGTAAGTTTGGACATAAGGTCTGTTATGAAGTTATGTTCATAGGGAACATGTTCTATTTCAAAGGAAATAAAACGAGAGGACATATTTTGTAACTTTTGCAGATATCTTATTAGTTGGGGCTCTTTTGTCTAGTACTTCATAGAGACTTGGTTGGAAACCAATCAAGAGTCTCTCTTTGCTTTTAGTATAAAGGCTCATATTTCTAAGGCGAGATCCATATCAGAAATAATGGACTCATATTTTACTTGATTGTTGATGGTCATGAATTCAAACTTCACTGATTGCTCAATGAGTATGTCGCAAAGTCCTTCTAATCCGGTAATGGATACGGGTCCTTGGGATAAATGACGTTCAGGTTGGAGAAGTCCACGCACATGCGTCACCCGTTGTTTGCCTTTCTTACCAACACCATATTGGCTAACCAAGTAGGATACTTTGTTTTCATAATGAACTCGACTTCAATAACTTGCCTACTTCCTCGTTAATAGCGACCCTCTTTTCCTCGCCAACTTTCTGCTTCCTCGGTACTAATGGATTGGAAAAGGGGTGGATAACGAGGCAACAACTCACCACTTTAATATTTATCCCGCACACACCAGAGGGGACTCAGGAAAACAAGTCAACATTTTTAATGAGTCGGTTGACTACCTCGTATTCTTCTTCCTCGGTAAGCAAAGTACCTATCTTTGTCACCTGATTGGTCGAAAGGCCTATATGTACCTCTTTCAAGTCCTTAGTGGGCGCGAGTCTTTCAACGTGCGCACCTAACCTGGGATCCCAACCATCGAGGTCCGCATATGAGATTTCAGGAGGGGAGCGCCGACAAGGGAAAGCTCTTCCTTTTTTTTTGCCTAGTTATTCTGATAGCATTCTTGAGAGATCTGGTGGTCTCCTCGAATCTCGACGACTATCCCTTTAAGCAGCGGGTATTTCAGGACCAAGTACTGGGTGGAAAAAACCGTCCATAGTGCATTGATGGGGGTGAGCAAGGATGGTTTTATATTGTGATAGGGCATCCACAATAAGGCAGCTAACGTCAATCGCCTTGGCTTCTGCTCCCTCGCCACATGTTGTCTCTAAGGTCACATGACCCCTTATTTATACTTGTTCGCCTGTCAATCCTATTAATGAGCCAATGAACACTCAGACAACGTTAGGATCAAGTTGCAATTTTTGGAAAACCTCCAAGAACAAATGTTAGCAAAGCTTCCAGGGTCTATCAAGACCCACTTGATATCTTAGTTGTCATGTTACACATTGATTCTAACATTGTCCCTATCAGAGAAGGTGGTGTTAATCCGTGTTTCCCTTCATTTGCTTTTAGGGAAATTCGGAGATATCACATTTGTAGTAAGCACCTGCCTTGTGTATTTCTTTCGGGAGGAGTTGGAACAACCCCCACCAACAAAATCTTCAGGTATGGTGTTTGAATTAGCGCGTAGAGTTTTGTTGGCCATCTTCGGAGGAAAGATGGAAATAATGAGAATGAAAGGTGTGGTCCAAATTAATTTTAATGTGACTCTACGGTGGGTGCCATTGTACCGGTCAAAAAGTACAAATTTTGGATTGTTTGCTTTTATTCGTAACACCAAACAGATTCTGATTTGGAGGAACTCAAAATTTGTATTGAATAAGTGTTTTGAAAGACTTAGATAGTCTAAATATTTTTATGTTATTATAATATTCTAAAAATTAAAATACAATAATGATAAACATTCATTTATTATTTTATATAATATTATTTTTTTGAAAAATATCAAATATTTTTCTATATTTTTAAAAAATTCATTTTTAAAAGTCTTTCTTTCCGCTCACCTCTAAACTCGCAAACAAATCTTCAATGTTTTGGTTGATAGTTAACTTTAGAGTGGGCTTTGAAATGTTTCGGCCCAAGGAATACGAAGCCATCGACGAGGAAATGGCGTGAATGAAATGAACCAATGCGAACAGTCCCAAAATACTCTCATCATCATTCATTCCTAGGTTGTTCAGTGAAGTGCAAAACCGTTAACCATGTCTCCCGGTCCTATTGTTGACGCTTCCACCGACGGAATCGCCGACCAACAACTTCCTTCCGTCGACGAAACAACCCTCAAGAAGGCACCTCTTCCACAGGTTTCCCCATTTCCATCCTATTCCATATATCTATCCTCTATTTTGTTTCCTCTAATTTCCTTCTACGATCTGTTTTTTTACTTAGGAAGAAAACGATGCTCCTATTGTCGAAGATGACGACTACGACGAGAAAGATGAATCTGACGACGAAGAAGATGACGCCGCTCAAGGTACAACCATTATTCCTATTGTCTATAGTTTGAACATTGTTTAATATGGTCACCAATTTTAGGGTTATAATTATGGCATATAGGGTTTTTTGACCTAGACATATCACAATGTATGTATCTTAAATTGCAAATATTGAATACATATGTGACATTTGATGTTGCCTTTTGATTTGTTTGATTGCACTTTGAGATGCAGGTGGTACTGAAGGTTCAAAACAGAGTAGAAGTGAGAAGAAGAGTCGCAAAGCAATGTTGAAGCTGGGACTAAAACCAATTGATGGTGTTAGTAGGGTAACAATCAAGAGAACAAAAAATGTGAGTTGCTATACTTGAACTAATTCTTATTGTTCGATCAGTGTTGTCAAATAGCAGCTATAGTAATGCTATAGGATAGCGGAACTTGAACCAACTGTGATACACATTTAGTATCAAGTTTTGTCACTTGTCAGATAGCGGCTATAGATAGTGGTGCTATAATGTAGCAGAGTTTGAACAAACCGCCAATGTTCCACCATACACTATTTAGTACATAATGTTGTCAAATAGAGGCTATAAAGCGGCACTATAGCACTGTACTACAACAACCAAGCCTTATCCCACTAAGTGGGATCGGCTACATGGATCAAGTTTCTTTTGCCATAATGTTTTATCCATGACCATGCTTCTATCCATATCGTTAATTTTTTATGTCTTTCTTAATAACTATGTTACAATATACCACAGCTAATTTTAACAAACCGCCGTGATCCGCGACCGACAACATTGTTTAGTAAAAAATGCTGTCACATAGCGGTGCTAATATCATAACTTAGTGAAATTTGGTCAAACCACTGATATATATATATATATATATATATATATATATATATATATATATATATATATATATATATATATATATATATATATATATATATATATATATATATATATATATATATATATATATATATATATATATATATATATATATATTATTCTTTCTGTGATCTATGATGGGTAACGGGGTTTCTAACTTAATTATTTTATACCTTGTTAGATAATGTTTTTCATCTCAAAACCTGATGTCTTCAAGAGTCCAAATTCTGAGACCTACGTTATATTTGGGGAGGCAAAAATAGAGGACCTGAGCTCTCAATTGCAGACACAAGCTGCTCAACAGTTCAGGATGCCAGATATGGGATCTATTATGGCAAAACAAGAACAGGGTGCTATAGCTGATGGAGCACAGCCTGAAGAGGAAGAGGAGGTTGATGAAACTGGCGTGGAAGCCCATGATATTGATCTGGTCATGACACAGGCAGGAGTGTCAAGAAGCAAGGCCGTCAAGGCTCTCAAGACTCACAATGGAGATATTGTCGGTGCCATCATGGAGCTAACTAATTAATTTTGCTTTATGCTTTATTTGTCTTTGCATTTTTGGGATGATTTTGGAACTGGTTTCATCCTTAAATGAGTCTAGTCAAATAATACTATGGTCCATATGATTTGGCTTACCTAATAATTTTTGTTGTGCTCTGAATTTTGCGGTACGGCTTGATGATCAATGATCACATTTTTTGTTATATTTGAGCTTCTATTTTGTTGTCCAAATAGATATCGTGGCAAGGTTTAACCTGCATGAGCTCATATCCTGCGATTTTTGGAAATTCTTCTAGTGCCTTGAAATGTTGATGGGATTAATTTGAACTATTTTTCAAAATTACGTAAGATACTTTTGTAATTAACAAGATAAAAATGCATTATGATTGCCAATTAAAGAGCCACAATCAACCAACAGATGAATGCCAATTACAAATACACAGAAAAGAAACAAAATCAAAGTTGTTTGCTTTGTAATAAAGCAGGCAAAACCCGATGAAACACACCATAGAATTTGTAAATCTTTACTGCTGCTGGAACTTTAATAGACCAACACCATATCTAGCTATTGACCACCCTGCAATTTGTTCGAATCTCCCCAGCATTGCCTGTTAAGACGCCAATTCTTCCCATCTTCACCATTGCATCTGCAAACTTGTTTGCCCACAGATAGGGATTCCTAGCATTTTGATTAACTTGTCTGGCTGTTCCAGTGGTAGTTAAGAGAGTCTGATCAGATGTGAATAAGCCTCTATTTGCCAAGATATCAATATAGTATCCCACATCTGCAGTTCCAGGGCTAGAAGGGTCCATTGGTACCACCAAGTTTTGGTTTGTGCTTCCTTGTGGACATTGCCTTTTCAACAGCGCAACATATGAGGGATGTAAACTTGGATCCTGCCTTGAAGTGCTGCTGAAGTTGTATAATCTGTTGCTGAAAGCAGAGCAATGAGCGCGTCCAATGGTGTGTGCTCCTGCATACACAAAAGTGTGTCATTTACAGATTTATGCTACAAGATCAAACCCCTTCTTTGCAATAATTGTCTTGAAATACCTACCAGAGAGAGTGACCATTTCATTTTGTGTTAACCCCTTCTTTGAAAAGAGTTGAGTGAGTTGGTTAACATTGAAAGTAGGAGGAGGTAAATCTGTTCTTGTATCTGAAGCTATTGATATTTTCCCATCTCTTCTTCCTGCAGGAACATCATAGCCTAGCCCTCCAGCCTGCATATGATGTAGGGTCATTTTGAAATAAGTATTTACCTTCAAAAGTTTCTAGCACAAAGTAGATGGACTTACCAACTCTACACTATCTCTTGCTGCAAATGCAACTATGTCGGCGCATGAAACAATTCCCTTGCATACTTCTTCAAGTTTAGCTTTGGCAGTATCAATAACTTCAAACCCTCTGAGACTCGGTTTATTGGCTGGAGAGTCTTTCTCTGCTGTGTTAGAGGGAGTCGAATCAAGAAGTACCGATGCATCACACCCCTACAATTAACAACACGATTAAAATTAACGACTAAGATGATACCAGCTATGATCTCTATCTTAATCAAGTATTATTATGACTGTATTATGACTTACTCTGATAAAGCAATCATGAAAATGCATTCTTACAAGTCCAGCAGCAATTCCAGGATTCTTATAGAAACTTTTTCTAACCTCATCTTTTACAATGAACTCCGCCATACCACATGAATTGCTATAAAACCCAACATCCAGCTGAGAATAAACACTTTCATTCAAAAAATATGTGACCAAGACTATAATTGCATAGTTAAGTTTTTTGAGATACATTTTCACTGAGTACTATATCTGTTCTTGTTAAGGTTATGACACAATTATAGCCTATTTATACGTAGAAATACAATGATTAATGGGATTATTCTATACTTAGTGCCATGTATTAAGGAAAAATGCTGAAAGTCATTATTATTTGATGATCAAGAATGCATGTGATTGAGGAGAGATATAGGAAAGGACAAGAAGAACAATTTGGATTCAGTTGTTATAGGATAAGCAATAATACATTTTAGTTGACTTTGAGTGCATGAAAATCCAAATTAGTAGTTAAAGTTGAGTAGATTAGTAAATATAATACTCAAAAGCTGTGTTAGATAGTTATGTTATGGTGACTTAGTTAGAATCTGAGAAAGAAAGCATGCATTAGGCAAAATGATTAACAGATTTAAGCATTAGATATTTTATTGATTTTCTTTAAGTCTCACTTTAAGAGTAGTTATGTGTTTTCAAAACCATTATTGGCCATGAGTCAGTTTTTCCTTAATTGGATTAGGTGGTGATTTTCAAAAGGGAAACCAAAACCTTAAAGGAGTGTCGTTGTTTGAATTTGGAAAGACATTCAGACACCACCTGCTTTCATTGATTGTTCTACAACTTCCACTCAAGTACGCATCTTGGATGATGATCATATAATATTTTTGTTAAGTCTCAACTTTTGTAGCAGTAGAAGCAAACTAATAATTTGATGAACTCAAAAGTTCAAATTAAAATATTAAGTCTAACTTATGTGGTATACAATCAATGCAAAAATGTCATGATGTAATAATATAGTAATGGATACTAGAAAAGTAAAGGAGGTAAGGGAAAAAGAAAATATACACAACGATATATAGTGGTTTAATTGTCATCCTTGCATTGTCTAATTCACTCTTCAATGGTGTTAAAAATCATTGAAAAATAATCACGATCTTTCACTATTTTAATAAGTTTGATTACAACATTTTGATTACAACGAACTATCATACGATAATTCTCTCTGATGATGCATGCTAACAAAAGTCAAGATCACTAAGGATCTTGATTCAATGATCTTCACATGCACAATAGTTCTACTCTAAGAATTCATGTGTAGCTATCAACCCCTTGATCCGACCAATTTCTTATTCTGAGCGATTGTCATGGTTAAGTATATATTGGACAACTTCCAATTTTGTCTGCGAGCAATCTTTCTTCAACGCCACCAAAGATAGATTACTTTTGTCCCCGCTTTAAGGACAATTGATACTTGATCTCGCCAAAGTGTTTTTTTGGAGTATAATGAAAACTCTATTCTTGGTGAATAACAACAAACATCAAAGTGCATCCAAGAAACAATACATGCATCTGTTACAAACATCAAACTTCACACAAAAACATTAGTAATTCTAATGTGCCACTAGTCTCCCTCAACGCTCAATCTTTAGAGATGAAGTTCCTCAACATAGGAACAAGACTAAGAAGGAAGATGATGAGCAGTGCCAGAATATCTCATAATAGTCTACAAACACAAGGTGTTAGTCAAGTGTTTTAGATAAAGGTGAATGGAGAATACACACACAAGATTCTCTCAAGTTTCTAGATGAATGGGTCTTAGATTTGATTGTTATTAAAAAATTGATTAATCATAAACACACACAAGATTAATCAACCCCCCTCTCTAGTTCTCTCAAACACAACAACAAATTGTACAAGAGCAAGATACAACAAAAAAAGATAAGTTCAATCAAGGCCGTCTCAAATAAGTTGGAGACTCTATTCGAATTTTAAAAATCGACCCCCTAAAAAAGGTAGATGAAAAATTCAAAAAGAGTCATTTTTTATATTAATTTATATTAAAAAAATGATTAAACCTTAAAAATATAAAAATAAAATTAATTCATTAAAGTTTTATAAAATAAAAAAATTAAAATATATTGACTTAAGAATCTGTTATGAATTTAAAAGAATTATAAAAAAATCATTTGTTGTTGAAAAAAAAAATGAAATTAATACTTTAAGATTTTATAATAAAATATAAAATAACGTTAATGATTTAAAGTTTTGTTATAAAAAAAATGTTAAAATGTTAAAATTTTATTATAAAATATAAAATGAAATTAATACTTTTAAGTTTTGTTATAAAATCAAAATGTGAAAAAAATATTGCAAGCTTTTGTTACAAAATCAAATTGTGAAATGTTTAAAATTTTGTTATAAAAAATAAACTAAAATAAATGTTTTAAGGTAGGTTTTGTTACAAAATCAAAAACTGTGAAAATGAAATTAAATTGTACAAATTTTAATATTTTATTATAAAATATAAAAGGAAATTAACTCTTTTAGATTTTTATAAAATCAAAATATGAAACAAAAATATGTAAGGTTTTGTTACAAAATCTTTAAGATTTTGTTATAAAAAATAAACTGAATTAAATGCTTTAAGGTAGGTTTTATTATAAAATTAAAAAAAAAAGTGAAAATCAAGATCTACATAGGGAAGAAATCGATTTTTTTTAGCAATAATAAGGCATCGGAAAAAAAATACACAAATAATCATATTTCAGAGAAAATTACGCAAATAACCATGTTTCAAAAAACAATTAAACAGAGGAGTCAATTCAGATGACACATCCTCTTTATTTTTATATGGAGGCGTCAAGTGAGATGACGCATAGGTGCAACGTGTTTTCCCCAAGCCATCTCAGATGACGTCTAAGCGCTTTTAACTCCTAATTTTTCTTTGCTTTCTATTTTAAATAAGAGACAATAGCTAAACGATATAGCTTAATGAAAGTTTGATTTTTCAATAACAAATGAACGATTACATAATGAATAAAATTGTTGCATATTATTTAGTTATCTCCAGGAACTCGGTAACGATTCGTGGTTCTGCACCCGCGTTCCCGTCTAACTCGTGGTGGGTTTCGTTGATTTTCCTATTGCGGTTGAGTAAATGACTTAACGAAGTCAATGTGTTCAGGATCCACGAAATCTGTCAGATCACCATATCTGAAAGACCCGCTTTGGTACAACCGATTACCCATGCCCTCAAAGTTTGGTCGTCTTGGTGGGGGGTGGGGTTCCATGGATGGTCGATAACACTGGTCGTTTGAGTAAGGGGGGTAAAAAGGAAACGAATCTTGAGGTGTTTGGTCTTGCGATTGTTGGGTGTTATGGTGATGTGGTGGTTGATGGTAAGTTGAGTCGGTTGGGTCATATTCTTCAAGAAAGCCTAGATCTGGGCTAAGGTGAGATGATGATGGGCCCATATCGGGATGTTCAGAATACTAGAATTGTGTGTGGGGCATGTAGGTATATTGGTATTGAGATTAGGATTGGGGTTGCCTGTGGGGCATACGGGTGTTTGTGGATCTGTATTATCGTGGTGTTTGGTAGAAGGTTGATGTGCATTGGGTTTGTTGTTGGGGATTTGAGGGTTGTGTCCATTGTGCTCGTGGATCGATCAAATACCTCGAGTGAGACACGTGCATTTCTGGGTTAGTAACTGATCTGTACCAATCAAAATACTGATTTATGTGTTGCATATTATCTTAGTTGAGGAAAACAAGGAATTGTAAGACATGTTGGTGACGCCTATGCCACATCATACACCATTATGGAGCAAAATCTTTCTAATTAGTAAGACCCCATTGGGCGTCAACCCTTTTGAGATGCCAGGGTGACAAACAAGTTGGATTGCATGGTATCTCTTAATGCATTCCGAACTGCATCTTGACACGGTCGCTGTGGTGAATCTCCACAATGTTGAACAGTATGATTGAAGTCTTTGCAGTCCAAAATGTTACACCCTCGGGGTTGGGTTCATGGTCCAAACCCAAATATGGTCTCCAGATAAACTGTGGATAAAAATTAATAAGAATAATGAAAACGTAAAAAATAAATAATTTAAAAGTAGAAAAGTTCAAAGGTACCACATACATTATCCGGGCCAAGGTGATCCAATAGATTACGATATAGAGCGACATTGAATCTTGGATTCTTGCCGTAATCCATACCCATTACACAGTACCTAAAGGAATAAAAAAATAGTTAATTTTATATATTTATTTGGAAAAAGGATGAATAATAAATTATTTAATTTCTTGACTTACTTTGTTGCGTATGGGAAAATGAATGCATTGTTGTTGACCGAGTTTAGGGACTCCATTCTCCACCAACCCCATACTTGAAGTAAGAAAGCGCATCTATAGAAACTTACAAACGCTGCAATGTTGTCTCTTGTGCCTCTGTGAGAATCGCTCATTGTGAGAAAAATCGTATTTGAAATTGTATAAGACAATGAAAGAGTTTGTATCAGAGAGTGTGATGATTGGTGATGTAAAACAAGTGTCTCAGGCGCCATATTTATAGGAGAATTTGTATAAGAGTGAACTAATGAGGTGGTTAGGGGTTGCATGCATGCAGAATACGTGTCATGCTGGAGCCAAGTCAATGGCGCCTACATGCATTTTAGAGAGCATGCACCAATCAGCTTGGCATGGGACATGCCTACATGTAGAGTAGGTGGTAGTATAGGTGTAGTGTAAGATGGCAGCATAGGGACAATCTTATACGCATGCATGTAATGTGACATGACTAGTAGGGATGCGCCATCCCAAATGGAGAATAAGACCAAAATTAAGAGAATTCGCCATCCCAATTGGCGAATCACTGGTGGAGCATTTTTGTCTTGTTCAAGGCAAATGAAACTTATTTATCCTACATGCATCCAATGTTATCAACACTCAAACATTCAAACACCAAACACAATATCCTCTACACCATGTAAGTTCAGATGCGCCTAAGAGGGGGGGGGGGGGGGGGGGGGTGAATTAGGTTCTTTAAAACTTTTTCTGAATTGTATGAATATTTTTGCACGAGTTTCTTTTCTTTCTTTTTCTGATAAGTGATGAAAGCAGTAAATGCGGAAAGTAAAGAACACAGAGATGTATCCTGGTTCCCCTCACAATCCGAGAGTACTCCAGTCCCTTTTCAACATGAAAGAGATTTCCTTATAGTTGGTAATTTGTACAAAGACTACCAACAACCAAGAACAATCCTCTTGGACCAAGAATAATCCTCTTGGATTTTCACTAAGACCACAAAGAGAACAATCCTCCCTAAGTGTCTTTCTTGTTTCCAACAATCCTGAAAACAAGTATACAATAGTTTGTTTGATTTGTATAAGAGTTTGAATAATGAAAGAGCAATGTCAATCACTTGATTGATCTTTTCTATTCAATATGAAATTTAAGATGGAATACTCTTCTAAGTGCTCAAGAACAATTTTCAGTATGCATATGAAAATGATGAACACAAATCTTGAGTAAAGAGAGTATGATCAAAAGAATAGAAAGTAATAATTGTTAGTGATTGTTGTTGTTTTTTGTTGTTGTTGTAATTTCAAAATTCTAAACAAAAATAATTTATAGTGTAGTAATACCTCTTCAATGAATCATAGCAATGTTTAAACCATTTTTACTAGAAAAAAGTATTTGAAAAGATACAAAGATTGCCATGAAAAGGTGTTACTAAAAGTTGCTGGAAAAATAAATTTTTTCAAAATTTAAGGCACAACAACCGGTTGCACTAAAGCAACAACCAATTGCTGTAAAAGCAACGTTTAAATTTTTTGACAAATATAACTATGACAACCGATTGTCATTGAGGAGCAATCGGTTGCTCATAAGCCAATGTTTAAAAAATTTGAAAACAGAACACATGACAATCGATTGCTGCTTGATGATAATCGATTGTATGTCAAACATAAGCTTTTGTTTTTTGGATGCAACCGATTGTCCTAGCATGACAATCGATTGCTTGTGTACAAAAATTGAAAAATCATTATTTTCAAAGATTTTAAGCAATTTAAAACATCCTTCTTCAATCATACATAGTATATACTCAAAATATTATTTTAATACAGTAAATACATGATTAAAAATAGTTTTGAGCACTAAGAGCATAAGATCAAAAATTTCATATACCTTAAGCCATAAGTCTTGAAAAGTTGATCTTGATCAATGAATCTTTGCTTGAGATAAATCTTCTATCTTGATCCATTCATTTTTGCATGCTAGCTTGTCTTCATCAAAACATTTGGAAAGCTTGATTTCACAGTCTCCCCCTTTTTGATGATGACAACCATTGCTTGAAGTTTGGAGTGCATCTTGGTTTTATCTAATCAAGTTGTTTAAAAACTCCCCCTAAGTCAAAGACTCCCCCTTGATCTATTGCATGAGAGTTTTAAAGATTGCTTGCTTGCTGCAATTTGGGTTAGAGAAACACAAAAGAAACTACAAAGTCTTCTCCCCCTTTGTCATTAGCAAAAAGGAATGGGAAAGAAGATCATAAAAATTTTGCACATAGAAACAACATAGCATAAATAAAGTTTGCATACATAGATATAACAGAAACAAAGTGCACAAAACGAAAAGGATCACAATACATGAAGTGTCTTAAACGAAACTAGAAAAATGACATAAAACATAAGAACATAAAGTACTAAGAAATATAATAACTTAAAAAACTAATCATCCATGCCTTCAACAAAGTCTTCATCATCTTGATCTTCACCATCATTTCCTTCATTGGTTTGAGGTTGAATGAAAGGGTAATGATAAGGTTGAGCTTCATAAGGAGGGACATTGGTATGGGCATAGAGATGAGCAAATTGATTGTTCATGTTGTTGTTCATGTATTGAAGGTAGTCAAAAACTTGATTGTAAGAGTTTTCCATTGGTTGTGGAGGTTGGTTTTTAAGTGGTTGTTCTTGTGGAGGTTGGTTTTGTGGAGGAGTATGAATGTATGTGATGGTTCTATTAATCGGATCAAATTTGATGCCGGTTTTGGTATTACATACTTTCTTCGGAGTGATTTCATGTTTGGGGTTAGTCATAGGCACCATGTGTTCACCAGACAAGGGAACATTGAACTTCTCAAACACAAGGGTAAGTCAGGAGCCATAGGGAAAAGTAGAAGCATTTTCCTTATGTAGTGCCATATGATGTAGAATCACATAAGACCAGTTGATTTGAATCCCATTCTTCATCGCATACAAAATTTTCATCTCACAATCATTGATATTGGAAATATTTGAGAACTTTGGCATAACCACATACGCCAAAAAGTAGTGGATCAAACGATCATCAATAGTGAGAATTCATGCAGACCAAGAGTTCCTCTCTGGAGTTCCACCAATAAGCCTTTGCCTTTTCTGAATAAAATCACGCTCGGGAATTCTTGCAATTCCATAGTAGAAGTCTCTTTTGCTGTAGCCAGGCAGATTTGCATTTGAGAGAAGTTTAATGCAAGCACCATCATGTGGAATACCCAAAGCTTCACCAAAATTCTGCACTGTGAGTTCTATAGGAACCCCTTTGACATTTGAAATCATACATCCTCTACTAATGGTTAGATTACTGTAGAAAATTCTAACCAAAGTGGGGTAAATGGGTTCATTAACACCAATCAACTTGTATATCCCTTGAGATCTAAATAAAGCTGGAAAACTAAAGCATTCAGAATAGAAGTTGTTAAGATTACCGAACCTTGGTAGAAGAACCGTCATCTTCTGAAAGTGAGACACAAATATTTCCATTTGGCTTCTTGATAGAATGAGTTTTGAGATATCATCACCTTGAGATGAGGAAGAAGCTTTTCCCTTGCCTTTCTTTGATGTTGACATGGTGAGGGATGAGAGAATTGGAAGGGGAAAGGGTATTTGGTGTTTGTAGGATTTCTTGAGACAAAAGAGGATATATGAATTTTAGGTTTTGGTTGGGCTTTTATAGATAGATAGGCATTCAATGGATAGGTGAGACATTCAATGGTTTAGATAAAACAATAAAGACTTGTAGCATAGAGATTCTTGAGTGTGTAAGTATCCAAAAAATTGTGTCATAGGAAAGGACTAAGCATTGAAAAGTTGTTGACCAAACACTTTAAAACATTCAAAAAGAGAATAAAAATATTGTATAAAATAAATAATAGTAATGGCAATGGAAGAGAAAGAATAAAAGAGAGTGTAACTAAAAAAAATAAAAAAAATTCAAAATTTTGAACTGTGCAATCGATTGTTGTTTGATGACAACCGATTGCATCCTTTGAAAAATGCAAACAGGGGCGAAAAAATGAAAGAGCAACCAGTTGTCATGGAGTGACAACTGATTGTTGTGAGGACAGAATCTAAAATTTTTTAGATACAACCGATTGTCACTCTATGACAACCGATTGTCATTAGTGAAAAAGTGAAAAATACTTAATTTTTGGGCATTTCATGGTCATATATCAAAAATTTAGTAATAAAATATGGATCATGATATATTACCATAAAGTTAAGATTAAGATCATAGCCATGTACCTTAATTAGATAATGTCATTTTCGTCCAAGATACCTAGCTCTCTTTGGATCTTGAAAAACGGTTCTCTTGCCAACGGTTTAGTGAAGATATCTGCTAGTTGATTATGCGTATCCACAAAGGTGACTTCGACATCTCCTTGAAGTACATGATTACGAAGAAAGTGATGTCGAATGTCGATATGCTTTGTTCTAGAATGCATCACAAGATTTTTTGTAATGTTGATTGCACTTGTGTTATCGCATCAGAGTGGAATGCATCCAAGGTCGAGTCCGTAGTCACGAAGTTGTTACTTGAGCCATAGAATTTGCGCACATCAACTACCCGCTGCAATGTATTCCGCCTCGGCCGTACTAATAGCCACACAAGCTTGTTTCTTGCATGCCCAATAGACTAATGCATTTCCCAAAATGTGACAAGTTCCACTTGTGCTTTTTCTATTTGTTTTACATCCTGCATAATCAGCGTCAGAATAACCAATTAAATTGCATATATTACCTTTTGGGTACCATAGGCCGACATTGGTTATTCCTTTGAGATATTTCATGATTATTTTTACCTCCATAAGGTGAGATTCCTTCGGGTTTGCTTGAAATCGTGCACACAGACATACACTGAACATGATGCCAGGACGACTTGCCGTCAAGTATAACAGTGATCCAATCATGCCTCGATATTTAGTAATATCAATGGAAATACCAGATTCATCTTGATCAACATAAGTACCAGAGCCCATTGGCGTGTGCATTGATTTGCAATTATCGATATCAAACTTTTTCAAAAGTTCCTTGCAATATTTTGATTGATTGATGAAGATACCATCTTTCAGTTGCTTAATTTGCAATTCAAGGAAATAGTTCATCTTGCCCATCATAGACATCTCAAATTCTCCTTGCATCATCAACGAGAATTCTTCACACAAATCTTAGTTAGTTGAACCAAATATAATATCATCGACATAGACTTGTACTAATAAAGTGTTACCTTTGATCTTCTTTATGAACAAGGTCTTATCCACTTTACCTTTCTCGAAACCTTTTTCGTATAAGAATGTACTGAGTCTGTCATACCATGATCTAGGTGCTTGTTTTAAGCCATAAAGAGCTTTTCTCAACTTAAAGACATGTGAAGGATTTTTGAAGTCTTCAAAGCCCGGGGGTTGTTTGACATAGACTTCTTCATTGATGTAGCCATTTAAGAATGCACTTTTGACGTCCATTTGGTAAAGCTGAAAATTCAATGAACAAGCGTAAGCAAGTAAAACACGAATAGCTTCTAACCTTGCAACCGGAGCGAAAGTTTCTTCAAAGTCAATTCCCTCTTCTTGGTTGTATCCTTGGGCTACCAATCTTGCTTTGTTTCGGACAATTATACCGTTCTCATCAAGCTTGTTTTTGAACACCCATCTTGTACCTATGATGTGTTTGTCACTTGGTCTAGGAACAAGTTCCCAAACTTGATTTCTCTCGAACTGATTTAATTCTTCTTGCATAGCAATCATCCATTGGTCGTCTCCTAATGTGTCATCGACTTTGGAAGGTTCGATTTGAGAAACGAACGCCATGTTCAAGCAAGCATCTTTGAGGTTCAATCTTATTGAAACGCCTTGACTGATGTCACCGATTATTTTATCAATAGGGTGATCTCTATGGGTTCTCCATTCCTTAGGTAGATCATTGGCATTTGATTCTTCCGGAATTTGTTTTTCTTGTTGTTCCAATTGATTCTCATTGTTGGTCTTGGAGCCATCTTCTTGAGGAATATCTAAAATCTCATCATCATCATTTAAAACAATAGTATCCTCCTCGGAGGGGTTAGATTCATCAAATGATACGTGCATATATTCTTCAATAGTTAAAGTTCTTTTATTGTAAATACGATAAGCTTTACTAGATAAGGAGTATCCAAGAAAAATACCTTTATCTGATTTTTCATCAAACTTACCAAGGTTGTCTTTGTCGTTGTTAAGGACAAAACATTTGAAGCCAAAGACATGAAAGAATGAAGTATTTGGTTTCCTTCCTCGAAAGAGTTCATACGGAGTCTTCTTCAAGATAGGTCGAATATTAACTCTATTGCTTACAAAACAAGCCGTGCTTACAGCATCCGCCCAAAAGTATTTTGGAAGGTTTGAATCACTAAGCATTGTCCTTGCAAGTTCAATAAGAGACCTATTCTTCCTTTCTATAACTCCATTCTGTTGAGGAGTCCTTGGTGCTGAGAAATTATGTGATATTCCATGTTCTTCACAGAAATCTTCAAAGGAGGAATTCTGGAATTCTCCACCATGGTCGCTTCTTATGGAGGCAATAGATAGTGACTTCTCATTTTGAATTTGCTTTGCATATTTCTTGAACGCCTTGAATGCATCATTTTTCTGCACTAAAAAGAGTGTCCAAGTATATCTAGAAAAGTCATCAACAATAACTAGAGCGTATACATTACCTCCGAAGCTCCTCGTTCTAGAAGGGCCAAACAAGTCCATATGAAGCAATTGTAGTGGCCTAGTAGTGGACACCACATTCTTGGATTTGAAAGTTGACTTTGTTTGCTTTCCCTTTTGACATGCATCGCAAAGTCTATCTTTGATGAACTTTATCTTAGGCAATCCAACAACAAGGTCATGCTTAATCAATTTGTTTAAATGCTCCATATGAATATGAGCGATTCTTTTGTGCCATAGCCATGAGTCGTTGTTGTTTTCCATGAGACATTTAACCTTCAAAGACAAATCGTTAAGGGAAATCATAAAAATATTATTCTCTTTTACCTTTAAGTTTAGCCTCATGTGTGACTTCATCTTCTATCAAACATTCATCTTTAGTGAACTTGATCTTGAAACCTTTGTCACATAGTTGGCTAACACTTAAAAGATTGTGCTTTAGTCCTTCGACATAAAGAACATCTTCAATTGATGTGAAAGGTGGACCACAAACTTTGCCTATGCCAAGAATCTTTCCTTTGTTGTTATCTCCATACGTCACATAACCCTTGGCCTTAAGCGTTAGATGTGAAAATTTGTCGATATCTCCCGTCATATGCTTGGAACAACCACTATCGAGTTACCATAGATTTGAAGTGGTCGTCAAGCTTACCTACAAAACAAGATTAGGTTTTGTTAGGTACCCAAGTTGCTTTGGGTCCTTCATAATTAGTTCCTTTCTTAACCCACACATAATGCCCATTTGCCATGCCAAAGTTTCTAACATAACAAGCATTAGGTGTGTGTCCTCGAATACCACAATAAAAACAAGTAGGTTCAAATTTACTTCTATATCTAGAAGGATAAGATTTCTTCTTAGAGGGTATTTTCTTTTTAGGATAGTGATGAACTATTTTGGGAGTGATTTCTTTCTCTTTGGTTGGTTGATCGCTAGCCTTGACAAAGATGGTTTTGTTGGCACTTGGTTTTGAAAATTTTGAGTATCCAAGACCACTTTTGTCATTTGAGTATCTTTGTTGGCTAAGAACACCTTCCAATCCAATTTGTCCTTTTTCATACCTTTCAATAACCCTTTTAAATTGGACAATTTGGAAAGAGAGAGATTCACACTTTGTGCATACAAAATTATGTTTTTCATCACTAACTTTTTGCTTTTCATCTTTGAGATCTTTTTCAATAGATCCACATTTTTCTTCCAACCATGAAATTTGTTTCTTTTGTGATGAGATAGTTTTGTACATAATTTTGCATTCATTTAACAGTTCATTTATAGCACCTTGTGCATCACTATCAAAAAGAGAGAATACGTTACTAACCTCATCATCTTCGCTTTCGGAGTGGTGTGAGGACATTAATGCAAGATTGGCACTTTCGTCGCTATCGGAGTCGGATGACGAACTCAGTTCAACATCTTCCCATGCAACATATGCTTTCTTATCTTTTGATTCCTTCTTGCCTTTGTAGCCACTTTTCTTTGAAAGTTTTGGACAGTCCGGTTTGATGTGACCTTGTTTACAACATTCATAGTGTTGTACCCCAAAATTTGCCCTCTCATTTCATCAACACTTTCTCATCACAAGACTCCTGGAATTCAGGATCAAGCTAGGGTTTGCTCTGCTCAAGACCCCTCCTTGCACTGTTAACCCAAATTAGGGTTTGAGTTTGCACAAGGATTTTTTTACCTACAATGCCCAAATTGACTTCCATGCTTCATGTTGGACTCACAAGTTTGTCCATACCAAGTTTCAAGCCTTGATTCAAATTTTTGCCCAGTCAATTGGACAGTTGACCTAGAAATCAGCTGTATTGGGAAAAAAGTCAGCTGTGGCCAATTGACAGTCAAACCTCATGAATTTTGACCCACATCAACATTATGAACTCATATGAACCATTTGATCAAGTTTGGATCACAATTCCACAAGAAATTTGATCAGATCATCAAAAGGGCAAAATGGTCATTTTTAGGGTTTTGACTGTACAAAGGCAATTTTTGACTGTTTGACCTAGCCAATGGCAAACCAAGCTCAATCATGGACTCAAGGACTCAATGACATTGTCTTGACCCATTCAACAAGTTCAAAAGATCTCAAATGCATAGGATGGACAGATGAATTTTTCAGTCAACTGATCAAAATTTGACTGTATACTGAAAAGTCAAACTTTGACTTT
This sequence comes from Vicia faba, assembly GCA_948472305.1. NCBI lineage: Eukaryota > Viridiplantae > Streptophyta > Magnoliopsida > Fabales > Fabaceae > Vicia > Vicia faba. The sequence goes on from OX451737.1 coordinate 842,572,138, forward strand.
TTGGTCAAAATCAAGTGCCAAGGGTCATTTTTCATCAAGACGTGTCAAATTATGAAACTTGTTCATCAAGAAACCCAAAAATGCAAATTAGGGTTTAAAATGGAAAAATTTCATAACTTAGAAATTTTCTTAGTTATGAATTTTTCTTATTTTTTCCTAACTTTGTCCCACTTTTTCACCAAGATACAAATGGATTCAAACAAAACTTGAAACATGAAAGTTGTATTCCGTCACAAAGCCTACAACTTTTATTCACAAAGTTTTTGCAAAAGAAGCTTGTATCTCAAGTTATGATTTTTGGAACAAGGGTACCTAAAACTTTTAACTTAGAGAAAATTTGCCCTAATTTAGGCAGGATTTTGACCCATCTTCTTGGCCATTTTTCACATAGTTCCACTTGGAGTTTCAAGTTGCATTACAAATAGGGATTGTAGTAAATGTTCCAAGCTTTCCAAATTGTCCAAGAACTCCTTAAACACCCTTGTGGTTAGAGAGAATCGAATGCTTGAAGTTGGTAAAAACTCACTTTTGTCCATGGCCAATACATGTTCATAACAACTTGCAATTCTGATCTAGCTAGCTTGGTTCAACATTACAGGTCTCAAAACCAATTTTCACTCCATAATTTAATGCCAATCCATCAGTCTAAGCCTTTGTTTTGTTCACTTGGACATTATACACAAGATTAAGCCTTAAGTAGAAAAAGGCAAATTGCCATTTTTGCCTAATTTCACTTTATGTCAAAACTAAATCCTTGAAGCATGGGGGCCAGATCTTTGAGGCAAGATCAAGTCCACTAATTCCAGTAACCAATAAAAAAAGTTGCAGCATGATAGGAGGGCTGGTACAGGGCTATAACATCATTTCCATTCTCTTGCTTCAAGGAGAAGAAAAGTGGCAAAATATAAGCAATCACACATATCTGTTAACACAAGCTTACAAGAACTTTGTGAACAAGTTCCATACATCCAAACAAGCCTAAATCACGACCCTTTCATCACTAAAACCTCCTCATACTCATAATCACTGTTTTTCTGCAAAACAGAGCAAGTTCTGAATCTTGCAAGCCACAACCAATTTCCATCGTGCATTTTGTCCCAAGTCAGTTCTCCCACCGTATCACAGAACTGGCGACTCTGCTTGGGAAATATTTTTAAGTGGAGTAACCTTAGGGCTTAGATAACCCTTTGCATGATTATTGTTTGCTTTGATTGCTTTACATTTTGGTTCTTTTGTTTGGGCTTGAAATCCTCCACCCGGATTTGGGAAACATTCATAGATAGCAATACGTTATGGAAACTGTGCGGGGTATACCGACACGGTTGAAGCAGTAGCTATATTAGTGCGACATATTTGTGAGTAGCGGTAGCCTTTGAGTCAATCAAAGAGAATACGGGGCCGCTGAGTAATGTCATCAAGCACTAATGAACTAGAACCTTACTTGACCATCTTGGCCTTTTATTAGGGGTAGTGAGATGACCGGCTTTGGTGCAGTCCGAAGTTGGTAGATACTCGATACTACACTCATTGAGGGTTGTTTTCTTGGAATATTTTGGTCGCTAGTTAAGTGGCTAAACCAAAACAATGAACATAGAAAACAATCCAATGATATTGAGCTCCTTAGAACTCGGTTACTATTTATAGGACAGGTTTTGAACCAACTAAACTCAAGAGGGTACTTACCTATGAAACCTCATGCAAGCCTGAAACTAGGGTTTTGTGTGACTTGCTTGTACATATGCTTGTGCATACATCATGAACATCATAAAGCATCATATGCATCCACTAACCATTTCAAGGGTTTGGATCTTCATCTTTGTTCTTGTTTTGTAGGTCATGGAATCTCTTCGCAGGAAAACAATTCAAGTCAACCTTGTGAGGATCCCTCCTCAACTCAAGGAGCTTACTTCCAGGATTCCAGAGAATTCTCTCTTCAGTGAAAGACATGGTATACTCCTCAACTTAGTCAACACCAGCATTGAAGAAGACATGGTGAAAGTACTTTTCCAATTCTTTGACCCCCTACACCACTGCTTCACATTCCCTGATTACCAATTGGTGCCTACTTTGGAGGAATTTTCTCAACTCCTGAGAATTCCTATTCTTAATCAACTACCCTACAATGGTACGGAAAAAGAACCGAAACCTGAAGATGTTGCTCAAGCATTACACTTGCAACCATCTGAAATCAAGGGGCATTGGGAAACCAGATGTGGTGTTAAGGGTTTCTTGGCAAAGTTTCTATTTGAGAAGGCACAAGACTGCTGGAATTCTCTTGATCTACAAGCCTTTGAAGAGATTGTGTCACTCCTTATCTATGGGTTTGTTTTGTTCCCAAATCCTGATCAACTTATAGATGTGAATGCCGTCAAGATTTTTATATCCAGGAATCCCATACCTACATTGCTTGGGGACATCCTACACTCATTTTACACACGAACAATGAGGAAAAGAGGTGTTCTCATGTGCTGTACTCCTCTCCTCGCAAGGTGGTTTATTTCTCACCTTCCACAAGAAGTTTTGAAGAATGAGCAGGGTTTAAGGTGGTCACAACGGTTGATGACCCTCACACATTATAATGTACATTGGTGTTCTCGGTCCAGAGAAAATGTCATCATCATTGATCGTTGTGGTGAATTCCCTAATGTCCCATTACTTGGCATTAGGGGAGGCATTACCTACAACCCCTGTCTAGCTTTGAGACAATTTGGATATGCCCGGAGGGATGGCCCTCATGACATGCTGATTCCTGACCTAGTTTTTGACTTCGACAACGATGCGCAAAGACTTCGACAAAGGTTCATCAGAGCTTGGAGGATGCCTAACAAGGTGGATAGTAAGACACTGGGGCACAAGAATTCCATCCCCCTTGAGCCTTACCTCAAGTGGGTACGAACCCGCTCCCAGAATCTTATGATGCCATATCCTCACATTCTCCCCTTGATCAAAGAGCCTGTTAAGGAAGGAGAGGTTCCATACACCATCCTACATCCTGACATGCCAACATCATGGGAAGAAATGCAAAAGAGTTGGATCCTACTCAAAGAAGAAAGGGATACTTTTGAAGCCAGCTTCTATGCCAGTGAGAAGAAGGTTTTAGAGCTCACCCGCCGACTTCACGAGGAGGAAACTCTCAACACCTACATCGCACCAAAGAGGATGCGCAATGTCTTTTTACATTAAGAATTTTGTAATATTTTGCCCATGGGGAACTTATGTACTAACAATTTCTTTTAATATGACGTGCGTTCCTTTTTGTTTGCAACAAATTTAAATTTTTGAACCCTTGAATGCATTACATGAATAACATACCATTCATCATATGCATAAACAGGTCTTCAAGCCAGGTTTCCTTATCTTTCCGCTATTTATTTCAGCAAGATGGATTTGGAGCAAACAGTAAAAGATCTACATGCACAAAATTCACAATTTCAGCAACTCCTCATGACCTTGGCAAAGGGTCAAGAGGATCTCAAAGTTCTGCTAGAGAAGAATAAAGAGAAGAAAAAGAAAAAGAGACCGGGGGTAGCCACTTTCGGAAGAAGGTTTGAGGACGATGCTAGAAGGACTCTTGAGTTCCCTTCAACATCTGACGAAGGGATTGGCAAAGGGAAAGGAGTTACTGTACCTTCTGAGTCTGAGGTAGAAGAGGAGGAAGAGGAAGAAGATAAAGACTATTCAGAACAACAGTATCCACCAGCGGATGACAAGTATAAGAACCTTGAAGACAGATTGGCAGCTATGGAGTTGCAGAGGGTGCCCGGATTAGATTTTGAGGAACTGGGGTTGGTAGCTGGGATTGTAATCCCTCCCAAGTTCAAGGTGCCAACATTTTCCAAGTACGACGGTCTGTCTTGCCCTAAGATGCACTTGAGGTCGTATGTTAGAAAGATCCAACCACATTCATCCGATAAAGACCTCTGGGTACACTTTTTCCAAGACAGCTTGTCTGGCACTCAGTTAGATTGGTTTTATCAGCTCGAGAGATCATAGGTTCACAATTGGGAAGACTTGGCAGCTGCTTTCTATCGTCAGTATCAGTACAATGCTGATTTGGCGCCCACTCGTACTCAGTTACAAAGTATGGGGATGGCTTCAAATGAAGGGTTTAAGGAGTACGCCCAGAAGTGGCGTGATTTGGCTGGAAGGGTGCAGCCACCGTTATCAGATAGGGAATTAGTTGACATGTTTTTGGGGACCCTGTCTGGCCCCTTCTTCAACCATCTAATCGGGAGCTCTTCTGCGGGATTTACTGAACTGATTTTGACCGGCGAAAGGGTGGAGGCCGGTATTAAAAGTGGAAATATTCAAAAGGATGCCTCCGCATCCACAACTGTTAAAAAACCTTTTCCAGCCAAGAAAGAAGCATCTGCTGTGTACTCTCAGAAGGGATTGGGAAGAACTGAGCGCCGGCCGACTGTGGGGGCCGTGATGATTCAAAATTTGTCAAATGATCAACCTCGTAACAATCAGTCGAGATCTAATCAACAACGGGTAGAACGACCACAATGGCAGTTCACCCGTATCAACATGACGCCCGCTCAGGTCCTTCCCCATTTATTGAAGCTGAATCTGACTAGTTTGAAGGAGGCGCCAAAAAACCCTAACACCTCCTCTCCATACTATCACTCCAACGCCAAGTGTGCTTACCATTCCGACAGTGCTGGGCACGATACCAATAATTGCTGGGCACTTAAGAACAAAATTCAGGACTTAATTGATGCCAAAGAGGTTGAGTTTGATGCTCCTGAAAAACCCAATGTTATATCCGCTCCGATTCCCAAGCACGGCCACAATGTGCATGCTGTTTTGGAAAACCTCCATGTTACTGATGTTGCCAATCTGTTGACTCCATTGCTTGTGATTAGAGAAAATTTGTTGAGAGCCGGGGTCTTTCCTGGTTGTGCTAAAGACTGTTATTTTTGTTTAAACATTCAAGATGATTGTCCAATGTTGAAGTCGGGTGTCCAACGCCTGATGGATACTCAAGAGATAATTTTCCAGAAAACCCCTGTTAACACTTTCAATCTGATTACTCTTGATACTTGTGATACTTTAACCAACGATATTGCCATCATAACCATTTCCGACAATCCTCCCAAGGCTTGCAAAAGGCCTGTCAGGATTACACCCGACTCTGAATGTGTACCTTTAAAGATCACCATGCTGGGACCTGTCCCGTACCAATAAAGCAAAATGATACCGTGGAACTATGGGGGAGAAATCTTCTACCACGACATCAAACAAATCGAAACAGTCTAAGATATTTCTGAAGAAGACCCTGATATAGGGAACATCGCGGGTACAAGCAAGATAACCCGCAGTGGCCGGATCTTTTCTCCGGAGATTGCTCCCCCCCGAGCAGTTTTCGGACCCTTAAAAGCTTCTTCACCTGTTGGGCCCTCTGTGCAAGGCCCAGTGATTGAAGAGTTAAACACTCCTGAAGAAAGACCATCTGCTGATAATACCGACAAGGGTAAGGGGATACTGGAAATGCCTGTCAAGACGAAGGCTCATGCTGTGGTTATCCCCGAAACCACTCAGAAGGAAATGAATGAAATCCTAAAAATAATCAGAAAAAGTGACTACGACGTTGTAGAACAACTAGGGCAGACCCCTTCTAAAATTTCAATGTTAGCCCTCCTGCTCTGTTCAGAGGCCCATGCTAAGGCCCTGATTAAATTCTTGAAGACGACACATGTACCCCAAGAGACCTCGGCTGACCAATTTCAGGATTGTGTGGCCAGTCTTACTACTGACAATGGCCTGGGCTTTTCCGATGTTGACTTAACTCCCAAAGGAAGAAAGCACAATGATGCGTTACATATTTCAGTTGAATTCCGAGGAACCACTCTCGCCCATGTCTTGGTTGATACTGGTTCTTCCCTGAATGTGCTGCCAAAGAAGGCCTTAGACCGTTTGGATTGCGAAGGTTTGACCCTCAAACCTAGTAACATCGTCGTCAGAGCTTTCGATGGTTCCAAAAGAATGGTTCATGGAGAGGTTGATATTCCTATCAAGGTAGGCACCGAAGTGTTCAACTCCACCTTCTACGTAATGGACATCCGTCCGTCATACTCGTGTTTGCTAGGAAGACCGTGGATCCATTATGTCGGGGCAGTTACCTCCTCTTTGCATCAAATGCTGAAATATCCTGTTAAGGGTAAAATCATAACTGTGCACGGAGAGGAAGAGTACATGATCAGTCATCTCAATTCCTTTCTATATGTGGAGTTAGATGGCTAGTTCATCGAAACGCCTTTTCAACATTTTGAGGAAGTTTCTCCCGAGGTAGCAGTTGCGAAGATAATGGTTGAGGCGCCTATCGTTCCAAAGCATACATCTAGGATGGCATCTCTCAAGGACGCGGAGGCTGTGATTAAGGAGGGAAAGAGCACAGTATGGGGACATTTGCCTGACTTTCCCCATAAGACGGACAAGTTTGGTTTAGGGTTTACTACTGCAGGACAAAAGGCTATGCGTCGCTCTAAGATTGGAAGACCACCCGTCAAGATTTCTCACCATGGAATCAATGCTGTAGAAAATGAAGATGAGGAGAGCCATTTTGAAGATTGGATCTTTCCGACTGTCGAAGGGGGGTTTGAGCAATTGGGAAGCAAAGGATTTTGTTCATATCACCTTTATCAACCAGTAATTTTATCTTTGAATAATTTCCCATTTTTATGGTCTGTAATAACTAAAACAATTCGTACACTATTTTCACCTCATGCCTTGCCCGAGGCATGTAGGTCCATTTGTAAGGGCTTGATTTTCTTCATAATCATATGCCATGTTTTAATGAATCATTGGACGTTTTTCATCTATAAATTGCTATGTTCATTTTCTTTCCTTTTGCATTTTTGTTTGTTTAAAGATGGCTATCCCTTACACACACCCACACTCACAAATGCAGGTACCCATCCACTCCGGATTCCATGGGTGACTATTCTGCTTTAGCCTTCGATAACTCTGAATATTTGGTCAATCATGCTGAGTACGAAGTTGACGAAGATTGTGAAGTGCCGGGAGAGTTAGCCAGACTTCTACAACAAGAAGAGAGGGCCATTCTGCCTCATGAAGAGCTGTTAGAAACCATCAACTTAGGGACAGAGGAAGACATAAAGGAAGTAAAAGTGGGTGCCAACCTAGAACCAAGTGTCAAAGAGCGCTTAGTGCAATTGTTGAACGAATATGTTGAAATCTTCGCTTGGTCTTATGAAGAAATGCCAGGGCTAGACACCGATATCGTGGTTCACCGCCTCCCCACAAGAGAAGACTGTCCACCGATCAAACAAAAGGTCCACCGGATGAGGCCTGACATGTCTGAGAAAATCAAGGCCGAAGTAATGAAGCAATTCAACGCTACCTTTCTGGCTGTTACCTCCTATCCACAATGGGTTGCTAACATCGTACCCGTGCCTAAAAAGGACGGCAAAGTCAGAATGTGCGTGGATTATCGGGATTTAAACAGGGCCAACCCTAAAGACGATTTTTCACTGCCACATATCGATATCTTGGTTGACAACACAACTCAGCACAAAGTGTTCTCCTTCATGGATGGGTTCTCGGGATACAACCAAATCAAAATGGCCCCCGAGGACATGGAGAAAACTACCTTTGTCACACAATGGGGTACCTTCTGCTACAAAGTGATGCCGTTCAGACTGAAGAACGCAGGGGCAACTTATCAATGCGCCATGGTAGCTTTGTTTCATGATATGATACATCATGAGATCGAAGTTTACGTAGACGACATGATAGCTCGATCACAAACAGAAGAAGAACACCTTGAACATTTGCAAAAGTTGTTTGCCAGGTTGAAGGAGTATAAGCTCAGGCTGAACCCAAGCAAGTGCACTTTTGGAGTTAGGTCTGGTAAACTTTTGGGATTTATTGTCAGCAACAAAGGTATAGAGGTTGATCTAGCTAAAGTAAAGGCTATACAAGAAATTCCTGCTCCCCGTACTGAAAAGGAGGTTAGAGGATTCTTGGGACGCTTGAACTATATTGCAAGGTTCATCTCTCACCTAACATCTACCTGTGAGCCAATTTTCAAACTGTTGAAGAAAGATCAGGTAGTTGAATGGAACAATGATTGTCAAGTTGCTTTTGATAAGATCAAGTAGTACTTACTAGAACCTCCTATTCTAATGCCACCCGTCGAAGGAAGACCGTTGATCATGTATCTGACTGTTTTGGATAACTCAATGGGGTGCGTGCTGGGCCAACATGACGAGTCTGGTCGAAAAGAGCATGCCATTTATTACCATAGCAAAAAGTTTACCGACTGTGAGACTCGCTACTCACTGCTCGAGAAAACTTGCTGCGCTTTGGTATGGGCTGCTCGCCGACTAAGGCAGTATTTGTTGACTCATACCACTTTGCTGATTTCCAAGATGGATCCGATCAAGTATATCTTCGAGAAGCCTGCTTTATCTGGAAGAATCGCTAGATGGCAAATGATCCTGACTGAGTATGATATCCAGTATACTACCCAAAAAGATATAAAGGGGAGTGTACTAGCTGACCATCTAGCTCATCAAGCCGTCGAAGATTACCAATCTATGAGATTCGACTTCCCTGACGAGGACATCATGACATTGGACAACATTGAAGGTAACGGACCGTATGACGGACCTGAACAAGGATCCCGATGGACCCTGTACATTGATGGTGCTTAAAATGAACTTGGCAACGGTATCGGTGCGATACTCATTTCTCCGGAAGGTTGCCATACACCCTTCACTGCCCGACTTCGCTTCAGCTGTACCAACAACATGGCCGAATATGAAGCTTGTATCTTTGGTCTCAAGGCTACTATAGACTTGGGAATCAAATCTTTGGTCGTATTTGGGGACTCGGCTTTGGTTATTAGTCAAGTCAAAGGAGAGTGGGACACCAAACATCCTAATCTTATCCCATACAAAGAACATGTCCTGACTTTGTTGCCTCATTTCGAGCAGATCACCTTTGAGCATTTCCCGCGAGAAGAAAATCAGCTAGCAGATGCTCTGGCTACAATGTCTTCCATGTTTAAACTCAACTGGGATAACGAGGCTCCCCAAATCACCATCGAGCGAATGGACGAACCTGTGAACTGTCATGAGATTAATAACGAAGAAGTAGTGGAACAACCCTGGTTTCATGAAATTAAAAGGTATCTCCAGACTAGAGAATACCCTGAAGGAGCTTCCGTCAATGACAAAAAGTTCTTAAGGAGATTTGCTGCCAAGTTCTTCCTAAGCAATGGCATCCTTTATAAACGCAGCCATGATTGTGTTTTACTTCGATGTGTGGACAAAGATGAAGCAGAGTTGATCATGACTGAGATACAAAGTGGCACATTTGGCACCCATTTGAGCGGGCATACAATGGCAAAGAAGATTCTAAGGGCAGGCTACTACTGGTCTACCATGGAAGCTGATTGTCACCAACATTCCCGTACTTGCCACAAGTGCCAAGTCTACACCGACAAGGTACATATTCCTCCTATTCCTCTCAACGTTCTGACAGCTCCTTGGCCATTCGCAATGTGTGGCATTGACATGATTGGAGAGATCAAGCCCACGACGTCCAATGGACATTGCTTCATCTTGGTCGCTATTGATTATTTTACCAAGTGGGTCGAAGCAGCTTCCTTTGCCTCTGTTAAAAAGAATGTGGTTGTCCGCTTCATCAAGCAGAACCTCATATGCCGGTATGGTGTCCCCGACAGGATCATCACAGACAACGGTACAAATCTGAACAATACTATGATCACCGCTCTATGCGAACAATTCAAGATTTTTCATCACAATTCATCTCCCTATCGGCCGAAGATGAACGGTGATGTTGAAGCCGCGAACAAAAATATCAAGAAGATCATTCAAAAAATGACAGTTACCTACAAATACTGGCATGAGATGTTACCCTTTGCTCTGCATGGATATCGTACCATGGCACGTACTTCAACAGGGGCAACACCATTTTCTTTGGTGTATGGCATGGAGGCTGTCCTACCCATGGAAGTTCAGATTTCTTCCATAAGGATTATGAAGGACGCTGGTTTAAGTGAAGATGATTGGATTCAGACCCGACTTGATCAACTCAATTTGATCGACGAGAAGCGACTTACTGCTGTTTGCCATGGTCAGACGTATCAAAAACGAATGATCAAGGCTTTCAACAAGAAAGTCATGCGTCAGATATATCAAGTCGGAGATCTTGTAATCAAGCGGATCATCTTACCGCAAAGTGATCCCAGGGGAAAATGGACTCCTACTTACGAAGGACCATTTGTGATCAAGAGCATCTTTTCTGATGGGGCAATGATTTTGACCACCATGGACGGCGACGATTTGCCACACCTTGCGAACGCAGACATAGTCAAAAAATACTATGCATGAAACAATCCGACAAGTTGAAAACCCGAAAGGGCGACTTGGGCAAAAATGGGCATCCCGGTGAACCGAAAACCCGAAAGGGCGGTTCAGGAAAAAATTAGGGATAAAACAAAAAAATCTGTACACGCGGCAAGTTGAAAACCCGAAAGGGAGACTTGGGAAAAAAAGGGTTTCCCAGTGGATCGAAAACCCGAAAGGGAGATTCAAGAAAAAGTTAGGGAATTAAAGCGTATGACTGTGTCTCGTCGGATCACTTTAAAGAACAATCTCTTCATCAACAAGCTCCGAGCTTCTGATCGACCTAGTCATCGGCGGACGAAGTAGTGAATGGACAAGATATTCAAAGTCGTGAAGGCTATAGCAGAATCGGAATCCCATGGAATTGTTACACATAGCCATATTTCTTTTGTATAAAATTTTCCAATTTTTACGACAACATTCTCTTACTAGGGTGTCTGTCTCCTTTGTACAAAGATACTCACAAAAGTTAATACAAATACACTTCCAAGTGCAGAAATTTGCTTGCCTTTCTTTTCTTTTTTACACTTATGTTATATTTGAAAACGTCCAATGTTTTGTTAAATAGGCATATGCATTTGAACATAATCACTGCTTACAAATAAAACGAAATTGAAAAAAGATAGTTACTGATAGGTTGAAGGTATAGGAAGATATCTTCATGCCATTTCAGAAGAAATCCCCTACGATACATCATTCAGATCCTCAACAAAGCTAAATTTGGAATATATTTCCCCTACGGGGTTAAGCTTCAAGATCCTCGACAGATCCGCTGCTTTCTAAAGCTTGATTCCCCAGCTAAGCTGAATTTCAAAATTCCCATCAATGTTAAGTTTCAAGATCCCCAGTGGAGCCCAAAAAACCTGAAAATCCTATCCCCGGCAGAGCCAGAATAGTGAGCATTTCCCCACAGATTTATTTCCCAGCAGATTGAAGATTCTCAGTCTCATTTCTCCAGTAGAAGTCTCCCAGGTTTTAACTCCCCAGTAGTGATTTTTCAGAGTTTCCCTTATTCCCCAAGCAGTCAGCAAGGTTTTTCTCATTTTCAACAATCAAAGATTTTTGAATCCTCAGCATCGATCAAGGATTTATTTTCCCCGTCAACAGTCAAATAATTCATTATCTCCAGCTATCCGGATTTTATCTTCCTCAACAAGATGGCTACTCATCTTACATGCATAACCATTACATTCATATATCATAAACATTGATGAAATACAATTCATTGCATCATACATATCATGCAACATAACTTTGTGTTTTAGCTAACATTTTACCCTTTTCAGGATAAGATTAAAAGGCTGTCGTTAACAATTATTCAGATACAGTATGGATACACCCCAGACACGGTGGTCATTCTATCACTCATTCAGAATTTCAAGTCAAATACAGTACAGATACACCCCAGACACGGCGGTCATTCTACTACTCATTCAGACTTCAGCAATCCGATACAGACTAGATACGCTCCAGACACGGCGGCCATTCTATCTCTCATTCAGATTCAATTATCAACTTCAAGTTCAGATATGCTCCAGACACGGATGCCATTCTGACCCTTACACCAGCAGTTTGATTCCCTCAGTGTAGTCGCCACGAAAGTCATTATGTCATTTATTCAGATCCCAGTTACAGTATAAATACACTTCAGACACGGAAGTCATTCTACTACTCATACAAATCTCAACTTCAGATACAGTCCAGATACGCTCCAGACGCGGTTGCCATTCTGTCACTCATTCAGAGTTTATCCCCAGTACGCAGTTGCTCCATACACAGATATTTCTCTATTACCCGGAAACAATACAGATACACTCCAGACACGGCAGTCATTCTGATATTAATTCAACATTCAAACACAGTTACAACTCAGATACGCCCCAGACACGGACGCCATTCTTTTGCTCATACAAACTCAGTCTCCAGATACAATTCAAGTGCATTCCAGACACGAATACCATTTTGATACTCATTCTTTTGGCCTACAGCATTGCAATTTAACAAAGGTTCTTGGATGGAATCTTTAATCCCATCTCCAGTAAGATTCTGCCATCTCCAAATGACATCTTTAAGCCCATTCCCGCACCTATATTTTGACGAGTGCAAATTTATGGGCACTCTAGTGTCCAATCCTCTTTTACCTTCGAGTCGCGAAAGGCAAACTTGCCAATCTAACTCTTCAGGTTCAAGAAGATTGAACAGGGGCAACTGTTGTACCCCAAAATTTTCCCTCTCATTTCATCAACACTTTCTCATCACAAGACTCCTGGAATTCAGGATCAAGCTAGGGTTTGCTCTACTCAAGACCCCTACTTGCACTGTTAACCCAAATTAGGGTTTGAGTTTGCACTAGGATATTTTGACCTACAATTCCCAAATTGACTTCCATGCTTCATGTTGGACTCACAAGTTTGTCCATACCAAGTTTCAAGCCTTGATTCAAATTTTTGCCCAGTCAATTGGACCGTTGACCTAGAAATCAACTGTATTGGGAAAAAAGTCAACTGAGGCCAATTGACAGTCAAACCTCATGAATTTTGACCCACATCAACATTATGAACTCATATGAACCATTTGATCAAGTTTGGATCACAATTCCACAAGAAATTTGATCAGATCATCAAAAGGGCAAAATGGTCATTTTTAGAGTTTTGACTGTACAAAGGCAATTTTTGACTGTTTGACCTAGCCAATGGAAAACCAAGCTCAATCATGGACTCAAGGACTCAATGACATTGTCTTGACCCATTCAACAAGTTCAAAGATCTCAAATGCATAGGATGGACAGATGAATTTTTCAGTCAACTGATCAAAATTTGACTGTATACTGAAAAGTCAAACTTTGACTTTTTGGTCAAAATCAAGTGCCAAGGGTCATTTTTCATCAAGATGTGTCAAATTATGAAACTTGTTCATCAAGAAACCCAAAAATGCAAATTAGGGTTTAAAATGGAAAAATTTCATAACTTAGAAATTTTCTAAGTTATGAATTTTTCTTATTTTTTCCTAACTTTGTCCCACTTTTTCACCAAGATACAAATGGATTCAAACAAAACTTGCAACATGAAAGTTGTAGTCCATCACAAAGTCTACAACTTTGATTCACAAAGTTTTCCCAAAAGAAGCTTTTATCTCAAGTTATGAGTTTTGGAACAAGGGTACCTAAAACTTTTAACTTAGAGAAAATTTGCCCTAATTTAGGCAGGATTTTGACCCATCTTCTTGGCCATTTTTCACATAGTTCCACTTGGAGTTTCAAGTTGCATTACAAAGAGGGATTGTAGTACATGTTCCAAGCTTTCCAAATTGTCCAAGAACTCCTCAAACACCCTTGTGGTTAGAGAGAATCGAATGCTTGAAGTTGGCAAAAACTCACTTTTGTCCATGGCCAATACATGTTCATAACAACTTGCAATTCCGATCTAGCTAGCTTGGTTCAACATTACAGGTCTCAAAACCAATTTTCACTCCATAATTTAATGCCAATCCATCAGTCTAAGCCTTTGTTTTGTTCACTTGGACATTATACACAAGATTAAGCCTTAAGTAGAAAAAGGCAAATTGCCATTTTTGCCTAATTTCACTTTATGTCAAAACCAAATCCTTGAAGCATGGGGGCCAGATCTTTGAGGCAAGATCAAGTCCACTAATTCCAGTAACCAAGAACAAAAGTTGCAGCATGATAGGAGGGCTGGTACAGGGCTATAACATCATTTCCATTCTCTTGCTTCAAGGAGAAGAAAAGTGGCAAAACATAAGCAATCACACATATCTGTTAACACAAGCTTACAAGAACTTTGTGAACAAGTTCCATACATCCCAACAAGCCTAAATCACGACCCTTTCATCACTAAAACCTCCTCATACTCATAATCATTGTTTTTCTACAAAACAGAGCAAGTTCTGCATCTTGCAAGCCACAACCAATTTCCATCGTGCGTTTTGTCCCAAGTCAGTTCTCCCACCGTATCACAGAACTGGCGACTCTGCTGGAGAAATATTTTTAAGTGGAGTAACCTTAGGGCTTAGATCACCCTTTGCATGATTATTGTTTGCTTTGATTGCTTTACATTTTGGTTCTTTTGTTTGGGCTTGAAATCCTCCACCCGGATTTGGGAAACATTCATAGATAGCAATACATTATGGAAACTGTGCGGGGTATACCGACACGGTTGAAGCAATAGCTATATTAGTGCGACATATTTGTGAGTACCGGTAGCCTTTGAGTCAATCAAAGAGAATACGGGGCCACTGAGTAATGTCATCAAGCACTAATGAAATAGAACCTTACTTGACCATCTTGGCCTTTTATTAGGGGTAGTGAGATGACCGGCTTTGGTGCAGTCCAAAGTTGGTAGATACTCGATACTACACTCATTGAGGGTTGTTTTCTTGGAATATTTTGGTCGCTAGTTAAGTGGCTAAACCAAAACAATGAACATAGAAAACAATCCAATGATATTGAGCTCCTTAGAACCCGGTTACTATTTATAGGACAGGTTTTGAACCAACTAAACTCAAGAGGGTACTTACCTATGAAACCTCATGCAAGCCTGAAACTAGGGTTTTGTGTGACTTGCTTGTACATATGCTTGTGCATACATCGTGAACATCATAAAGCATCATATGCATCCACTAACCATTTCAAGGGTTTGGATCTTCATATTTGTTCTTGTTTTGTAGGTCATGGAATCTCTTCGCAGGAAAACAATTCAAGTCAACCTTGTGAGGATCCCTCTTCAACTCAAGGAGCTTACTTCCAGGATTCCAGAGAATTCTCTCTTCAGTGAAAGACATGGTAGACTCCTCAACTTAGTCAACACCAGCATTGAAGAAGACATGGTGAAAGTACTTTTCCAATTCTTTGACCCCCTACACCACTACTTCACATTCCATGATTACCAATTGGTGCCTACTTTGGAGGAATTTTCTCAACTCCTGAGAATTCCTATTCTTAATCAACTACCCTATAACGGTACGGAAAAAGAACCGAAACCTGAAGATGTTGCTCAAGCATTACACTTGCAACCATCTGACATCAAGGGGCATTGGGAAACCAGAAGTGGTGTTAAGGGTTTCTTGGTAAAGTTTCTGTTTGAGAAGGCACAAGACTGCTGGAATTCTCTTGATCTACAAGCCTTTGAAGAGATTGTGGCACTCCTTATCTATGGGTTGGTTTTGTTCCCAAATCCTGATCAACTTATAGATGTGAATGCCGTCAAGATTTTTATATCCAGGAATCCCATACCTACATTGCTTGGGGACATCCTACACTCATTTTACACACGAACAATGAGGAAAAGAGGTGTTCTCATGTGCTGTACTCCTCTCCTCGCAAGGTGGTTTATTTCTCACCTTCCACGAGCAGTTTTGAAGAATGAGCAGGGTTTAAGGTGGTCACAACGGTTGATGACCCTCACACATTCTGATGTACATTGGTGTTCTCGGTCTAGAGAAAATGTCATCATCATTGATCGTTGTGGTGAATTCCCTAATGTCCCATCACTTGGCATTAGGGGAGGCATTACCTACAACCCCTGTCTAGCTTTGAGACAATTTGGATATGCCCGGAGGGATGGCCCTCATGACATGCTGATTCCTGGCCTAGTTTTTGACTTCGACAACGATGCGCAAGGACTTCGACAAAGGTTCATCAGAGCTTGGAGGATGCCTAACAAGGTGGATAGTAAGACACTGGGGCACAAGAATTCCATCCCCCTTGAGCCTTACCTCAAGTGGGTACGAACCCGCTCCCAGAATCTTATGATGCCATATCCTCACATTCTCCCCTTGATCAAAGAGCCTGTTAAGGAAGGAGAGGTTCCATACACCATCCTACATCCTGACATGCCAACATCATGGGAAGAAATGCAAAAGAGTTGGATCCAACTCAAAGAAGAAAGGGATACTTTTGAAGCCAGCTTCTATGCCAGTGAGAAGAAGGTTTTAGAGCTCACCCGCCGACTTCACGAGGAGGAAACTCTCAACACCTACATCGCACCAAAGAGGATGCGCAATGTCTTTTTACATTAAGAATTTTGTAATATTTTGCCCATGGGGCACTTATGTACTAACAATTTCTTTTAATATGACGTGCATTCCTTTTTGTTTGCAACAAATTTGAATTTTTGAACCCTTGAATGCATTACATGAATAACATACCATTCATCATATGCATAAACAGGTCTTCAAGCCAGGTTTCCTTATCTTTCCGCTGTTTATTTCAGCAAGATGGATTTAGAGCAAACAGTAAAAGATCTACATGCACAAAATTCACAATTTCAGAAACTCCTCATGACCTTGGCAAAGGGTCAAGAGGATCTCAAAGTTCTGCTAGAGAAGAATAAAGAGAAGAAAAAGAAAAAGAGACCGGGGGTAGCCACTTTCGGAAGAAGGTTTGAGGACGATGCTAGAAGGACTCTTGAGTTCCCTTCAACATCTGACGAAGGGATTGACAAAGGGAAAGGAGTTACTGTACCTTCTAAGTCTGAGGTAGAAGAGGAGGAAGAGGAAGAAGATGAAGACTATTCAGAACAACAGTATCCACCAGCGGATGACAAGTATAAGAACCTTGAAGACATATTGGCAGCTATGGAGTTGCAGAGGGTGCCCGGATTAGATTTTGAGGAACTGGGGTTGGTAGCTGGGATTGTAATCCCTCCCAAGTTCAAGGTGCCAACATTTTCCAAGTACGACGGTCTGTCTTGCCCTAAGATGCACTTGAGGTCTTATGTTAGAAAGATCCAACCACATTCATCCGATAAAGACCTCTGGGTACACCTTTTCCAAGACAGCTTGTCTGGCACTCAGTTAGATTGGTTTTATCAGCTCGAGAGATCATAGGTTCACAATTGGGAAGACTTGGCAGCTGCTTTCTATCATCAGTATCAGTACAATGCTGATTTGGCGCCCACTCGTACTCAGTTACAAAGTATGGGGATGGCTTCAAATGAAGGGTTTAAGGAGTACGCCCAGAAGTGGCGTGATTTGGCTGGAAGGGTGCAGCCACCGTTATCAGATAGGGAATTAGTTGACATGTTTTTGGGGACCCTGTCTGGCCCCTTCTTCAACCATCTAATCGGGAGCTCTTCTGCGGGATTTACTGAACTGATTTTGACCGGCGAAAGGGTGGAGGCCGGTATTAAAAGTGGAAAGATTCAAAAGGATGTCTCCGCATCCACAACTGTTAAAAAACCTTTTCCAGCCAAGAAATAAGCATCTGTTGTGTACTCTCAGAAGGGATTGGGAAGAACTGAGCGTCGGCCGACTGTGGGGGCCGTGATGATTCAAAATTCGTCAAATGATCAACCTCGTAACAATCAGTCGAGATCTAATCAACAACGGGTAGAACGACCACAATGGCAGTTCACCCGTATCAACATGACGCCCGCTCAGGTCCTTCCCCATTTATTGAAGCTGAATCTGACTAGTTTGAAGGAGGCGCCAAAAAACCCTAACACCTCCTCTCCATACTATCACTCCAACGCCAAGTGTGCTTACCATTCTGACAGTGCTGGGCACGATACCAATAATTGCTGGGCACTTAAGAACAAAATTCAAGACTTAATTGATGCCAAAGAGGTTGAGTTTGATGCTCCTGAAAAGCCCAATGTTATATCTGCTCCGATGCCCAAGCACGGCCACAATGTGCATGCTGTTTTGGAAAACCTCCATGTTATTGATGTTGCCAATCTGTTGACTCCATTGCTTGTGATTAAAGAAAATTTGTTGAGAGCCGGGATCTTTCCAAGTTGTGGTAAAGACTGTTATTTTTGTTTAAACATTCAAGATGATTGTCCAATGTTGAAGTAGGGTGTCCAACGCCTGATGGATACTCAAGAGATAATTTTCCAGAAAACCCCTGTTAACACTTTCAATCCGATTACTCCTGATACTTGTGATACTTCAACCAACGATATTGCCATCATAACCATTTCCGAAAATCCTCCCAAGGCTTGCAAAAGGCCTGTCAGGATTACACCCGACTCTGAATGTGTACCTTTAAAGATCACCATGCTGGGATCTGTCCCGTACCAATCAAGCAAAATGATACCGTGGAACTATGGGGGAGAAATCTTCTACCACGACATCAAACAAATCGAAACAGTCCAAGAGATTTCTGAAGAAGACCCTGATATAGGGAACATCGCAGGTACAAGCAAGATAACCCGCAGTGGCCGGATCTTTTCTCTGGAGATTGCTCCCCCCCGAGCAGTTTTCGGACCCTTAAAAGCTTCTGCACCTGTTGGGCCCTCTGTGCAAGGCCCAGTGATTGAAGAGTTAAACACTCCTAAAGAAAGACCATCTGCTGATAATACCGACAAGGGTAAGGGGATACTGGAAATGCCTGTCAGGACGAAGGCTCATGCTGTGGTTATCCCCGAAACCACTCAGAAGGAAATGAATGAAATCCTAAAAATAATCAGAAAAAGTGACTACGACGTTGTAGTACAACTAGGGCAGACCCCTTCTAAAATTTCAATGTTAGCCCTCCTGCTCTGTTCAGAGGCCCATGCTAAGGCCCTGATTAAATTCTTGAAGACGACACATGTACCCCAAGAGACCTCGGCTGACCAATTTCAGGATTGTGTGGCCAGTTTTACTGCTGACAATGGCCTGGGCTTTTCCGACGTTGACTTAACTCCCAAAGGAAGAAAGCACAATGATGCGTTACATGTTTCAGTTGAATGCCGAGGAACCACTCTCGCCCATGTCTTGGTTGATACTGGTTCTTCCCTGAATGTGCTGCCAAAGAAGGCCTTAGACCGTTTGGATTGCGAAGGTTTGACCCTCAAACCTAGTAACATCGTCGTCAGAGCTTTCGATGGTTCCAAAAGAATGGTTCATGGAGAGGTTGATATTCCTATCAAGGTAGGCACCGAAGTGTTCAACTCCACCTTCTACGTAATGGACATCCGTCCGTCATACTCGTGTTTGCTATGAAGACCGTGGATCCATTATGTCGGGGCAGTTACCTCCTCTTTGCATCAAATTCTGAAATATCCTGTTAAGGGTAAAATCATAACTGTGCACGGAGAGGAAGAGTACATGATCAGTCATCTCAATTCCTTTCTATATGTGGAGTTAGATGGTGAGTTCATCGAAACGCCTTTTCAACATTTTGAGGAAGTTTCTCCCGAGGTAGCAGTTGCGAAGACAATGGTTGAGGCGCCTATCGTTCCAAAGCATGCATCTAGGATGGCATCTCTCAAGGATGCGGAGGCTGTGATTAAGGAGGGAAAGAGCACAATATGGGGACATTTGCCTGACTTTCCCCATAAGACGGACAAGTTTGGTTTAGGGTTTACTGCTGCAGGACAAAAGGCTATGCGTCGCTCTAAGATTGGAAGACCACCCGTCAAGATTTCTCACCATGGAATCAATGCTGTAGAAAATGAAGATGAGGAGAGCCATTTTGAAGATTGGATCTTTCCGACTGTCGAAGGGGGTTTGAGCAATTGGGAAGCAAAGGATTTTGTTCCTATCACCTTTATCAACCAGTAATTTTATCTTTGAATAATTTCCCATTTTTATGGTCTGTAATAACTAAAACAATTCGTACACTATTTTCACCTCATGCCTTGCCCGGGGCATGTAGGTCCATTTGTAAGGGCTTGATTTTCTTCATAATCATATGCCATGTTTTAATGAATCATGGGACGTTTTTCATCTATAAATTGCTATGTTCATTTTCTTTCCTTTTGCATTTTTGTTTGTTT
Organism: Vicia faba; assembly: GCA_948472305.1. NCBI lineage: Eukaryota > Viridiplantae > Streptophyta > Magnoliopsida > Fabales > Fabaceae > Vicia > Vicia faba. Next base: position 842,592,257 of record OX451737.1, read on the forward strand.
AAAGATGGCTATCCCTTACACACACCCACACTCACAAATGCAGGTACCCATCCACTCCGGATTCCATGGATGACTATTCTGCTTTAGCCTTCGATAACTCTGAATATTTGGTCAATCATGCTGAGTACGAAGTTGACGAAGATTGTGAAGTGCCGAGAAAGTTAGCCAGACTTCTACAACAAGAAGAGAGGGCCATTCTGCCTCATGAAGAGTTGTTAGAAACCATCAACTTAGGGACAGAGGAAGACATGAAGGAAGTAAAAGTGGGTGCCAACCTGGAACCAAGTGTCAAAGAGCGCTTAGTGCAATTGTTGAACGAATATGTTGAAATCTTCGCTTGGTCTTATGAAGACATGCCAGGGCTAGACACCGATATCGTGGTTCACCGCCTCCCCACAAGAGAAGACTGTCCATCGATCAAACAAAAGGTCCACCGGATGAGGCCTGACATGTCTGAGAAAATCAAGGCCGAAGTAATGAAGTAATTCAACACTGGCTTTCTGGCTGTTACCTCCTATCCATAATGGGTTGCTAACATCGTACCCGTGCCTAAAAAGGACGGCAAAGTCAGAATGTGCATGGATTATCGGGATTTAAACAGGGCCAACCCTAAAGACAATTTTTCACTGCCACATATCGATATCTTGGTTGACAACACAGCTCAGCACAAAGTGTTCTCCTTCAAGGATGGGTTCTCGGGATACAACCAAATCAAAATGGCCCCCGAGGAGATGGAGAAAACTACCTTTGTCAAAATGGCTATAACATCATTTCCATTCTCTTGCTTCAAGGAGAAGAAAAGTGGCAAAACATAAGCAATCACACATATCTGTTAACACAAGATTACAAGAACTTTGTGAACAAGTTACATACATCCCAACAAGCCTAAAGCACGACCCTTTCGTCACTAAAACCTCCTCATACTCAGAATCACTGTTTTTCTGCAAAACAGAGCAAGTTCTGCATCTTGCAAGCCACAACCAATTTCCATCGTGCGTTTTGTCCCAAGTCAGTTCTCCCACCGTATCACACATAGCAAGTAACTTATTGTGTTGATGAGGATCCTTCCTTCTTCTTGAAGTGTTTCTTCTTCTTTTAGTGCGATAAGGCTTTGTCATTTTTACCAAAGAATTTTCCAAGTCTTCTAACGAGAAGCATGAAGTTTTCATCTTCATCATGATTATCTTTCTTTTCGTCTTCCTTGGAGTCAATCTTCAAGGCAATGTTCTTAGACTTCTTTTCTTGATTTTCACGCTTTTCCAATCTACCAAGTTCTGTCTCGTATTCTTGAAGTTTTCCGAACAAGGTTGCGGATGTCATAGTAGCGGGACTCTTCTTTTCTGAGATTGCCATTACCTTTGGTTGCCATTCTCTAGTCAAGGATCTGAGCACTTTTAGGTTCAATTCATCATTAGTCAATGTTTTTCCAAGTGCCCTTAGATGATTTGTTAGATGCACAAATCTCTTTTGTAAATCAAGAATGGATTCTCCAGGTTACATGCAGAACAATTCATATTCTTGACTTAACGTATTAAGTCTCGATCTCTTAACTTCAATTGTTCCTTCATGTGTTTCAACCAGTGTATCCCAAATTTCTTTTGCTTTTGTGCATGCTGAGACACAGAAGAATTCATCCATACTAAGTGCACTTTGAAGGAGGTTTATTGCCTTTTTGTCATACAATACCTTTTTCTTATCATCATCATCCCATGCAGTTTTAGGCTTTAATGAACCAACGCCGTTTACTACAGTTACCGGAACAAAAGGGCCATTTTGGACATCATCCCATATTTCTTCTCCTTGTGCTTCTTGATGAGCCTTCATACGGATCTTCCAGAAATCAAAATATTCACCACATAATAGAGGAGGCTTGTTGCTACTGTCATCGTCTCTGAACATAGAATTGTTGTTTGCGGAAGCCATTCTGGATCTAGTAGGAACAGGTTACCTATAACCTGCTCTGATACCAATTGTAAGTTCAGATGCGCCTAAGAGGGGGGGGGGGTGAATTAGGTTCTTTAAAACTTTTTCTGAATTGTATGAATATTTTTGCACGAGTTTCTTTTCTTTCTTTTTCTGATAAGTGATGAAAGCAGTAAATGCAGAAAGTAAAGAACACTGAGATGTATCCTGGTTCCCCTCACAGTCCGAGAGTACTCCAGTCCCCTTTCAACATGAAAGAGATTTCCTTATAGTTGGTAATTTGTACAAAGACTACCTAACAACCAAGAACAATCCTCTTGGACCAAGAAAAATCCTCTTGGATTTTCACTAAGACCACAAAGAGAACAATCCTCCCTAAGTGTCTTTCTTGTTTCCAACAATCCTGAAAACAAGTATACAATAGTTTGTTTAATTTGTATAAGAGTTTGAATAATGAAAGAGCAATGTCAATCACTTTGATTGATCTTTTCTATTCAATATGAAATTTAAGATGGAATACTCTTCTAAGTGCTCAAGAACAATTTTCAGTATGCATATGAAAATGATGAAAACAAATCTTGAGTAAAGAGAGTATGATCAAAAGAATAGAAAGTAATAATTGTTAGTGATTGTTGTTGTTTTTTTTGTTGTTGTAATTTCAAAATTCTAAACAAAAATAATTTATAGTGTAGTAATACCTCTTCAATGAATCATAGCAATGTTTAAACCATTTTTACTAGAAAAAAGTATTTGAAAAGATACAAAGATTGCCATGAAAAGGTGTTACTAAAAGTTGCTGGAAAAATAAAATTTTTCAAAATTTAAGGCACAACAACCGGTTGCACTAAAGCAACAACCGATTGCTGTAAAATCAATGTTTAAAAAATTTGACAAATATAACTATGACAACCGATTGTCATTGAGGAGCAATCGGTTGCTCATAAGCCAACGTTTAAAAAATTTGAAAACAGAACACATGACAATCGATTGCTGCTTGATGACAATCGATTATATGTCAAACAAAAGCTTTTGTTTTTTGGATGCAACCGATTGTCCTAGCATGACAATCGATTGCTTGTGTACAAAAATTGAAAAATCATTATTTTCAAAGATTTTAAGCAATTTAAAACATCCTTCTTCAATCATACATAGTATATACTCAAAATATTATTTTAATACAGTAAATGCATGATTAAAAATAGTTTTGAGCACTAAGAGCATAAGATCAAAAATTTCATATACCTTAAGACATAAGTCTTGAAAAGTTGATCTTGATCAATGAATCTTTGCTTGAGATAAATCTTCTATCTTGATCCATTCATTTTTGCATGCTAGCTTGTCTTCATCAAAACATTTGGAAAGCTTGATTTCACACACCACAATATGTTATCAGTGCACATTTCAACGGTGAGACGTACATTTTCCCCACCTCTGGTTTTTATTTAGAGATACCGATAATATCAGATTTTGTTTAAATAGAAAAGCCAATTTCTTGTATTTCAAAAAACGGTTAGAGGTCAAACTTGGACGAGGTCCAGTGACACACATCTTCTCTCAAAATCTGGTTTTTTTGGTGAGAACCAAATAATATTTTATAAGGTAGAGGTTTAAGATGATGAGAACCTTCAAAATATGTTTTCTAGTCATGAGTACTCTGGGTACAACTTGATTGAGTTGTACATTGATCTCCAGGAGGCTCAATTGTCACAACCAACTCAGTCACAAGTGGTTGATCCCATCGAAGATGAACAAGCAGAAATAGATGTTGTTGATGAAGAAGAGGAAGATGAAGAGTTAGAGTTTGACAACATGGTCAGTGATGATTCTGAAGACGATGTGCTACATGAAATACCTCCAAATGAAATCTACACACCACCTTCACACATGACAAACTTCAACATGGGCGAAGATGAATTGTCATCAGATGTTTTTTTCAACCCGTATATGCAGTCGAATGAAAATTTAAAAGAGAAAGACAAATTTCGTTTAAGAGAAGATTGTATGCGAGTTATAAAAAAGTTTCACATGTTAAACTCTGTCGATTTTAAGGTATATTGGGTAAGTCCAGAAAGGTACAAGCTCAAGTGTGTTCACCCAGATTGTATGTTCAGGCTCACTGTATCATACAGGTTGAGAAGTGATTATTGGGTGATAGGTTCTACGTCCACCCACACGTGCATTAATTCTACTCAATCACAAGATCATCGTAAACTAAATTATGATCGAATATATCAAGAAATCCTAACTCTCGTCAATAATGATCTGTCATTGAAGGTGAAAAACATAATCTCCCACATCACTACAGTATGCAATTATACTCCGTCATATAGAAAGGCATGGTTAGCAAAGACCAAGGAAATTGAAAATGTATATGGAAACTGGGAGGAGTCATACAAAGAACTAACGTGCTACCTACATTCACTTCAGACGTATTCTTTTGGAACTGTTTATATTAAGGAAACATTTCCGTTATATGCCCTAGATTGTACTTCTGTCAACGGAAATGGAATACTCAGTCGACTATTCTGGGCTTTTCAACCTCACATCACAAGGTTTGCATCATGCAAACCTATTATTCAAATAGATGGAACATGGTTGTACGGGAAATACAAAGGCACACTACTGATGACAGTTGCACAAGATGGCAATAACAACATTTTCCCAATTGCCTTTGCTCTAGTCGAGGGAGAGACTGGTGGTGCTTGAATTTTATTTCTCAAGAATCTCCGAACACACATGGCTCCACAACCTGGTCTCTGTTTGATCTCCAACAAACATGCATCTATTGAGAGTGCATATAATAATCCTGCAAATGGTTGGCATGACCCTTCTTCTACGCATGTCTACTGCATTAGACATATCATATAAAATTTCACGAGGGAGACCAAAGACAACGCTATTAGGAAAACAATTATGAATGTGGGGTATGAATTAACACAACCTTCATTCAAACACTATCGTAACGAGATCAGATTGTCAAATCCAGATGCAAGTAGGTGGACTGATAATATTCCAATGGAGAAATGGACAAGGTCATAGGACAATGGATAACGATGGGGCCACATGACAACAAATCTTATCGAATCAATGAACGATGTATTCAAAGGTATATGAAACCTCCTAGTAACCGCTTTGGTGAAATCAACATATTTTAGGATGGCTTCATTGTTTATAAAAAGAGGTGAAATGTGGAATGCGGTCTTACAATCAGTACAACTATGGAGCGAAAGTTGCATGAAATATATTAAGGCAGAATGTGCCAAAGATAACACTCATCTTGTTATAAGGTTTTATCGACATAGCCATAACTTAATTGTCAAAGAGACAATCGACCATAACAAGGGGCTGCCAAGACAAGAGTATAGGGTTATACTACCATCTTATTAGTGCGATTGTGGAAAGTTTCAAGCTTTTCGTATGCCTTGCTCCCATGTCATTGTGGCATGTACGTATACTCATAAATATGTATTAATACTTCTATATTCCATTTAAAAGTCTGAAACCTTGCTCAACATATATAATAATTGCTTTCCAATGGTAGCAAAACCTGGTTATTGGTCTGCATACGAAGGGGAAATAGTATGGCACAATGATCAAATGTGAAGGAATAAAAAGGGTCGTCCCAAAAGCAAGCGTATCACAACTGAAATGGACTCCCTTGAAAATATAGAAAGAAAGTGTGGTTTATATCGTCAGGTCAGACACAATCTAAAAAATTGTCCCACTCGTGCTACAAGCTCGACAACATGAAAATTATATGCAAACTATCTGCACTTTTTTAAGATCTAAATGTAAATTTTTTTCATTAAGAGAATTTTTTACAACAAACGATACACAAACAAAAAATAAAAACATGATAAAACATCTAAGAAATTACAACCGTCAAAACAATTTCACCTGAGCCATGCATCATCACTATTACGTCTTTGTCTGTTTAGACTTCCTCCAACCAAGATTGAGGTCTTCCAGTTACAAGTGAGGTGGCTGTTCTTCTTCTCTGGATCCTTCTAATTTGTTCCTTGGCTTCAATGCTCCCTCTAGCCATCGCATCAACTCTCTCTTCAGATGCTCCATGGAGTGAATGTGCCAAGGTTTTATTTTCATCGGAGGTTTTGTGGTCGAGAAAATAACGTACTCATCTCTGGTGAAAATCATGGGAGATGTCATGATGCAAAAAACAGAGAGAAAATGAGAAGAGAATGTGACAAAGTTTGAAAAATGATAGAGAAATGGGTGTTTTATTTATAGAAAACACAATTGTACGTAGTAGCCATATCAAATGGCGCCTCCTCCCCATATTATAGTACATGTACCATCTCACATGGCTAAAAGAAAGTGCATGCGCCAAGTAAGATGGCACCTAAGGCAAAAAGGTGAATGCATGCGCCAAGTGAGATGACGCCTCCATTGATGTATATTCTGAAACATGGTTATATGTGTAATTTTCTCCGAAACATGGTTATTTGTGTATTTTTTTTCAAAACATGGCTATTGCTAAAAAAACTTCGAAGAAATCGAACTCGGAAACTTTAGATAACAAGCCTAAGATATCACCACTGGGATATACAATTTAATTGTTAATTATTTCGCAGTTATTATTAATAGAGCAGTGATATTTAAACATATAAATATGACAGCGTAGGTGGTAACACAGTATTACCATCATATATGCCAAAATCATACTTATCAGCAATACAATTAATGGAGAGAGAAATAATTGTTATTAAAATAGAAACCATATATTATTACGGTGTTGGATATATTTTTATATGACAAAATAACACTTCTCTTATTAATATTAACATCTAATTTTTTTAACCTTACTCCCGATTTTGAGGCCCCCGATTTTTTTAGGCCCTGTGCAACGCGTCAGGTTGCACATGCCCATATTCGATCCTGAACTCAATCATGAATTCATAATCAAGAAGTTATAGTGGTGGAGAAGAGAAAAAATCATGATGATAGGGATGGACACAGAAAGAATAGAAGACTAAACCATATTTTTGCCTTTATTGGTATTGCCATATGTTTCACACACTTGTTACTTTCATCAAAAGAAACAACTATTAAAATAAAAGATGGAAAATTGGATTTTTCAAAATGTGATTTGAATCAAGGGAGTATGATTTGAATCAATATGGGCAAGCCCTAAAAGGGAATTTTCAAAGCTCTTTATTTGAATCAAAGATAAAACATGATTCAAATCAAGTGAGGTTATGATTCGAATCAAGTTCAATATGTGATTTGAATCATTTTGCCCAAAAACCTTTTCCAATTTTCAAAGGTGAGTGATTCGAATAAATAACAACACATGATTTTAATCAAAGACCAAAACATCCAGATTTAAATGTTCTAACTTTTGATTCAAGCTACACCTGTGAAAATGATAAAATAACAATTTCATGGAATATAAACATTTGCTACACCATCAACAGATGAATGATGAAAAATGAAATTATTACCACCAAGATAATCAATGGAATTCTTCAATGCTTCAATTTGAGTTTTCATACCTCAACAACTAGAATATCCTCTTTTACCTCAACCCTCAATTTTTCCATCATCTTAGACCTGTTGTCTTCGCTATCACGAGCCACTGCATTAATGCGTGTCATAATAGAACTTTCACATAAACAGATGCAGAAGAAGAATACAAATATCAGAAGGAATATTAGTCACAATAGATTTCTTCCCTGGTTCCACAACTTTGTCGTCATACACTTTTCTGTCTGACTTCTCAAGATAGTGTATATAACATTTGTGTCCCTGTAGTATCGCATTTTGGATACCATAGACTAATCCATACTCACTAGAGCTCCCACTAAATCCTCTTCCTTAGATTTAATGCCATCGAGTTCCAAAATCATTTGAATGAAGGATAAATAGAATAGAGGTTTGGTTGGGTTCTCCCTACAATGAATCATTCTATCGATGATTACTCTAACCCAGTTTATTCCTTTGTCAATAAGACACCACATTAGGTAGAGTCTGAGTCACCAGCTTTTCTCTAATTATTTGGTTTCCTGTGCAGAACTTTAACCAAAATCTAGTGCAACAGTCTCATGTCAAAATTTATCTGACTAATGGGAAAATTTTCATGCTAAGATCAACAATTGTCTTGAAGATAGACAACACAAATTGAGTACGATCATACCCAAATAACTTCTCCTCAGTTAAAGAAATAAGACCACCTCCAGTCTTCAAATCAACATAATTTTAGAAATCACAAAATGTAAATAGAATCACTTTATCCTTAAGCCTGCTTTCTATTCCAATATTAGTTTTCACTAAGTTGCAATATAATGCCTTCACATGATCAGGATTAAATTTCATTTTCAACCCAATAAACTTCAACAAATTATTTTTAGCAAAAGGTTGAAGAAATTTTGCTCTTATCTCAGCTTCACAAGTGCAATCAACATAATATTCTTGTTGTACAACAGAAGTATAGGAGAGTTTGAAGAGCTAGAACCTGCCACTTTCTTAGACTTCTTTTTCATAGTATCGTCAATAGATTATTTTCTTGCTTGAGTCTTATTTCTCGCCTTCTTAGGGATTGGAGGAGATGGTGAGAGTGATAAAGAAATGGAATGTTTGCCTTGTTGTTTTTCGAACCTTCCCTTGGATTAAAGTTGATGAGCCATGGTGGTGATGATGATGATGATGGAGATGAGAGATGAATTATCAAAACAATTTTTGACGATAATAATGAATTATTTCTCAAGAGGGTTTGCAAAAGAAATGAGAGAAGAAATAAATTTGGAAAAGAAAACTAAACTGAAATGGGTATTAAAGTGATCGTTCAGTTCGTGATTCAAATTACGTATAAAAACAGATTTGAATCAAGCGTTTTATTTTTAAGTGAAAGAGACTTTGATTCAAATCACGTTTAAAATTTGACTCGAATTAATTTCAAATTTCCCAAATCTCAGACTATTGATTCGAATCACAAGTTTAGTTCAAAACTTCTTGATTCAAATCATGAAGTTGAAAATTTAAAAATTTCAAAATCTGAGACATTGAAACATCTATTCACTTAGAAATAAACACACCTTCTAATGATCATGATAAAATCAATTTTAATGTGATGCTTGAATGATAAAATAATTGAACAATTTTAATGCAAATGTTCAAAATGATCTTTAATGCAAATGCATTTGATGTGAATGCATAAATATTTTAATGCTTAAAATGGAATGAGGATGCATGAATGTAATGATGATAGTGCAAATGAATGTAATGAATGATATAAAATATAATCAGATGCATTGAATGATTAAATAATTGAGATATGAGATGCACAAATATAGCACATACACAAACACGTATAAATCACACAATACACTTAGGCAACACAATAATTACTTTTATGCACACTCAAAATAAATAAAGGAGGGTGTGATACAGTGGGAGAACTGACTTGGGTGTTTTGCGTTTGATCGCAAATGTTGTGGTTAGCAAGAGTCACCACCGAATTTTCTTTTATCCAAAAGGAAAGGTGAAAAAGCACAAGAAAGACCTTTGAGATTGTTTCTTGAGTTCGGGGGGTAAATTATGAAAAGGGAAGGTATTAACACCCTTTTCATCCATGGTTTTCCATGGGCTCTTAGTTACTTGCTAGATCACTTGATTTTTTTTGAAATTGTACTTTGTGTGGTTTTTTGAAAGTATTTTGTAAAGACGCCATCGTTTAGGCAAACTTTGTAATGATTCTCGTTCGTAAGAATGTATACAAAGTGTTGATCTTTTGAAAATGTTTTCGATTTTGAAAGGTGTTTTGAAAGTGTTGGTGTTTGTTTTGAAAATAGAAAGGATGTTTGTTTTGAGATGGAGAAAGTAATTAGGAGCAATCTACCTACTCAAATGTCTTTCTTGTTCATTTTCTTTTCCTTTGACATTGTTTTCTTACCATTGATTTGGTAAGCAACCCTATCTTTGGATGTAAGCGGGACAGGCGTGGGACATCGTATAACCATGATTAGCAATGTTGCAAGGTATCTTAGCATTCTTTTTTGAGGGACTAAGATCATTTGTAAGGAAACATTTATAGCGTCATCGGGGGACTATGATCTTGTATTTTGATTGTTTTTGCTAAGACATCCCACATGCATAACATGACCATTTTTAGGCAACAAGTGAAGTTAACCTTAAGGGTGCATGTGTGAATAGTGTGTTTGAGTTGCATGCATTTTATCTTTGATTAGGGTTATCTACTTGTTTATTTTATGTCTTTCCATACAAACCATAGTTACTAGCATTTATATTTGAAAGTGATAAATTGCGGAAATGTAAAGTCCCACGCTATTACATCATTTAGGGGATGAGGGTACAATTTATAAATGGGGATGAAATAGGAACTTAAATATTACAACCATATCGAATAACCATGAAGGAAACGTAAAAATAGTATAAAAAGAAGGAAAAAAATGCATTTTGAATTATTATGTGTTGACACAAGCTCACATGCATCGACACATAACTTTCCTTGCCCCTCTATTGCCAAATTAACTCAGTATGAGTCGATACATAATGGTATGTGTCGACTCATACACTGCATGTGTCGACTCATACATGCTTTGTGTCGACTCATACATTGTTTTTTTCTTCTATTTTGGGCCTGTAAAGCAGTATGTATCGACTCATAAGGCTATGTGTCGACTCATACTGTTATTTTTTCTACTTCAACATTGTTTTGCTGCATACATGGGTTAGTTCTCAACATATAATGAAAAGAATGGAAGATAAACAAAAGGTTAGCTTCAAGGACAATGGTTACTACACTTTGTCTTCAAAAAATGAATTACCAATGATGCTTGAAATGAAGAACTAAAGTTAAGAAACTTACCTTGGAGCTGGATCTTATACTCTGAGCTTAAGTTGTTGTATTGACTGCTCTTGAACTTGGAAAAGAAAACATAGGTGTTGTAGAAGCTTGTTCTTGAGTTTGAACAATTTCTAGGTGATGTATGTGAGGTGCTTAGATGTTTAGACAGAGCCTGCAAGGTGTGAGAGTTCCAAATATTTGGACTTTAAAACTCAAGAGTGAAAGCTTTTTTGGATAGTTATGGTTTTTCATGGCTAGTTTACAACAAGACTTCTGACTTTTCTCTCTATTTTTCTAACCTTTTCCAACCTTTTCCTCTTGCAAATGCTTCTTCTATTTATAGGCAAGGGGTTTGTGCATATGATCTGATTAGGTTTATAAGACAACATGTTATGGTTTGGTTGGATTACAAAGATCAAATTAAGTCAAGTACTCCATAGTCCCAAGATGAAGTACCAAATTTGCTGGTATTGAGGAGCTACTTCCCATGATTTATGGTGAAGTATAATCAGCAAACAGCAAGGTATGGGCTCAAGACAAACTTTGTACAAAAAGCTTGCTTTTCAAGAATAGCAATGGTGCCTTTATGCCATATATGGAAAGATCTTTTGGACAATGGTTTAAACACTTGGGTAATAGCTCAAGAGTGGGTGTAAGCATTAAATTATTATGAGATTTGCAAGCAAATAAGCCTGCAACATAAGATTATGCAACAAATCATGATAGTTTTGTTATGTGTTCTTCACTTAGAATGACTTGCAATTCAAAGATGGATGGCCAACTTCAAGCCCTTGAATCTCCTAGGTCAAGTATGATAAATTTATGCTCTTGAATGTTTTGGAAAGCTTGAAACATCCTCTATAACTTTCATGTTGACCATTTTGACAAAATCATCTTGAAACTATGTGAAAAAATACCAAGAAGTTGGGGTAAAATCCTGACCAAAATCAGTTGAAAATTTCTCTAAGTGTTAAATGAAAATGTCATGACTTCATGAATATGTAACTTGAGATACCATCATATTTAGCAGAAGCTGTGTAAAGCAATGTTGTAGATATCATGGAGATCTACAACTTTCATGTTGAAAGTTTCTTTTGAATCATCTTGCATCATGATGAAAGAATGGCATGAAGTGATGAAATTATCATGTATAAAAACACTTAGAAAATTTCTAAGTCTTGGAAATCTTGACTTTTCAAGTCGACTTTTGACTTTCTTGACTTTCTTGATGATCAAGCTTGATATTATTGCATGTCTTGATGAAATTTGATCTTTGGAATGTAATATTGACCAAAAAGTCAAAGTTTGACTTTCTAATATGCAATTGACCATTTTTCCCTTGTGCTAATTCCAAGCCTAAATTGATGTATGAATGCTGTAAAGTTGACGTCATAGAAGATCTTGTGAGAGAATCCTTGAGAAATGAGAGGGCAAATTTTGGGGTACAACAGAGGGCTGAAACGATCCTACCAATTTAGATAATCTAAGGTTTAACTAGTTGAATACGATACCGATTAAGAATCAATCAACACAAATAACATAAACTTTGGAATAGATTTAGGTAGAACTCCTCTTGCATGTTTGAAGAATACTTATTAGACTTTCCTTCACAAGGATTTGGATGAACTTGAAACGACAATATGATTAATATTGATTTATAACTTGTCAATATTGAAACACTTACTCAACTTTTTTAACAATGAATTAACACTTCAAGTATATTCCTTGAATATTTTGTAATTTTTGAAACTTTGGAGAATCATTGGCAATAGTCATAACATTGCCTTCACTTTCTTTTTATGAAGACCTTGGTAGAGTAGGTCACTTAGAAAATTCATTTGTTTCCTTCTTTTATCTCATAATAATTTCCAGTATAATAATGTGAATGTATGTCCATCTTTACTTAGGATCAATCCAGAACAATCTTCAAGAAAAATCTGCACAATACAAGACTACACATACCTCAAAATGTTGTTAGTTCAATCCTGGATGAATAAAATCTTAGAAAAATATATTAAATTTAATTGATGTTTAAATAACGTATTAGCAAGGTTTTGCTTTGAAATAATTTATGCAATGTATTGCAATTAATAAGCAGGAACAACTAAATCAATGTAAATTTCATCGATAATTCATTGAACTTCATAAGCTTCCAAACAATTAGAAAAAATCACCTAAGATCGAAGAAACCATATCCTCAACTTTTGGGGTCGCAAGACTTTGATCAAAAACCAAATTCTGATACCAATTGTTGGGTGAGAATATGAACAATGATAGGTCTAGAATAAGGGGGTTGAATAAACCTTTTCCCAATTAGGAAATTTCAAAAGAAATTTTAGGTCCCATGTACGAAATCAAAGATTTTAAAAAAGGTGCGGAAGCAAAACATAAAACAGGAGAGCTTGGAAGCATCTCAATGAATCAATCTATATGAAATGGTACATGATGTCCTATATGCATTTGAATGCTTTGAATGCAAGTCAATCACAAGACTACTCAAGTAGTTTTTCAACAAAGCTATTTCAAAACGCATAGCTCATAGAATCTAACAAGACACGATTGAAGTCATAATACTTCAATAATATTAATACACCACATACATACACGTATACATTGAATCGCTATAAGAAAAGTCTAACTTATGTGGTATACAATCAATGCAAAAATACACTGATGCAATATCATAGTAATGTATACTAGAAAAGTAAAAGAGGTAAGGGAAGAAGAAAAGATACACAATGATATATAGTGGTTCAACTGTCGTCCATACATTGCCTACTCCACTCTTCAATGGTGTTAAAAACCATTGGAAAATAATCACGATCTCCCATTATTTTGATAAGTTTGATTATAATATTTTGATTACAATGAACTATCATATGATTATTCTCCCTGTTGATACAGACACTAAAACTTCTAACAAAAGTCAAAATCACTAAAGATCTTGATCCAATGATCTTTACATGCATAATAATTTTGCTCCGAGTATTCGTGTGTGGCTATCAACCCCTTGATCCTACAAATTTCTTGTTCTGAGCGGTTGTCATGGTTAAGCGTGCATTGAACAACTCCTAACTTCGTATGCAAGTAATCTTTCTCCAACTCCACCAAAGATGGATAACTTCCATTCCCATCTTACGGACAATTGATACTTGATCTTGCTAAATTCTTCCTTGCAGTATAATGGAAACTCTATTCTTGATGAATAACAACAAACACCAAATTGCATCCAAGAAACGATACCTACACCTGTTACAAACAACAAGTTTCACACAAAAACATTAGTAACCCTAATGTGCCACTAGTCTCCCTCAACGCTCAATCTTTAGAGATAAAGGTCCTTAACATAGGAGCAAGACTAAGAAGGAAGATGATGAACAATGCCAAAATATCTCACAATAGTCAACAAACACAAGGTGTTAGTCAAGTATTTTAGATAAGGGTGAATGAAGAACAAACACACACAATGTTCTCTTAAGTTTCTAGATGAATGGGTCTTGGGTTTTATTATTATCAAGAAATTGATTAATCATGAACTCTCTAATTCACTCAAACCCAACAACAAACTACACAAGAACAAGATGCAATAAAAAGGGATGACTTCAATCATGAATTCATGATCAAGAAGTTCTAATGGTGAAGAAGAGAAAGAATAATGATGATAGGGATGGAAAAACAAAGAATAGAAGACTAAATCACATTTTTGTCTCTATGGGTATTGCCATAGGTTTCACACACTTGTTACTTTCATATAAAGAAACAACTATTTAAATAAAAGATGAAAAATTGGATTTTTTAAAACATGATTCGAAACAAGAAGGAAATATGATTCAAATCAATATGGGCATGGCCTAAAGGTGAGTTTTTCAAAGCTCGTGATTCGAATCAAGAATAACACATGATTTGAATCAAGTGAGGTTGTGATTCTAATAAAGTTCAATATGTGATTCAAATCATTTTATCAAGAAACTTTTTCCAATTTTCAAAGATGAGTGATTCGAATAAAAAACAACACATGATTCGAATCAAAGACCAAAACATCCAAATTTAAATGTTCTAACTTTTGATTCAAGCTATGCTTGTGGAAATGACAAAATAGTAATTTCATGGGCTCAAAAAGGAAATACCAACAAGAATCAGGTGAATATTATTATTGAAATGTAGAGGATTCTTAGTGATACAACCTAATAATAATAGCCTAAGCGATTACAAATAAATTCAAATGATAAAAAGCTACAAGCACACGAACAAGATATTATTAAAATTACAAATACACAAGACTATCAACCAATGATAGAATTGACAAAAACAAAAAAATACAAATATACTTAAAGCACATAAAAGATACCACAAGATACTTTGTGCTTTCACTATAGTACTCCATGTGAAAAGGAATCTTCTACTAGGGTCAAGTGAATTATGTCTCATGGTCGCTGCATAAAGCCTCCTTGTGTATAATATTGGTTCTCAGGGGAGAAAATTGAATGTTCTCTTTAATTCAGAGTATCTTGTCCACTAAGGTGAAGTAACTCTAAAAATATAAAATAATGAAGTCGCCACTAAACTTTATTTATCCCAAAGAGGGAAAGGAAAATATCAAGAAAACCTCTAAGATGGGAAAGAACATGGTATCATAACCAATGTTCAGGTAAGTGAGTCGATTACGCAAGGGGAAGGTATTAGCATCCCTCACGTACGTGGTACTCCACGGGATCCACTCTTTTTGTTCTAATCAAATTGTGTGTATATCTAATCAAAAGGAATGCATGAATGGATTATTAAAGGGGAAAACAAAAAGTTTTTATTATTGAGTTCGTCTGAGTTTTACAACTCAGTGCCTATGTATCCTAAAGGGAATCAGAACTCTGTAGTTCTTCTAAAAAATGTTTGTTTGTTATGTGTTTTTATGGATGATGCTAAGTTCATATTCTAATAGTTAACATTTGTCGCTCGACCTTTGGAGACTCACACATTGTTGTATTGTGTATAATGGAATTAACATATCCTTTTTGTAAAGGTTTTAAAGAGAAGAAGATCCCTAAGGAAAAAGAGAGTTTGAATTTGTTGAAGTATTTTTGTTGAGGATAATAGTAAATTTTACCCAATGTAAGGACACATGGCTATTTATCCTCTTTAGTTTTTGAAATGGTTTGTGATTTGAATTGTAATAAAGTCTATGAATGGAGGAAGAACAAGGTTAGGAATACAATGCCTCATTATTCTCCATTACTTAAGGCTCATGGCATACAATCCTCATCATTATTTGTTAAGTGTTTTTGGATTTTTGATCAAAAAATGTTTTTGTTTTAAATGATGCAATGCAAAGGAGAAGAAACAAATTCTAATGGGACATTTGTTCTTAAATGTTGTCATGCAAAGATGGACCTAAAGTTGAGATGAAAAGGGAAAATCTAACCTAAAGTTATCATACATCAATGATATTAAAGTTTGGATTGAAACGGGGAACCTTAAACGAAGTTGTCATACTTGGATTGAATCAGAATGTCTATCTTAATCCAAATCTCAATCAAAGATTAAGTTGGATTAAGCAAACCTAAGGGAACATATGAATTAAACAATTAATGATCAACGACATCAAGTGACACAAGTCTCAAATACCAAACAAAAAGCTCAAAAGAAAATCATAACTCAAGCACAAAGCAAGACTTCAAGTACTTAAATATGAGACAAGACTCAAACACAAGAATCATGTAAGCATGAGAGCATGTCATTGTCAATAATCAAGCCTAAGCATTTTAAGCATCTATCAAAGCAAGCAAGAAAAGTTATGAACCAAAAGTATGGTAAAAAAAGTGACTCAAGAATTAACATAACCTCAAAAGAAAAAAACATCTCAAGTAACTTCAAGTTTGAAACCTTGATCATGCATCAAGCCTATATCACATCAACAAGGGTATCACAACTTGTAAAGATAAGGCATTAAGTCAAGACATCAAACAAAGTTGACACAAAAAATTCAAGAGAGAAATAAACTCAAGATGAATACTTACTTCAAAGCATCACAATCAACACTTTAAAGTTTCAAAGATATCAAGGCAAGTAATATTGTAAAATCACAAGAAATAACTCAAAGGAGTTCATGGCATCATGTGCATAGCATAAAAAGATCAATCAGCAACACGTGAATAAATGGAGGCATTTAAACATGGCAAAGTCTCAAGGACAACTCAAGAGAAATCAAAACATCAAGTATAAAGCGTTAACAATTGCCACAAAGTTTCAACATCAAAATAGAAACCCTAACTCATGCTTCTAAATCAACATCTTAAAAGTGAAACCTCAAGCCTCAAGATAAAAATATCATACATGACAAAAGTTTAACAAAACAAGAACTTAAACATTTAAACCTATTATCATGTATTCAAATGCTATCATGGTATTAAATCATCAACTAAGCATGATCACAATTAGGTCAAAGTAAACTCACATCAAAAGAAACCAAGTATCATAAATAAATAAACCTAATATTAAAATAAAATAAAATAAATATTTTTTTTTTGGGATTTTTAAATATTGGAAATCAAATAAATAAAATAAAATCATAAATGAAATAGAAATAAATCAAAAGGAAAAAAGAAAATATCAAAAAGAAATGAATATAATGAAAAAGAAGAATAAATAAAGTGGAAAAGAAGAAAAAGGACAAGGGAGCAAAAAAGAGATCCTATGGGTGTTGAACCTGGGACCTCTAGGTAACAAGTTTCAAGCATTTATACTTTTCCCAAATGGGTCATTCGTTTATAGTATCACTTCAAAATAACAAAAATAAAACAGAAATACGCTACCCAATGAAAAGCTGACACATCACATATTTGAACCAAAAAATCAGCGTGCGAGTTCTTCTTCTTCCTCGTGTTACCGTAACTTTTAAAACATGACCAAACTCATTTTTTTTTGCATAAAAAAGGACATATGAACATACCAGTTCACTCGAAATTTAACAAGGATAAAAAATATGGTCTTAGTTTTTATTAATTCAAACCGAAACTTACATAATTAGGAGAAAACCTAAAATTTCAAAATCAAATTAAATCACATGCACGCAGAATCAGTGCTCAATATGTTAGGGCTTTTACTCATGGCATCAATATAAACATAACTGCAAAAAGAACAGATGAAAAAGATGCTTGCAAGTATGAGAACCAAGTCTGCAAAAATATACCTATCAGAGAGAGTCTGATGCCCTTTCAAACGTTGTTACAAAAATAAGAGAAGATAACTATTAACTTCCTTAAGTCTCCAGGAGCGTAACACTATGTCTACTTTGCCTTGAATCCCTCTGAGTTGTTCTACCCAAGTCTAATTGTAAGGTGAAAAAATGGAGGTTGGAGATAAGTTCCAAAATGTCATTATTTTGTATATAAGTTTTATGGCACTTATCTATTCTTTTGTTGATATTCTTTGAATAATTCCCCGTTTTGTTTGTAAATATATATAATTTGTGTACTATTATGTTTTTGAGCCATTTGTGTACCGTTTGATAGTTTTCATTCATTTTGTAGGTATTGGTGCATGTTTGGAGCATTGAGCAATAAGGTGTCGAGAGCACAACTCCAAATACACGTTTTTGGAAGAAAAGTCCAGTGGAGCGTGCTACCATGAGTTTTGTGCAGTTTGTCAGAGAGTTGAGTTTCTGAGTCCGCTAAGCATAGTGAGCCCGCTTAGTAGTGTTGCACCCTAAATTTTACCATGAGTTTTTCTCATTCGCATTTGTTTATATCCAAAATCCTTAAAATTATTTTTCATTCGTTCCTTTGCATTTTACGCGCATTTGCATCGCTTTGATCTCGATTTCAATTTTTCTCATTTTTTCTTTTAGCTATTAACTTTTGTTCTTTATTATTTAAAAATAAAAAAAAATATGTGTGTTTTTCTTTTTTATTTTTATTTTTTTATTTGTTAATTAGAATTTAGTTTTTAGTCTTTTTATTTAATTTAGAAAAAATCATAAATATTTTTAGTTATAATCAATAATCAAAATAAATTATTTTTTATTGTTAATGTTTGTATTTTTTATTTAAGTATCATTTGTAAATATCTAAAGAAATAGCTTGACATATGGGGTTTTTGGTCATTGGCTAAAACCTATATGGAATAAGGTTTTTGTGATTATAAAGAAAGGTTGTATCATGATAAACAAGGAGGCATATTTTTTAGATTGAAAAATACAAAACCAAAAGAGAGAATTAGAAACGCGTTTTTTTTAATAACCATGTATTAAAAAAAATTTCCGCAAATAACCGCGTTTCGGAAAAAATTACGCAAATAACCATGTTTCAGATGACACCCCAAAGGAGGAGCCATCTGAATTGGCGCCTACTCCCATAGTTTAAGGGGAGGCACCATCTCACTTGGCGCCTATGTGCTTAGGGCATGCCCTAAGCCAAGTGAGATGGCGCCTAGGTGTTAATTTAGGGCAAAAATTGAAAAAATAATTTGTCCGGTGCGTTGCGTGTTGGATACATGATCAACAAAATGGACTTTTTATTAAAAAAAAAATAATTACATCCAACTGTATTACATTAAAAAAACAGATAAAAAAACAGATAAAAAAATACAGAAAAAAAATAGATAAATCAGTGATCCCCCAGAACCCGGTAATGACCCCCGGTTCCGTATCCCCGTCCTCGTCTTTCTCGTGCTAGGTGTCGTCGCGTTTCCTGCTGCGGCAGGGTCGATGGCCCAGCGAAGTCAATGCGGCCTGGATCCATAAAATCAGTCAGATCTCCATATCTAGAAGATCCGCTTTGGTATAGTCGGTTACCCATACCCTCAAAGTTTGGTCGTGTTGGCGGTGGGTGGGGTTCCATGGTGGGTCTGTAGCATTGATCGTCTGAGTACGGTGGGTAGAAAGGAAATGGATCTTGGGGTGTTTGGTATTGAGGATGTTGGGTGGTTTGGTGATATTGTGGTTGATGGTAGGCTGGATCGGTTTGTTCGTAATCTTCCGACATTCCCATATCAGGGCTAAGGCTGGATGTTGAGGGGCCCATATTGGGATATACGGAAGACTGAAATTGTGTGTGGGGTATGCGGGTGTGCTGGTATTGTGATTGGTATTGTGGTTGGGTGTGAGGCATATCGGGGTATTGGTAGTGAGGTGGTGATTGTGGTTGGTTGTGTGACATTTGAGTGTAATTGTGTTGTGGTGGGGACTGTGGTTGGGTGTTTGTGGGTCTGTTTCTTCTTGGGGGTTGGTGGGAGGTTGATGGGTTTTGGGTTTGTTGTTGGGGAAACGAAGGTTGTGCCCATTGTGTGCGTGGGTCAACCAAGTACCTTGGATGAGACACGTGCATTTCAGGGTTACTAACCGACCTGTACCAAGATAAATATTGATCCGTGTGTCGCATATTACCATGATTAAGGAAAACCGGGAATTGCAAGACATAGCGGTGACGCCTCTGCCACATCTTACACCATTCCGGAGCGAAGTCTTTCCAGTTGGTAAGACCCCACTGGGCGTCGACCCTTTTAAGATGCCATGGGGATAAACAAGTTGGATCACTTGGTATCTCTTGATGCATTCCGAACCGCATCTTCACACGGTCGCTGCGGTGCATCTCCATAATGTTGAACCGAATGATTGCAGTCTTCGCGGTCCAAATTGCTGCATCCTCCGGGTTTGGATCATGGCCCAAACCCAAATATGGTCTCCAGACGAACTGCGATAAAATTTAAATCAGGTTAACGAAAGTGTAATGTATAAATAATTTAAATGAAGAAAAGTTTAAAGCTACGACGTACATCATCTGGGCCTAAGTGATCCAACAGATTGCGGTATAGTGCGACATTGAATCTTGGATTCTTGCCGTAATCCATACCCCTCATGCAGTACCTAAAGGAAATGAAAAACATTTTATTCTTAGCATATATTTGGTGAAGAGATGAATAGTAATAAATGATATAACTTGATGACTTACTTTGTTGCGTACGGGAAACCGAAAGTGTTGTTGTTGATGGGGTTTAAGGACTCCATCCTCCACCAACCCTAGGCTTGTAGTAAAAAAGTGCACCCATAAAATGTACATTTTTCCTTGACTGCATTTTTGCACAAGGAACTGTATAGGTGGGCTAAAACTGCAGAACCCCAACTATATTTTCTTGTTTTTTCAAAATTTATTAGTAAATGTAAATACATAAAATTTACACTATTTCCCGTACTTTCGGGAAATAAAAAGGTACCAAATAGTATCATAAGATAAGTTCTGGCTTTTACTACCCTGTCTTGCTCGGAGGAATTTTCGTTTAATTCCAAACTTGCATAATGACTTTTCAGCTCAGTGAGTAGTATTCCCTGACCTCTTGCACCACCACCTTCAACCATATCCCTGCCCAACAGTTCTTCACACTGAGAGTTGGGTTGTTGAACCGACCTGTTCACGGCCTTACCGTCGACAGGGAGACCTAGTAACATGTACACATCCTCTAGAGTGATGGTACATTCACCTATTGGTAGGTGAAATGTATGGGTCTCTGGTCTTCACCTTTCCAACATTGCAAGAATGAACTTCGAGTCAATGGTGCAGTTGGAGATCTTTATGAAATGTCCAAAACCTGCGTATTCCAGGTATGGTACGATAAATGGGTCGGGAGCCAGGTAGTTGTGAGAACGGATTCTGAATCTTTTGGTGTCCTGAGTTCATAATGTAAAAGGTGTAAGATTAAGTAAGACGAACAAAGCATTATCTTAAGTATGAAAAATGTATAACCAAAATAGAAACTTACAAATGCGACAATGTTTTCCCTTGTGCCTCTGTGAGAATCTCCCATTGTTAGAAGAGCCATTGTTTAAAATGCTTGAGATTATGAAAGACTTAGAAAGTGTAAGAGAGTATGAAAGACTTAGAAAGTGTAAGAGAGTATGAAAGATTTCGTAGCAGAGAGTGAGGCTTGTGTGGGTGTGAGAGATGTATGATATGGTATGTATTTATAGGCAAAAAAATTTCATATAGTGGTTGCTGGTGCTTGCATGCATGCGAAGTGTCACTCTTGCAGGCTAGGTGGCAGCCTAGGGGGTTACATATATGCATGCATGTAAAAAAATGAAAGGTGTCACTCTTGCAGGCTAGGTGGCAGCCTAAGGATGTATCACGATTGGACAGTAAGGGAGGCGCCATTAGACTTGGCGAAAGAGTACAAAAATGAATGGTGTCGCCACCCCAATTGGCGAATAAGAGGTGTCCTTTGTTGCAGCCTAGGCTCAGGCTACGTGACAGCCTTTGGGATGCCTTTCCTAAATGCATGTAACCCCATTGGAGGTGATGGGAGGAGACTTACAACATACAATATAGGTGCAGAGTAGGCCCAGGCTAGGTGGCAGCGTAGGGGGTTACATATCTGCATGCATGTGTCACGATTGGACAGTAAGGGAGGTGCCATTGGACTTAGCGAAAGAGTACAAAAATAAATGGTGTCGCCACCCCAATTGGAGAATAAGAGGTGTCCTTTGTTGCAGCCTAGGCCCAGGCTACGTGACAGCCTTTGGGATGCCTTGCATGTAACACTATTGGCAGCCTTGGGGGTTGCATCCTTACTTAATTGAAATTTTTAGTCTTACGTTTATCATAACATTGATTCACTTTGTTGTACCCCAAAATTTGCCCTCCCATATTCTTCAAAGATTTGCCAAGTCAAGTCTCAAGATTCCCCAAGGGTTGCACAGTGCAAAGGTCTCCCATACAGTCAAAACTAGGGTTTGTGTTCTAAGCAAGAAAATGAAGTTTTCAAAGGACCAATCAAGTCTCATATGCCTACAAATATGGTCAAGTATTCTCATATCAAGTTTCAAGGCATTCAGCTCAAAATTGCACAGTCAAAAACCCTAATTGCACTACAGTCAACTGTAGGGGCAAAATGGTCATTTGACAGTCAAAAGTTCAAATTTTTGGTCAACATATCATTTTGAAGCCACAAACATCATTTGATCAATGCTTGATCATGATTCTCAAAGTTTGGCTCAGAAGTCATCAAGATGCAAAAGTTTCCTTATCTGGACAGCTGAAAAAGTCAACTGAAATTGACCAGGGCATAACTTTCACATGGATTATCAGAAAAATTCCATCCAAAGCTCATTTTGAAGATAAAGACATTTACTACAACTAATCTTCATACTTCAAGTCCAAGAAATGCTCTCACAAAAAGTTATCAATTTCAACATTATAGGTCATTTTCAAAAGTCAACAAAAAGGGACTTTAAGTCAAAGGCCATAACTTGAGATTGGTAAATCAAAATGACAAGGGACCAAAGACATTGGTTAGAGGACTCAAAGACCTTTCCAAAATGTCCAAGAACATGAGAAAAGCTTAAAAATTGAGCAAGTTATGCCTTGTGGAAGTTGGGAAATTTTTGGACATTTTGAAAAGTCAACATTGATTCA
This sequence comes from Vicia faba, assembly GCA_948472305.1. Lineage (NCBI taxonomy): Eukaryota > Viridiplantae > Streptophyta > Magnoliopsida > Fabales > Fabaceae > Vicia > Vicia faba. Next base: position 842,615,402 of record OX451737.1, read on the forward strand.
AATGACCTAAAATTGCTAATGGCCCCATTTTTCTTCCATGACTCATCATCCATGACACATGCACGACCACTTGGCCCAAAGGGAAGTATTTTCTCATTTTTTATTTATTTATTTGGATTTTTATTTATATTAATTCATTTAAATCAAATTAAATATAGGAAAAATACTAACCTAAGTTTTCAAATCTTTTTGTACATATTTCAGCCTCAAGATATCGTGCCTAAGTCAATAAGGAAAGATTTGGAGCAAATTGATCATAATTGACACAAGAACACATGGAAAAGATATGAAAAGATCCTTAAGAAAATCAAATTTCCAAAACAATGATTACAAGAGATTTGATTGAGTTTTTGTGACCTAAAAGACTCCATACAAATACCTGATCATAACCCTAATCACAAGAGACACAAAGCTGCGCAAAAAACTCCATTGACAACTTGAAAAAATTTGCAAAAAAGTCAAAACTGTAAACCACTTTTGAGGGCGATTCGAGGCACAAAACCTATTCCATTAGCTTCCTTGAAGGTTCCTGAACGTGTTCCAATCCATATCATCCATTCAAACTCCAAGAACTGGTATATTGAACCGAAACTGCATCAAGAAAATTCCACAATCGTGCATCATGATTCACGCATCCTTTGCATTTTTTATTTATTGATTCATGTTCATTATGATATTCTGATGCTAACCAACATATTCAATTGCATTTTTGTGCGCTATATACGATTATGCCATGTTTGAGTTTTAGGGTTTTCAGAGGTTGGAATTGGGGATTTGCAAACGAGGAAAAATTGAGACTCCAAACCACCACCATTAGATTCAGCACGTTCAGACGAAGAGGAAGCATCCATCGCGCTGAATTTATGAACCCTATAGCGCTATTCGCTATTTTCTCTAAAGCCACCTAATGGAACGCGTCTAAAACCGTTGCAATATGTTCTTGTTTTCAGAAAAAATAAAAATACGCGAAGAAGATGATGTGTTGTCAACAAATGATACGCTGGTTTGAAATTCGCGCACGTTTCCAAGCACTAACCCACGTTTTCTTTTTTATTAATTGTTGTTTATTTATATATCAAGTGCGTTGAAGTGGCTTAGTGGCACAGGTGTTGGTTGGTGATGCTAGTGACCTGGGTTCGAACCCCAGGTCTGTATAATTTCCATATTATTTTTCATTAACAATTCCCATGCAGCGCCCATGTCAAGATGTACCGTGCATCCTCAAGAATCTCTCCTTCCACGCGTCCAGCTGCTTCAGATCAAAGGCTCAAGATTGATGAACACCCTAAGCCTGGTCAACGCTGCAGCATGCCATCTGGAAAGTCAATAAAGGCCAGATCCTTAATGGGCTTAAAATGCTTACAAAACCTCCTAATTTGGGATTTCCACCCCCCTTGGTTTGCAATTTTCTCAATTTTCCTTATATTTTATTTTCAATTATTATTTTATTTTCTTTATTGTTTTACTTTAATTAATTATTTCTATAAAATATAAAAATGCACAAAAAAATCAGAAAAGACAAAAATATAATAAATAATTTTTATTTCTAATATTTTCATAAATAAATTGTATATAATTGAATTAGTTTAAAATAGGTTTAATTTTAATTTCTTTCATAAAAAATCTAAAAAATGTAGAAATAGGTTTAATTAATGTTTTATTCCTTTTTTTTTTAATTCTCACAATAATATTATTTGTTTTATTTTCATAATCAAAATTAATTAGGGTTTCATTTAGGTTAAAAAACTTTAATATTTTTCTTAATAACTTAAAAGCCGTTAGAATTAGGGTTAGCGTTTTATTTTAATTTTAATTAACTCCTTTCTCATTAAATCTTAAAATACACAAAAATACCAAAAACAAAAAAACAATTTCTTTTTTTAATTAATTCATGTAATTTCAATATTTTGCAAAAGGGTCCAACGCCCATGTTCTTAATTTTATTCTAATTCGCATATTTACTTTATCTCGTTTAAATAATTATGTATCTCTCCCGAAGCCTTGTAATCACTTCTCGCACTTTTAATTCTTTTACTTTCTTTACTTTTCTGTCAAATCGGGCCCGGTTTAATTTTGGCGATGTGGACCCGCGCCTTTGTAATAGTTTAGGAACTTTAATCCTCGCAACTTTTAACTGTTAAACAAAGCATGCAAGAATGAATGGCCATAATAAAAACAAGCGTAGAAAACCAATGACATGACAAGATAAATACAAATGAAAACGACACACAAATCACACACCACCCCTAGGGTACGCCTCACTGTTGCCTTGCCTCGAAAGGTGATCGTCGAGTAGAGGATGTCTTAGTAAGTCCTCATGATCCGGGAACCCGGCATGAGGGTAGCTTCTAAGGTGTCTTCCTATTGCTCTGGTGATCACCATGTCCCGAACCTCGAATTGACCCGAACACCTCAAACGGTGGTGCTACCTACCTCTCAATGGTGGGATGGCACTACTTTAAAGGACATTTACACAGACGAATTCCTTAGGGTAGGTAGGTTCTCGTAGATACTTGCTCTCTTCAAAAACAAACAAAAATCTTTTCACACCGACACTTTTCAAAAGCTTTCAAAGCAATTTTTCAAACACTCTGACACGAGAGTCGAACTGAAATTTTCAAAGAAACTTTTTTTTAAAAACCCACAGTTGAAAAGCAAACAAACCATTTTTGAAAACACAATGAGCAAGTATCTAAGAGCCCATGGATAACCATGGATAGAAAGGGTGCTAACACCTTCCCTTTCTATAACCTACCTCCCGAACCGAGAGAAATATCTTTAAGGAATTTTTCTGTGCTTTTGTCCTTTCCATTTGGAGAAAATAAAAGACGGTGGCGACTCTTGCTTCCGCGACATTTCGCGAACCAGCGTTAAACAGTCAGTTCCAGATCCACCGATCACATAACTGGCGACTCTGCTGGGGATACAAACTTAAAGTGAGGTGTACCTTAGGGCTAGGTCATAACTATGTTTTCAATTGTTTTCCTTGTGTGCTTTAAATTGTGGGACTGTCTTGGGAGTTCTATAGATCCTAAACCCGGATCTGGGGGATACCTTCTTAGAAAGTAGCAACAAGGCTGTGAGGGAACTGTGCGGGGTATACCGACATGGTTGAAACAGTCTGCTACGTTGATGTGGCACTTTGGTGCGTACCGGTAACCCTTGAGTTCAGTCAAGGAGAGTACGGGGCCTCCGCGTGGTGTCGTGAAGCATCAACAGACCTTAGGAACCTTAATTGAACTATCTTGGCCTCTTTAGGGTAGTGAGATAACTGACTTTGGTGCAGTCCGAGGTTGGTTGATACTCGATACTACGCTCAATTGAGGGTTGCTTTCCTGGAATATTTCGGTCGCCAGTTCAGTGGCTAAATCGAAACGATGAACAATGAAAGCAATCCCGTGATATTGGGAACCTTAGAACCCGGTTACTTTGATTAGGACAGGTTGAACCCACCAACTTCAAGAGGGTACTACCCAGACCCCATGCTGGCCTTAAACCTTAAGGGCTTGTCTTGTGTGCCTTGTGTGCCTTACATGTTTGTCTTTGTAAATATCTGTGGTGTGTTTAATCATAACATCATGACATCATCCAGCATCATATGCATTGACTAACCATTTCAGGGGTTCGGATTTTCATCTTTGTTCTTGTTTTGTAGGACATGGAAACTGTTCGTAGAAAGACAATTCAAATCAGTCTTGTAAGGATCCCTCCTCAGCTTAAGGAGCTTATATCCAGGATTCCTGAGAACTCTTCATTCAGTGAAAGACATGGAAGCCTCATCAGCTTGGTCAATACCAACATTGAGGAAGATATGATAAAGGTCCTGTTCCAGTTCTTTGACCCTCTGCATCACTGTTTCACCTTCTTGGACTATCAGTTGGTACCTACATTGGAGGAGTTCTCCCGGCTCCTGAAGATCCCTATCCTTGATCAGCTACCCTTCAACGGTACGGAAAAGGAACCCAAGCTTGAAGAGATTGCTAAAGCTTTGCACCTACAGTCATCTGACCTCAAGGGACATTGGGAAGTTAGAAGTGGTATCAAAGGGTTCTTAGCCAGGTTTCTGTTTGAAAAGGCCCTTGAATGTTGGAACTCCCTTGACTTGCAAGCTTTTGAAGAGGTCGTGGCCCTCCTTGTTTATGGTTTGGTGTTGTTTCCTAACCCAGATCAGCTTATTGATATCAGTGCTGTCCAGATCTTTATGTCTAGGAATCCTATACCTACGTTGCTGGGGGACATCCTTCACTCATGTTACACTCGAACCATGAGGAAAAGAGGTGTCCTTATGTGTTGCACTCCCCTCCTGGGAAGGTGGTTTATTTCGCACCTTCCACAATCAGTCCTGAAGAATGAGCGGGGTTTGAGATGGTCACAACGGTTGATGACTCTTACACATGCAGATATACATTGGTGCCCTAGGTCCAGAGAAGAGGTCACTATCATTGATCGTTGCGGGGAGTACCCTAATGTTCCTTTACTTGGAATCAGAGGAGGTATTACTTATAGTCCATGCTTGGCTTGGAGACAGTTTGGTTATGCTCGGAGGGATGGTCCTCATGACATGTTAATTCCTGACATAGCTTTTGACTTCGACAACGATACTCAAGGACTTCGCCAGAGATTTATCAGAGCCTGGAGGATGCCAAGTAGGATAGACAGCAAGACACTAGGGCACAGGAACTCCATCCCTTTGGAGCCTTATCTCAAGTGGGTACGCGCCCGCTCCCAGAAGTTAGTGATGCCTTATCCTCACATGCTCCCGGTCATCAAAGAACCAGTCTTGGAAGGAGAAGTGTCCCATACTATTCAGCACCCTGATATGCCCACATCCTGGGAAGAGATGTAGAAGAGCTGGATCCAGCTTAAGGAGGAAAGGAATTCTCTTGAGACTAGTCTACATGCCAGTGAAAAGAAGGTCTTGGAGCTCACCCGCCTGTTGCATGAGGAGAGGAATCTCAACACTTACATAGCTCCAAAGAGGATGCGCAGTGTATTTTGGGATTGATTTGATTTTTGTACTTTCCCATGAGGCTTGATGTATTAAACAATGATTTCTTTAATGATAACGTGTGTTCCTTTTTGTCTACAACAAATTTGAACTTTCGAACCCTTGAATGCATTGCATAACCACATCTCATTCATCATGTGCATAACAGGTTTTTCCTCTTTTCAGGTTGCTTACAGTTTGTGATCGGTGGATCTGGAACTGACCGTTTAACGCTGGTTCGCGAAATGTCGCGGAAGCAAGAGTCGCCACCGTCTTTTATTTTCTCCAAATGGAAAGGACAAAAGCACAGAAAAATTCCTTTTAAGAGATTGCTCTCGGTTCGGGAGGTAGGTTATAGAAAGGGAAGGTGTTAGCACCCTTTCTATCCATGGTTATCCATGGGCTCTTAGATACTTGCTCATTGTGTTTTCAAAATTGTTTGTTTGCTTTTCAATGTGGGTTTAAAAAAGTTTCTTTGAAAAATTTCAGTTCGACTCGTACGTCAGAGTGTTTGAAAAGTTTGTTTTGAAAGCTTTTGAAAAGTGTCAGTGTGAAAAGTCTTTTTGAGTTTGTTTTGAGATTAGAGCAAGTATCCTTGAGAACCTACCTACCCTAAGGAATTCGTCTGGGTAAATGTCCTTTAAAGTAGTGCCATCCCACCATTGAGAGGTAGGTAGCACCACCGTTGGAGGTGTTCGGGTCAATTCGAGTTTTAGGGACGTGGTGATCACCAGAGCAATAGGAAGACACCTTAGAAGCTACCCTCATGCCAGGTTCCCGGATCATGAGGACTTACTAAGACGTCCTCTACTCGACGATCACCTTTCGAAAGGCAACAGTGAGGCGTACCCTAGGGGTGGTGTGTGCGATTCGTGTGTCATATTCATTTATCTGTCTTGTCATGTTTATTTGTGTTCTACGCTCGATTTTAGTTAAGACATTCATTCTTGCATGCTTTTTAACAGTTATAAAGTTTGCGGGGAAATAAATCTAAGGTTATTACAAATGGCGCGGGTCCACATCGCCAAAATTAAACCGGACCCGATTTAGCGGAAAATAAATAAAGCGATAAATAAAAGTGCGAGAAATTTAAATTATTACAAGGCTTTGGGACATGTACATAATTATAATAAATGACATCAAATAAATGCGCAAAATAATTAAAAACAATGGGCGTTGGACCCTTTTGCAAAAAATTAAAGTTGATGAATTAATTGGAAGTAAAGATTAAATGTTTTTTTGGTATTTTATGGTTTTTTTAAGATTTAAGGAGAAAAAAGAAAAAATTAATAAAAATTGAAATGAGATGCTAAACCCTAGTTCTAATGTTTTTTAAGTTTATTATGAAAATATTGAAATTTGACCTAATTTAAATCTAATTTATTTATGTACAAATTTAATTATAAAAAATAAATAAATAAATAATTATTACTGTGGAAAAAAAAAAGGGGAAAATTAAAAGGTATAAAAATTGCTAATTAACCTAATTCTATATTTTGGATTTTTAATTGTTAAAAAGAATGAAATTATAACCTAATTAAAACTAAGTTTATTTACATATAAAATTTAATTATAGAAAATAAAGAAAATAAATATTATTAAAAAAGAAAGTAAGAAGAATAAAAATTAAACCTAATTCTATTTTTGGATTTTAGTTATTAAAAGGAATTAAAGTTAAAACCTAATTAAACTAGATAATTTACATACAATTTATTTATGGAAATAATAAAATAAAAATTATATTTTTTTGGCATTTTTTAATTTTATGATGTTTTTGTATTTTGATTAAAAATTAAATAAACAATAATTAAAATAAACATAACAATTAAAATAATAATTAAAAAGATATAAGAAAAATAGATAGCATTGGCAAACCAGGGTGGGGTGTAGTCCCAATTTAGGAGGTTCAGGCCTGGAATTTTGGCCCATTAAGCCTTGAATTCGCTGACTTTCCTGGATTTTGTATGGCATGTTGACCAGCACTTATGGTGTTCCTTGAATCTATGCCTTTGATTTGCTTTTGTAGGACGCGTGGACGCTTGAGATTGTGAGCGTAGGGTGATCCACAAATGAGTGCCTGCATATGAATTAATATAGAAAAATAATAGAGAATTGTTCAGACCTGGGACTTGAACCCAGGTCTTATGCCTTGCCAATGCCTTCCATGACCACTACGCCATGTGAACTATATTTAATATATAATAACAAACAAATAACAAAAAGCAAATGCGTTAATGGCCTGGAAAAGCGCGCGCGTTTTTAAACGCACCAACCATCACGTGACACGGCTTCGTCTTCATCCCCGTCCCTGTAAAACAAAACAAATAGGCAACGGTTTTGCAACCATGGTGTTAGGCAGGCTATGGAAAAATAGCGACTAGCGCTATAGCATATATAAATTGATCGCGAACGATGTTTCAGATTCGTCCAGGCTTGCTGAATGTAACCGTCATGGTCTTGAGGGCCAATTTTGCTTTATTGTGAAAGCCCTAATTTTTCCTTCTGAAAACCCTAAAGAACGATCATGGCGAAATTGTATATACTGCGTAATAACTCAATTAAACATGATGGTTAGCTCACAAACTTCATTATGAGCATGAATCAATAAAAAAAAATGCAAAAAGATGCTTGAATTATGCTATGCGATTTCAAGATTTTTGAGATACAGTCTGAGTTCTTGATACCGATTCTTGAAGCTTTGCTTGTTGTTTGTGATTGGAATATGATCAGGAGTCCACGAGCAAGCTTTTGGTATAGGAATTAGGGCTTAAAACCACCTCCAAGGTTGATTTCAGATTTAAGTTTTTATGGAAAAATTTCAATGTGCAATAGCTTGTTTGGGCGCAACTTAGAGTCCTCTTTCATTAGGTTTATGGTCAGGGTTATATGGTGAGGTGATTAGGTCAAAAAAATTGAATAAAATCCATTGCTTTCATTGTTTTCAATCTTTGATTTTGTAAGATCTTTTCCAAATCTTTTCCATGTGCAATTTGTGTCAATCATGCTCCAATCACACCAAAACTTTCCCCTTTAGTACTTACACGAAATATTGAGTCCAAACCTACATAAAAAGATTTGTTTTCATTAGGTTTGTATTTTTTGTGCATTTTATTTAATTAAATGAATTATAAATGATAAATAATCCAAATAAATAAATAAAAATGGAGAAAAACTTCCTTTTGGGCCTAATGGTCGTGCATAGGCTTGGCATGAAGAAACTTGGAAGAAAAATGGGCCCATTTGCATTTTTAGGTCATTTGAACCATTGTTGACTTTTCAAAATTCCCAAAAATTTCCCAACTTCCACAAGGCATAACTTGCTCAATTTTCAGGCTTTTCACATGTTCTTGGACATTTTGGAAAGGTCTTTGAGTCCTTTAACCAATGCCTTTGGTCCCATGTCATTTTGATTCACCAATCTCAAGTTATGGCCTTTGACTTAAAGTCCCTTTTTGTTGACTTTTGAAAATGACCTATAATGTTGAAATTGATAACTTTTTGTGAGAGCATTTCTTGGACTTGGAATATGAAGATGAGTTGTAGGAAATGTCTTTCTCTTCAAAATGAGCTTTGGATGGAATTTTTCTGATAATCCATGTGAAAGTTATGCCCTGGTCAATTTCAGTTGACTTTTTCAACTGTCCAAATATAGTAACTTTTGCATCTTTGATGATTTTTGAGCCAAATTTTGAGAATCATGATCAAGCATTGATCAAATGATGTTTGTGGCTTCAAAATGACATATTGACCAAAAATTTGAACTTTTGACTGTCAAATGACCATTTTGCCCCTACAGTTGACTGTAGTGCAATCTAGGGTTTTGACTGTGCAATTTTGAGCTGAATGCCTTGAAACTTGACATGAGGATGCTTGACCATCTTTGTAGGCATATGGGACTTGATTGGGCCTTTGAAAACTTCATTTTCTTGATCAGAACCCAAACCCTAGTTTTGACTGTATAGGAGACAGTTGCACTGCACAACCCTTGGGGAATTTTGTGACCTTGACTTGACAAATCTTGGAGAATATGGGAGGGCAAATTTTGGGGTGCAACAGTTGCCCCTGTTCAATCTTCTTAGACCTGAGGATGCAGATTGGCGGACGCGCCTTTCGTAATCCGAGGGTAAAAGATGATTGGACACTAGAGTGCCCAGAAATTTGCGCTCACATAGTAGTGATGGGGGAATGGGCTTATAGATGCCATTTGGAGATTGCTGGATAGGATGATGGGCTTATAGATGCCATCTGGATGTTGATCGCGTAGGATATTCTTTAGCTAGAACCTGCACACCTGTAAAAGAGAACATGAGTACCTGACACGTTGCAGGAGCTGATTTTAGATGCTTGGTATAGATATGTTCTGACTGGTTACAGGAGCTGAGTCTGGGGCTTCAAACGGCGATGAAAGAGCCAGAGATGGTTACTACCTTAGCATGAATGGTAAGAGAACCTTGGGCGACTTTAACTTCAACAACGCTCGTTGAGAAAAATCTTGGGTGTCTTTAACTTCAACAACGCTTGTTGAGAAAAATCTTGGGTGTCTTCTACTGGAATAAGAATCAAGGAGATCTTAGGGTCGATCTGACTGAACCAGAGAGGCCTTTGACTGGGTAGGAATCAGGAAAATCTTAGGGTCGATTTAACTGAACCGGTCTAGGTCTTGAAACATCTTCAACTGGATAAGCATCAGGGAGATCTTAGGGTCGATCTGACTGAACCAGAGAAGGCCTTGGACTGGGTAAGAATCAGGAAAATCTTAGGGTCAATTTAACTGAACCGGTCTAGGTCTTGAAACATCTTCAACTGGATAAGTATCAGGGAGATCTTAGGGTCGATTTAACTGAACCAGAGAAGGCCTTGGACTGGGTAAGAATCAGGAAAATCTTAGGGTCGATTTAACTGAACCGGTCTAGGTCTTGAAACATCTTCAACTGGACAAGTATCAGGGAGATCTTAGGGTCGATCTGACTGAACCAGAGAAGGCCTTGGACTGGGTAAGAATCAGGAAAATCTTAGGGTCAATTTAACTGAACCGGTCTAGGTCTTGAAACATCTTCAACTGGATAAGTATCAGGGAGATCTTAGGGTCGATCTGACTGAACCAGAGAAGGCCTTGGACTGGGTAAGAATCAGGAAAATCTTAGGGTCGATTTAACTGAACCGGTCTAGGTCTTGAAACATCTTCAACTGGATAAGTATCAGGGAGATCTTAGGGTCGATCTGACTGAACCAGAGAAGGCCTTGGACTGGGTAAGAATCAGGAAAATCTTAGGGTCGATTTAACTGAACCGGTCTAGGTCTTGAAACATCTTTAACTGGATAAGTATCAGGGAGATCTTAGGGTCGATCTGACTGAACCAGAGAAGGCCTTTGACTGGATAAGCATCAGGAAAATCTTAGGGTCGATTTAACTGAACCGGTCTAGGTCTTGAAACATCTTTAACTGGATAAGTATCAGGGAGATCTTAGGGTCGATCTGACTGAACCAGAGAAGGCCTTTGACTGGATAAGCATCAGGAAAATCTTAGGGTCGATTTAACTGAACCGGACAAGGTCTTGGAATGTGATTGAGAATTTAAACTGCATCTTTCCTGAAAGGTAAAAGTCAGTCATATGCAATGCATGATATGGATCAAGCAATGATGTTCTCAACATAAAGGAGACTTGTATGATGCAGTGCGTTATGCATGCTATGATGATGTATGTGAAGTTCTATGTATGTTTTCGTCTAGGAAAGTGAATCCTTGACGGGTGCCGAGAAGTTGTATCCTGGGCTGACGTTGAAGAATAGATTTTGCTTCCGCTGGGGATGATAACTGCAAGAATACCGATAGGAGAAGATAACTCCGTTGAGGAATAAACTTGGCAAATGAACGATTCTGCGGGGAGAAAAGATACTCTTGTGACCATGCTGGGAAGCAATACTCTGTGGGGATAGAGATGCTTTGCTGAATGTTGATAGCTTGCTGAGGATACCCTTGTTGTTGGAAGTGTTAATGGACTTCGCTGGGGGTAAGAAGATTATGTCGATGACGATCTTTCCGAGGCTTTTGGCTGAGGATAACCCAGTTATATCCTGTTAAGGAAATAACTCTTTAAATAAAGCCGGACGACGCGTTCTTGCTCTTGTGAGGGTAAGCTTCCAGAATATACTGGGGATAAGCTTACTGCCTGGGGAGATATGAATTCCAACTTTCCTGGGGAAATTGGGTTGGACTGGACTCTTTGGGGAAGTTTTGGACTGCGGGGAAGTGATTCCTTTGAACGTTGGTATGCCGCCGGGGAACAATCTGTAGACCAAGACTGCCGGGGATGCTTGTTAAGAATATATGTATTGCTGCTGGGGAATGTTTGAGATCTACGGGAGGATACTCAATTTCCTTGGGATTTGATACTCTGTTTGGAGAAGGATGCACCGACTGCTGACTTACTCTCTGGGGAATTGAGACATGTTGGTTATGTTCTTTAGCTGAGGTTACCTTGGTACCTTTGGAGGACATAACAATTAGCTTGTTTAGACAGCTCATCATTGCCCCTGCTTCTGAGGTGGGAGAGGAAGACCTGTGAGGTACCGGTAGTTATTGAGGGTCAAACCTTCTTCTGGTAGGCAGGTGACAGGATAACAGGACATAGTCGTATGCTTTAATCCCTAACTTTTGCCTGGACCGCCCTTTCGGGTTTTCAGTCCACCGGGATACCCATTTTTGCTCAAGCCGCCTTTTCAGGTTTTCGACTTGCCGGGTGTACAGATTTTTCATTTCGTCCCTTCATTTTGCCCGAACCCTTTTGGTTCGCCGGGGAGCCCTTATTTTTGCCTAGGTATGTCAACCTAGCGGGTCTTTGATTTTGCGTAGTATTTTTTCGACCATGTCCATGTTCTCAGAATGTAGGGAGTTGCCCCTGTTAGAAGTGTTTTGTCATGCCACCAGAAGGTATTTGATCAGGCCAGATTCGTTGTTGAAATGCCCCCAGTGACTCAGGAGGAGATTTGCCCCAGGCTATTTGGCCTTTGAGAGATTCTCCGAATCTTGATTGGACTGCCCCAGATGATGGACCATGCTCATGTCTGCCCCTTGATTGGAGGTATTTCTGTTCATTAGGCATTCGTCGTGCGAACTTCTGCTGTTCAAACAAAAAGTCATATGCAAACAATGTTATGTTAAAAATGCAAAGCCTATGTCTGTCTTGAAGATTTTGTAAATGCGTTTTTTTTTTCATAAAACAAGTGATTGTTTGTAAAACGTGATGTCAACACCGTATTTACCGTAGCCTTAAGGAGTCAGGATACTTTTCGTAACAGTATGCTTCCGAACTAACCCATGCTTCAGCTAGGACTTTTAAGGGTTATAACGTGGCCTGGTTCACGGTTTAAGAAACAAAGGATAAAGGCTCAAATTTTATTTGTACCCACCCGCTCTTCGTGATGTTCTCCAAACCTAAACTCAGTTGATCGTGCGTTAGACCTTGCTTGAGTCTTTGCTTTGATATTCCAATAATGGTTCAGGTGTTGATAACTTGTTTTGAATAGGCAGTCACTCCTTTTTTGTTTTTGTTGAGGGTTTGTGAGACCTCTTTTTTTGATTTCGTTATCCCTATTTTTGCCTGAACTGTTTCCTTTTTGGAGTTACAGTCAGCGGGATGCCCCAGTTTCATAAGTCCCCTTTGTAGGTTTAGACTTTTTGGGCTTTTCATTTATGAATTTTGATAATGACTGCCTGTCCTTTTGATTGTTCTGAATCATTACTGTCTTTGTTCGTTTCGTAAAGATCTCTTCGGTGCCATTCGTCATGCACTTGGATCAACTGAGGGAACTACCCTGCCCCAGGTTATGATTAAGGGTTTTGATTTTCGAAAATAAAACTCCTACTTCTTTGGCTCTGATGGGTTGACGAGGGATTATCATCCTTATAACTCCAGTGTTTAGGGGTTGAAACAATGCCTGTACCTTATCAGCGGGGTTTGTTCAGAAGCATACTGTAATGATCGCGGTATCGTTTTCGTCATCCTCCCTCAAGAGGCTTAGAATCTTGGATCAAGAGTTGACATCAGAAAAAATATGAAAATAATTTGCGTATAGTGAATACGAATATATTGATTCAAAATAGACATAAGCGATGCATTAATGAAATAACAATGTTTTAACAATGAGTAAATGTTTGAACAAAAGAAAATTGCAACTTGAACATTCGAATGAACAAAAGTTTCCTAGTCTCGGAGCTTGTCACTTTAACTGATGAGCCTTGGAGGAATGGTAGAAAAATTCAACCTGTCCATCTTGTGTGAACTCCACTGTCCCTTCATCGATCAGGTCCTGGATTTTGTTCCTCAGCTCCCAACATTCATTGGTATCATGTCCTGGGCTAGCAGAGTGGTAGGCACACCTCTTATTGGGATCATAGGCAGGAGATGCTGTGTTGGGGTTCCGGGGATGAGCCTTTAATGTGATCAGATTCAACCTCAATAGGCGTTGCAAAGCTTGAAACAGCGACATGTTGAGCTGGGTGAATTGCCTCCTGGGCTTGTCTGGCTGAACTTGGCGAGGTTGGCGCTGAATTTGTGGCACTGGAGTCATTTGAGGAGCTTTCCCCTTATCCTCTTGTCTCGAGGATGATTGGATGATGAATGGCTTTTTACCCTCAGATGTTTGCCCCAGTAGGTTACCCTGAAGCAGTTGGTTGAAGAGAAACCAGAGCTCCTCTTGTCTTTGAACTAGGCAGTGAATGACATTCCTCTGTCCCAGCATCTGGGCTTTCATAGCATCCATCTCAGCTTGTAGGTGTTCCAACTTTCCATCCTCAGCATTGCCCCTGACGGAGGTCTCCGTGAGAAGTGTCCTTAGCTCCTCCTGCCCCTTGGATAGATTCAGGAGGATTTCCCCGAACCGAGTCTCTTGAGCAAGAAAGTCCTGGTTATCTTGTGGGCAAGCCATTGCTGAAATAAACAGCGAGAAGGGTGAGTGACCTGTCAAGGGATACCTGCAATGCAATGAGATGTATGATATGCATGCAATGTTTTCAAGGACCTCGCGGGGTAAACAGAGAGACTTGTTAGAGTTGGAAACTGGCAACTTGATTGAAGGAACCTCCTGTTGTAGAGAGCCCTTCTTCAAGGGTCAAAGGCTCACCATATCCAGTGGGTCATAGCCCCTGACAACCTTGGCTAGGGGAAAATAAATCCTCTTTGCCCCTTGCTAGATGTTTGATTCATCATGACCTGCATCACAAACCCTTGAGATCCTTGAAATGGGTTAGGATGTATGCAATGGTATGATGTCATGATGCATGGGGTAATGTAAGTAACCCTGTTATGAGTCCCAATTAAGGACTGCAAACCAAAACCTGCAAGAAACTCAAGTAAAACCTGTCATGGGTCCCAATTAAGGACTATAAACAGAACCTGCAAGTAGTTAGTACACCCTGTTATGAGTCCCAGTTAAGGACTACAAACCAAAACTTGTAAGAAACTTAGTATACCCTGTTATGAGTCCCTATTAAGGACTATAAACAAAACCTGCAAGGGAAACCTAGTATACCCTGTTATGAGTCCCTATTAAGGACTATAAACAAAACCTGCAAGGGAAACTCAGGTGTCAGATAACAAGCATGCAAGTAGTCAAGTTGGAAGGCACACAAGTCACACAAGAGAAACCCTTAGGGTTTAGGCCAGCATGGGGTCTGGGTAGTACCCTCTTGAAGTTGGTGGGTTCAACCTGTCCTATTAGAAGTAACCGGGTTCTAAGGGTCCCAATATCACGGGATTGCTTTCATTGTTCATCGTTTCGATTTAGCCACTGAACTGGCGACCGAAATATTCCAGGAAAGCAACCCTCAATTGAGTGTAGTATCGAGTATCAACCAACCTCGGACTGCACCAAAGTCAGTTATCTCACTACCCTAAAGAGGCCAAGATAGTTCAACTAAGGTTCCTAAGGTTTGTTGATGCTTCACGACACCACGCGGAGGCCCCGTACTCTCCTTGACTGAACTCAAGGGTTACCGGTACACACCAAAGTGCCACATCAACGTAGCAGACTGTTTCAACCATGTCGGTATACCCCGCACAGTTCCCTCACAGCCTTGTTGCTACTTTCTAAGAAGGTATCCCCCAGATCCGGGTTAGGATCTATAGAACCCCCAAGCAACCCACAATTTAAAGCACACAAGGAAAACAATTGAAAACATAGTTATGAGCTAGCCCTAAGGTACACCCCACTTTAAATAGATATCCCCAGCAGAGTCGCCAGTTCTGTGATCGGTGGATCTGGAACTGACCGTTTAACGCTGGTTCGCGAAATGTCGCGGAAGCAAGAGTCGCCACCGTCTTTTATTTTCTCCAAATGGAAAGGACAAAAGCACAGAAAAATTCCTTTTAAGAGATTGCTCTCGGTTCGGGAGGTAGGTTATAGAAAGGGAAGGTGTTAGCACCCTTTCTATCCATGGTTATCCATGGGCTCTTAGATACTTGCTCATTGTGTTTTCAAAATTGTTTGTTTGCTTTTCAATGTGGGTTTAAAAAAGTTTCTTTGAAAAATTTCAGTTCGACTCGTACGTCAGAGTGTTTGAAAAGTTTGTTTTGAAAGCTTTTGAAAAGTGTCAGTGTGAAAAGTCTTTTTGAGTTTGTTTTGAGATTAGAGCAAGTATCCTTGAGAACCTACCTACCCTAAGGAATTCGTCTGGGTAAATGTCCTTTAAAGTAGTGCCATCCCACCATTGAGAGGTAGGTAGCACCACCGTTGGAGGTGTTCGGGTCAATTCGAGTTTTAGGGACGTGGTGATCACCAGAGCAATAGGAAGACACCTTAGAAGCTACCCTCATGCCAGGTTCCCGGATCATGAGGACTTACTAAGACGTCCTCTACTCGACGATCACCTTTCGAAAGGCAACAGTGAGGCGTACCCTAGGGGTGGTGTGTGCGATTCGTGTGTCATATTCATTTATCTGTCTTGTCATGTTTATTTGTGTTCTACGCTCGATTTTAGTTAAGACATTCATTCTTGCATGCTTTTTAACAGTTATAAAGTTTGCGGGGAAATAAATCTAAGGTTATTACAAATGGCGCGGGTCCACATCGCCAAAATTAAACCGGACCCGATTTAGCGGAAAATAAATAAAGCGATAAATAAAAGTGCGAGAAATTTAAATTATTACAAGGCTTTGGGACATGTACATAATTATAATAAATGACATCAAATAAATGCGCAAAATAATTAAAAACAATGGGCGTTGGACCCTTTTGCAAAAAATTAAAGTTGATGAATTAATTGGAAGTAAAGATTAAATGTTTTTTTGGTATTTTATGGTTTTTTTAAGATTTAAGGAGAAAAAAGAAAAAATTAATAAAAATTGAAATGAGATGCTAAACCCTAGTTCTAATGTTTTTTAAGTTTATTATGAAAATATTGAAATTTGACCTAATTTAAATCTAATTTATTTATGTACAAATTTAATTATAAAAAATAAATAAATAAATAATTATTACTGTGGAAAAAAAAAAAAGGGGAAAATTAAAAGGTATAAAAATTGCTAATTAACCTAATTCTATATTTTGGATTTTTAATTGTTAAAAAGAATGAAATTATAACCTAATTAAAACTAAGTTTATTTACATATAAAATTTAATTATAGAAAATAAAGAAAATAAATATTATTAAAAAAGAAAGTAAGAAGAATAAAAATTAAACCTAATTCTATTTTTGGATTTTAGTTATTAAAAGGAATTAAAGTTAAAACCTAATTAAACTAGATAATTTACATACAATTTATTTATGGAAATAATAAAATAAAAATTATATTTTTTTGGCATTTTTTAATTTTATGATGTTTTTGTATTTTGATTAAAAATTAAATAAACAATAATTAAAATAAACATAACAATTAAAATAATAATTAAAAAGATATAAGAAAAATAGATAGCATTGGCAAACCAGGGTGGGGTGTAGTCCCAATTTAGGAGGTTCAGGCCTGGAATTTTGGCCCATTAAGCCTTGAATTCGCTGACTTTCCTGGATTTTGTATGGCATGTTGACCAGCACTTATGGTGTTCCTTGAATCTATGCCTTTGATTTGCTTTTGTAGGACGCGTGGACGCTTGAGATTGTGAGCGTAGGGTGATCCACAAATGAGTGCCTGCATATGAATTAATATAGAAAAATAATAGAGAATTGTTCAGACCTGGGACTTGAACCCAGGTCTTATGCCTTGCCAATGCCTTCCCTGACCACTACGCCATGTGAACTATATTTAATATATAATAACAAACAAATAACAAAAAGCAAATGCGTTAATGGCCTGGAAAAGCGCGCGCGTTTTTAAACGCACCAACCATCACGTGACACGGCTTCGTCTTCATCCCCGTCCCTGTAAAACAAAACAAATAGGCAACAGTTTTGCAACCATGGTGTTAGGCAGGCTATGGAAAAATAGCGACTAGCGCTATAGCATATATAAATTGATCGCGAACGATGTTTCAGATTCGTCCAGGCTTGCTGAATGTAACCGTCATGGTCTTGAGGGCCAATTTTGCTTTATTGTGAAAGCCCTAATTTTTCCTTCTGAAAACCCTAAAGAACGATCATGGCGAAATTGTATATACTGCGTAATAACTCAATTAAACATGATGGTTAGCTCACAAACTTCATTATGAGCATGAATCAATAAAAAAAAAATGCAAAAAGATGCTTGAATTATGCTATGCGATTTCAAGATTTTTGAGATACAGTCTGAGTTCTTGATACCGATTCTTGAAGCTTTGCTTGTTGTTTGTGATTGGAATATGATCAGGAGTCCACGAGCAAGCTTTTGGTATAGGAATTAGGGCTTAAAACCACCTCCAAGGTTGATTTCAGATTTAAGTTTTTATGGAAAAATTTCAATGTGCAATAGCTTGTTTGGGCGCAGCTTAGAGTCCTCTTTCATTAGGTTTATGGTCAGGGTTATATGGTGAGGTGATTAGGTCAAAAAAATTGAATAAAATCCATTGCTTTCATTGTTTTCAATCTTTGATTTTGTAAGATCTTTTCCAAATCTTTTCCATGTGCAATTTGTGTCAATCATGCTCCAATCACACCAAAACTTTCCCCTTTAGTACTTACACGAAATATTGAGTCCAAACCTACATAAAAAGATTTGTTTTCATTAGGTTTGTATTTTTTGTGCATTTTATTTAATTAAATGAATTATAAATGATAAATAATCCAAATAAATAAATAAAAATGGAGAAAAACTTCCTTTTGGGCCTAATGGTCGTGCATAGGCTTGGCATGAAGAAACTTGGAAGAAAAATGGGCCCATTTGCATTTTTAGGTCATTTGAACCATTGTTGACTTTTCAAAATTCCCAAAAATTTCCCAACTTCCACAAGGCATAACTTGCTCAATTTTCAAGCTTTTCACATGTTCTTGGACATTTTGGAAAGGTCTTTGAGTCCTTTAACCAATGCCTTTGGTCCCATGTCATTTTGATTCACCAATCTCAAGTTATGGCCTTTGACTTAAAGTCCCTTTTTGTTGACTTTTGAAAATGACCTATAATGTTGAAATTGATAACTTTTTGTGAGAGCATTTCTTGGACTTGGAATATGAAGATGAGTTGTAGGAAATGTCTTTCTCTTCAAAATGAGCTTTGGATGGAATTTTTCTGATAATCCATGTGAAAGTTATGCCCTGGTCAATTTCAGTTGACTTTTTCAGCTGTCCAAATATAGTAACTTTTGCATCTTTGATGATTTCTGAGCCAAATTTTGAGAATCATGATCAAGCATTGATCAAATGATGTTTGTGGCTTCAAAATGACATATTGACCAAAAATTTGAACTTTTGACTGTCAAATGACCATTTTGCCCCTACAGTTGACTGTAGTGCAATCTAGGGTTTTGACTGTGCAATTTTGAGCTGAATGCCTTGAAACTTGACATGAGGATGCTTGACCATCTTTGTAGGCATATGGGACTTGATTGGGCCTTTGAAAACTTCATTTTCTTGATCAAAACCCAAACCCTAGTTTTGACTGTATAGGAGACAGTTGCACTGCACAACCCTTGGGGAATTTTGTGACCTTGACTTGACAAATCTTGGAGAATATGGGAGGGCAAATTTTGGGGTGCAACACAGTTCTTCGCTGTTTATTACTAACATCATGAATCCCGAATCTGCATCAACTGAGACATCAATCAAGGCTCTTCAGGTGCAGAATGCACAATTCCAGGAATTAATCAAGGGTTTGGCTCAGGGCCAAGAAGAACTGAATGCTATGCTCCTGAAGAAGGAGAAGAAGAAGAAGAGAAGAACTGTTCTGTTCAACTCGGGCCGAAGGTTTGGCAATACTCTGCAGCATGAAGAGGCTGGTTCTTCTGTTGGAAAGAGTCCTTCTCAGGCAGAAGTAAAGGTCCCTAGCCCGGTAGTCTCCGACAACGAGACAGATTTTGATGAAGAGCAGTACCCTCCTGCAGACGATAGATACAAGCAACTGGAGGATAGGTTGAAAGCTATGGAGATTCAACAGGTACCGGGGCTGGATTTCGGAGATCTGGGTTTGTCAACTGGTGTGATCATCCCTCACAAGTTCAAAGCACCATCCTTCTCTAAGTATGACGGGGCGTCTTGTCCCAAGCTGCATTTAAGGTCCTATGTTCGGAAAATTCAGCCGTACTCTGCGGATAAGAATTTATGGATCCACTTCTTCCAGGAGAGTCTTTCAGGGACTCATCTCGAATGGTTCTATCAGCTGGATGGGACCAAGGTTCGTAACTGGGAGGAGTTGGCTACTGCTTTCTACAAGCAGTATCAATATAATGCCGACCTTGCCCCCACACGTACCCAACTCCAGGGTATGTCGTTAGGTGCAAGCGAAGGTTTTAAGGAGTACGCTCAGAAGTGGAGAGACTTGGCTGGCCGGGTGCAGCCACCGTTGACTGATCGGGAGTTGGTGGACATGTTCTTGGGGACCCTATCTGGGCCATTTTTCAACCATCTCATTGGGAATTCTTCTGCTGGGTTCACTGATCTAATCTTGACTGGAGAGAGGATTGAAGCTGGGTTAAAGTCTGGAAAAATTCCGAAGGGTGCATCATCCAATTCTGAGAAGAAACCCTTCAAGAAGGAGTCTAGTGCCGTATATGGTTCCAGGAAATCAGAGAGACATGAGCACCGCCAATCTGTCAGTGCGGTAATGATTGCTAAGCCTGCTGCCGCTCCCCGGCCAAACAATCCTCAAAAAGTTGAAAGACCCCGGAGAGAGTTCACCCGGTTAAGCATGACTTTGTCGCAGATCCTGCCACAGTTGCTCTCAACCAATTTAGTGACTGTCAGGGAGGCGCCGAAGTTCCCCAATACTGCATCTCCCAAGTACAACCCAAATGCTCGTTGTGCCTACCATTCAGATAGCCCGGGGCACTCTACCGATGACTGTTGGGCATTAAAGAACAAGCTGCAAGACCTTATTGATGCCCAGGAGGTACAGTTTGAGGCATCTGAGAAGCCTAATGTAGTGACAGCTCCCCTGCCTGTTCATGGAGTGAATGCTATTGGGGACGAAGACGAAGTGGACGATGCTGAGTTTGATAGCTGGATCTACCCGGCAACCGACGGCGGATCTAACAATTGGAGCGCAAAGGACAACTTATCTGTTTCTCTTGTTACTAAGTAATGAATTCCTATGTTTTGTTATTTTGTAATAAACAATGATAAACTCTATGGCCCGGTGTCTTACCCGAGGCACCGTGGTTCTATTTGTGAGGGCATACCAAACTGTCATTTCATATATCATGAATGAAAATCTTGGACGTATTTTTCGCATTGCAAATATTGTGCTCCTTTTCTGTCTTTCTTTTCCTTTACATAATTTTCAAAACAGCTGTATTTATACACACACTCACTCATACAGGTTTCAATCCACTCTGGATCTCACTGATAACAACTCTGCTACTGCCAATTATGACTTCGAAAATCCGATCAACTTAGCCGAAGACGAAGGTGAAGATGATTGCGAAGTGCCTGGCGAGCTTGCAAGACTGTTGCTTCAGGAAGAGAGGGCAATTCAACCCCATGAAGAGCCAGTGGAAACCATAAACTTGGGTACTGAGGCAGACAGGAAAGAGGTAAAGATTGGTGCCAACCTAGAGCTCAGCGTGAAGCAACGGTTAACCAAGATGTTACATGATTATATGGAGATCTTTTCCTGGTCTTACGAAGACATGCCCGGATTGGATACCGACATTGTGGTCCATCATTTGCCAACTAAGGAAGACTGCCCTCCAGTTAAGCAAAAGGTCCGTCGGATGCGTCCAGAGATGTCTGAGAAGATTAAAGCCGAGGTCATGAAACAGTTTGATGCTGGGTTCCTTGCAGTGACTTCTTACCCTCAGTGGGTCGCTAATGTGGTGCCGGTACCTAAGAAGGACGGTAAGGTCAGAATGTGTGTCGACTATAGAGATCTGAACAGGGCCAGCCCCAAGGATGACTTCCCCTTACCTCACATTGATGTCCTTGTCGATAATACAGCTCAGCACAAGGTGTTCTCTTTTATGGATGGCTTTTCAGGTTACAATCAGATCAAGATGGCACCTGAAGACATGGAAAAGACTACATTTGTTACTCAGTGGGGCACCTTCTGTTACAAGGTCATGCCATTTGGATTAAAGAACGCTGGGGCAACCTACCAACGTGCCATGGTTGCCTTATTTCATGATATGATCCATCATGAGATAGAAGTGTATGTGGACGACATGATCGCAAGGTCCCAAACTGAGGAAGAGCATCTAGATCATCTGCAGAAGTTGTTTGACCGGTTGAAACTGTACAAGCTGAGGTTGAACCCGAACAAGTGCACCTTCGGGGTAAGATCGGGAAAATTGCTAGGCTTTGTTGTAAGTGACAAGGGCATTCAAGTGGACCCTGCTAAGGTCAAAGCTATTCAAGAGATGCCAGTTCCTAAGACAGAGAAGGAATTCAGAGGCTTTTTAGGGCGCCTGAATTACATTGCTCGCTTCATCTCACATCTGACTGCTACCTGTGAGCCAATCTTCAAGCTGCTGAAGAAAGATCAGGTAGTACGTTGGAACGATGAATGTCAGGTTGCTTTCGACAGAATCAAAGAGTATCTCCAAGAACCACCTGTCCTTATGCCACCGGTTGAAGGGAGACCTCTGATACTATACCTGACAGTGCTTGACAACTCAATGGGGTGCGTGCTGGGGCAGCATGACGAGTCTGGCCGAAAAGAGCATGCCATTTATTACCTTAGCAAAAAGTTTACCGACTGTGAGACCCGATACTCACTGCTTGAGAAAACTTGCTGCGCTTTGGTATGGGCTGCTCGCCGGCTGAGACAGTACATGTTGACTCACACTACCTTGTTGATCTCAAAGATGGATCCTATAAAGTATATATTCGAAAAGCCTACTCTGTCTGGGAGGATTGCAAGATGGCAAATGATCTTGACGGAATACGACATTCAGTACACAACCCAGAAAGCCATCAAGGGAAGTGTATTGGCAGACCACCTGGCACATCAAGCTGTAGATGACTATCAATCAATGAACTTCGAGTTTCCGGATGAAAGCATCATGATAGTAACAGATTGTGAAGTACCTGGACCGGATGAAGGACCTGAACCAGGATCCCGATGGTCTATGCACTTTGACGGAGCCTCCAATGCTTTGGGAAATGGTATCGGCGCCATCATCATATCACCTCAAGGTACTCATACTCCACTCACTGCCCGGCTGTGTTTCAACTGTACCAACAACATGGCGGAGTATGAGGCGTGCATCATGGGTCTTCAAGCTGCGATCGACCTAAGGATCAAGTTCCTGAGTGTCTTCGGAGATTCCGATCTTGTGATCAATCAGATCAAAGGAGAGTGGGATACGAAACATCCAAACCTGATTCCTTACAGAGAATGTGTGTTGACCCTAATTCCCCACTTCACAGAGATAACCTTTGAACACTTTCCACGAGAAGAGAATCAGTTGGCGGACGCGTTAGCTACAATGTCTTCAATGTTCAAGGTCAAATGGGATAACGAGGCTCCCCGGATCATCATCTGGAAACTGGACGAGCCGGCATACTGTTGCGATCTCGAGACAGAATTGGTGACTGAGAAGCCTTGGTACCACGAAGTGAAGAGATATCTGGAAACTCAGGAATACCCTGAAGGTGCCTCTGTCAATGATAAGAAATTCCTGAGGAGGTTTGCAGCCAAGTTCTTCCTTAGCAACGACATCTTGTACAAGCGAAACCATGATTCAACCTTCCTGCGCTGTGTGGATAAGACTGAAGCAGAAAGGATCATGGAAGAGCTACATGAAGGGACCTTTGGTACACATTCCAGTGGACACACTATGGCTAAGAAAATCCTACGGGCAGGATACTACTGGTCCACAATGGAGGCTGACTGCTACCAACATTCCAGGACATGCCACAAGTGCCAGATCTATGCAGACAAGGTGCATGTTCCTCCAGTTCCCCTGAATGTTCTAACTGCGCCTTGGCCGTTTGCAATGTGGGGCATAGACATGATCGGCGAGATTAAACCTACGGCATCCAATGGACATCGCTTCATCCTAGTGGCAATTGATTATTTTACGAAGTGGGTTGAGGCAGCATCCTATGCTACGGTAACCAAGACTGTTGTGGCACGGTTCATTCGGCACAACCTGATCTATCGGTACAGCGTCCCTGAGAGGATAATTACAGACAACGGTACCAATCTGAACAATAAGATGATTGCTGAGCTCTGCGAACAGTTCAAAATACAGCACCACAATTCTTCTCCTTACAGACCGAAGATGAATGGGGCTGTAGAAGCAGCAAATAAGAACATCAAGAAAATCGTGCAGAAAATGACAGTAACTTACAAGGATTGGCACGAAATGTTACCTTTCGCTCTACATGGGTACCGTACCTCAGCTAGGACGTCAACCGGGGCAACTCCTTTCTCTCTGGTTTATGGTATGGAGGCAGTCTTGCCGATCGAAGTACAGATACCCTCTCTCCGGATAATGAAGGATGCAAATCTGAACGAAGATGATTGGATCCAGACACGACTTGATCAACTCAACCTCATTGATGAAAAGAGACTTGCTGCTATCTGCCATGGTCAAACGTATCAGAAACGGATGATCAGGGCATTTAACAAAAAAGTCAGACCACAGGAATATCAAGTCGGGGATCTGGTGATCAAGAGAATCATCCTTCCTCAGAATGATCCAAGAGGCAAATGGACCCCTACGTACGAAGGGCCATTTGTGGTTAAGCATGTGTTCTCAGGAGGAGCCATGATATTGACCAACATGGATGGTGACGACCTTCCTCACCCCGCCAATGCAGACATAGTAAAAAATACTACGCATAAAAAAGACCCGCTAGGCTGACATGCCTAGGCAAAAATTAGGGCTTCCCGTCGAACCAAAAGGGTTCGGGCAAAATGAAGGGATGAAAATGAAAAAATCTGTACACCCGGCAAGTCGAAAACCTGAAAAGGCGGCTTGGGCAAAAATGGGTATCCCGGTGGACTGAAAACCCGAAAGGGCAGTCCAGGCAAAAATTAGGGATAAAAGCGTAATACTATGTCTCATTGATCACTTTGCATCCAGAATCCGGTATCTACATCAAGTTCAGACGGCATCAATCAGTCAGCTTCACTTCCAACCAAGGTCATCAAGTGATGAGACGCTCGGAGTTATAAGGGCAATAGCAGAATTGAAACCCAGTGGGATCATTCACTTCACACAGCTGTTTTATTTTGTACAAAATTTGTATAAACTCTTTTGATTCGGCGGCGTCCTCTTACTAGGACGTCAGCCTCTTGTATACAAAACGCCTATTCACAGGCCATTCAAAATCAATACAAATATATTTTCAGTTAAACGTGCCAAGTGTTTTTCTTTTTCTGTTTTGTTTTGCGAAGAACGTCCAAGGTTCAATTTGTGATATATGCATTGACAATAATTTGCTAACTCATAAATATTTGCATACGAAACCAAGGAATTAATTGCAGGTGACACTAGAAACAGGGGCAATAAAGAGTTGTCCGAGCAATCTAATTGTTCTATCCTCCAAGGTACCAAGGTAGGTTCAGCTAAAGAACATGACCAAGTACACCTTAATTCCCCAGAGAGTGGTTCAGCAAAACAGTACATTCCTCTCCAAGCAAAATTATCAAATCTCAAGAAAATTGAGCATCCTCCCGTAGATCTCAATGCTTCCCCAGCAGCATATATTCTTAACAAGCATCCCCGGCAGTCTTGGTCTAAAGATTGTTCCCTGGCGGTACATCAAACATTCAAAGGAAACACTTCCCCCGCAGTTCAAAACTCCCCAGAAGAGTCCAATCCAGTTTCCCCAGGAAAGTGGGACTCCATCTCCCCAAGCAGTAAACTTATCCCCAGTAGATTCTGGAAGCTTATCCCCTCGAAAGCACGAACGCATCGTCCGGCTTCATTTAAAGAGTTATTTCCTTAATCGGATATAACTGGGTTATCCTCAGCCAAAAGCCATGGAAAGATCATCGTCGACAGAGTCTTCTCACCCCAGCAAACTATTATCAACACTCAGCAAAGTATCTCCTTCCCCACAGAGTATTACTTCCCAGCATGGTCGCTAGAGTATTTTTCTCCCTGCAGAATCTTCCATTCGCCAAGTTTATTCCGCAACGGAGTCATTTTCTCCTACCGGTATTCTTGCAGTTATCATCCCCAGCGGAAGCAGAATCTATTCTTCAACATCAGCCCAGGATACGACTTCCTGGCACCCGTCAAGGATTCACTTTCCTAGACAAAAGCATACATAAGACATCACATACATCATTATAATATGCATAGACACATCATATCATACAAGTCTCATTTATATTGAGAACATCATTGCTTGATCCATATCATGCATTGCATATAACTGACCTCTACCTTTCAGGAAAGATCCAGTTAAATTCTTAGCTATATTCCAAGACCTTCTCTGGTTCAGTCAGATCGACCCTAAGATCTCCCTGATGCTTATCCAGTTGAAGACATTTCAAGACCTAGACCGGTTCAGTTAAATCGACCCTAAGATTTTCCTGATGCTTATCCAGTCAAAGGCCTTCTCTGGTTCAGTCAGATCGACCCTAAGATCTCCCTGATGCTTATCCAGTTGAAGATATTCAAGACCTTGTCCGGTTCAGTTAAATCGACCCCAAGATTTTCCTGATGCTTATCCAGTCAAAGGCCTTCTCTGGTTCAGTCAGATCGACCCTAAGATCTCCCTGATGCTTATCCAGTTGAAGATATTCCAAGACCTTGTCCGGTTCAGTTAAATCGACCCTAAGATTTTCCTGATGCTTATCCAGTCAAAGGACTTCTCTGGTTCAGTCAGATCAACCCTAAGATCTCCCTGATGCTTATCCAGTTGAAGATATTCCAAGACCTTGTCCGGTTCAGTTAAATCGACCCTAAGATTTTCCTGATGCTTATCCAGTCAAAGGCCTTCTCTGGTTCAGTCAGATCGACCCTAAGATCTCCCTGATGCTTATCCAGTTGAAGATATTTCAAGACCTAGCCTGGTTCAGTTAAATCGACCCTAAGGTTTTCCTGATGCTTATCCAGTCAAAGGCCTCCTCTGGTTCAGTCAGATCGACCCTAAGATCTCCCTGATTCTTATCCCAGTAGAAGACACCCAAGATTTTTCTCAACGAGCGTTGTTGAAGTTAGAGTCTCCCAAGGTTCTCTTACCGTTCATGCTAAGGCAGTAACCATCCCTGGTTCATTCATCGCCGTTTGAAGCTCCAGACTCAGCTCCTGTAACCAGTCAGGACACATCTATACCAAGCATCTGAAAATCAGCTCCTGCAACGTGTCAGGTACTCATTTGTTCTTTTGCAGGTATGCAGGTTCTCGCCAAGGAATCTCTTACGCGATCAACATCCAGATGGCATCTATAAGCCCATCATCCTATCCAGCAACCTCTAAATGGCATCTATAAGCCCATTCCCACCACACTGCCACTATGTGAGCGCAAATTTCTGGGCACTCTAGTGTCCAATCATCTTCTACCCTCGGATTACGAAAGGCACGTCAGCCAATCTGCATCCTCAGGTCTAAGAAGATTGAACAGGGGCAACTGTTGTACCCCAAAATTTGCCCTCCCATATTCTTCAAAGATTTGCCAAGTCAAGTCTCAAGATTCCCCAAGGGTTGCACAGTGCAAAGGTCTCCCATACAGTCAAAACTAGGGTTTATGTTCTAAGCAAGAAAATGAAGTTTTCAAAGGACCAATCAAGTCTCATATGCCTACAAATATGGTCAAGTATTCTCATATCAAGTTTCAAGGCATTCAGCTCAAAATTGCACAGTCAAAAACCCTAATTGCACTACAGTCAACTGTAGGGGCAAAATGGTCATTTGACAGTCAAAAGTTCAAATTTTTGGTCAACATATCATTTTGAAGCCACAAACATCATTTGATCAATGCTTGATCATGATTCTCAAATTTTGGCTCAGAAGTCATCAAGATGCAAAAGTTTCCTTATTTGGACAGCTGAAAAAGTCAACTGAAATTGACCAGGGCATAACTTTCACATGGATTATCAGAAAAATTCCATCCAAAGCTCATTTTGAAGAGAAAGACATTTCCTACAACTCATATTCATACTTCAAGTCCAAGAAATGCTCTCACAAAAAGTTATCAATTTCAACATTATAGGTCATTTTCAAAAGTCAACAAAAAGGGACTTTAAGTCAAAGGCCATAACTTGAGATTGGTAAATCAAAATGACATGGGACCAAAGACATTGGTTAGAGGACTCAAAGACCTTTCCAAAATGTCCAAGAACATGAGAAAAGCTTAAACATTGAGAAAGTTATGCCTTGTGGAAGTTGGGAAATTTTTGGACATTTTGAAAAGTCAACATTGATTCAAATGACCTAAAATTGCTAATGGGCCCATTTTTCTTCCATGACTCATCATCCATGACACATGCACGACCACTTGGCCCAAAGGGAAGTATTTTCTCATTTTTTATTTATTTATTTGAATTTTTATTTATATTAATTCATTTAAATCAAATTAAATATAGGAAAAATACTAACCTAAGTTTTCAAATCTTTTTGTACATATTTCAGCCTCAAGATTTCGTGCCTAAGTCAATAAGGAAAGATTTGGAGCAAATTGATCATAATTGACACAAGAACACATGGAAAAGATATGAAAAGATCCTTAAGAAAATCAAATTTCCAAAACAATGATTACAAGAGATTTGATTGAGTTTTTGTGACCTAAAAGACTCCATACAAATACCTGATCATAACCCTAATCACAAGAGACACAAAGCTGCGCAAGAAACTCCATTGACAACTTGAAAAAATTTGCAAAAAAGTCAAAACTGTAAACCACTTTTGAGGGCGACTCGAGGCACAAAACCTATTCCATTAGCTTCCTTGAAGGTTCCTAAACGTGTTCCAATCCATATCATCCATTCAAACTCCAAGAACTGGTATATTGAACCGAAACTGCATCAAGAAAATTCCACAATCGTGCATCATGATTCACGCATCCTTTGCATTTTTTATTTATTGATTCATGTTCATTATGATATTCTGATGCTAACCAACATATTCAATTGCATTTTTGTGCGCTATATACGATTATGCCATGTTTGAGTTTTAGGGTTTTCAGAGGTTGGAATTGGGGATTTGCAAACGAGGAAAAATTGAGACTCCAAACCACCACCATTAGATTCAGCACGTTCAGACGAAGAGGAAGCATCCATCGCGCTGAATTTATGAACCCTATAGCGCTATTCGCTATTTTCTCTAAAGCCACCTAATGGAACGCGTCTAAAACCGTTGCAATATGTTCTTGTTTTCAGAAAAAATAAAAATACGCGAAGAAGATGATGTGTTGTCAACAAATGATACGCTGGTTTGAAATTCGCGCGCGTTTCCAAGCACTAACCCACGTTTTCTTTTTTATTAATTGTTGTTTATTTATATATCAAGTGCGTTGAAGTGGCTTAGTGGCACAGGTGTTGGTTGGTGATGCTAGTGACCTGGGTTCGAACCCCAGGTCTGTATAATTTCCATATTATTTTTCATTAACAATTCCCATGCAGCGCCCATGTCAAGATGTACCGTGCATCCTCAAGAATCTCTCCTTCCATGCGTCCAGCTGCTTCAGATCAAAGGCTCAAGATTGATGAACACCCTAAGCCTGGTCAACGCTGCAGCATGCCATCTGGAAAGTCAATAAAGGCCAGATCCTTAATGGGCTTAAAATGCTTACAAAACCTCCTAATTTGGGATTTCCACCCCCCCTGGTTTGTAATTTTCTCAATTTTCCTTATATTTTATTTTCAATTATTATTTTATTTTCTTTATTGTTTTACTTTAATTAATTATTTCTATAAAATATAAAAATGCACAAAAAAATCAGAAAAGACAAAAATATAATAAATAATTTTTATTTCTAATATTTTCATAAATAAATTGTATATAATTGAATTAGTTTAAAATAGGTTTAATTTTAATTTCTTTCATAAAAAATCTAAAAAATGTAGAAATAGGTTTAATTAATGTTTTATTCCTTTTTTTTTTAATTCTCACAATAATATTATTTGTTTTATTTTCATAATCAAAATTAATTAGGGTTTCATTTAGGTTAAAAAACTTTAATATTTTTCTTAATAACTTAAAAGCCGTTAGAATTAGGGTTAGCGTTTTATTTTAATTTTAATTAACTCCTTTTTCATTAAATCTTAAAATACACAAAAATACCAAAAACAAAAAACAATTTCTTTTTTTAATTAATTCATGTAATTTCAATATTTTGCAAAAGGGTCCAACGCCCATGTTCTTAATTTTATTCTAATTCGCATATTTACTTTATCTCGTTTAAATAATTATGTATCTCTCCCGAAGCCTTGTAATCACTTCTCGCACTTTTAATTCTTTTACTTTCTTTACTTTTCTGTCAAATCGGGCCCGGTTTAATTTTGGCGATGTGGACCCGCGCCTTTGTAATAGTTTAGGAACTTTAATCCTCGCAACTTTTAACTGTTAAACAAAGCATGCAAGAATGAATGGCCATAATAAAAACAAGCGTAGAAAACCAATGACATGACAAGATAAATACAAATGAAAACGACACACAAATCACATACCACCCCTAAGGTACGCCTCACTGTTGCCTTGCCTCGAAAGGTGATCGTCGAGTAGAGGATGTCTTAGTAAGTCCTCATGATCCGGGAACCCGGCATGAGGGTAGCTTCTAAGGTGTCTTCCTATTGCTCTGGTGATCACCATGTCCCGAACCTCGAATTGACCCGAACACCTCCAACGGTGGTGCTACCTACCTCTCAATGGTGGGATGGCACTACTTTAAAGGACATTTACACAGACGAATTCCTTAGGGTAGGTAGGTTCTCGTAGATACTTGCTCTCTTCAAAAACAAACAAAAATCTTTTCACACCGACACTTTTCAAAAGCTTTCAAAGCAATTTTTCAAACACTCTGACACGAGAGTCGAACTGAAATTTTCAAAGAAACTTTTTTTTAAAAACCCACAGTTGAAAAGCAAACAAACCATTTTTGAAAACACAATGAGCAAGTATCTAAGAGCCCATGGATAACCATGGATAGAAAGGGTGCTAACACCTTCCCTTTCTATAACCTACCTCCCGAACCGAGAGAAATCTCTTTAAGGAATTTTTCTGTGCTTTTGTCTTTTCCATTTGGAGAAAATAAAAGACGGTGGCGACTCTTGCTTCCGCGACATTTCGCGAACCAGCGTTAAACAGTCAGTTCCAGATCCACCGATCACACACTTAATCTGTCAAATCTTCCAACCTTCAAACGTTCTTACAATCAAACCTTCAAACCTTCAAACAATCAAACATATAAACCTTCGAATAACTCATAAAGTTCAAACATTCCAACCTTCAAACCTTACAACATTCAAACCTTCATACAATCAATAAACTTCAAAGATTCCAACCTTCGAATCACTCATAAAATTCAAACATTCCAACCTTCAAACCTTCAAACAATTCTACGCAATGGCCTCTGCACCACAATTTGTCGTCAAAGCACATTTCAACGGTGAGACATACATTTGTCCCACCGCTGGGTTTTTGTTTAGAGACACAGACAACATCCGATTTCTCTTAAACGGGAAAGCCAATTTCTCGTACTTCAAAAAACGATTGGAGGCCAAACTTGAACGAGGCCCGGTGACCCAGATATTTTATCAGAATCCAGTTTTTTTTGGAAACAACCAAGTAATTTTTTATAAGGTTGAAGTTCAAGATGACGAGGATCTCCAGAATATGTTTTCCAGCCATGTGTATTCTGGGTATGACTCTATTGAGTTGTACGTTATGCTATGAGAGCCTCAGGTGACACAAGAGGTTGATCCTTTGGAGAATGAACAAGCTGAGGTAGATGCAGTTGATGATGAAGAAGAAGATGACGAGTTAGAGTTTGATGAAATGGTGAATGATGATTCCGATGATGATGGCATCCCTAGTATTCCTGCAAACGAAATCTACACACCACCTCCGCACATGACAAACTTCAACATGGGCAGAGATGAACCTTCTACTGACTTATTTTTCAATCCGTATATGAAGTCGGATGAAAATTTAAAAGAGAAGGACAAGTTTCGTAACAGAGAGGAATGCATCAGAGCCATAAAAAATTCCACATGCTCAACTCGGTTGATTTTAAGGTGGACCGTGTCAACCCAAAAAGGTACAAGATCAAGTGTGTCCACCCTGACTGTATGTTCAAGCTGACCGCATCATACAAATTAAGAGGTGACTGCTGGGTCGTAGGTTCCATGACTACCCACACTTGTGTAAGTTCCACTCAATCACAGGACCACCAAAAACTCAACTACGATCTCATCTATCAAGAAATCCTACCCCTAGTCAGCAACGACCCATCTTTGAAGGTGAAAACAATTATCTCCCACATCACCATGGTTTTTAACTACACTACATCTTACCGTAAGGCGTGGTTAGCAAAGACTAAGGCGATTGAAAGGGTGTACGGAAACTGGGAGGAGTCATACCAAGAACTTCCCCGCTACCTGAATGCACTCAAGACGTATTCTCCAGGTAGTGTTTACGTTCTGGAAATAGTGCCAACATACGCCCAAGATGGTAGTCTACTAAATGGCAACGGAATATTCAGTCGAGTGTTTTGGGCATTTCAACCATGCATCACAGGGTTTGCATCATGCAAACCAATTATACAAATTGATGGGACTTGGTTGTATGGGAAGTACAAAGGCACGCTACTGATGGCAGTTGCACAAGATGACAACAACAACATTTTCCCCATTGCCTTTGCCCTTGTCGAGGGGGAGACCGATGGTGCTTGGAGCTTTTTTCTGAAAAATCTGCGGACACACGTGGCTCCTTAACCAGATCTCTGTTTGATCTCGGACAAACATGCCTCCATTGAAAGTGCCTACAATAATCCTGAAAACGGTTGGCACGACCCTCCTTCTATGCATGTCTATTGCGTTAGGCATATCGTCCAGAATTTCACGAGGGAGATCAAGGACAAAACATTGAGGAAAGCGGTTATGAATGCGGGATATGCATTGACACAACCCACATTCAAATATTACCGCAACGAGATCCGTTTGTCAAATCCGAAAGCCGGTAGGTGGATCGACAATATTCTGGTGGAAAAATGGACTAGGTCATACGACAATGGCCAAAGATGGGGGCATATGACAACGAATCTTATTGAATCAATGAATGGGGTATTCAAAGGCATACGAAACCTCCCAATCACTGCCTTGGTAAAATCTACGTATTTTAGGATGGCTGCGTTATTTGCCAAAAGAGGTGAAATGTGGAATGCGGTGTTGCAATCTGGACAACTATGGAGTGAAAGCTGCATGAAATACATTAAGGCTGAAAGTGCTAAAGCCAACACTCATATGGTTATACGGTTTGACCGACACAGCCACAACTTCATTGTGAAAGAGACAATCGACCACAATGAAGGCCCGCCAAGACAAGAATATAGGGTCATGCTACCTTCTCGTTGGTGCGATTGTGGCAGGTTTCAAGCATTTCGTATGCCTTGCTCTCATGCCATTGCCGCTTGTGCTCATACCCATCAAGACGCGCTGCAACTTCTATCAAACATTTACAAATCTGAAACGTTGCTCAACGTTTACAACAACAACTTTCCTTTGGTAGCAAAACCAGATTATTGGCCTGCATACGACGGCGAAATAGTGTGGCACAATGACCAAATGCGAAGGAACAAGAAGGGTCGTCCCAAAAGTAAGCGCATCACAACAGAAATGGACGATCTTGACAAGTTAGAAAGAAAGTGTGGTTTATGCCGTCAGGTCGGACACAATCGCAAAAATTGTCCGAATCGGGCGTCTGCCTCGACCACATAAAAATTGTAATACATAAAATCTTTCCTTAATTATGCTGTAAACATTAGGGTTTTCCATTAATAGATTTTGCTACAATTAATAAAACGCGTACAAGAAAAATTAACGATATTCCGTCTACGAAATTACAACTGTTAACACAATTTCATCTGACCCATGCATCATCAATATTACATCACTGTCTGTTTTGACTTCCTTCAACCATACATTAGGTCTTCCTGTCGCATGTGAGGTTGTTGTTCGTTTTCGCTGGATCCTTCTAATTTCCCCCCCCCCCCCTCCGCAATTTCTCCATCTAGCCATCGCATCAACTCCCGCTTCAGACGCTCCATGGAGTGAATGTGCCAGAATTTCATTTTCATCGCAGGTTTCGTGGCGGAGAAGATAACATAACCATTTCTACTAAAAATCATAGGCGACGTCATGACGCAAATAACAGAGTAAAAAATAAAAATACAGTGCGAGAAAGTGTGTGAAATTTCGGATAAACGGACGAATTATTTATAAAACAACATTTTGCCCTAGTTTTACCCTAGGAGCCAAGTGAGATGGCGCCTCCTCTCACTTTTAAGGAGCATGCGTCATCTCACTTGGCTAAAAGTGAAAGGAGGCGCCAAGTGAGATGGCGCCTAGGGAAAAAGTAGGGGTGGAGACGCCAATTCAGATGGCTCCTCCTTTGTGGAGTCATCTGAAATATGGTTATTTGCGTAATTTTTTCCGAAACGCGGTTATTTGCAAATTTTTTTTAATACATGGTTATTGTTAAAAAAAATTCTAGAAACGCCTTTAACTTTCATTTCTTATACACTAACATCCACCTCCATCCAATTTTCATCATCAACTTTCCACCGTAAATCTCCTCTTCAGACCGCCATCTTCATCTTTCACCTCCCTGTAGACCCTGTTCAACTCCTTCCTCCGTAAATCGTTCATCATCTTCCTCTCCAAACTTCCTTCCATCCTTTACCTCAACATCTTTCATCACCGATCCATACGATACATCCTCATTCGTCAACCTCCGAAGTAGCTCCACTTGCACCTTTCAGTTCTAGCTTTTCATCACCGTCGATACTCCACTCTTAGTTCACTCCCTCTATCACGCGGCTGCAAAAATACATCGTATCTCTTCCTCTCAGCCATCGAACAACACGGTATCATCGTTCCACAGTTCTGTTTCAACATAGTAACACTACTGTTTTTAGCTTCTCCGCAACAACAAGCTTTAACATCGATGAACACCGCCGCCAACACAACTTCTTCGCCGCTGCTTCTGAGCTGGTAAGATTGTTCAGATATCATCTATGTAGAAATGTTGATGTTTGTGACAATGTTTTTTGATTGTTTGAGTCTAATTGGTTATGCTATTTCGATTATTCTTTGAGTTATAACTAAAAAAACCTGTGTTGATTTCTAAAGAAAACAACTTGTTGTTAATACATGTGTTGTCTGTGTCATGTTTGGAGTAGAGTAATAACTTGAGTTGTTGTTTTTGGTTTAAAATCATGTTTACCGTTGGATTCACTTGGCTTTGAATATGTTTAGAATCATGTTTTGAATGCTCATTTTTTTCAAGTTCAAGTGAGTAACAATGTGAATTATTGATTTTTGTGGGAAGGTTATGATTGCTTTTGAGTTTATGTGACTTTGAATGTGTTTAGCACAATGTATGCAATACTTATTTTTTGTATTTACATTGAATAACACTTGTTCTTTTGGTTCTTGATTGAGAAATATTCATTTGTTCATGTGTACCATGCAAGTTTCATTTCGATTTTATATTTTGTGATTACTAACTTGTTTGTTGATTTGTGCAAGTTATCAAGACAATACTTCCTCTTTCCATATTTTATTTGCTTTTGGTTGATTAATCAATTTGATTTATTTACTTGATTTTGTTATTAAAAATGGATTAGTTTACTAATCTATTTTTCTTAACTCGATTAATTAAGTTAATCAACTCTTGATTAATCGATTAAACTTTTATTTCATCTTAATGTTACTTTGTTGCTTTTAGTTAATTAACTAAAAGTCAATTTAGTTATTTAATTTCGTTATTAAAAATTAATTAGTTAATTAACTTTTTTTTAAACTTAATTAATTAATTTAATCAACCTTTTAAGTTAATTAATTAAGCATCCATTCTATATTTCCTTTGTTTCATTTTAGCTTTGGTATAGGTTTATAATCCATTCAGATTGATTCTTTATTTCACATTGAGATGTCCAGATTGCTTCTTCATTATACTAGTTTCGTTCGTCTTTTGAAATTTTATCTGATACAATGACTTTTGTCTGACACATTGAGCTCACCCGATGCTTTACACTTTATCTGACACTTTGAGCTTACTCGGTGCATTTTCCCAGCTTGTGATTTATTTTCACTTGATGAGCTTTATCCGATGTTTTGAGTTTTGTCTGATGCCTTGGGTTTCTTTGATGTTGTCTGCTTGTGATTTATTTTCACCTGAGGTTTGTTATACTCTTGGCTTATTTATCTGCTTGTGACTTTAAATCCAAAGAGATGAGAACACTGTATTGACTTCTTTGTGTTAAGTATTGGCTTCTTATTTGGTTAGACAGTTCCTTACCTAATTTTTACTTTCATGTACATAGGATACTCTCTTCATCTCCTACCTCATTCTTCAATTTTCAAAACTTCTCATATTTTTCAAAACCTTCTCTGTCTTCTAAACTTTAATCGCTTTCATAATAAACTTTGACTTTGTCAAGTGACTTTTTCAAACTTTTTTCTTAAAAAATGTTAAATCACATAAGCATATTCTAACCTTCTCAAAAAGACTAAAAAACATTTAACTTCATTCATACCTTTTTGTGCGCTCGAGAACCTTTTTTCTTTAAAACCTTTTTCCAGATTAGACATGATTCATTTATAATCGAGATGTTATTCGTATATTCTCATGGCTGTCGACTTTTTCACTTGAGTACTAGAGGCTTTCTTAAACCCTTCTTCATGTTGGTGCGTAGACTTTCTTTCTTATACCTTGTGGGAGATTAGATGACTCTTCACCTTAAAATGACGACTTGTCTCTTCTTTTAAAATCAATCAACGTACAATTTTATTCTTTTTTAGAAGAACTACAAGTGCCATGATCTCTTATTACACGAAGGGCATACGTATGCACAAAGGTTCACAACTGCGGCGGGCGTAATAATAAAAAAACATTTTCTTTTTGTTCTTTAATATCAATTCATTCATTCCCTTTAGCAAGTAAGTCTTTAGATAACACACTCTTTGATTAGAAACAAATAAAGTAGATCATGCAGAGTACCATAGATGCTTAGGGTGCTAATACCTTCTCGCTGCATAATCGACCCCCGTACCTTGATCTCGATTTTATTTTATTTTGGGTTTTATTCACTCTTTTCCCATTTTCCATTTGGAAACAGTAAAGTATGGTGGCGACTTTCACTGATATGAGTTAAGTCAATTAATGGCTTAGTCTTAAATTTCTACCGCTACATTTTGCATTACGAGTGCGACAAGTAGGATGTAGGCGGTTTAGTGTGTATATTTAGGTGCATCCCACTTAGTGCGGTGAGCCCTCTAAGAGCGGTCTACTGTTTTTGATTTTATACTTTCATTCCATTCATTTTCTGTGTTATGTATTTTTGGGGTATTTGTTCTCAACTTCATCACCACTCATTCTTGGTAGTTTAGAACTTAGAAAACAACATTTGTGGCTTGTAATAGGATGATCCGGGACCGGGAGATTGGTTGATCGTGATTGACACCGCGAAAGATTCAGTTTCTTATCCACTTATTCTCTTTGCAACCATATTTTATTGGGGTTTTGTTTGTAATTATTCTTTGTTTATATGTGTATTCATTACTCATGGTGTTGTATGAGGCTTTCTTTACAAATTAATGTTGGTGATTACTTAATTTGTTTGGGTTTGGGTTGCTGCAGATATGTATAGTTTAAATTCGGATTTAGGATGAACATCTATTGGGTTTTATTCTAGAAATAGGTTAAGTCTTAGTATTCACGTGAGTATCAACTCTTAATGCATCTGTGTTGTTTGAGTTGCACGCGAAATCGCCTTAAAGAGCAATACAATTGATATCTCGCTCTGCGTTAGAAATGACCTATGAGTGAGTGATATGTGATGATATTGACGAGTAGTTTAGGTTGATTGCAACTGGTTAGTAAGTTTAAGTATTTAACGGGTATGTGAAATTCAATTCCGAGAGTTCTCTCCCTTCTAAAGAATGAATTCTTTTTTTGCTCATAAGTTTAATTCTCGCATTTACCATTTAAACTCATTCATATCCAAACTCATAAACGCGAGATTTGTCGAACGGAAATTCAGTAGCCACTAATCCATATGGAGACGATATGATAAAACTAAATAAATACTTACTTTTTGTTGCCGCTTTATCGCTTCAACAAAATGGCACTGATACCGGGGATTAGTGTTTTTATTGGATCATATTGCGATTTTTTTTTGTTTTGCACACAATGTTCATATTGTCTATATTGTGTAATTATACTTATGCATTTATTTGTCTATGATTACTATACTTGTGTATAATGCATACTTGTTTGATTTATACATGTTTTGTGTTTGTTTTTCCACACTTGTTATGTATATGTTTATGAAGTTATTCACGTGTGTGATATGGTGGGAGAACTGACTTGGGTGTTTTGCGTTTGATCGCAAGTGTTGCGGTTAGCAAGAGTAGCCACCGACTTTTCTTTTATCCAAAAGGAAAGGTGAAAAAGCAAAGGAAAGACCTTTGAGATTATTTCTTGAGTTCGGGGGGTAGATTATGAAAAGGTAAGGTATTAGCACCCTTTTCATCCATGGTTTTCCATGGGCTCTTAGTTACTTGCTAGATCACTTGCTTTTGTTTGAAATTGTGCTTTGTGTGGTTTTTTGAAAGTATTTTGTAAAGAGGCCATTACTTAGGCAAACTTTGTAATGATTCTCGTTCGTAAGAATGTATACAAAGTGTTTGATCTTTTGAAAATATTTTCAAGTTTGTAAGATGTTTTGAAAGTGTACGTGTTTGTTTTGAAAATAACAATGATGTTTTTTTTTAAATTGAGCAAGTAATTAGGAGCATTCCACCTACTCGAAAAGTCTTTCATGTTCATTTTCTTTTTCCTTTGACATTGTTATCTTACCATTGATTTGGTAAGTAACCATATCTTTGGATGTAAATGGGTGGGCGTGGATCATCATATAACCATGATTAGCAATGTTGCAAGGTATCTTAACATTCTCTTTTAGGGACTAAGATCATTTGAAAGGCAACTTAGATAGCGTCATTGAGGGACTATAATCTTATATTTTGTTTGTTTTTGCTAAGATACCTCACATGCGTAATATGGCCATTTTGTAAAGGCAACCAAGTGTATTTATCCTAGGGGGTGTTTGTGTGTAAGTGTATTATTTTCATGCTTGATTTTGTCTTTGATTAAGGTTTGCTATTTGTTGGTTTTAGTCTTTCCATACAAACCCTAATTACTAGCAATTGTATATAAAGCAGTAAATTATGGAATTTAAAATTACTACGCTAATACAACACTTGTGGGAGGGGGGTGTACAAATTATAAATGGGGATTGCAAGAAAATAAACCTAATTAATCTATTACAACCATATTGAATTGGTACAAGAATGAAAATAAATGATGTACAAAAATGAAGAAATATACAAGCATGTGAATGTAAAGAAAATGGATATTTTT
Organism: Vicia faba; assembly: GCA_948472305.1. Classification (NCBI taxonomy): domain Eukaryota; kingdom Viridiplantae; phylum Streptophyta; class Magnoliopsida; order Fabales; family Fabaceae; genus Vicia; species Vicia faba. The sequence continues at coordinate 842,654,494 of OX451737.1, forward strand.
GTTTAGATTTTTTAGGAAAAGGGAATTTGATTTTAACCTAATTAACTAGAAGAAAATAATTAATTAAACCTAAATTTACTAAGAAAAGATTTTAAATAAAATCCTAAATCTATTAATTGATTAAAAATAAATTAAGCTTAAGAAAAATATTTTTGGTATTTTTGTCTTGAAAATAAATTATAGTATTATAAAATATTTTTGGTCATTTTTTGTTTTAAAATAATATATTTTAATGGTGTAAAATAAAATAACTAAAACTTATTTTTAATTAAATTTACAAAGATAATTGGTAAAATAAATAAAATATGATCAAATAAAATAATTTTTGTGAGAGAAAAATAAATAAACTATATCAAAATGTAAATCTACTGATTTTATATTTTTTATGATTTTTTTAGTATTAGAAAAATAATTAAGAAAACAAATAAATAAGAAAATAAGAAAAAGAAAATAAAACTAGGTCAGGGGTGTGAATAGCCTGCAAGGGGGTTAACAACAAGAAGAAAAAAACATAAGGCCCAAAGGAAGGCCCAGCGCCTGCCAAAAAGAAAGTTAGAAAATGCAAAAAAATGTGAAAAAACCAAAAGGGTACCACTGGGGTTCGAACCCAGGTCTCTTTGGTTACAGGTGCGCGTTTCTACCACTGGGGTGGCTATACATCCGTTTATATAAATCAAACAATAAATACATATGGTAAATACGTTCCTGAGGCCAACTTCATCTTCAACCTCACGCCCAGCCAGAAGCTATGTAACTCAATCAATCCTCAACAAAAATGAAGTGTAAACTGGAAACTTGTAGCAAATTTCCTCACGATTTCAGAAATGTAAAGCATTAAAACTAAAGATCAAAGACATACATGAATTTCATTGGCCCTAATCTAAACCCTAAAAATCTCAGAAACTTCAATCTTAAAATTCTCTAAGCTCAAACAAAATTAATGCAAACTATGGACATGGTTAGCTTTAGGGCAATGATATCTACATGTTTCGTTCACAAATAAATCATTGATGATGCCTGTATAAAAAGTTCCAAAGTTAGAAAATTTACCTTGCAAGAGGGTATCGGGTTTGAAGTTTGAGCAGCTTTCAGTGAATTCCAATGATTGGGTTAGCTTCCTCAAGTTCCCAGGAAGCTAAAGGGATGCTTAGCTTGAGCTGAAAATGCCTGAGGAGTTCTGGAGAAGTCCAAGTGCAAAGCTCTGTTTTTGAAAATGGTGGATGATGATGGAGGTGTTACAGTGGTGTTGCAGGGGTTGAGATTGTTTGTGTATGTTGTTTATAAACTTTTGAAAGCAAAAGGCCAAGAAACGCATGAGTAGATTTGAGGATTGGCTTCAAAACTCAGAAATGACAAGTTTTGAAGTGTTTTTGGTGATTCTGTGTTCTAGGTGTTTTTAGGGCTTAAGCATTCGTGTAGTTTGTGGCAAATGGTTTGTGTATGTATAAGCAAAAGGTCTTGAGTGGTTTGGCAAGTCAGAAGTACAAGTTGCAAGCTATTTGCTATGTTACTTGATTTTCAAGAAAAGTGGGAAACCAAGTTTCAATGTGAAGTAGAAGCATAGACTGGGTGATTGTAAGTGTATAAACCATTTCTCTTGTGTTATGAGACATGTATGATCATAAGAGAACAAGTTCAAGGCTCAAGAACAAGTTTTGTGCAAAAAGTCACTTTATTAAAATGGCAATGTGCACTTTCTTCCCAAAATGGATATAAAGTATGGTCTTGCATTGAATGCTTGAGATGAGACCTCTAACAACTGTGCAAGCAATTAATTATGGAGTGCCTAACAAGTTTGAGGCCTTCAAAGTAGAGTTTATGCAACATAACTTTGAATTTGAATTTTGTTTATCACAAAATGACTTGTAATTCAAGTGATAAAACCCTAACTTCATCTCTTTGATTCTCCCTACTCAAAAATGATATCAAGGAGTTCTTAGACATTTTGGAAAGCTTGAAATGTGATCTATAACCCATATTTGAATTTCTTTTGAATATTCCACTTGGAACTATATTAAAAAGTGCCATGAAGTTGGGTCAAAATCCTGACCAAATTAGGGCAAATTTTCACTAAGTGTTTTGTTTCATGACCATGTATTCTTAAAATTATAACTTGAGATTCAAGAACTTTTGGAAGGAGTTGTGTGAAGCAAAGTTGTAGATTTCATGGAGATCTACAACTTTCATGTTGGAAGTTTCTTTTGAATCAGCTTGCATCATGGTGAAAATTTTGCTCAATGTTGTGAAAAAATAAGAAATTTCCAACACTTAGAAAAATTTCTAAGTTTAGAAATTTTCACTTTTCAAAATGAAATTTTGAATTTTGGATTTCTTGATGAATAAGTTTCATATTTTGACATGTTTTGATGAATTGTGATCTTTGACATTGGATTTTGACCAAAAAGTCAAAGTTTGACTTTTCAGTATGCAGTTGACTTTTGATCAGTTGACTGCAAAATTCATCTGTCAACCCATTGGACTTGCAATGTTTTGAGTCATGTCATTAGGTCAAAATGATGAAATTTAACTCTTGAAATCATGCCTTAAACCAATTGATCATTTGCTAGGTCAAAAATCAGAAATTGCCCTTTCCCAGTCAAAACCCTAATTTTGACCATTTTGCCCTTTTGAAGATTTAATCAAATTTTTTGAGGAATTATGGTACAAACTTGATCAAATGATACATATGAGTTTAAAATGTTGATGTGGACCAAAAATTATGAATTTTGACTGTAAATTGGCCATAATTGACTTTTTCCCCAATACAGCTGATTTTTAGGTCAACTGCTCAATTGATTGATCAAAAGTGTGATCCAAAGCTTGAAACTTGACATGAGTAATCTTCAGGGTCCATAATGATCCATGAAAGTCATATGGGGCATTGTAAGTTCAAATATCCTTGTGCAATCTCAAACCCTAAATTTGGTCATCAGTGCTTAAGGAGGTGTCTTGAGTTGATTAACCCTAGTGCAGTCTTGAGCCAAAGGAGATCTTGTGAGAAAATTCTTGATAAATGAGAGGGAAAATTTTGAGGTACAACAGATGCCCCTATTCAATCTTCTTAAGCTTGAAGAGTTAGATTGACGAGTTTTGCCATTCGTGACTCGAAGGTGGAAGATGATTGGACACTAGAGTGCCCAGAAATTTGCACTTGGTGATGTAATGGTTGATGGTATAGGTAATGGGCTTAAAGATTCCATTTGGAGAGGTGATGAGGAGTTGTCGGGGATGGGCTTGCAGATTCCATCTGTTGTACCCCAAAATTTGTCCTCTCACTTATCAAGAATTTTCTCACAAGATCTCATTGAGCTCAAGACTGCACTAGGGTTTGACCAGTTCAAGACACCTCATAATGCACTGATGATCAAATTTAGAGTTTGAGTTTGCACCTGGATTTTTGACTATTAATGCTTCATATGACTTTAATAGATCATTATGAACCCCCAAGATTACTCATGTCAAGTTTCAAGCCTTAGATCACACTTTTGATCAGTCAATTGAACAGTTGACCTAAAAATCAGTTGTATTGGGGAAAAAGTCAACCTTGGCCAATTTACAGTCAAACTTCATAATTTTTGATCCACATCAACATTTTAGATTCATATGTATCATTTGATCAAGTTTGGACCATAATTCCTCAAGAAATTTGATCAAATCTCCAAAAGAGCAAAATGGTCAAAATTAGGGTTTTGACTGGGAAAGGGAAATTTCTGATTTTTGACCTAGAAAATGGTCAATTGGTTTAAGGCATGATCTCAAGAGTTCAATTGCATAATTTTGACCTAATGACATGATTCAAAACATTTCAAATCCATTGGATTGACAGATGAATTTTGTAGTCAACTGATCAAAAGTCAAATGTATACTGAAAAGTCAAACTTTGACTTTTTGGTCAAATTCAAGTGCCAAGGATCATGATTCATAAAAACATTCCAAAATATGAAACTTGTTCATCAAGAAATCAAGAATTCAAGATTTCATCTTGAAATGTTAAAATTTCTTAACTTAGAAATTTTTCTAAGTATGAAAATTTTCTTATTTTTTCATAACTTTAAGCCAAATTTTCATCATGATGCAAGATGATTCAAAGGAAACTTCCAACATGAAAGTTGTGGATATCTATGAAATATACAACTTTGCTTCACACAACTTCTCCTAAAAGTGCTTGTATCTCAAGTTATAATTTTGTGAATACATGCTCATGAACTAAAAAAGACTTAGTGAAGTTTTGCCCTAGTTAGGCAGATTTTTGACCTAACTTCATGGCAATTTTTTACATAGTTCTAAGAGGAATATTCAAAAGTAATTCAAATATGGGTTGTAGAGAACATTTCAAGCTTTCCAAAATTTCCAAGATATCCTTGAGATCATTCTTGAGCAAGGAGAATCGAAGGCAAGAAGTTAGGGTTTTCAAACTTGAATTACAAGCCATTTTGTGAAGAACACTTGATCCAATCTTCAAGCATGCTGTACAAATCTTTCTTTGCAGGTTTCAAACTTGCTAATCACTCAATAATTTAATGTTTACACAACTGATATAGCCATTATCCAAGTTTCGTTTCCATTTTTGGAAGAAAGTCACCACTTCCATTTTGGAAAAGTGACTTTAATCACAATGTCAACTCTTCTTGAGCCCATACATTGTTTGTTTCTGACTCAAAAACATTTAAAAGCAAGAAGCAACATATCTACAGCCTGCTAACCACCCTACAAATCCTTGTACTTCACATTGAAACCATGTTTGTCAACTTTGCTTCAAAATCAAGTAACCAAGCCATAACATGTGATTTCAATTTCTGAGTGGTTTCAAGCCTCAAAAGCTCTTTCTTATAAGTACATACACTATTTGCAAGATGACACACGAATGCTAGTGCCCTGGAACTATCTCAAACACTCAAAAACCATAAATCTGCTCAAAAACACCATTGATACACAGTTCTGACTTTGAACTCGTATCTTTCATTTCCATCGTGTGTTTTCCCTCAAATTCATTTACAAAGCTTCTATACCTCAAATATAGTCCATCTTTGTCCTTGTTTTGGAACTGTAACACCATATTCACCTTCCTCCATAACCAAAAACAGAGTCTGCAAGTTGACTTCTCTAGACCATTCCAGCCACCTACAGTTCAAGCCAACCATTACACTAGCTTCCTAGAGGTCTAAGGAAGCTAACCTGATCATCATCACTGCCTGAAACAAGCTCATTTGAATTTCACGATTTCCAGTTTTGAGGTATTTTTCTTGAACTTCTATCTCATTACTTAGGCATTGTTAGGCTTGCATTTGTGAAGATAAAATGTAGACCTCATTGCCACGAAGCTGTACATATCCATAGCTTGCATTTATATGGCCCGAGCTTAGAGAATTTTAGAGTTGAAGTTTCTGAAATTTTTAGGGTTCAAATTAGGGCCAAATAAATTCTCATTTATCTTTGAATTTTAGCTTTAGTTATTTACATGGTTAGATTCGCGAGGAAGAATGCCACAACTTTCATTTTGTCATCTTCCATTTTTGTTGAGAAATGAAGAAGTTACAGGTACACCGGTTGGAGGTTGAAGATGAAGTCATCGGGACTTGATTTGCCTTACATATTTATGATTTTGTTTATATAAACAGATGTATAGCCACCCCCAGTGGTAAAGTGCGCGCCTGTTCACCCCTTGGTCCTGGGTTCAAGCCCCAGCGTGACCATTTTTACATTTTGCATATTTTCTGACTTTCTAATATATTTTTTTTTGCAGGCATTGGGCCCTTTGGGCCTGACATTGTTTTTTTTATTATTTGCTAGCTAACACCTTGCCTACTTGTGGCACCCCTTGGCCATTTTATTTATATTTATTTATTTCATTTTTTTTCTTTTAAATATATTTTCTAAAATAAAAAATATATAAAATAGTAGATTTATGTTTTGACATAATTTAAATATTTTTCTCACACAAAAAATTATTTTTATTCATTATACTTTATTTATCTTTACAAATTATCTTGTAAATTAAATTAAAACTAGGTTATTATTTATTTTCTTTTATACTTATTTAAATATATTTATTTTAATATTAAAAAGGCCAAAAATATTTTACAACACCATATATTATTTTCAAGACAAAAATACAAAAAAATATTTTTTCTTTAAACTTATTTTCTTTTAATCAACTAAATAGAATTAGGGTTTTATCCAAAAATCTTTTCTTAATTAATTTGTTTTCTTAACTAATTTAAGTTAATTTTGATTAAATTATTTTTCTCTAATTAGGTTTAGGTTAAGACCTCTTTCATATAAAAATCCAAACAAAAAAATCATTTCTTTCCATTTGCATTTGTACTTTATACATTTATTCAATTATTTGTACATATTCAATTTGGTTGTAATAGATTAATTAGGTTTATATTATTTCAATCCCCACAAATGTTGTAATAGCGTAGTAATTTTAAATTTCACAATTTATCGCTTTTACATAACATCCTAGTAAATAGGGTTTGTATGGAAAGAATAAAATCAATCAAGTTGAAAACCCTAATTCAAGACCAAAACAAGCATGAAAATAATACACTTGCACACAAGCACCCCTAGGGTTATCCCACTTGGTTGCCTTATAAAATGGACATATTACACATGTGAGGTATCTTAGCAAAAACAAATGAATACAAGATCATAGTCCCTCGATGACGCTATCTAAGTTTCCTTACACATGATCTTAGTCCCTAAAAGAGAATGCTAATATGCCTTGCAAACATTGCTAATCATGGTTATACGATGACCCACGCCCGTCCTGTTTACATCCCAAGATAGAGTTACTTACCAAATCAGTGGTAAGATAACAATATCAAAGGAAAAGGAAATGTATAAGAAAGACTTTTGAGTAGGTAGATTGCTCATAATTACTTGCTCCATTTCAAAACAAACATCCTTGCTATTTTCAAAAACAAACACTTACACTTTCAAAACATCTTACAAAACTGGAAAACATTTTCAAAAGATCAAACAACTTTGTATACATTCTTACAAACAAGAATCATTACAAAGATTGCCTAAACAATGACCTCTTTACAAAATACTTTCAAAAACCACACAAAGCACAATTTCAAACAAAAGCAAGTGATCTAGCAAGTAACTAAGAGCCCATGGAAAACCATGGATGAAAAAGATACTAATACCTTCCCTTTTCATAATCTACCCCCCGAACTCAAGAAAAAATCTCAAAGGTATTTCCTGTGCTTTTTCACCTTTCCTTTTTGGATAAAGGAAAATTTGGTAGTGACTCTTGCTAACCACAAAATTTGCGATAAAACGCAAAACCCTCAAGTCAGTTCTCCCACCGTATCACACCATCCAAAATGATTGTTGGATCGTATCTGTAAGCTGAAACTGAATGATCATCAGAGTGGCGTCCGTGTCTGGAGCGTATCTGAACTGTATCTGGAAGCTGAGTCTGAATGAGTATCAGAATGGCGTCTGTGTCTGGAGCGTATCTGAACTGTATCTGAAAGCTTGAATCTGAATGAGTATCAGAATGGCATCCGTGTCTGGAGCGTATCTGAATTGTATCTGAAGATTGAATATGAATGAGTATCATAAAGGCATCCGTGTTTGGAGCGTATCTAAACTGTATCTGAAGATTGAATCTGAATGAGTATCAGAAAGGCATCCATGTCTGGAACGTATCTGAACTGTATCTGAAGGTTGAATAAGTATCAGAATGGCATCCGTGTCTGGAGCATATCTGAACTGTATCAAAAGTTAAATCTGAATGAGTATCAGAATGGCATCCGTGTCTGGAGCGTATCTGAAATGTATCTGAAATCTGAATCTAAATGAGTATCAGCATGGCATCCGTGTCTGGAGCGTATCTGAAGGTTGAATCTGAATGAGTATCAGAATGGCATCCGCGTCTGGAGCGTATCTGAACTGTATCTGAACTGTATCTGAAGGTTGAATCTGAATGAGTATCAGAATGGCATTCGTGTCCTAAGCGTATCTGAACTGTATCAAAAGTTGAATCTAAAGAACTCGTGCTGGATTTCTTCAGTTGGTCGTGTAGATAATTATCCTGGCTTGTCTTAGGTATCAACCTCTGACCTTTATAATTTGTTGATGATAGCTGTTGTACCCCAAAATTTGCCCTCCCTTTTTCACAAGAAAATCACAACCCTAGGGTTTACTCAGATTTGTTAAGATTGACTCAGGAATCGATCAAACAGACTTTTCTTTGGCAGTAAATCAAGAATCAGGTTTTCTCTCGCATTTCTCAGAAGAAATTGAATCCTCAGAAATTCAATTAAATGTTACATTGTTTTCACGCTTGTTCAAGTTTACTGGTTGTTTCTCAAGGTCTGATTATCTGGGATAAGAACTGAGACTCTTATTTGGAATATTAAGGCATCTGTTTGTTAATGGAACGAAACGTTTGTTTGTTAATGGAATGCTTGCTTGCTTATTATACAATGCATATTGTGATTGGAATACTGATGCAAGGTTACGAGACTGCAAAGTTTTTGATTATTTGGAATTTAAGTTATCTGAATTAGAATTGTTGAGATACAATTTCAATTATTTTGATTTGAGAGTCTTAAATAATTAAGTGAACATGCAAGGGAGAAGGGAACGATATTTGAACAATAGAAATGTTTCTTTTGGATAAAGACTCTTTTTATTCATTTTCAAATATTGTTACAAAAGAATAATTTATTATTTTTTGAATATTGTAAGTTTTTACAACTTATAGTATTTTAAAAAGAAATAAATGTTTACAATAAATGAAAAAAAAAGAGCCTATCTAATCTAAAGCCTAAGTCTTCTAAGCTCCAGTGCTCCCATGCTCAAGGTCTCCGGCTTCTACTGCTTCCTCTATCATCCAATTGATACTCACCTGCAAAAGACAAAGGAAAAGAAAATTAGTATAAGAATTTTCAAATGAATAGAAAGAAAAGAAGGTCATCATTAAAGTTTGCCGGCCGGAATCAGAATGCTATTTGTTCATCATGTTTTTATTTTTCTCTTTGCAAATCACAAGAAGATTGCTCTTCTTGGTTCACAAAGAGAAAAGTAAAAGACAAAAAATGCAAGCATACAATTGGTTCAAATGCAAAAACATGGGCCATGCTGTACCAAGTAAGGTACAAGGCTGCATACAAAGCATACTAAAGCAAAACCAAACTGAATACCAAACTGCAGTAACCAAGCTGAATGCAAACCTAAGCATAACAACTAAGGCAAACTATTATACAAATATAAGCAAACTAAGTTACAAGGCAACTAGATGCAAAAAGCATACAAGTACAGAAAATACAGCAGGTAATGCAGAGATAAACCAATTGACAAGCCAAGAGCTTGTCACAGCTATCATCATGTTCCAGGCCTAGGCAAACTTTTCAAAAAATATAATATAATAAGAAAAAGTGCTTATTTGAGAGAGAGAGAGAGAGAGAGAGAAAGAGAGGACCTGGTGAAAAAGTTTGCAGTTTTGGCTAAGGCAGGCTGTCATAAGTTAACAAAAACAAAAAGATATAAAAGAAAGGACTGCATAACAGTCTAGGAAGAAAAAATACTTGGTCAAAAAACCTGCAAAACTCCCCAACCTGCATAGCTTGCCCACCTTAACAAGTTCAACAAACTACAAACTCAACAGACCACAGGCCTGCTATCATACCAACAAAACTGCAAAATCACAAGCCAAAACCTGCTTGCCAAGCCTGCAGTTCAAACTGCAAAATCACAAGCCAAAACCTGCTTGCCAAGCCTGCAGTTCAAACTGCAAAATCACAAGCCAAAACCTGCTTGCCAAACTACAAAATACAAACCACAAGCCTAGCAAAAAACTGCTCAAACCATAAGCCTAAACAAGCTCAACCAGGCTAGCTGCATAACAGCAAGCCAAACTTCCCAAACCTGCATAACGGGCCAACAACTCCAAAACCTGCTGAACACCTGCATAGCAAGAAAACCTGTAACAGCTTGCTCAAATAAACAACTGTAAGCTTTCTCAAAACACCATAAACCAACATAGCCAAGCCTTGCCAAAACCTGTAGTTTCCAAACTGCAAGTCAAACAAAACACAAGCTGGCCAGAACTGCAGAAAACAATCAAACAGTGCACAACCTGTACCAAACTACAAACAAGCCAAGAACAAACAGTTTCAGAAGCAGATTTCATCATTAACCATCAAAAGCCAAGAGAGAGGGCAGAGTTTTTGGAAGTAAAAAGCAGGGTTTCAGAATCAAATACATCATCCTCAACCATCAACCATCAACATTCAGAAAAAGGAAGAGTTTCAGAAGCAAAAACATAGTTTAAGAATCAGGTTCATAAAAAATAATCAGCAAACAACAGTTTTTTTAAGAAATTTATCATCATCAACAACAAAGAACAGACAGTTTCAGAAGCAGATTTCATCATTAACCATCAAAAGCCAAGAGAAAGGGCAGAGTTTTGGAAGCAAAAAGCAAGAGTTTCAGAAATTTGTCATCATCAACAATAAGAAAAAAAAAACAAAATTTCAGAACTTTCATCATCATCAAACAAAATTCAAATCTTAAAGAACCAAAGAGAAATACCAGAAGCGAAGCTAGTCATCATCTTCCCCGCCTCCGTCCACCAGGAACGCCGCCACCAACTCCGTCTCACCTTTCCTCTCCATCTTCCCCAAGGTATAATTTTCTCAAATTCTTTAATACATCATATTCATAAACATCAAAGGATTAAAAAAATTGAACATGCAAGCAAATCAAATGAACGAAAGCAAATTGTAAAACGCGAACGAAACGAAATCATATTGTTCGAACAGGGCCTTGGATCGTCGTGAAGAGGGGAGAGAGTTAGGGTGGCGCTCCGGCAACCTGGGGGCGTAAGGGAGAATCAAGCATCGTTGGTTTGAGGAAGATAAAGAGGAGAGAGTGATAGAACAGCGCCGCTGTGTCCACAACAACAAACCCTCATTGCTTCTGAAACCCTAAAAAATTGTACAAAGAATTTCTCCTTGGGCCTGTCGACGCAACTCCCATAAGCCCATAACGTTTCTGCCTGCACCCCCTTCCATCCTGATCCCTGTTTTTGTTCTTCTCCATTTTTCATTTGGGCTTTAGCACATTTCACAAATCCCTGGCCCATCACCCTTCTTAATTTCTTTTCTTTAAACAAAATATTATTGTTTTAATTTCAATTAATTGAACCCTTTTTTTTAGTTAATTTTAGTTTTTTTTTATTATCTAATTTTGTTTCACACCATAAAAACACCAAAATAATAATAATAATAGAGTTTTTTTGCTTAAATTAAATTTTCTTTCTTTTAAGATCTTTTTTTTTATAATAAAAATACAAGGAATAATAGAAACATTAATTCAAGTAATTTTTTCTTTCTTTAAAAACTTTTCTTTTCATAATTCATAAAACACAAGAAATAATAATATAATACTTAATCTTTCTTTTTTTTAGAATAGATTTTTTTTTAAGTTAACAAATACATGCATCTCATAACTTACTGATTCTCCTTATTTTAATTTGTTATAATCTTATATTGAATTGCGACAATTCGATTTGGTTGTAACACTTGATATTTGGACTTTATTATTCTTGTGAGACTCATCCCCATTTGTAAATAATTGTACCCCCATCCCCGAATACTTTTTTTTTGTAATAACTTAGACTTTAAATTCCCGCAATTTATTGCTTTCAATATACTGTATAGTAATCAGGCGTGTATGGCAAGATTCAAAATCAATCTCTAGATAACCTAATACAAGACAAAAAGCATGAAAATTGACAAACACAATGCACACTTGCACCTCTAGGGTAACCTCGCTTGTTGCTTCGGAAAATGCAATCATGTCCCTCGAGTATGAGACACTCTAGCAAATGCCCCTTTGATAAACAAAGATCGTAGTCCCTCGATGACCCTTGATGTTGCCTTCGATAAAACGATCTCGTCCCTTACAAAATTGCTAAAGCGTCTCACAAGTTGCTTTCAATGATTGTATGCGATGACCCGCGCCTGTCCCGTTTAACATCTTAACACAAGGTTGTTCACCAAATACAATGGTGAAATAACACTGTCAAAAGGGTTAAAAACATAAGAAAGATCTTTTGAGTAAAATAGGGTAGACAACTCTTAGTTACTTGATCAAAAGCTTGCAAAACATCCTTGCCATTTTCAAACACACCTCACAACACAATTTCAAAATAAACTTTCAAAACATTGAAATATCTTTTCAAAAAGACACACACCTTTGTATATATTCAAACAAGAATCATTACAAAGGTTGCCTAGACAAGGCCTCTTTTTCAAAGCATTTTCAAAACCATACACACAAAGCACCATTTCAAACAATTGAAAAGCAAAGGCAAGTGATCTAAACAAGTAACTAAGAGCCCATGGATAACCATGGATGAAAAGGGTGCTTGCACCTTCCCTTTTCATAATCTACTCCCCGAACCCAAGAAAACATCTCAAAGGTCTTTCCTGTGATTTTTGACCTTTCCTTTGGATAAAATAAAAAGTCGGTGGCGACTCTTGCTAAACCGAAACATTTGCAAACACAAACGCAAAACCTCAAGTCAGTTCTCCCACCGTATCACAATAGCCATTGACTAATCTTATCTTGAAAAGGGTAAAATGTTAGCTGTATGCAATATCATGATGCATGAATATGCATGGTACAATGAGATTGTGATATATGCATTCGTGTTATCAATGTTTGTGATATATGGATGCGATGTATGCGTATGTGAGCTAATATACTGCACTGTTGTTGGATAGGGGAAAATAAATCCCTGACTGCTGTCGAGGATATGGAGTGTAGGTCTTCATTTTGTGAAGTTGAAGTGTTGATGAATTACCTCTTAGAGAAATAAACCTTGTCGTAAGGGAAATGCCGTGTACTGCTTGTAAAATCCTGTTGGGGAATCCTGAGAAATTGGACGACTTCTACTGGGGATTGATAACTAGAAGCTTTGTTCCGCTGGGGATTAATCTGCATACTGCGGGGAATCTTTATGGAAATAGCCTAGAGATTTCCTTATTTCTTAAATCCATCGGCGATTGTCTTTCTATTTTGTTCATTTGTAAATGGTAATTACGTTCGAATGCATATGTTCAAAAATAAATCATTGGACATTTTTGTAAACAAAACACAAGAGTAAAGAAAACAGATTGTTTTGCACTTTCAAAGGGATATCTTTGTATTGACTTTGAGTAAGTATTTTTGTACAATGAGACAAACATTCTAGTAAGAGAATGTCATCGTAAAAAATGAAATTTGATACAAAGAACAAATAGCTATGTGCAATAATCCCATGGGGTTCCCATTCTGCTATAGCCTTCGTGTCTCTGAGCATCTTGTCTATTTGCTGCCTTGTCCGAAGTTGATTGGATTGATCAGAACCGCTGAGTTTATCAGTTGAAGCCAAAGGTTGTCTGTAAGGTGATCCAATGGGACATAGTCATACGATTTAATTCCATAACTTTTTCCTTGACCTCCCTTTCAGGTTTTCAGTCCACCGGGATACCCTTTTTTGCCCAAGCTTCCCTTTCGGGTTTTCAGCTTGTCGGGTGTACAATTTTTTTTATTTTATCCCTAATTTTTTCCTGAACCTTTTTGGTTCGCCAGGATTCCCTTGTTTTGCCTAGGTGTGTCAACCTAGCGGGTCTCTTATGCGCAATTTCTTTTGACTATGTCCGTGTTCACGGGGTGCGGCAGGTCGTTGCCATCCATAGTGGTCAAGATCATTGCTCCACCAGAGAAAATGCTTTTGATCATAAATGGCCCTTCGTATGTAGGTGTCCATTTGCCCCTAGGATCACCTTGTGGCAGTATGATACGTTTGATCACCAGATCCCTGACTTGATACACTTGGCGTCTGACCTTTTTATTGAAAGCCTTGATCATCCGTTTTTGATACATTTGACCATGACAGACAGCAGTAAGCCTTTTCTCATCAATTAAGTTTAGTTAATCAAGTCGAGTACGGATCCAATCTTCTTCATTCAGCCTTGTATCCTTCATAATTCTCAGAGAGGGGATCTGGACCTCAATAGGCAAGATAACCTTCATTCCGTAAACCAGAGAGTAGGGTGTTGCCCTGGTTGATGTGCGAGCTGTGGTATGATACCCGTGGAGAGAGAATGGTAGCTTCTCATGCCAGTATTTATATGTGATTGTCATTTTCTGTACGATCTTTTTGATATTCTTATTTGCGGCTTCGACAACACCATTCATCTTAAGCCGGTAAGGGGAAGAATTATGATGTTGGATCTTGAATTGCTCGCATAGGGCGGTGATCATAGTATTGTAATGATTCGCACCCTTGTCTGTGATAATCCTCTCCAGGATGCCATACCGACATATGAGATTTTGTTTAATGAACTGGGCTGCAACATTCTTGGTCACAAAAGTGAAAGAGGTTGCCTCAACCCACTTTGTAAAATAGTCAATGGCCACTAAGATGAAGCGGTGTCTATTGGAGGCTTTTGGTTTGATTTCCCCAATCATATCGATGCCCCACATAGCAAAGGGCCAAGGAGTCGTCAAGACATTCAGAGGAACCAGAGGTACGTGCACCTTGTCAGCATAAATCTGACACTTGTGGTAGGTTCGAGAGTGTTGATAGCAATCTGCTTCCATGGTAGACCAATAATAGTTTTCCCGTAGGATTTTCTTTGCCATCATATGCCCACTGGAATGGGTGCCAAAAGTGTCCTCATGTAACTCAGCCATGATCTTTTCTGTCTCAACCTTGTCTATGTAACGGAGCAAAACAGAGTCATGGTTGCATTTGTAGAGAATGCCATTACTAAGGAAGAACTTAGCAGCGAATCTCCTTAAGAACTTCTTATCATTGACTGAAGCTCCTTCCGAATATTATTGAGCCTCGAGATACCTCTTGACTTCGTGAAACCAAGGCTGGTCCACTACTTCTTCAGTATTAATCTCGTGATAGTGAGATGGTTCGTCCATTCGTTCAATGGTGATCTGGGGAGCCTCACTATCCCATTTAAGTTTAAACATGGATGGCATTTTGGCTAGTGCGTATGCTAGCTGATTTTCTTCGCGCGGGAAATGCTCGAAGGTAATCTTCTTAAAATGTGGGATCAATGTCAGTACACGTTCTTTGTAAGGGATAAGGTTAGGGTGTTTGGTGTCCCATTCCCCTTTGATCTGGATGATGACCAAAGCTGAATCTCCGAATACATTTAAGGATTTGATCCCCAAGTCTATGGCAGCTTTGAGACCAAAAATGCACACTTTATATTCTGCCATGTTATTTGTACAGTTGAAGTAGAGTCTTGCCGTAAAAGGAGTATGACACCCTTCAGGAGATATGAGTACAACACCAATACCATTGCCGAGTGCGTAGGATGCCCCCATCAAAAACCAGGGTCCATCGGGAGCCTTGTTCAGGTCCGTCATATGGTCCGAATTCTTCATGGTTATTTACCATCATGATGTCTTCATCTGGGAATTCGAACTTCATGGACTGGTAGTCTTCCACAGCTTGGTGAGCCACATGATCAGCTAGTACACTGCCCTTTATTGCTTTCTGGGTAGTATACTGTATGTCATATTCTGTCAGGATCATCTTCCATCTCACTATTCTCCCAGAGAGAGCAGGTTTCTCGAAGATGTATTTTATTAGATCCATTTTAGATATCAACAAGGTAGTATGGGTCAGCATATACTGTCTTAGCCGGCGAGCAGCCCATGCCAGAGCGCAGCAAGTTTTCTCGATCAGTGAATATCTTGTTTTACAGTCGGTAAACTTTTTGCTCAGGTAATAAATAGCGTGCTCTTTTCGGCCAGACTTGTCATGCTGCCCCAGCACACACCCCATTAAATTTTCCAAAACAGTCAGATACATGATCAATGGTCTTCCCTCTACCAGTGGCATTAAAACAGAAGGCTCTTATAAATACTCTTTGATCTTATCGAAAGCAGTTTGGCACTCGTCATTCCATTTGACTACTTGATCTTTCTTCAGTAATTTGAAGATTGGTTCACAGGTAGCTGTCAGGTGAGAAATGAATTTGGAAATGTAGTTTAAACGTCCCAAGAATCCTCTGACTTCCTTCTCAGTGCGAGGAGCATGCATCTCTTGTATTGCTTTCACCTTGGCGGGATCCACTTTGATACCTTTATTACTGACGACAAAGCCTAGGAGCTTACCAGACCTCACCCCAAATGTGCATTTATTTGGGTTCAACCTCAGCTTGTATTTCTTTAGTCTCTCAAACAGTTTCTGTAAATGATCAAGATGCTATTCTTCTGTTTGATATCTAGATATCATGTCGCCCATATAGACCTCTATTTCATGATGTATCATGTCATTAAACAGAGCTACCATGGCACGCTGATAGGTTACCCCAGCATTCTTCAACCCGAATGGCATAACCTTGTAGCAGAATGTGCCTCATTGTGTGACAAAGGTTGTTTTCTCCATCTCCTCAGGCGCAATTTTGATTTGGTTATAGCTTGAGAAACCGTCCATGAATGAAAACACTGTGTTGTGCCATATTGTAGCGGTAGAAATGTTCAAGACTAAGCCATTGGATTGACTAGACCTTATACAAATCAAAATAAAAACCGCCACTGTGCTTTATTGTTTCCAAAGGAATGGGAAAAGAGCGAATAACCTAAAAAAGGGGGAAAGATTCAAGGTAAGGGGGTTGGTTATGCAAAGGGAAGGTATTATCACCCTAAACATCTACGGTACTCCGCAGGAGCCTCTTTGTAAAATATGTATATTTTGGCTATAAAAATGTGTTGTATATTAAATGGATGGTGGATGTGAGAAAAGAAAGATATTTTTTATGATTTTTGCACCCGCCACGGTTGCGAACCTTTAGTGCCTGCGTACCACCTTTCGTGCAATAGGGGATCAGGGTACACGTAGTTCCTCTTTTAAAAGATTTGAAACATAAGTGTGTTGGTTAATTTTAAGAGATAAGGCATCATCGTCATTGTCCGTATGGAAAAACATACTTACTACCCACAATCATGAGAAAGGAGAATTTACATCATCTCAAAGTGGAGGATATGGCTTGGATTTTAAAATTAACAATGCCTCACTCAACACCCAAGTGGAAAATGTCACTCTTCACTACATGTTGTAGAAGTATAGTTGTTTGCATCACTACAAGGATTGACAAGAGTCTAATCTTTTAAGAAAAAGTTTAAGGGTAAAAGCCAAAGTGGAAAAAATGGTTTGAAATGAGATTGGTTGACTTTTAGTCTTCTCATCAAAAAAATGTCAAAGTATTATTAAAATTGATTGAGGTTTATTTATGAAAATGTTTTCAAAATGCATGGACCTAAGTCCGAGTTTATTATGAAAGTGTTTAAGTTTCAAAACAAGAAGAGTTTTCAAAAGGAGGGAGAAGATTTTTGAAATTAAAGAAGATGGGAGGAGAAGAAGAGACTATCCTAAAGCATAAGGTAAAAGTTAGGGATAAGAACCATCTAACCAACAAGAAGCCAATACTTGACATTATGAGCCAAGATAGAATTCCCATTCTTTGGATTGAAACCAAGCAAGCAAAGATACTAGACCTCTTCAAATGTGTTAAGTCTTCACAAAAATTGGGCAGAGTAACGACCGTATACGGGTGAATTCCAGATTACAATCAAGGATGCAATCACATAAACCTGCACACAAAAACAAACAAGCAACTTGTTGTACCCCAAAATTTGCCCTCCCATATTCCTCAAGATATGTCAAGAATCATCTCCAAGTGGTTCAAGATTGCTCAAGAGTTAGACAGTCAAACCATCTCCTAAGCAGTAGACAGCTGAAATTAGGGTTTTGATTCTTTCAAGGAATTTGGGGTTTTCAATGGTTCAATCAAGTCTCATAGGCCTATATACATTCTCAAGCACCTACATGCCAAGTTTCAAGACTCACAGTGCCAATTTGCACAGTCAAAAGCTCCATTTGATCTACAGTCAACTGCAAGGGCAAAATGGTCATTTTGCAGTCAAAAGTCAGAATTCTTGGTCAACATCTTATTTTGAGTTCACAATCATCATTTGATCAAGTCTTGATCATGATCCCACCAGAGTAGCTCAAAAATCATCAAGGTGCAAAAGTTACTATTTTTGGACAGCAGAAAAGTCAACTGCACTTTGACCAGGGCATAACTCTTTCATGGTTTATCAGAAAAACTCCATCCAAAGCTAATTTTGAAGAGGATGAAATTTCCTACAATCCATCTTCACACCCCAAGATCAAGAAATGCTCTCACAAAAAGTTGCAAATTTTTACATTATAGGTCAATTTTAAAAGTCAACAAAAGTACACTTTGAGTCAAAGGCCATAACTTGAGATTGGTAAATCCAAATGACATGGGACCAAAAGAATTGGTTAGAGGACTTCAAGGGCTTTCCAAAATGTCCAAGAACATGGTCATATGATCAAAATTGAGCAAGTTATGCATTGGAGAAGTTGGGCAATTTTCATGAATTTGCAAAAGTCAACTTTGCTCAAAACACCTTCTTTTTGCTAATGGGCCTCAAATCTCTTTTTGAAACTTCACCCATGACCTATGCACGACCCATCAAGTTAAATTGGATTTATTTTCTTAAATTTATTGATTAAATGGATTTTTAATACATATTAATTCATTTAATTAATTTAAATTATAAGAAAATAAAAGATTTGATTCTTAAACCTATTTGTGAACCAAATATGATCCAAATATGCTGACCAATTCGTGCACAAGCTAAAAGATACAAAAATATCCAATTTTGGCAACTTGTTCAATCATGAAAAATCAAGAATATTTGATTTATCAATCAAAGATTCAATCTTCAATGCACATGGGTATGTGTCCAAATTTTGACCTAAACTGATTCCCTTATATGCAAGCAAGCCAAACATAACCTAAGACACGACTGAAAGACTGCAGAACGGCCATACCAATTTCAAGAAATTTCAAGAAAACTCAAAACTTGTTCTTGCAATCTAGGCCAATCAAGGTGCCTTGTCCATCCAAACACATTGCAGGAGGTACCAGGAGTGATTTGCAATCCAATTCAAGCACCAAAGCTCAAGGAATCACGACATACCATCTCACGATTTGCACTTCCAATTCAAAATCGTATCTCTTAATTCATACGCATTTGACATGTTTTTGTGATTGATTTGCATTGCTAGAGATTATACAAAGCTGATGGAATGACTGAATTGAACCATAATGCCCTAAACCGAGAGATGCCATGATTGAATTTCTAGGGTTTTTAAGCTTTCAAATAGGGCTTTCCAATCCAGGAAAAATTGGAACCAATGGGATACATGGTTGAATTCGTGAGACCAAGACGATTGGAACACACACCTCGCGAAATATTTCTTTTTGCTCTGTGTCTATTCGCTATTTTTCGTGCAGGGAGGTAGTGGAGGTTAAAAACCCCCGCTATCTGATTCTAATTATGCAGGACAAAGGTTGAAGGTGATGACGTGTTGTCATCTGGTTCGTGTGTTTGAAAAAACGCGCGCTTTATTTTTTGTTTACAGCATATCAATTGTTTTTGCATATAATATTCGCTACTTGTCCATTTAACAAAAGCGTGTCACAACTCAGTTGACAAAGGCGTTGATGCATAGTTCATTGGGACCTGGGTTCGAATCCCAGGTCCCCCAAAACCTTGTTATTTTTCTTCCTCAGGTGTTCATGTGCAGATTTCAAAAGGAGGTCCACCATACACCTCAAATCTCAGTGCGCCAGATGTCTCCAAACCTAGATCCAATGGTCATGAATGAAAGATCATCATACTCCCTAGTCAATGCATGCGCATGAGATCTTGGAAAGTCAATGAGGCTGAAGCATAATGGGCCTGGAAAATTGCTGATACACCACAAAATTGGGCCCAACACCCCCTATGAGTTTATTTCTTTTCCTTTCCTTTTTTTATTTTTTCTTTCATTTAATTATTTTTTTATTATTATTTTTATTAACCAATTAACAAATTAACCCCTTTTTCATAAAAAATTTCAGAAACATAAAAAATATAATATTTTTATTTATTAAATTTAATTAGTTTATTTTGTAAATAAATATTAACATAATTTGTTTAGTTTTAATTAGGCATAATAATAATATTTTTGCAATAAATTAAAATTAATTAGAATTAGGTTTTTAATATATTTAATCATCTTATTTTTTATTTTCTTAAACATTCAAAAACCCAAAAAAATATCTTTTTTATCTAATTAATTAATTAACTTAGGCTTAATTTCATTTAATTTCATTTAGTTCAAAATAATATAAAAATCTCTTTCTTTCCTAAAAAGGGTCAAAACCCTAAAACTCTCCGATTCAATTTTTTTCGCGCGTATGATTTTTTGATTCATATTTTGATCCATATGATTGTACTTGCTCCGAGGATGTAATACTTTTAATTAGGACTTTTTACCGCTTTTATTTAATTTTCTGCATTTACTTTTTCAAGGGTTTGTTTTTTGGCGATGTAAATACCCGACGCCTTGTAATAGCTTAGTTTTATTTTCCGCAACCATTAACTGCTAGATGTATGAATAATAGGCTATGCATGACAAGATCTACATTAACTTAAAATCAACTGTAGCTCACCATAACATGTACAAAGATAACATAACTGAAAATTGACACATTTGCACATGCCACTCCTAGGGTACTCCTCACTTGGTTGCCTCGAACATGGTCATTGAGTATAGGAAGTTTTAGAGGTCGCCCTCCTGTCTAAAGATCAAAGTTGCCTCGAAACGGTTGCCTCGGATAAAAAACGATCTAAGACATTAGGGTTACCACTAAGGCGTCCTAACGTTGCTTTAGTGACCACATGTCCCTTAATCGAATTGACTCGAAAACTCCAACGACGGTGCTACCTACTCCTCAATAGCGGGATAACACTGTCTAAAGGACATTTACACAGCTTAATTTCTTTTGAGTAGGTAGAGGTTCTTAGGTGCTTGCTCTTTCAAAACAAAACAAATTTTTCACACTTACACTTTTCAAACAAAGTTTTCAACAACACTCCATACACTCTTGAGGACAGAAACAAGAGTTAAATCGAAGTTTTCAAACAAAACTCTTTTCAAAACCCACAAACACAAGAAAAGCGAAACTTTTTGAAAACACTTTGAGCGAGTACCTAAGAGCCCGTGGATAACCACGGATAGAAAGGGTGCTAACACCTTCCCTTTCTATAATCTGCCTCCCGAACCCGAGAAACATCTCGAAAAGGAATTTTTCTGTGCTTTTGTCCTTTCCCTGTTGGATAAAATAAAAAGACGGTGGCGACTCTTGCTTACCGCGACATTTTGCGAAAAACAAACGCAAACGCGAACCAGCATTCCAAAACAGTCAGTTCTCATTCCCACCGATCACAGAACTGGCGACTCTGCTGGGGAACATATAAGTGAGGTGTACCTTAGGATTAGATCACTTGTGTTTTCAGTTGTATTGCTTTGTATGCTTTAAACTTTATGGGCTTGTATCGGAGTTTTATAGATCCTAACCCGGATCTGGGGGTACCCTTTTTTAGGTAAGTAGCAATAAACTGTGAGGGATCTATCTGGCGTAGACCGACACGGATGAAGCAGTAGCTACATTGGTGTGACACCTTGGTCTGTACCGATATCCCTTGTGTTGGAACGAGGAGAATATGGGTCTTCTGAGGAGTCATTAAGCACCAACTGACCTTAGAACCTTAAATTGACCAACTTGGCCATAGAACAGTAGCAGTATGCTACGCTCATTGAGACTAAACTCTCGCGATGGTTCCGGCCGTAAGAAAAGGTTGCCAAACTGGAATTATGACCGATTGAGGGTAGTCAGTGATATTGAAATCCTCTAGAACCCGGTTACTATTTTTAGGACATGTCTTAACCAACTGAAATTGAAAGAGGGTAGTACCTAAGCTTCATGCCAGCCTGAAATCTAAGGGCTCTTTTGTGTGACTTGTGTGCCTTCAAACTTGAACTACTTGCACATTCTTGTTATCTGACGGCATGAGTTCCTTGCAGGTTTTGTTTACAGTACTTATCCAACAATTTGGACTTATTGCAGGGCTTACTTACATCACCTCACACTTTTGCTTAAACGCATAGCATACACATCATAACATCATACCATAGCATTTCCTTAACCATTTCAAGGATCTCAAGGGTTTGTGATGCAGGTCAGGATGAACCAAATGTCTAGCAAGGGGCAAAGGGGATTTATTTTCCCCTAGCCAAGGTTGTCTAGAAATCCAAGCACGATAACTTGAGTCGGGGGCTATGACCCACTCAATATGGTGAGCCTGACTCTTAAAGAAGGACTCTCAGCAACATGAAGTTCCTTCAATCAAGCTGCAAAATTCAAATTCTAACAAGTTTCTTTGTTTACCCCACGAGATCCTTGAAAACATTGCATACATATATCATACATATCATTGCATTACAGGTACCATTACAGGTCACTTATCTTCTTCGCTGTTTATTTCAGCAATCATCATGTCTACTGAACCTTCCACTGAGCAAGCTATCAAGGCCCTCCAGGCCCAGAATGCCCAGTTTCAAGAGTTGGTTATGAGCCTAGCCAAGGGTCAACAGGACTTGAAGACCCTGATTCTGAAAGAGAGGAAGAAGAAGAAGAAGAAGAGGACCGTCCTGTTCAACACTGGACGCAGGTTTGGAAATGGGCTGCAAAATGAAGTTGATCTAACCACCTCATCTGGAGGGAAGGATAGCCCACAAGAAAGGAGGGCTCCTAGCCCTATAGTCTCCGACAATGAGACGGACTATGATGAAGAACAGTATCCTCATGCTGAAGATAAGTACAAACAGCTGGAAGACCGCTTGAGCGCTATGGAGATACAGAACGTGCCCGGGCTGGACTTCGGAGACCTAGGTCTATCATCTTGGGTGGTGATTCCCCATAAGTTTAAGGCACCTGCCTTTGCCAAGTATGACGGAGCTTCATGTCCAAAGCTGCACCTCCGGTCATATGTGAGGAGGATCCAACCTTACACTGCTGACAAGAACTTGTGGATCCATTTCTTTCAAGATAGTCTTTCAAGGACTCAGCTTGAGTGGTTCTATCAGCTGGATGGAGCCAGTATCCGTAACTGGGAAGATTTGGCCACTGTGTTCTATAAGCAGTATCAATATAATTCCGACCTCGCTCCTATGTGTACCCAACTCCAGGGTATGTCAATGGGGACGGGAGAAGGATTTAAAGAGTATGCTCAGAAATGGAGAGACCTTGCCGGAAGGGTGCAACCACCTTTGGCTGATCGTGAACTTGTCGATATGTTTCTAGGGACCCTATCTGGTCCATTCTTTAATCACTTGATTGGAAACTCTTCAGCTGGGTTTACCGACCTTATCTTGACTGGGGAGAGAATTGAAGCTGGCATCAAAAGTGGGAAGATTCAAGAAGTTACACCTTCTGATGCTCAGAAAAAGCCTTACAGTGGGAAGAAAGAGTCCAATGGTGTGTACAATCAAAAGAGTCGTCGTGACCAACACGTAGGGGCAGTCTTGATCTCTAGTTCTGTGTCACACCGACAACAGCAAAAGGGAAATCAACGAAGGCCGGACGAGCCTAAAAGACAGTTCACCAACATCAACATGCCATTGTCACAAGCATTGCAGCACATGTTGAAGATGAATATGATTACGGTGATAAACCCTCCTCTGAACCCTAAGACTTCTTCTCCTAACTACAACCCAGATGCAAGGTGTGCTTATCATTCCAGTAGTCCGGGGCACGATACTGACGATTGTTGGGCGCTGAAATACAAGATTCAGAATATGATTGACGCTAAGGAGATCGAATTCGAGCCTCCTGAGACTCCCAATGTGATCACTACTCCCTTGCCAAAACATGGCTAGGATTGAAAGCACCTTTCTTCATTTGAATTCTGAAGTTGTATTTTTTCTTTGCTTATTCAAACAATTATCATGTCAAACTCTTTTATTTCATTAATGCATTACACGTGTCTGTTTTGAACTAATTGTTTTCACTATGCTTAAAATTGCTTCATATTTCCTTTTTGTGATGTTCAAACTCTCGATTAAAAAATTCTAAGCCTTTAGAGGGAGGATGACGAAAATGATACCACGATCTTTACAGTATGCTTTTGAACAGACCACGCTGACGATGTACATGCATTGTTTCGAATCCCAAACAGTGGAGTTATAAGGAAGATAATCCCTCGTCAACCCCTTTGAGCCAAAGAAGTTGGAGTTTTTCTTTTCGCAAAAGTTAAAACCCTTAATTATAACCTGGGGCAGGGTAGTTTCCTCAGCTGATCCAGTTGCACAATGAATGGCATCAAAGGAGTCCTTCCAAAACAAAAGACAATGATGGTTCCCTATAATTGTCAAGACAGGAAGTCGTTATCTTTCAAAACAAAAGCCCAATAAGTCAAAACCTATGAAGGAGACTTATAAAACTGGGGCATCCCGCTGACTGTAATCACAAAAGAAAGAGTTCAGGCAAAAAGACAGGGATAATAAAATCAAGGCAAAATACTCATTTTGGTCCCTTAACTATACCCTTGAGTTCATATTGGTCCCTTAACTTTTTTTGTGTCATTTTGGTCCCTTAACTTTCAAAAAGTTTCATTTTAGTCCTTTTTGTCTAAATTCGTAGCTAATTAGACGGAAAAACTTTGAAATCAGTCGCTAAATTCGTAGCTAATTAGACAAAAAGGACTAAAATGAAACATTTTGAAAGTTAAGGGACCAAAATGACACGAAAAAAAGTTAAGGGACCAATGTGAACCCAAGGGTATAGTTAAGGGACCAAAATGAGTATTTTGCCTAAAATCAAAAAGAAAGAGGTCGCTATAAATCCTCAACAACATGAAAAATGTTATAAAAATGACTGCCTGTTCAAAATAAATTGTCAATATTCGAACCTTCACCGGAATATCAGAGCAAAGACTCAAACAGGACCTAAATGCACGATTAGCTGAGTTTAGGATCGAAGAACATCACGAAGAACGGGTGGGTACAAATAAAATTTGAGCCTTTATCCTTTGTTTCTTAAACCGTGAACCAGGCCACGTTATAACCATTAAAAGTCCTAGCTGAAGCATGGGTTAGTTCGAAAGCATACTGTTATAAAAGGTATCCTGACTCCTGTAGGGCTTGCTATAAAATCCTGAGTTGACATCACATTTTACAAAAAAAATTCGCTTGTTTTATTAAAAACTGCATTTTCAAAGAACTTCAAAACAGACATAAGATTTTCATTCTTAAAATAACATTGTTCGTATATGGCTATTTGTTCAAACAGCAGATAAATTCGCACGACGAATATCTAGTGAACAAAAACCTTCTCAATAAAAAGAGTCACCTCAAGTGGAAAAAACGCTTCCAACCAAGGGGCAGACATGATCATTTTCCATCATCTGAGGCAGTCAAGTCAAGATTCAAGGAATCTCTCAAGATGCCAAATAGCCAGTGGCAAACCTCCGCCTGAGTCACTTGGGGCATTGGACATGAATTCCAGCAACGAATCTTGCACGATCAAACATCTTCTGGTAGTACGACAACACAACACTACTGACAGTGACAACTCCATACACTCTGAGAGCGTGGACATGGTCAAAAAAATACTACGCATAATCAAAGACCCGCTAGGTCGACTGGCCTAGGAAAAAATAAGGGCTTCTCGGCGAACCAAAAGGGTTCGGGCAAAAATAAGGGATGAAAATAAAAAAAATCTGTACACCCGGAAAGTCGAAAACCTGAAAAGGCGGCTTGGGCAAAAAAGGGTATCCCGATGGACTGAAAACCCGAAAGGGCGGTCCAGGCAAAAATTAGGGATCAAAGTGTACGACTATGTCCTATCATCTCGTCACTTGCCTACCAGAAGAAGATTTGTCAATTGGCAGTTATCAAGCACCTCCACAGGCACCTTCTCCCGCAGAAATTGGGGCATTAAGAATTGTCCGAACTGTACAAGCTGCTCTGTCCACCAGGTACAAGGTAAATTCAGTTGAAGAATATGACCAAGATACCTTCACTCCCCGCAGAGTAAGACAATAATGGAAGTTCTCCCCACTGAGACCTGCAACCATGGACGAATCAGCAATACTCTTCCCCAAGCAGAGTTGGCCTATCATCAGCCCTCAAAAGGCTTGGTATTCCCAGTAGGTCTTAATATTCCCCAGCGGAGTATAAAGGTATCCTCCAGCAAGCATAAAGAGCATCCCCGACAGTCTTAATATTCCTCAACGAAATATAAGAATGTTCCCCAGCAGAATATAAGATACCTAATGGAGCCATTTCCCAGCGCAGTCTAAAAAAGCTTGTCCCCTGCAGAGTACAAATGTATCTCCCCAGCCATATTCAGAAGGTTATCTCCACAAGAGTCTAACTGGGTTATCCTCAGCAAGTTGCAACTGAAAGATCATCCCCAGCGGAGTTCTTTCTATCCCCCAGCGGAGTTCATCATCAAAATCTCCAACAGAGCTTATCGACGGAATCCCCAGCGGAGTTATCGTTAAAATCTCAGCACAACATCTCTTCCCACAGAGTAATTCCCCGCAAAGCAATCTCTTCATCAAGTTTATTCCCCAACGGAGTTATTTTCTCCTACAGGTTTATTCCCACAACCATCTTCGTTCATCATCCCCAGCGGAAACGAAGAACTCAACACTATTCTCCAGCAGCTCCGAGATTTATTTTCCCCAGCTAAAAACATCACATCTTCATACATCATGACATGCATACGCATCATACAAACACAAATCTCATTTATTTTGAGAACATCATGACATCATGCATTTCATACATCATGACATTGCATACAGCTAACGTTTTACCTTTTTCAGGAAAAGGTCAATCAAAAGATGGCTACCATCAACCTTCTTAAGTTCCAGATGAATACCTGTAACAAGCCAGGAAAATATCTGTGGACGACTGATTATAGATCAATACCTGTAACAAGCCAGGAAAGTTATCTACATGAAGAGATGGAAGATCAATACCTGTAACAAGCCAGGAAGACCATCTTTCTTTCTCAGGTCAGAGATTAATACCTGAAACCATCCAGGACAACTATCTCAGCGGCCAACCTTTCTTAAGTTCCAGATGAATACCTGTAACAAGCCAGGAAAATATATGTGGACGACTGATTGTAGATTAATACCTGTAATAAGCCAGGAAAATCATCTACATGAAGAGATTGAAGATTAATACCTGTAACAAGCCAGGAAGACTATCTTTCTTTCTCAGGTCAGGGATTAATACCTGAAACCAGCCAGGACAGATATCTCCTTGACCAAACCTTTTTAAGTTCCAGTTCAACACCTGTAACAAGCCAGGAAAACATCTATGGACGACTGATTGTAGGTTAATACCTGAAACCAGCCAGGAAAACCACCTACACGAAGAGATTGAAAATTAATACCTGTAACAAGCCAGGAAAACTATTTTTCTTTCTCAGGTCAGAGGTCAATACCTGTAACCAGCCAGGACAATTATTTCATCGGCCAACCTTTTCAAGTTCCAGATTAATACCTGTAACAAGCCAGGAAAATTCTGTGGACGACTGATTGTAGGTTAATACCTGAAACCAGACACAGGACAATTATCTACTTGACCATCATAAAGCAACCCTACACAGGTTCCTTCCTTCCAAGATGAAGTTTTACACGGACTCATCATCAGGCGACCCTACACAGGTTCCTTCTCTTTCCAAAATGAAGTTTTACACGGACTCATCATCAGGCGACCCTACACCGGTTCCTTCTATTTCAGATGAAGTTTCACACGAACTCATCGTCAAAGTAACCTTACCCAGGTTCCTCCAGAAGTTTTACACGGACTTATCACAAAGTAACCTTACTCAGGTTCCTCTAGAAGTTTTACACGGACTGATCACCTAACTCAGGTTCCTCCAGAAGTTTTACACGGACTCATCGTCGGGCAACCCTACACCGGTTCCTTCTCCTTTCCAAGATGAAGTTTTACACGGACTCATCATCAGGCAACCCTACACCGGTTCCTTCTCCTTTCCAAGATGAAGTTTTACACGGACTCATCATCAAGCGACCCTACACCGGTTCCTTCTCAATTTCAGATGAAGTTTTACACGAACTCATCCTCATAAAGCAACCCTACACCGGTTCCTTCTCAATTTCAGATGAAGTTTTACACGGGCTCATCATCAGTCAACCCTACACAGGTTTCCTTCCTTCCATGATGTAGTTTCACACAGACTCATCATCAGTCAACCCTACACAGGTTTCCTTCCTTCCAAAATGCAGTTTTACACGGACTCATCATCAGGCAACCCTACACAGGTTCCTTCTTTCAACTTACAAAATTACAATGCAACAAACAATCTCCAGATGGCATCTATAAGCCCATCCTCCTACCAACAATCTCCAAATGGCATTTGTAAGCCCATTCCTGATATCACAATGTTGATACTACATCATGCGAGTGCAAATTTCTGGGCACTTTAGTGTTCAATCATCTTCCACCTTCGGATCACGAAAGGCACGCAAGCCAATCTATATCCTCAGGTTTAAGAAGATTGAACAGGGGAAACTGTTGTACCCCAAAATTTGCCCTCCCATATTCCTCAAGATATGTCAAGAATCATCTCCAAATGGTTCAAGATTGCTCAA
Source organism: Vicia faba (assembly GCA_948472305.1). Classification (NCBI taxonomy): domain Eukaryota; kingdom Viridiplantae; phylum Streptophyta; class Magnoliopsida; order Fabales; family Fabaceae; genus Vicia; species Vicia faba. Next base: position 842,683,093 of record OX451737.1, read on the forward strand.
GAGTTAGACAGTCAAACCATCTCCTAAGCAGTAGACAGCTGAAATTAGGGTTTTGGTTCTTTCAAGGAATTTGGGGTTTTCAATGGTTCAATCAAGTCTCATAGGCCTATATACATTCTCAAGCACCTACAGGCCAAGTTTCAAGACTCATAGTGCCAGTTTGCACAGTCAAAAGCTCCATTTGATCTACAATCAACTACAAGGGCAAAATGGTCATTTTGCAGTCAAAAGTCAGAATTCTTGGTCAACATCTTATTTTGAGGTCACAATCATCATTTGATCAAGTCTTGATCATGATCCCACCAGAGTAGCTCAAAAATCATCAAGGTGCAAAAGTTACTATTTTTGGACAGCAGAAAAGTCAACTGTACTTTGACCAGGGCATAACTCTTTCATGGTTTATCAGAAAAATTCCATCCAAAGCTAATTTTGAAGAGGATTCAATTTCCTACAATCCATCTTCACACCCCAAGATCAATAAATGCTCTCACAAAAAGTTACAAATTTTTACATTATAGGTCAATTTCAAAAGTCAACAAAAGTACACTTTGAGTCAAAGGCCATAACTTGATATTGGTAAATCTAAATGACATGGGACCAAAAGCATTGGTTAGAGGACTTCAAGGGCTTTCCAAAATGTCCAAGAACATGGTCATATGATCAAAATTGAGCAAGTTATGCATTGGAGAAGTTGGGCAATTTTCATGAATTTGCAAAAGTCAACTTTGCTCAAAACACCTTCTTTTTGCTAATGGGCCTCAAATCTCTTTTTGAAACTTCACCCATGACCTATGCACGACCCATCAAGTTAAATTGGATTTATTTTCTTAAATTTATTGATTAAATGGATTTTTAATACATATTAATTCATTTAATTAATTTAAATTATAAGAAAATAAAAGATTTGATTCTTAAACCTATTTGTGAACCAAATATGATCCAAATATGCTGACCAATTTGTGCACAAGCTAAAAGATACAAAAATATCCAATTTTGGCAACTTGTTCAATCATGAAAAATCAAGAATATTTGATTTATCAATCAAAGATTCAATCTTCAATGCACATGGGTATGGGTCCAAATTTTGACCTAAACTGATTCCCTTATATGCAAGCAAGCCAAGCATAACCTAAGACACGACTGAAAGACTGCAGAACGGCCATACCAATTTCAAGAAATTTCAAGAAAACTCAAAACTTGTTCTTGCAATCTAGGCCAATTCAAGGTGCCTTGTCCATCCAAACACATTGCAGGAGGTACCAGGAGTGATTTGCAATCCAATTCAAGCACCAAAGCTCAAGGAATCACGACATACCATCTCACGGTTTGCACTTCCAATTCAAAATCGTATCTCTTAATTCATACGCATTTGACATGTTTTTGTGATTGATTTGCATTGCTAGAGATTATACAAAGCTGATGGAATGACTGAATTGAACCATAATGCCCTAAACCGAGAGATGCCATGATTGAATTTCTAGGGTTTTTAAGCTTTCAAATAGGGTTTTCCAATCCAGGAAAAATTGGAACCAATGGGATACATGGTTGAATTCGTGAGACCAAGACGATTGGAACACACACCTCGCGAAATATTTCTTTTTGCTCTGTGTCTATTCGCTATTTTTCGTGCAGGGAGGTAGTGGAGGTTAAAAACCCCCGCTATCTGATTCTAATTATGCAGGACAAAGGTTGAAGGTGATGACGTGTTGTCATCTGGTTCATGTGTTTGAAAAAACGCGCGCTTTATTTTTTGTTTACAGCATATCAATTGTTTTTGCATATAATATTCGCTACTTGTCCATTTAACAAAAGCGTGTCACAGCTCAGTTGGCAAAGGCGTTGATGCATAGTTCATTGGGACCTGGGTTCGAATCCCAGGTCCCCCAAAACCTTGTTATTTTTCTTCCTCAGGTGTTCATGTGCAGATTTCAAAAGGAGGTCCACCATACACCTCAAATCTCAGTGCACCAGATGTCTCCAAACCTAGATCCAATGGTCATGAATGAAAGATCATCATACTCCCTAGTCAATGCATGCGCATGAGATCTTGGAAAGTCAATGAGGCTGAAGCATAATGGGCCTGGAAAATTGCTGATACACCACAAAATTGAGCCCAACACCCCCTATGAGTTTATTTCTTTTCCTTTCCTTTTTTTATTTTTTCTTTCATTTAATTATTTTTATTATTATTATTTTAATTAACCAATTAACAAATTAACCCCTTTTTCATAAAAAAATTTCAGAAACATAAAAAATATAATATTTTTATTTATTAAATTTAATTAGTTTATTTTGTAAATAAATATTAACATAATTTGTTTAGTTTTAATTAGGCATAATAATAATATTTTTGCAATAAATTAAAATTAATTAGAATTAGGTTTTTAATATATTTAATCATCTTATTTTTTATTTCCTTAAACATTCAAAAACCCAAAAAAATATCTTTTTTATCAAATTAATTAATTAACTTAGGCTTAATTTCATTTAATTTCATTTAGTTCAAAATAATATAAAAATCTCTTTCTTTCCTAAAAAGGGTCAAAACCCTAAAACTCTCCGATTCAATTTTTTTCGCGCGTATGATTTTTTGATTCATATTTTGATCCATATGATTGTACTTGCTCCGAGGATGTAATAGTTTTAATTAGGACTTTTTACCGCTTTTATTTAATTTTCTGCATTTACTTTTTCAAGGGTTTGTTTTTTGGCGATGTAAATACCCGACGCCTTGTAAAAGCTTAGTTTTATTTTCCGCAACCATTAACTGCTAGATGTATGAATAATAGGCTATGCATGACAAGATCTACATTAACTTAAAATCAACCGTAGCTCACCATGACATGTACAAAGATAACATAACTGAAAATTGACACATTTGCACATGCCACTCCTAGGGTACGCCTCACTTGGTTGCCTCGAACGTGGTCATTGAGTATAGGACGTTTTAGAGGTCGCCCTCCTGTCTAAAGATCAAAGTTGCCTCGAAACGGTTGCCTCGGATAAAAAACGATCTAAGACATTAGGGTTACCACTAAGGCGTCCTAACGTTGCTTTAGTGACCACATGTCCGTTAATCGAATTGACTCGAAAACTCCAACGACGATGCTACCTACTCCTCAATAGCGGGATAACACTGTCTAAAGGACATTTACACAGCTTAATTCCTTTTGAGTAGGTAGAGGTTCTTAGGTGCTTGCTCTTTCAAAACAAAACAAATTTTTCACACTTACACTTTTCAAACAAAGTTTTCAACAACACTTCATACACTCTTGAGGACAGAAACAAGAGTTAAATTGAAGTTTTCAAACAAAACTCTTTTCAAAACCCACAAACACAAGAAAAGCGAAACTTTTTGAAAACACTTTGAGCGAGTACCTAAGAGCCCGTGGATAACCACTGATAGAAAGGGTGCTAACACCTTCCCTTTCTATAATCTACCTCCCGAACCCGAGAAACATCTCGAAAAGGAATTTTTCTGTGCTTTTGTCCTTTCCCTGTTGGATAAAATAAAAGACAGTGACGACTCTTGCTTACCGCGACATTTTGCGAAAAACAAACGCAAACGCGAACCAGCATTCCAAAACAGTCAGTTCTCATTCCCACCGATCACACAACCCAATGTCTTGAGGTAAACCTCAAGAGCTCCAGACAAAATAATCAGATAAGATCACAAGGTCTCCAAGATAGGCCAAGGTTTCTAATCCTAAGTCCAAAAAAGTCCACTGCTCCATGATGCCAAGGATAGTAACCAAATAGTCCAAGTACCATTAAGAGTTTTTTATGGTTTATGTTGATTATTAAGTATCTTAGGAAAAGAAAAGAAAAGAAAAGCTCAAGTGAGTAAAGTAAAAATGACAAGAATAAATAAATGCTCAAATGAGCAAAGATAAAAAATGGCATGAAATGTAAAATGCTAAAAATAAATAGTACATAAAGTATAAAAAGAATAAAGCATAAAATAATCAAGTCAATAATGAGTGGTTAGTTGGATGACCATCTTGAAACTTGCATTTGGAACTCATTAGAGGATTGGTAGAACCAAAGCCACCACAAAACAAGTTGCATTTTCTTTTTGTCAAGTATATCATCCGTTTGGAATTCTCACAAGTACTATTAAATGATCAACGATGTTTAAGTGATCCGCATTGACCAAAGATGTTGTAGATCCATTAGAGGATTGGTAGAACCAAAGCCTCCACACAATGAATCTCAATGTTATTGGATCAAAGAGATCAAATTAACATACTTGGGCTTGCAATCATAAGTTTAGGCCACGAATGATCATTTATTCGAATCGGGACAAAATTTAGCGCTATGTTAAGCAATCGTAAGTGGACTTATATAGAAGTCGCACCTATTTTGAGGTCGGTCAATAGAAATTTATGCACCATTTGTTTTGAGACATGATATAGAGATCATACTCCAACAACACTTAGTGCAATAAGAAGGGGATGAGATGAAGGGGAATTAGGGTAAAAAAGAAAACCACAATTGAATTAATATTTAATCAAACTATTATTAAAATCATTCATCCATTTTTTATGGATTTAGACTCAACACCCTGGATCCAATGATATTAATAAAGCCATGATCAAAAAATCAACCCAAGACAGCCAGAAAATATTCACAAAATAATAATATATTTAATATATGCATTAAAGGGTTTTAAAAAATGTTTTAAAAAATGGAACATAATGGGGAAAAAGTCAATTATATTCAAATTAATCAAGAAATGAAAGATAAAACCATAGAAAAATCAGAAAATAGGTCAAGTAATTATACAATTTTTTTGGGAATTTTTAAAAGTCAGAAACTATTTTTAAAAATTAAAATAAATGGGTAAAATAAACAAAAATAATAAAAAATAGTAAATTCATAAACAAAAATAAAATAAAGTCACCAATATTTGTCACAATGTCATTGGATCATTCCATAATTTTTTCAGAATTTAAAAATGTGTAAAAGTATTTTTAAACATTTTAAATAAATCAAATAAGTGCAAAATTCATAAAAAAAACCAAAACACAATTAAATTGTGAAAAAATAAAAATCAAAAAGTGAATAATCAAAAATATTTTTCATAATTGTTTTGGATTTTTTGGACTAAAAATGAATTTTCTATGATTTTTTGAAATTTAAAACAATTAAAATATAAAAATCAGAAAAAGAAAATAAAAGAAAAAGATGTGGACCATTGGATGAGAGTCAAAACGCGTTAGTAATCAAATCCAAGGGATCTGGCGCGCTGTGCATATCATGGTCTTTACTGAATAAAGCACTGAATCAAATGTAAAATCAGAAATTCAAAAAATACAAATGGCACACTTTCATTGGTAAAAAGGTGACACGTTGGTCATCTTCAACCTCCATCCTCACGAATTGTAGGTCTCTCAAACTGTAAAATCAGAAGCTCAGACCTATGCCATTCGTTTCGTCACTTCAAGACGAAGATAACCATACCCCGCGCCATTTTTATATAAACTGTAACTCAAGCAATTTGGAAAGAAAGTTTTGAAAGGGGATTTGAAAATTCATGGTCAAAACGTGTTTCCAGATAAAAGTAAGTGTTGCAACTAGAACCAGGGAAATGAGAGCAACACAATGGTACCAAAGTTTTGAAGAATTGATGAAGGAATCTACCTATTGAAGTTGAGTTGCAGATCTCTGAAACTGGACTTCTATGGAGCAATATAGGGCACGATTCTTTAATGTAATGGTATGGTTAGCTTCAGGGACGATCAAGGAAGGTGAATTGATGGAGAAAATGGATTGAAAAAGGATTGAGAATAAGATTCGAAGTAGCTGAATTTTGAGTTGTGAAGCAAGTTTGGCATGGTGATTCTGGCTATCTATGCTTGGGGAATTGAATGGGGGATGACCCTCTATTTATAGGGAAGCAAATGGGATCAAAAGGAAGAGTGAATGATGCGTTTTGGATGGAATTCGTGCAAACCTGATGCACGAGTGAAGTGTGATCCAAACTTCACCAAAACTCATCCAATTCTTGCGTTTTGATGCACTAATCCACTTGAGAAAGTTGGCTAATCATGTTTAGACCCAAAACGCATGCTAATTTGAGGTTTAGAGGTTGTAACATGAAATTCAAATTCTGACTTGCAGGGAAACTTCAATTCCAAGTTACCACTTTCGAAACAATGGCATTTCCATCTCAGGGAGTCTTAAGGCATGATTCTTGATGCTTTGGAAAGATGAGGTAACAAACTTTGAAATGGAAGAAGAATGGAATCAAATGGAGGCTTGAGCTGAAAATTACATGGAGTCAAAGTTGGAGAAAAAGAGTTGACTTTCCATACTTAGAAATATTTCAAATTCTTCTTTAAAAATGACCTATAATCTCTTGCATCCAAACATGGCTTTCCACTTAGAATTTGCTCTTGACCCAAAAATATGGAATGAATTAGATCTCTTGAATGACATTTTGCAATTTGAACCACTCAAAATCTCCAAAAATTGAGCAAGTTATGACTTTTTGAAGTTGGCCAAAAATCATGAAATGACCTATAATCTTTTGCATTCTTAAGGCAACTTCCATCCATTTTATTACTTTGCACATAAAAGAAGGCAAAAATTACACATCCTTAAGATCATCATGGAAAAAGAACGGGCTCAAGGTGATAAAAATTAGCCAAGTTATGACAATTTGAAGTCACATATGGAAAATTAGGGATTCAACGGATGACTTGTGATCTTTCTTCTTCACCAAGTTCCTCCACATGAAAACTCTTTGGAGATTTTGAAGTGATTTGTTGGTAACTATTTGAAGAGAAGAATGTTTTTTGGAATCACTCAAAAATGACAAAAGATGAGCAAGATATGCCTCTTTGAAGTTCAAAACCCTAGCCTCTAGATCAAGAGAATGCTTGGTGGAACTTTGCCAATATTCTTCCTTTGTGAATAGAAATTGTTGAGGATGATGATGAGGACCTATGGCCACCAAAACCAATTTCATATCAACTTCAAAACAACTTCAATGGTGAGGTTTGAATCTCTCAAGCTTTTGACTAGGGCATGGAAATAAACTCATGAACCCATGAAGCAACTTGCTAAACCTCATTTCTTTTACCTACATTATCAACAAGTAAGACAAACCAATATTGCATTTTATTAATTAGAGAGAAAAATCAAAGTACAATATCTATGATCACAAAAGAAAACAAATCAAGGTGCTTGGTAACTTCTCAAAGAGCAAAGCTAAAGATAGGGAGAAAAACCAAAATCCCTAATGTGGTTTTGTGGTGATTGAAACAATGTGGTATGATGAATGGATCTTAGGGGGGAAAATTGGGGTGAAATAGCTGCCCTTATTTAAGTTTCTTCTATCCGGAGATACAGAGGTTAAAAATCTTCGTGTCGACGTGATCGAAGACACTTAAATATAAAACAAACCCTGTTTTTGGCCCTAAGATGCCATGCAAACGTTTATGCATATGAATTCATATGAACAGAAGAGACACAAAGTAGCATTGGGGAGGCAACACAAAATGCATAAGCAAAAGAGCAATCCCACCAGGAAAATAAATCACTGGTAAACCACGAGAATAGAATCAGAGAGGAGGATAACAAGCATCGACATTCACTTCCGATGTACTACCAACATTCTCTGAATATATCATACCACAGCCGTTCACTGACGATGAACTATCAACATTCACTGAAGATAGCAAAAAGATAACAAACACCGATGTTCACTGCCGATGTACTACCAACGTTCATTGAAGGTAGAAAGAGAAAATATCATACCACCGTGTTCACTGACGATGAACTATCAACGTTCACTAAAGATAGAAAAAAGATAACAAACACCAACGTTCACTGCCAATGTACTACCAATGTTCACTGAAGGTAGAAAGAGAAAATATCATACCACCGTCGTTCACTGACGATGAACTATCTGTAAGTCTAAGAGTGCCTAAGAGGGGGGTGAATTAGGTATATAAAAATTTATTCAGTTTTATAAGAATACTTGTAGTAATTTGTGGTTAAGTGTTTGAAGGTTTTTGACTATATCTTATCTTTTCTTGATTATGGTGATGAAAACAATAAAAGCGGAAAAGTAAAGAACACGGCGATATATCCTGGTTCCCCTTACAATCCGAGAGTACTCCAGTCCCCTTTCCAACACGAAAGAGATTTCACTATAGTTTAGAATGATTGTACAGCCTATGCTTACTATCTAACCTATAGGGTGACCAAAGGTTCTTAACACCTTTAAGGTCAAACAAACACTAATTTGAATGAAGAACAATCCTCTTCAAATCACAACACTTACTTCCAACAATCCTGGATAGTAAGGGAATACTTTCTTTTTGTAATACAATGATTTATTTGAAAGAGATGGAGAGCAGTATCAATCTTTGATTGATCTTCTTCTTCAACAAAGAAATAATTCTCAAGAAATGATTATAAATGTTCACAATGAATGTATGAAACTTGTAATGATTTCTTAATGAAAATGTATATGGCAAGTTTCACAAAATTTATGATTTTTAAGAACACTTGAAAGTTTGTAAGAATATGCAAATTTGAATGATGAAAATTTTTAATTGAAGAAGGTTATTTGAATTTGAAAATCTGCACAATTTATAATGTCACAAATACCTCTTCATTCATGCCATTTGATATGAAAAGATGCAATGCAATCATGAAAGAATACCATTTGAATTATGTTCAAAAAACAAAAGAAAATTTGTACTGGTTCGTTGGGAACCGGTTCCGACCCAGGCAGAACCCGGTTCTTAGAGAACGTTATAACCCAGAATTCAAAAATAACACGCAGGAATCGGTTCCCATATAGGTACAACCCGGTTCCTGGTACAAATTCCAGGGAAGTGATTTTTGAACAAGTTTGGAACCCGGTTCCCTGTTAGGTAGGAACCGGTTCCTGAAAGTTTATTTTCAAAAAAATCCTTTTGAAAAAGATTTCAAACATAGTTTTTCTTATTGTTAAAAATGTGGGATATGTATATGATTATGAATACATATTTGTGAACATCTATATTCAAGTTTAAGAATTATTTATACCTTTTGACATTTGTTGTTTCTTTAATAATTCTTCTTCTAATCTTCAAGACTTGTAACAAGGTTTTATATGATATTGATAAACTTTTTGCACATCCTTTGAATGTTGATATCCACGTTGTCTTCATCAAAACCAATGCTTTAAACATGACTTGAGAAGCTTGCAATTACATTCTCCCCCTTTTTGATGATGACAACCAAGTCTTGAAAACAATTCTTGAAATGTTTATGTTGTTTTGTGTAGCAAAAATGTTAAGCAAATGCAAGGCTCCCCCTAAATTGTATGCTCCCCCCAAAGTCCATGATTCTTTGAATTTTGGAGTGAGTTATATGATAGTTATTTTGGCCTGCAATTTCTTTGAAACAAAACAACACATATGCATATTCTTCTCCCCCTTTGTTAACATCATAAAGGATGGGGAAAAAGAGTGAAACAAATTCATAAAAAACACAAACAATTTTAAACACAACCACATACTAAAACACGAACATAACGAATTGCACAAAAAACGCGTGGCAGCCTGGAAAAAAGGGCGAGTGGCAGGTCTGCGTGCTGAAAAATTATGAGAGATACCATGTTCTTCACATAATTCTTCAAATTGTGCATTTTAGAATTCTCCACCATGATCACTTCTTATGGATACAATCTTTAGTGATTTTTCATTTTGGATTTGCTTAGCATACTTCTTAAAAGCTTTAAAGGCATCACTTTTCTGCACAAGAAACAAAGTCCAAGAATATCTAGAAAAATCATCAACAATAACCAAAGCGTATACATTACCTCCGAAGCTTTTTGTTCTTGATGGACCAAAGAGATCCATGTGTAACAATTGTAGTGGCCTTGTAGTAGACACGACATTCTTAGATTTGAAAGATGATTTTGTTTGTTTCCCTTTTTGACAAGCATCACAAAGTCTATCTTTGACAAATTTTCTCTTAGGCAAACCAATGACAAGATCACGCTTGATTAGTTTATTCAAGTGTTCCATATGAATATGAGCAATCCTTTTGTGCCAAAGCCATGAATCATCATTGTTTGCCATGAGACATTTTACCTTCAAAGATGGATCATCAAGGGAAATCATAAATATATTATTAATTCTTTTACCTTTGAGTTTTACCTCACTGATTGCCTCATCCATAATAAGGCATTCTTCTTTGTTGAATTTGATCTTGAACCCTCTATCGCAAAGTTGACTTATGCTAAGAAGGTTGTGCTTTAATCCTTCAACAAAGAGAACATCCTCAATTTGAATGGATGGAGGTGTGCCAACTATTCCAACGCCAAGTATCTTTCCTTTGGTGTTGTCTCCATAGGTGACATACCCTTTGGCTTTATGTACTAGATATGAAAATTGGTGTACATCTCCTGTCATATGCTTTGAACATCCACTATCAAGATACCAAATATTTGATGTGGATTTCAAGCATACCTACAAAAACAAATTATTTCTTGTTAGGTACCCAAGTTGCCTTGGGTCCTTCATAGTTAGTTCCCTTTTTCACCCATGCATAATGTCCACTAGCCATACTGAAATTTCTAATATAGCATGCATTGGGTGTGTGTCCAATAATACCACAGTAAAAACAGTTTGGAACAAATTTGCTCTTGTTTCTAGGAATTTGTTTTCTTTTAGATACATTAGCCTTTTTCTTTTGATGATTATGAACAACTTGCTTCTTTTCTACTTTCTTGGGATTGTAAATATTACTAGCCTTTACAAAAACAGTGGGATTGTTACTTGGTTTCTTAGTATTCACATAACCAAGACCTCTTTTATCATTTGGATAACGTTGTTGGCTTAGTAATCCTTCCAATCCTATTTGTCCTTTTTCATATCGTTCAATGACTCTTTTCAATTGAACAATTTGAAAGACATTTGATTCACACTTGGAGCATGCAAAGTTTTCCTTTTCTTTAATAAAATTTTGTTTTTGAAGATCAAAATCTTTAGTCATGGTGTCAATTTTTTCTAGACAAATTAGAATTTCTTTTTCTTGTTTTGACACCTTTTTGTATAAACTTTTGCATTCTTTCAAGAGTTCATCTATTGCACCTTGAACATCATCATCAAAAAGATTAAATTCATTACTAACCTCTTCTTCATCGTCGGAGTGATGTGAAGCCATCAATGCTAGATTTGCACTTTCGTCACTATCTGAATCGGATGAAGAACTTATCTCATTATCTTCCCATGCAACATAAGCCCTTTTGTTCTTGAACTCCTTTTTGCCTTTGAATCCATTTTTCTTGGAGAGTTTTGGACAATCCGGCTTTATGTGACCTTGCTTTCCACATTCATAGCATGTGACATCTTGTGTTGATGTGGAGGCTTCTTTATCTTTATGCTTATAAAATTTCTTTCTTTTGACAAAGTTAGCATTATGAAGATTATTTTTATGACCAAAATATTTTCCTAACCTTTTTACAAGAAGCAAGAAGTTTTCATCTTCCTCCGATGCATCTTTATCTTGACTTTCTTTTGAATCAACTTTCAAAGCAATGCCTTTGGATTTCTTCTCATGATTCTCATGTTTTTCAAGCCTTCCAAGTTCCGTCTCATATTCTTGAAGCTTTCCGAAAAGTGTTGCGGAAGTCATAGTTGCTAGGCTTTTCTTTTCGGATATTGCCGTCACTTTTGGTTGCCATTCCCTAGTTAAAGACCTAAGCACTTTAAGATTTAATTCATCGTTAGTTAAAGTCTTACCGAGTGCCTTCAAATGGTTTGTCAAGTGAACGAATCTCTTTTGCAAGTCAAGGATGGAATCTCCGGGAAGCATTCTGAATAATTCATATTCTTGACTCAAAGTGTTCAATCTAGACCTTTTGACTTCGGTGATTCCTTCATTAGTTTCTACAAGAGTATCCCAAATTTCCTTTGTCGTTGTACATGCCGATACTCGGAAAAATCCATCCATACTAAGAGCACTTTGGAGAATATTGATTGCCTTTTTGTCAAAGAGAACTTTTTTCTTGTCATCGTCATCCCATGATGCTTTAGGCTTTGATGACCCAACACCATTGAAAACACACACCGGAGTAAATGGACCATTCTCAACAGCATTCCATATTTCTTCTCCTTGCGCTTCAAGATGAGCCTTCATGCGAATTTTCCAAAAGTCAAAGTATTCACCACAAAACAATGGAGGCTTGTTGTTACTACCACCATCTTTGAAAACCAGATTTTGATTTGCGGAAGCCATTCTGGATCTTTAGGAACAAGTTACCTATAACTTGCTCTGATACCAATTGTAAGTCTAAGAGTGCCTAAGAGGGGGGGTGAATTAGGTATATAAAAATTTATTCGGTTTTATGAGAATACTTGTAGTAATTTGTGGTTAAGTGTTTGAAGGTTTTTGACTATATCTTATCTTTTCTTGATTATGGTGATGAAAACGATAAAAGCGGAAAAGTAAAGAACACGGCGATATATCCTGGTTCCCCTCACAATCCGAGAGTACTCCAGTCCCCTTTCCAACATGAATGAGATTTCACTATAGTTTAGAATGATTGTACAGCCTATGCTTACTATCTAACCTATAGGGTGACCAAAGGTTCTTAACACCTTTAAGGTCAAACAAACACTAATGTGAATGAAGAACAATCCTCTTCAAATCACAACACTTACTTCCAACAATCCTGGATAGTAAGGGAATACTTTCTTTTTGTAATACAATGATTTATTTGAAAGAGATGGGGAGAACTATCAATCTTTGATTGATCTTCTTCTTTAAGAAAGAAACAATTCTCAAGCAATGATTATAAATGTTCACAATGAATGTATGAAACTTGTAATGATTTCTTAATGAAAATGTATATGGCAAGTTTCACAAAATTTATGATTTTTAAGAACACTTGAAAGTTTGTAAGAATATGCAAATTTGAATGATGAAAATTGTTAATTGAAGAAGGTTATTTGAATTTGAAAATCTGCACAATTTATAATGTCACAAATACCTCTTCATTCATGCCATTTGATATGAAAAGATGCAATGCAATCATGAAAGAATACCATTTGAATTATGTTCAAAAAACAAAAGAAAATATGTACTGGTTCGCTGGGAACCGGTTCCGACCCAGGCAGAACCCGGTTCTTAGAGAACGTTATAACCCAGAATTCAAAAATAACACGCAGGAATCGGTTCCCCTAAAGGTACAACCCGGTTCCTGGTACAAATTTCAGGGAAGTGATTTTTGAACAAGTTTGGAACTTGGTTCCCTGTTAGGTAGGAACCGGTTCCTGAAAGTTTATTTTCAAAAAAATCCTTTTGAAAAAGATTTCAAACATAGTTTTTCTTATTGTTAAAAATGTGGGATATGTATATGATTATGAATGCATATTTGTGAACATCTATATTCAAGTTTAAGAATTATTTATACCTTTTGACATTTGTTGTTTCTTTAATAATTCTTCTTCTAATCTTCAAGACTTGTAACAAGGTTTTATATGACATTGATAAACTTTTTGCACATCCTTTGAATGTTGATATCCATGTTGTCTTCATCAAAACCAATGCTTTAAACATGACTTGAGAAGCTTGCAATTACACTATCAACATTCACTAAAGATAGCAAAAAGATAACAAACACCGACGTTCACTGCCGATGTACTACCAACGTTCACTGAAGGTAGAAAGAAAATTTCATACCACCGCCGTTCACTGACAATGAACTATCAACATTCACTGAAGATAGAAAAAAGATAACAAACATCGACGTTCACTGCCGATGTACTACCAACGTTCACTGAAGGTAGAAAGAGAAAATATCATACCACCGCCGTTCACTGACGATGAACTATCAACGTTCACTGAAGATAGCAAAAAGATAACAAATACCAACGTTCATTGCCGATGTACTACCAACATTCACTGAAGGTAGAAAGAGAAAATATCATACCACCGCCGTTCACTGACGATGAACTATCAACGTTCACTGGAGATAGCAAAAAGATAACAAATACCGATGTTCACTGCCGATGTACTACCAATGTTCACTGAAGGTAGAAAGAGAAAATATCATACCACCGCCGTTCACTGACGATGAACTATCAACGTTCACTGAAGATAACAAAATGATAACAAACATCGACATTCACTACCGATGTACTACCAGCGTTCACTGAAGGTAGAAAGAGAAAATAACATACCATTGTCGTTCACTGATGATGAACTATCAACGTTCACTGAAGATAGCAAAAAGATAACAAACACCGACGTTCACTGCCGATGTACTACCAACATTCACTGAAGGTAGAAAGAGAAAATATCAAGTTTTCCAGAATTCTGGTGTTCTGCCAAGAACGGGTCTCGACTTCTTCTTTAACCAAGGAGATCTTCCTGGAAAGGGTACTATGTAACCTGTCTCAAATAAAGAGACTACCACTTATTACCAAAAGGGAGCTGAAAAGAAAAATGGCTTTCCAAGGATCGAAATATGACTTCCCGGAGAAATGCCACGATATTCCCACTGAGGAGATAAAGTATCCTTATGCAAAATAAATGCACAAGCAAAAATTCAAAGTTTTCATAAATCCATAATACACGACATCGTCATGCAACCACAAATCCAATTCAGAAAAATACCGGAACAAGACGGCCAAAGCGGATTCGTCCTTTGAGAAATAAACTCTAGAGGGAAGACCAAATTCAACCAAACAAAGAGCACTGCAGTAAAGGTCAGAAACACAATGTCCATGAATGATGATTTTAGCAATATATGATGCATGTATGAATGTATGAGTGCTATTGTGCATATATTGATAAAAAGGATACATAATCAGTGCAAACAAATGAAACCGCCTCAGTTACTAACAACATTGGGCTAAACTTCAATCAGAAAGATCAATCCAGGAAAGGTGAAAGCGACTGCGGAAACCAAACCTATTGCATTAACTTCACTGAGGAGAACATAATTCGACTGTAGCTTAAATCAAACAGACACCGGGATAGAACACCCTGCTTCCGGGTTCATCGGAGAAACAGTTTTCCAAAAGTAACATGCCTATTGGAGATTGCAAGATCAACCTTAAATAAGGCAAACTGACATCGAAACAACCAAACCTCACTGGGGAATTCAAGCCTACCTCCCAAGAGAAAAGAAGTCGCGGGTTGAAAATTTTCACCACGAACCGTCATTCCAACAAGAGATGCCCTGGGATAACCCTCCCAGGAGATCAAGAAGTCAACACTAGTGTCGATACTGTAAAAAGAGCAACACCTCAGCACACCAAGGGAATAAAACATTTCATCATATGAGGGAAGACTTTGCTGGGGAAGCTGGGACGAAGGCTTCTGACCATGCAAACCCAAAATCAAAAGCGAATCAAGACTTGACTGGGGATAATGGGATCACCAACCCAAATACTGTACTTTGTACCCACTGATATCGTCTTTAACTATCTGGGAAACACACAAAGATTGCGCACATACGAGCAAAATGCCCTGAGAAAACCTTTATGAAGGAAGTAAATCTTCTTAAAGCAACCGAGATTTGTTCATCCCTGGGGTCACCATTTTTGTTGTCATTGTTTCATCACAAATCCCAAAGTAAATTGAATTGTAAAGATCTCTTTTTTTTTTAAAAGTCAATTTTGCTTTTTAGTCTCTTTGCTTTAAAAGTTATTATCAGTAATAAATAAAGTCTTTGCAAGCTAAATAAAATTAAGAATACAAAGAATTGGGCAAAAGCTCGAATTTCATTAATAGAATGGTAGTCTGCGAATGGCGAGACTCCATGGATGATTACAAAATTTGGGAAATGGTAATACATAATAGAAAAGATACATTGAGATACAATGACCACTATCCCCCCTAACAACTTTTGAAATCCTGAGCAGCAGCCTCCGTTGAAGTATGGTAAGGATCTGAGAAGATTGTTGCTTTGGTGATCAAGTTTCGTCTGGCGTAGTTACTTGCCAAGAAAATCCTTAACTTTTGCCTAAGCTGCCCTTGCGGGTTTTCAACTTAGCGGGAAATTTATTCTGTTTATTTCTCTAATTTTTGCCTAGACCGCCCTTTCGAGTTTTCGGCCTACCGAGACGCTACTTTTGCATAAGCCGCCCTTTCGGGTTTTCAACTTAGCGAGCTGTTCTTTTATTTCTTTAGGCGGAGTATTTATTGACTGCGTCAGCATTCATGGGACGTGGGAACTCCTCACCATCCATAGTTTCAAGAATTAATGCACCACCAGAGAAGGCTTTCTTGACAACATACAGGCCTTCAAAATTGGGAGTCCACTTGCCCCTAGAATCAACGTTGAAAGACATGATATTTCTGAGCACGAGGTTGCCTTCTCTGAATTCATGAGGTTTGAACTTTTTATCAAATGCTTTTTTCATTCTTTTCTGATATAACTGCCCATGACACAAAGTTGTCATTCTCTTCTCTTCAATCAAATTCAATTGGTCAAACCTGTTCTGAATCCATTCAGCCTCTGTCAATTTGGCTTCCATTATCACACGCAACGAGGGAATCTCTACCTCAACAGGGAGTACAACTTACATTCCATACACTAGGGAAAACGGGATCACTCCAGTTGAAGTGCGAACATATGTTCGATATCCATGCAGAGAAAAAGGGAGAATTTCATGCCAATCCTTATAAGTGACAACCATTTTCTGGATAATTCTCTTGATATTATTATTAGCAGCTTCAACAGCCCCATTCATCTTTGGCCTGTATGGAGATCAATTATGATGGACAATCTTGAATTCTTCACACAGTTTTGTCATCATCTTGTTGTTCAAATTTGAGCCATTGTCAGTGATGATTCTTCTTGGCACACCGTATCGGCATATAAGATTGTTTTTGATGAAACGCACCACCACCTGTTTGGTAACATTGGCATATGAAGCAGCCTCTACCCATTTGGTGAAGTAGTCAATTGCTACCAAGATGAAACGGTGTCCATTCGAAGCCTTGGGTTCTATCATCCCGCTCATGTCAATACCCCCACATAGAGAAAGGCCATGGGGAGGAAATCACATTGAGAAGTGTTGGAGGCACATGGATCTTATCTGCATAAATCTGGCATTGCAAATTTGTAACAATCAGATTCCATTGTCAACCAATAATATCTTGCCCTTAGAATCTTTTTAGCCATTGAATGTCCATTAGCATGAGTGCCAAATGAACCTTCATGAATCTCATGCATCAACATGTCTGCTTCGTGTCTATCCATGCATCTGAGCAAGACCATGTTAAAATTTCTCTTTTATAGCACATTTTCACTGAGGAAGAAACTGCCTGCCAATCTTCTCAGTGTCTTTCTATCTTTCTTTGACGCACCAAACGGGTATTCTTGAGTCTGAAGAAAATGTTTGATATCATAATACCAAGGTTTTTCATCTACTACCTCCTCTGTCGCAAACACATGAGCGGGCCTATCTAGTCGTCGAACTGTAATTCGGGGTATATCATTCCAAGCATTTACTTGGTACATGGAAGCCAGAGTTTCTAGAGCATCTTCCATTTGGTTTTCATCTCTAGGAATGTGATGGAATTCAACTTTATTGAAGAATGGTAGTAATCTTCTAGCATAATCTTTGTAAGCGATCAAGCCAGGGTGACGAGTATCACATTCTCCTTTAATCTGATTTATTACCAAAGCTGAATCACCATACACATCTAAAATCTTGATTCTGAGATCAATAGCTTCCTCAAGACCCATGATGCAAGCCTCATATTCCACCATATTATTAGTGCAATCAAATGTTAACCTCGCGGTAAAAGGAATATGCGATCCATGAGGAGTGACAATCACATCACCAATTCCTTTACCATAAGCATTCACAGCTCCATCAAATACCATACTCCAACGAGATTCAGGGTCGGGGCCCTCCTCAAGCAATGGTTCATCACAATCTTTCACTTTTAAGAATATCACATCTTCATCGGGCAATTCATATCCTGCAGACTGATGATCTTCCACCGGCTGGTGAGCAAGATAATCTGCCAACACACTACTTTTGATAGCTTTTTTACTGCAGTATTTAATATCATATTCAGATAACAACATCTGCCAGCGGGCAATTCTCCCAATAAGAGCAGGCTTTTCAAAAATGTACTTGATTGGATCCATTTTGGAGATCAACCAAGTAGTATGATTTAACATATACTACCGCAAACGCTTTGCCGCCCAGGCCAAAACATAACATGTTTTTTCTAGCATAGAATATCGCGACTCACAATCAGTGAAGTTTTTGCTGAGATAATAAATGGTGAACTCTTTCTTTCCTGTTTCATCTTGTTGTCCCAGAATACAACCCATGGATTTATCTAACACTGTCAGATACATAATCAACGGTCTTCCTTCTACAGGAGGGAGCAAGATAGGAGGTTCAAGAAGATAATCTTTAATACTTTCAAATGCCCTTTGGCAGTCATCTGTCCATACACAACCTTGATCTTTCTTTAACAACTTAAAGATCGGTTCACATGTTGCAGTCATGTGGGAAATAAATCTGGAGATATAATTCAAACGCCCGAGGAAACCCCTGACTTGATTTTCAGTTCTTGGCGCTGGCATTTCTTGAATTTCTTTGACTTTGTAAGGGTCAAATTCAATTCCTTTCTGGCTAACAATAAAACCCAACAATTTCCCCGATCTAACTTCGAAGGTGCATTTATTTGGATTCAGGCAGAGACAATATCCTCAAACGCCGAAACAACTTCAACAAATCTTCTATATGCCCTTCTTCAGTTTGGGATTTGGAAATCATATCATTAACATATACTTCGATTTCCTTGTGCATTAGATCATGGAATAGGGTTGTCATAGCCCTCTGGTACGTTGCACCAGCGTTCTTCAACCCGAAGGGCATCACTCTGTAATAGAATGTTCCCCAGGGTGTGATAAACGTTGTTTTTTCCATGTCCTGTAGAGCCATTCTTATTTGATTATACCCGGAAAATCTGTCCATGAACGAGAATACCTTGAATTTTACTGTGTTATCCACTAACATGTCAATGTGAGGCAATGGAAAATCATCTTTTGGACTAGCTTTATTTAGATCTCTGTAATCTACGCACATGCGGACTTTTCCATCTTTTTTTGGTACTGGGACAATATTGGCAATCCATTGAGGATACACTGACGTTACAAGAAAACCAGCATTAATCTGCTTTAGGACCTCCTCTTTGATCTTTATTATCATATCCGGGTGGGTTCTTCTCAACTTTTGTTTAACTGGCGGACACTCTGGCTTCAACGGTAAACGATACTCGACAATGTCTGTATCTAGACCAGGCATATCTTGATAAGACCAAGAAAAAATATCCACGTACTCTTTCAACAGCTCAATCAACCCGCTCTTCACATCAGGATGCAACAATGCTCCAATCTTAAGCTCCTTCAGATCTTCTTCTGAACCCAAATTAACCACTTCCAAAGGCTCCTTATATGGTTGAATGGTATTCTCCTCGTGCTCAAGCAACCGTGAGACCTCTTCTGGAATCTCATCATAATCTTCTTCTTTGGCCCCAAACACAGGACAATCAAAGTTGGGAGAGGGTGCAGGGTCATTGTATTCAATGGGTTTTTTTAATTAATCTGCACATGTGATTTATGATTGCTTTTAGAAACTGACACATATAACAAGTGATCATGCAGATTAATTTTCAGTTATTACTTATTTTTAAAAGGGTTTTTTATTTATTTATTACCATTTCCCAAGAAAAAGGCAGAAAATAAAAGACATAATTTGGAAGCAAAGACAACTTTTATTAATGATCTTATCAATTATAGCAAATAGATAAGCCCTACAACATTAATACTTCCACCTTGGGCAGAGTGAAAGTTTTTCAAAAAAAAAGAAACAGATTAACAAAACAAGTTACTTTGAAACATGTATGCAAGAAGGAACATCAATGGTGACCCAGTTCTGAACTCGGACTTCATGCGTCACATAATTAGGTGCTTCCTGCTCTGCTTCATCCTCTTCAACAACATTAATTCCAGAACCAATTGGATGGAGGTAGCATCTGTTGTGGAAAACATCATGATAACTGTTCACATAAGACTTTGATTTCCAACTTTCTCCTTTGCCATTCCTCGAAGAGAAACCTAAACCAGCTCTGTTTTTGTTCGCGGGTGGATCCACAAGTCGTCCCCAAACTGCATTATGACCATTGCGCACAACCTGTTGCGCATCCTTCAAAGAAACTACATAATTCTCATTCTTCCTTATGTTGTCAATGGATAGGGCTTGGAACTGGGTTCCAACAGCATCCTCATCCGCTTCTATAATACTGAAAGAGGATAGATGGGATATCAACAATGCCTGCTCCCCATTTATGATCACTACCTTCCCTTCACGCACAAACTTTAGCTTCTGATACATAGTTGAAGTGACAGCCCCTGCTTCATGTATCCATGGCCGTCCAAGAAAACAACTATACGCGGGAATAATATCCATTACCTGGAAAGTTATCAAGAACAAATGTGGTCCTATATGGATGGGCAAGTCCACTTCACCGATGACAGATTTCCTCGACCCATCAAAAGCCTTGACAATGATGCCACTTGGGCGCATAGGTGTTCCCTGATACTTTAACTTCATGAGGGTACTTCTCGGTATAACATTCAATGCGGATCCGTTATCAATTAGCATATTAGATAGCGAGTCATTCTTGCAGTTCATGGATATGTGGAGGGTCAGGTTATGATTCCTCCCTTCATCTGGTAACTCATCATTGCAGAAACTCAAGTTGTTACATGATGTAATGTTTCCAATTATGCTGTTGAATTTATCCAACGGCATGTCATTCTCTGCAAAAGCTTGGTCTAGCACTCTCATCAATGATTCCCTATGAGGGGAGGAATTCATCAGTAATGCCAGGATGGATATCTTTGAAGAAGTCTTCAATAGCGGATCTACAATCTTGTAGTCGCTCATTTTAATTATCTTCAAAATATCATCCACTTCTTTCTCTAATGTAGCTCCACTAGTCTCTCATGCGGCCTTCTTAGGCTCATCGTTCTCAGCAATTTTCTTTCCAGCAACAACATCTTTTCGAATAACCGGCGCAAACACACGACCACTACGGGTCACCCTGCTATTATCAGCTATATTCCTAACATCTGGAATTGGCTGGATGGGAACCTCCACCCCATCTTCTAAGATTGTAGCGTTGTATTTGTAAGGCACAGCCTTATCCGATTTATAGGGAACAGGTCTTGGCAGACTAATTACCAATGGGGTAACAGCTGGTTTGCTATGGTACTCCACCTCAAGATGAGCGGGTGCACCAAAACAAGGTACAATAACGTTTACACCTTCCTCAACACAATCAGCCCTCAAAAGGTCATTTCCGGTAAACAAATCTTCGTCTGAAGAAAAATACTCATCCGCAGAGGCATATTCTTCCTCTGACTCTTCTTCCATCAAACAAACTCCAACCATATCAATCTCGTGATAAACATCTCTCTGTCCTGTGATCTTGATAGTCCCATTGTCTAACAGCAGTTGAACACCCTCTCTCACAATAGAACATCCTCGGGGGTCTCGACAACAAACTATGCAAGACCCATATTGGTGTTCCACCTGACCAGCAGTACGGCAAAAGGTAGCATACAACTGTACGAGATCTTCATTCAAATACTCCATATTGAAAATTCTGAATTCACCGGGACATCCAGAAACCATATTCACTTCCTCCTCATATTCTTCCCTAGGCCTGATTATATGGATTAAACCTTCATCCATCATCTCCTGTAAATCAGCTTTTATCTTCTCGCAACCTTGTATGTTTATACTGCAAATAGCACAACCGGCATGGTCATGCGTATAATAATTGAATTCACATAGATCTGCATGCATATTTACCAAATCCCCTATGACCAGATTAATGTCAAAAATCCAGAAATCACCGGGACAACCGACTACCATATTCACAACATTCACTCCCCCGTGCTTGGGTAGAGGATTGTCTTTCACATTAGGTCCCATGTCTTTAAAAGATAAAATTCCAGACTTCACCAACCTTTGCACTTCGGTCCTCAAAGGATAACAATTCTCAACACTGTGCCCTGGGGCTCCCTGATGAAGGGCGCACGTCTGGTCTGCTTTGTAATACCAAGGCAAAGGTGATGGTACTGCTGGAGGTGGTCATGTCTGGACCAACTTCTTCTGAATCAATGCTGGTACTAGCTCTGCATAACTCATGGGAATAGGGTTATAGTTCTCCCTTCTCTGATTATTCCCTTGGTTCCCCTGCTGGGATTTTCTTTGATAAGCAACGGTAGTTGGAGCGGCATTCATAACAGGAGTCACTGAAGCCACTTGCTAGTGACGCTGAAAATTCCTTCTAGGAGAATTCACTCTCCTCTCTTGTATGACAGCATTGGTATCCCCCTCTTTCTTCTTTGTAAACCTATAAGCTGGCTTCTTCATACCTCCAGATCCTTATCCCTTTGTCAAACGGCCTTCTCTTACTGCCTCTTCTAGGCGGACACCCATTCCTACCATCTCTATAAAATCACTCGGGGCACTTGCTACCATTCTTTCGTAGTAGAAGGCACTCAGCATCTTCAGAAAAATTTTAGTCATTTATTTTTCTTCCATAGGAGGAATCACTTGTGCAGCCACTTCGTGCCATCTCTGCGCATACTCTTTGAACGATTCTCTATTTCTGAACCATGGCCCTAAGCTGGTCACGATCGGGTGCCATGTCCACATTGTACTTGTATTGTTTTATGAATGCTTCTTCCAAATCATTAAAGGTATGGATGTTGGCGCTATCTAAACTCATGTACCATTTCAATGCTGCGCCGATTAGACTATCCTGGAAAAAGTGAATTACCAGACGCTGATCATCGGTGTGGGTTAACATTCTCCTTACATACATCACCAAATGAGCACGAGGGCAAGTGTTTCCCTTGTACTTCTCAAACTCAGGGACCTTGAACTTAGCAGGCACTTTAACATTTGGGACCAAACACAACTCATTCACGTTCTGCCCAAATAACTCTTTTCCCCTAAGAGCCTTCATCTCTCTTTGCATTATATCAAACTGCTCTTGGAAATCATCCATTCTGTCATAAAGACCCAAATCTTCACTCGGCGGAGGGAAAGGACGACACACATCTTCAAACGGAACCAAATTCACCGAAGGAGGTGCAGCAGGAACAGTATGCACCATAGGAGGTGCTGGAGTAACAACATTTGGAACCACTGGAGCATCTTGGGGGCCCAAATTGAAACATTCAGGTGCAAAATTCTTCGGCATTCCCCATGGATAACCCTGAGGCATACGGTTCTGAACAACAGTCAGAGTAGCAGATACGGGAACAGCAGGAACTTCAGCATTTGCCCTTGTTGGTTGAGGTTGAACACTCGGTGGCTGATTCTGAGCAACCACCAGAGCTTCCATCAGAGTAGTCAAATTGGCCAAGCCAGCCTTCAGAGTAGAAACTTCTTCTTGCAGCTCGCGATTCTCCTGTTCCAAATTGTCCATCTTCTTTTTTAAGTTAGCACGAGTTTTATAGTGATGAGTCATTTTGCTAAACGAAGCAAAGAAGCTGGGTAAGGCACCTGGGTATGCATAATAAATGCAAGAAATATGTGCAATATGATGCATGTCATGCAATGCACATGATTATTTTTATTCCATTATTTTAATATTTCAAGGGATTTAAGATCTATAGACATATTGCAAACATCAAAACAATAACGCATTTGAAATACTGAAAATTCTTTATTATAATAATTTCAAAATGGATTACAAGTTTCAATGATCCCGAGTACAAGACGAAAATAAAATCTAAAAATCCTGAGAGAAAGAAACTGATAGAGATCAATATGTATGCTTGCGCTTCCCTGTGAGCCTGGCGATCTGAGCTCTCAACCTCTGGTTTTCTTCCACATGTCTGACGACAACCTCCTTCCAATCATCTGAATCAGGAAGTGAATGATCAGCACCTATTTGAGGCTTAGGGGAAAATAAATCCCCTTGCCTCTCCATAGACTCCACCGCTCGACTCTCAAGGATCTCGATCAAATCATCTTTCTCCTTCAAGTCTTCTCTATAGGAACTCTCTAAAGTCTGGAACTTGTTCTTCCAAGCATCCCTTTCTTGCTGCATCCTAACCAAAGCGAGCTGCAGTTCTTCTAGATCATCTAATAAAGGAGGAGCGGTCTTCACAAATAAATCAGGCACGGGTGTCTCCCGAGTATACGGCATTTTCAACTGAATGGCTCTCGATCGGACCCACTGAAGATATGTGTGATCGGTGGGAATGAGAACTGACTGTTTTTGGAATGCTGGTTCGCGTTTGTGTTTGTTTTCGCAAAGTGTCGCGGTAAGCAAGAGTCTCCACCGTCTTTTATTTTATCCAACAAGGAAAGGACAAAAGCACAGAAAAATTCTTTTTCGAGATTGTTTCTCGGGTTCGGGAGGTAGATTATAGAAAGGGAAGGTGTTAGCACCCTTTCTATCCGTGGTTATCCACGGGCTCTTAGGTACTTGCTCACTATGTTTTCAAAAGTTTTCTTTTCTTTGTGTTTGTGGGTTTTGAAAAGAGTTTTTGTTTGAAACTTCGATTTAACGCTTGCTTCTGTCCTCAAGAGTGTAATGAAGTGGATTGAAAACTTTGTTCGAAAAGTGTAAGTGTGAAAAGTTTTGTTTTGTTTTTAAGATGAGCAAGTACTTAAGAACCTCTACCTACTCAAAAAGGAATTAAATTGCGCAAATGTCCTTTAGACAGTGCTATCCCACTATTGAGGAGTAGGTAGCACCGTCGTTGGAGTTTTCGGGTCAATTCGGTTTAAGGGACGTGTGGTCACTAAAGCAACGTTAGGACGCCTTAGCGGTAACCCTAATGTCTTAGATCATTTTTCCGAGGCAACTGTTTTGAGGCAACTTATGATCTTGGGACAAAAGGACGACCTCTAAAACATCCTATACTTAATGACCACGTTCGAGGTAACCAAGTGAGGTGTACCCTAGGAGTGGCATGTGCAAGTGTGTCAATTTTCAGTTATATTATCTTTGCATGTCATGGTGAGCTACTGTTGTTTTTAAGTTAAGAGTTAATCTTGTCATGCATAGCCTAGTTAGCATACATTTAAACAGTTAATATATGCACAGGAATTTAAAGTGCGAGAATTGTAAATCATACGCTATTACAAAGCTTCGGGGAAGGGGATTATTTACATGTCCAAAAATTGGGGGAATAAAAGCAGTAAAGTGAAAGTCTTAGTTAAGCTATTACAAACCAATAAGCAGTTACAATAAAATAAACGCCCGCGAATCTGAAAATAAACTCTAAAAATTCTAAGAATAAAATCTTTTTGTTGTTTTATTTTATTTTGAGAAAATGATCTAAATCTACTAAATTTTAGTTTTTGTGAAAATGTTAAGATAATTAAAAGATTAATTAACAAAATTAATTTAATCGGAAAAGAACTAGCCTAATGTTTTTGTGGTTTTTTTATTTATTTTAATGTTAATTAAAAAGATAAAAAGAAGTCTATGAAAAACAAAAATAAAATGCAGGAGAGATCCTTCGGTCCAAGGAAAAAAGGAGCTTCGACCCAGGGAGGGGATGGAAGCTTCGATCCAGAGAGGGTCATGGTCCTTTTGATTAGGCCAGACAGTAAGGCGCGAGTAGCCTTCGATCTAGGGAAGAGGATTGTCTTTTGATCATGGAGGTCATGGCTTTCGATCCACGAATGAGATGCCTCCTTCGATCCAGCATGCTAATGGGTTCGATCCAGAGAAGGTGTATCCTTCGATCTGGGATGTTATACCTGCAAAAGTATGTTAGCGAAATAAAATGCAGGGCCTGGGTATCGAACCCCAGGCCCTTCGATCCTGCACTTGCTGGGTCTCTTCAGGCTATGTCTGCAGCAAATATTAGCAAACGATGGACATGGCCCGGGTGCCAAACCCAGGCCTCTTGATCCTGTCTATGATGGCAAATCAAAGGTAACAACAAGTAATAATGTGTTATGCAAATGTAAAGTTGGACAATTTACCCTTTCTTACCTGCAGATTGAGTCTTCGATTTGGGCACTGGCTGGATGGGAGCACTTTCAATCTGGGATTTCTGGGCATGGATACTTTTGTTGAAGGGTTGCTTTGGCCTGGATCACTTCTGAAAATGTTAACAACTTTTGGCAGCGTAACTCCAATGTTTTTTGTTCTCCTGTTGTGTGTTTTTTCGTGTGTCTTGGATATGTATGCTGGCCCTTGTATTTATAGGAGTGTGAGGGGCTTGTAACGGCAAGAGACAACCATTTAACCAGGCCATTAAAGCCATGAGACAAGAATCAGACACATTAAATTATTTCCTTTTTTTGAAATATTCATGTCTCTTCGGAATCTGGAATGAACCTGGACATGTTGACTTTCGAATGCCTTCAGGACCTGCTCTTTGATTGGTCTTGATTTGAACAGAACTACTCTGGTCGAATCAGCTCCTTAGGAACAGAAAAGGCAAGAATCTGGCCTTTAACTCAGGAATTAAATCCATAATCAGCATTTAATTATTTCTATATTTGCAAGGGATACATGCCATTTTCTCATGTTCAGTGTACCTGGACATGTTTTCTGAGTGCCCTTTGATGGCCTCTTCCATATGGCCTGGAAGGAGTTCTTCGAATGGCCTTTGTCCAAATATCAATCGAAGGATTCCAATCGAAAGGCTTTGTTAACAGGCCAATCGAAAGGTGTTGTTCATGCCAATCGAAGGACATGGTTAACATGCCTGTCGAAGTTGCCTTGACATAATTCCAATCGAAGTGCTTGTCCATAATGCCAATCGAAAGGTCTTTTAGAATTTCCAATCTAAATGCTTGTCCATAATGCCAATCGAAAGGCTTGTCCATAACACCAATTGAAGGGTCTTTCAGAATTGCCAATTGAAGGGTCTTTCAGAATGCCAATCGAAGTGCTTGTTCATACTGCCAATCGAAATGCTCCTTCAGAACACCAATCGAAGGGTCTTTCAGAATGCCAATCGAAATGCTTGTTCATACTTCCAATCAAAATGCTCCTTCAAAACATCAATCGAAGTGTCTTTCAGAATGCCAATCAAAATGCCTTTCAGAATGCCAATCGAAGTGCCTTTCAGAATGCCAATCGAAAGGTACTTAAAGCACCACTCAAAAATTTTCTTTTTCCTTAGGCAAGGGTTTGTGATCAACCATGCAGGGGGAAGACTTTGGAAAACATGAGAGGGCAAATTTTGGGGTACAACAATATGGCTCTAAAGAAACAGCACCCCTAGGCCCCAAATCCTTCCTACTCTTCTTATGAATGTGACGCCAGGCCTTCGCAATCTGCTCCCTAGCTTCCCTGTGGTCTTCTCCTTCATTCAGAAAGAAACTACTCAAATGAATACTGTTTGGTTTATCTCTCATCGTATATCCAAGCTGTCGCCGTGCAAGAACAGGGTTATATTTAATTCCTCCCTTTGTACCAAGAAGAGGTACATTGTGGAAACTACCACAATTGTCAACAATCTCTATATCATGATAAGCTCGATGATACCAATCAATATTCGAGTGAGTAAGTACCATGATCTTAGGAGCCCAACGGGGTTCCTTCTTGACATCCCAAAAGGCATCAGACTGAGGCATATGAGAGATGAACCATCGGTACAACAAAGGCGTGCAACAGATAATCATTCCTCCATGATAAGAACTCCAAAGATGAACAGAGTAATAAGCATCACCCAACAGTGTAGGAACCGGGTTTCCAATCATGAAAATCCTGATAGCGTTAATGTCGACAAACTTGTCCAAATTAGGAAATAAGAACAAACCATAAGCAAGTAAAGCAAAGATGGCCTCAAAAGCAACCGTGCTCTTCATTCTGGCAAAGTAATGAGCTTTCTCCAATAAGAATTGGGCTGGTAATCCTCTAATCCCTCCTTTAGTAGTCATATGGCTTCCACCTCAGACTTCCCCAGATGAATCAAAGCAGCAATCTCATGTGGTTTTGGCTCACCCTCCAAACCAGTAAAAGGACCACGATTGGTAACGGGTAAATCCAATAGATAAGAATATTCCTCCAGTGTAGGCATCAGCTGATAATCGGGAAAAGTAAAGCAGTGATACACTAGATCATAGAACTGGACCAAGGTCGAGAGAATACCCTCCTTCATCTTCAGCTTCATGAGAGGAATAAGGGATCCATACTTCTTCCGAAAGTCTGCAGGACACTCAATCTCTGGAATCAGACTAATCAGCTCATCTATCTTGGGATCCTTGAAACTGTATTTCCCGGTCTTTCTCTTTCCAGAATCCATGGTTAAAAGTACCTGAGATATTCACAAATAGTCAACCTGTAAATCCCTTGAAATATTGTTTTCTTTAAAAGATGCTTATGAGTGCATGGATGCATGATGCAACAATCACACACAAGATCACACATATAGGGTTCATAGGTTCAACCTCACGAGCATGAGGTCGAAGGTACTACCCATAAGGTGTTGGTCTAAGAGTTATCACCTGCCGAACAAGGTTCTAGAGGTTCCCAGAGTCTACATCCTTCCTTTGGATATTACCAACTTCTCGATTAACTCGGTAATTAGTAATATTCTCAAGAAAGACTCGTCCGAGCGTAGTATCGTGTGACAACTATTTTCGGATTACTCTGTCATAGCTTTCGCACTACACCTAAAAGGCCAAGATGGGTTTGGTATTCTACGGTCCTCAGTTTCAGCATGCTCCCAGGTCGAAAGCAGTACGTCTTCCTGATTACTCAGTAAACGACACTACAGTCAAAGGGGCCTCCACTGAGTGGGGGATCTCATGCCTCCTTTTTTAGGATTACTCCCTCAAAGTTAACATGACTATATCGCTCGTCCTATCTTAAAGTTTGCCCAAGTCTGGGTATACGACTTATGAGTAATCACCAAGTACCCTGAAAACCAGTAAAGATCCAGACAAACATATATACAAATTATAACACATAAACAACAATAGCACATATACAGATATAAACAAAGATAGGCTTAACCCACTTAGGGATGGACCAGTAAGAGGTTAATCTTTCCCCAGTGAAGTCGCCATTTTTCTGTAGCGGTAGAAATGTTCAAGAATAAGCCATTGGATTGACTAGACCTTATACAAATAAAAATAAAAATAGCCACTGTGCTTTATTATTTTAAAAGGAACGGGAAAAGAGCGAATAACCCAAAAAAGGGGGAAAGATTCAAGGTAAGGGGGTTGGTTATGCAAAGGGAAGATATTAGCACCCTAAACATCTATGGTACTCCACAAGAGCCTCTTTGCAAAATTTGTATATTTTGTCTATAAAAATGTGTTGTATATAAAATGGATGGTGGAGGTGAGAAAATAAAGATATTTTTTTATGATTTTTGCACCCGCTGCGGTTGCGAACCTTTAGTGCCTACGTACCACCTTTCGTGTAATAGGGGATCAGGGTACACGTAGTTCCTCTTTTAAAAGATTTGAAACATAAGTGTGTTGGTTAATTTTAAGAGATAAGGCATCATCGTCATTGTCCGTGTGGAAAAACATACTTACTACCCACAATCATGAGAAAGGATAATTTGCATCATCTCAAAGTGGAGGATATGGCTTGGATTTTAAAATCAATAATGCCTCACTCAACACCCAAGTGGAAAATGTATCTCTTCACTACATGTTATAGAAGTATAGTTGTTTGCATCACTACAAGGATTGACAAGAGTCTAATCTTTTAAGAAAAAGTTTAAGGATAAAAGCCAAAGTGGCAAAAATGGTTTGAAATGAGATTGGTTGACTTTTAGTCTTCTCATCAAAAAATGTCAAAGTATTATTAATATTGATTGAGGTTTATTTATGAAATTTTTTTGAAAATGCATGGACCTAAGTCCAAGTTTATTATGAAAGTGTTTAAGTTTCAAAACAAGAAGAGTTTTCAAAAGGAGGGAGAAGATTTTTGAAATTAAAGAAGATGGGAGGAGGAGAAGAGACTATCCTAAAGCATAAGGTAAAAGCTATGGATAAGAACCATCTAACCAACAAGAAGCTAATACTTGACATTATGAGCCAAGATAGAATTCCCATTCTTTGGATTGAAACCAAGCAAGCAAAGATACTAGACCTCTTCAAATGTGTTAAGTCTTCACAAAAATTGGGCAGAGTAACAGCCGTATACGGGTGAATTCCAGATTACAAATCAAGGATGCAATCACAAAAACCTGCACACAAAAACAAACAAGCAACCCAATGTCTTGAGGTAAACCTCAAGGGCTCCAGACAAAATAATCAGATAAGATCACAAGGTCTCCAAGATAGGACAAGGTTTCTAATCCTAAGTCCAGAAAAGTCCACTGCTCCATGATGCCAAGGATAGTAACCAAATAGTCCAAGTACCATTAAGAGTTTTTTGGGGTTTATGTTGATTATTAAGTATCTTAGGAAAAGAAAAGATAATAAAAGCTCAAGTGAGCAAAGTAAAAATAACAAGAATAAATAAATGCTCAAATGAGCAAAGATAAAAAATGGCATGAAATGTAAAATGCTAAAAATAAATAGTACATAAAGCATAAAAAGAATAAAGCATAAAATAAACAAGTCAATAATTAGTGGTTAGTTGGATGACCATCTTGAAACTTGCATTTGGAACTCATTAGAGGATTGGTAGAACCAAAGCCTCCACACAACAAGTTGCATTTGATTTTTGTCAAGTATATCATCCATTTGGAATTCTCACAAGTACTATTTAATGATCAACAATGTTTAAGTGATCCGCGTTGATCAAAGGTGTTGTAGATCCATTAGAGGATTGGTAGAACCAAAGCCTCCATACAATGAATCTCAAGGTTATTGGATCAAAGAGATAAAATTAACATACTTGGGCTTGCAATCATAAGTTTGGGCCACGAATGATCATTTATTCGAATCGGGACAAAATTTAGCGCTATGTTAAGAAATCGTAAGTGGACTTATGTAGAAGTCGCACCTATTTTGAGGCCGGTCAATAGCAATCTATGCACCATTTGTTTTGAGACATGATATAGAGATCATGCTCCAACAACACTTAGTTCAATAAGAAGGGGATGAGATGAAGGGGAATTAGGGTAAAAAAGAAAACCACATTTGAATTAATATTTAATCAAACTATTATTAAAATCATTCATCCATTTTTTGTGGAGTTAGACTCAACACCATGGATTCAATGATGTTAATAAAGCCATGATCAAAAAATCAACCCAAGACAGCCAGAAAATATTCACAAAATAATAATATATTTAATATATGCATTAAAGGGTTTAAAAAAATGTTTTAAAAAAATGGAAAATAATGGGGAAAAAGTCAATTATATTCAAATTAATCAAGAAATGAAAGATAAAACCATAGAAAAATCAGAAAATAGGTCAAGTAATTATACAATTTTTTTGGGAATTTTTAAAAGTCAGAAACTATTTTTAAAAATTAAAATAAATGGGTAAAAGAAACAAAAATAATAAAAAATAGTAAAGTCAAAAACAAAAATAAAATAAAGTCACCAATATTTGTCACAATGTCATTGGATCATTCCATAATTTTTTTCAGAATTTAAAAATGTGTAAAAGTATTTTTAAACATTTTAAATAAATCAAATAAGTGCAAAATTCATAAAAAATACCAAAATACAAAATTAAATTGTGAAAAAATAAAAATCAGAAAGAGAATAATCAAAAATATTTTTCATAATTTTTTTGGATTTTTTGGACTAAAAATGAATTTTCTATGATTTTTTGAAATTTAAAACAATTAAAATATAAAAATCAGAAAAAGAAAATAAAAGAAAAAGATGTGTACCATTGGATGAGAATCAAAACGCGTTAGTAATCAAATCCAAGGGATCTGACGCGCTGTGCATATCATGGTCTTTACTGAGTAAAGCACTGAATCAAATGTAAAATCAAAAATTTAAAAAATACAAATGGCACGCTTTCATTGGTTAGAAGGTGACACGTTGGTTATCTTTAACCTCCAGCCTCACGAATTGCAGGTCTCTCAAATTGTAAAATCAGAAGTTCAGACCTATGTCATTCATTTCGTCTCTTCAAGACGAAGATAACCATACCCTCGCGCCATTTTTATATAAACTGTAACTCAAGCAATTTGGAAAGAAAGTTTTGAAAGGGGATTTGAAAATTCATGGTCAAAATGTGTTTCCAGATAAAAGTAAGTGTTGCAACTAGAACCAGGGCAATGAGAGCAACACAATGGTACCAAAGTTTTGAAGAATTGATGAAGGAATCTACCTATTGAAGTTGAGTTACAGATCTCTGAAATTGGAGTTCTATGGAGCAATATAGGGCATAATGCTTTAATGTAATGGTATTGTTAGCTTCGGGGACGATCAAGGAAGGTGAATTGATGGATAAAATGGATTGAAAAAGGCTTGAGAATAGGATTCGAAGTAGCTGAATTCTGAGTTGTGAAGCAAGTTTGGCAGGGTGATTCTGGCTATCTAAGCTTGGGGATTTGAATGGGGGATGACCCTCTATTTATAGGGAAGAAAATGGGATCAAAAGGAAGAGTGAATGATGTGTTTTGGAGGGAATTAGTGCAAACCTGATGCACGAGTGTAGTGTGATCCAAACTTCACCAAAACTCATCCAATTCTTGCGTTTTGATGCACTAATCCACTTGGGAAAGTTGGCTAATCATGTTTAGACCCGAAACGTGTGCTAATTTGAGGTTTAGAGGCTGTAACATGAAATTCAAATTCTGACTTGCAGGGAAACTTCAATTCTAAGTTATCACTTTTGAAACAATGGCATTTCCATCTCATGGAGTCTTAAGGCATGATTCTTGATGCTTTGGAAAGATGAGATAACAAACTTTGCAATGGAAGAAGAATGGAATCAAATGGAGGCTTGAGATGAAAATTACATGGAGTCAAAGTTGGAGAAAAAGAGTTGACTTTCCATACTTAGAAATATTTCAAATTCTTCTTTAAAAATGACCTATAATCTCTTGCATCCAAACATGGCTTTCCACTTAGAATTTGCTCTTGACCCAAAAATATTGAATGAATTAGATCTCTTGAATGACATTTTTCAATTTGAAACACTCAAAATATCCAAAAATTGAGCAAGTTATGACTTGTTGAAGTTGGCCAAAAATCATGAAATGACCTATAATCTTTTGCATTCTTAAGGCAACTTCCATCCATTTTCTTACTTTTCACATAAAAGAAGGCAAGAATTACACATACTTAAGATCATCATGGAAAAATAATGGGCTCAAGGTGATAAAAATTGGCCAAGTTATGACAATTTGAAGTCACATATGGAAAATTAGGGATTCAACTGGATGACTTGTGATCTTTCTTCTTCACCAAGTTCCTTCCACATGAAAACTCTTTTGAGCTTTTGAAGTGATTTGTTGGTAACTCTTTAAAGAGAAGAATGTTTTTTGGAATCACTCAAAAATTACAAAAGGTGAGCAAGATATGCCTCTTTGAAGTCCAAAACCCTAGCCTCTAGATCAAGAGAATGCTTGGTGGAACTTTGCCAAGTTTGAACAAAAATTTTGTGCCAATATTCTTCCTTTGTGAATAGAAATTGTTGAGGATGATGATGAGGACCTATGGCCACCAAAACCAATTTCATATCAACTTCAAAACAACTTCAATGGTGAGGTTTGAATCTCTCAAGCTTTTGACTAGGGCATGGAAATAAACTCATGAACCCATGAAGCAACTTGCTAAACCTCATTTCTTTTACCTACATTATCAACAAGTAAGACAAACCAATATTTCATTTTATTAATTAGAGAGAAAAATCAAAGTACAATATCTATGATCACAAAAGCAAACAAATCAAGGTGCTTGGTAACTTCTCAAAGAGCAAAGCTAAAGATAGGGAGAAGAACCAAAATCCCTAATGTGGTTTTCTGGTGATTGAAACAATGTGGTATGGTGAAGGGATCTTAGGGGAAAAAATTGGGGTACAACACGTATTGTCAACTAGAATATCAATATGGGGAAGTGGGAAATCATCCTTAGGGCTGGCCGTATTCAAATCTTTGTAGTCCATGCACATTCGTCCCTTGCCGTCCTTTTTAGGAACGGGAACAACATTGGCAACCCATTGTGGATAGAAAGTAACGGCCAAGAATATGGCGTTGAATTGTTTCATGACTTCTGCTTTAATCTTCTCTGACATGTCTGGTCGCATGCAACGTACCTTTTGCTTTACCAGTGGACAGTCTTATTTTGTAGGTAGACGATGTACTACGATATCTGTATCAAGTCCTGGCATGTCTTCATACGACCAAGCAAAGACCTCAACATAATCGTGTAGCAACTGAGTCAGACGCTCTTTGACACTGGGTTCCAGATTGGCACCCACCTTGACTTCTTTTTTGTCTTCTTCGGTACCTAGGTTGATCGTATCCACTGGTTCCTCGTGGGGCTGAATGGTCCTCTCTTCTTGTTGTAGTAACCTGGCGAGTTCCCCTAGCACTTCACAATCTTCCTCACCTTCGTCTTCGACTTGGTAGATTAGACTTTCAGAGTCACAAAAGGCCATAACAGAATCATTACCCATGGGATCCTGAGTGGATGTAGACCTGCATTGTGAATGTGAGTGTGTGTAAGAGTATAGCTATCTTTAAAAGAAAAGAAAATGTAAAAAGAAAAACAATGAGCACAAAGTTTGCATGCAAAAACGTCCACGATTCATTGATGTCATATGGAAAGGAGATAATAACCCTTACAAATGGACCATTATGCCTCGGGTAAGACACAAGGTTTTAAGAGTCTGAATTGTTTTAATATTACAAATCCGACAAAATTTAAAGACAAATTACTGTGGGATAAATGTGATCGGGACAAAATCTCTAGCTTCCCAGTTGCTGAGCCCTCCACTGACAGTTGGGAAAATCCAATCCTCCATGTTGTAGTTGTCTTCATCATCCTCCACAGCGCTGACTTGGTGGTTACTGATCTTCAAGGGTGGTCCTCCGGCATGAGAATGACATACATCCTTCTGGGCTCCTTATTTTATAACTTCCTTGGCATCCTTCAAAGATGACATCTTGAGCGGAGGCCTTGTAATCTTAGGGACTTGAGACACAGCCTTGGTCACTGCCACATCTTGCGGGACTTATTCAAAGTGCTGGAATGGAGTTTCAATAAATTCACCATCTAGTTCCACATATCTGAAGGAGTTTAGATGGCTGACCATATACTTTTCTTCTCCATGAACGGTGATGATTTTCCCTTGAATTGGATATTTCAGCATTTTATGCAACGTAGAAGTAACGACACCAACATTGTGAATCCATGGTCGGCCTAATAAGCAGGAATATGAAGGGCGAATATCCATTACATAAAAAGTTGAATCAAATGTTTGGGTTCCAACTTTTATGGGGATGTCCACTTCCCCATGCACCATCCTTTTTGAGCCGTCAAAGGCCCTCACAACTATGTTGCTCGGTTTCAATGTCAATCCTTCACAGTCAAGCCTATCAAGAGCCTTTTTAGGCAACACATTCAGAGATGAACCAGTGCCCACCAAAACATGAGCCAAGGTCGTGCCTCTGCATTCGACTGAGACATGTAATGCCTCATTATGCTTCCTCCCTCTTGGAGTTAAATCAGCATCTGAAAAACCTAAGCCATTATCTGCAGTCAAGCTGGCTACGCAGTCTTGGAACTGATCAACAGATGTTTCTTGGGGTACATGAACAATTTTCAGGAATTTTACCAAGGCCTTTGCATGAGCCTCGAAACATAATAATAAAGCCAGCATGGAAATTTTTGATGGACTTTTACCCAGTTGCTCGACTACATTGCAGTCACTTCTTTTTATGATCTTTAGAATTTCCTCCATTTCTTTCCGGGAGGTCTCAGGGATAGCCACTGATTGTGCCTTCATCCGGACAGGCTCAACCAGAATACCTTTACCTCGAGTCTCAGTTGACTCGGCAGCATGAATGTCAGTAAGGGTGATAACATGGATTGTAACAATTTTGTCAATAGGAGTAATAGCGAAGATGATTGCAGGACTGGGAATAGCCTTTGGAGGAGAAACACCAACATGAATGATTATGGGTCAAGAAGCAGCTTTTGGAGGAGCAATTTCTGGAGAGAGAAAACCCTTCCACTTCGGGTTATCTTACTAGTCCCTGCGATATTACTGACGTCAGAGTCAACTTTCTCAAAACTAGAATTTTCAGCAGTTGGCCAATCTTGCTTGATACCGTGGTAGTAGACATCACCTCCATAATTCCATGGGACGGTTTTGTCTGACGAATACGGGATTGGTTCAGGCATTGTAATTATCAGCGGAGCTACTTTAGGAACTGATGTAATTCTAACGGGTCTTTTGGTGGAGACCCTGGAAGAATTGTCGGAAATGGCCATGATGGAAACATCATTATAAGAAACAGTTGGAATTAAAGTCTTCTCGAACAAAATCTCCTTGTTATCTAGTAGGCATTGAATGCCTTCTTTTAACAACGAACAGCTGGTTGGTGAGGATAAATAAAAATGACAGCTTTTATCATAGCCTAGGAATACACTGACATTCAACAAATTCTTTTTGATAGTTAGGAGTAGGGTCACAAGTTCATCAACTGAAGTAACAAACATATCTTCCTCAACAACGTTGACATCACGGTTGTGTTTGGGCATAGGGGCAGTAATGACATTGGGAATTTCTGGCGCATCGAATTCAATCTCTTTGGCTTCAAGAAGGTCTTGTACTTTGTTCTTCAGAGTCCAACAGTTGTTAGTGTCATGGCCAGGACTCTCGGAATGGTATGCGTAACGGGAATTAGGATGATAGTGAGGAGAGGTTGTGTTAGGGTTCTTTGGAGCTTCTTTCAAAGTCACTAGATTAGATCTTAACAAATGTGGAAATACTTGAGATAGTGTCATATTAATTCAGGTGAATTGTCTAACTGGTCTTTCCATTCTTGGCTGGTTTCTTTTTTGTTGAGCAGGTGCAGGTTTAGGAATCATGACAGCCCCCACCATTGGACGGTGTTCAGTCCTATCTTGATTTCTCTGAGGATATACAGCAACAACTTCTTTCTTTCCGATGAATGGTTTCCTTACAACAGCATAGGATGTATCTTTTTGAATCTTCCCATTCTTTATCCTGGCTTCTACCCTTTCTCCGGTCAATATCAATTCAGTAAAACCCGCCGAAGAGCTCCCAATTAAGTGATTGAAGAAAGGTCTGGACAAGGTGCCCAAAAACATGTCTACTAATTCTCTTTCAGATAGGGGAGGTTGGACTCTTCTTGATAAGTCCCTCCACTTTTGCGCGTAGTCCTTAAAGACTTCACTATAAACCATGGCCATACTCTGGAGTTGAGTATGGGTGGGCGCAAGATCAGCGTTGTATTGGTATTATTTGTAAAAGGCAGCGGCCAGATCTTCCCAATTATGAACATTGGCTCTTTCCAACTGATAAAACTAATCAAGTTGAGTTCCAGACAAACTGTCTTGAAATAAGTGTACCCATAAATCTTTATCAGCGGTATGAGGCTGGATTTTCCTTACATAGGACCGAAGATGCATTTTGGGACATGAAACTCCGTCATATTTGGCGAACACCGGTGCTTTGAATTTTGGAGGAATGATTATCCCAGATACTAATCTCAACTCCTCAAAGTCCAATCCAGGCACTTTTTGGATTTCCATTGCACTTAATCGTTCTTCTAGATGCTTATACTTGTCGTCGGCTGGAGGGTATTGTTCTTCAGAATAATCTTCTTCTTCCTCTTCCTCTTCTGAATCTGGTTGGACAACTGCTTCCTTGCCTTTCCCATCTTGATTGTCTTTCTCACCAGATGACGTAGCAAAGTCTAAAGTCCTTCTTGCTTGTCCTTGGAATCTTCTTCCCATGTTCAGAACTCCGGTTATTTTATTTTTCTTCTTTTTCTCTTCAACCAGCATGGTCTTCAACTCTTCTTGTCCTTTGGATAGAGTTAAGAACATCTGTTGAAACTGGGCCATTTGTGCTTGGAGGTCCTTCACCGTTTGCTCGAGATCCATCTTATTGAAATAACCAGTAGAAAGATTAGGATACTTGTTGCAAGAAACCTGTTTATGTTATGATGAATGGTAAATGCATATGTAATGATTTCAAGGATTTTGAAGATTCAAATTTGTTTTAGACAAAAAGGAAACACACGTTAAATTAAAGCTTGAGTACATCAATGTCTTTTTGGGAAAAATAATATAAAAGCTCTAAGATAAAAAGGTTGTACGAATCCTCTTTGGTGCGATGTAGGCATTCTGAGTTCGCTCCTCATGAAGTTTCTTAGTGAGTTCCAAAACCTTATTCTCGCTAGCATATAATTCGGCTTCAAGAGAGGTGGGCATGTCAGGATGTAGGATAGTGTATGGAACATCTCCTTCCATAATAGGCTCAATGATTACCGGGATAATGGAAGGATAAGGCATCATAAGACTCTGAGCACGAGTTCGTACCCATTTGAGGTAAGGCTCAAGAGGGATGGAATTCTTATGCCCCAATGTCTTGCTGTCTACATTGTTTAACATCCTCCAAGCTCGAATAAATCTCTAGCGAAGACCTTGATTGTCGTTCTCATAGTCAAATACCAAACCTTAAATGAGCATCTCATGAGGGCCATCCCTTCGGGCGTAACCAAACTGTCTTAAGTCTAAGCAGGGGTTGTAGGTGATACCTCCCCTAATTCCAAGTAAAGTGAGATTAAGGAATTCTCCACAACGGTCAGCAATATTAACATTCTCTATAGATCGGGAACACCAATGGATGTCTGAATGTGTGAGTGTCATCAACCTTTGTGACCACCTTGAACCTTGCTCGTTCTTTAATACAGATTGGGAAAGATGCGAAATAAACCATCTTGCCAAGAGAGGAGTGCAACACATAAGGACACTTTTTTCCTTATAGTGCGAGTGTGAAAATAATGTAGAATGTCCCCTAGAAAATTAGGAACTAGGTTGCAGGATATGAAGATTTTGACTGCGTTCATATCTATGAGTTGGTCGGGATTTGGAAACAAAACCATCCCATAGATGAAGAGAGCCACAATTTCCTCAAAGACTTGCAAATCCAAGGAGTTCCAACAATTTTGGGCTTTCTCAAACAAGAACTTTGCTAGGAAACCCTTGAAACCACTCCTCGTTTCCCAATTAGTTGTGACATCAGATGATTTCAAGTGTAGAGCTTGAGCAATCTCTTATGGCTTTGGGTATCTTTCCGTACTGTTGAAAGGTAGTTAATTGAGAACGGGAATCCTAAAGATTTGGGATCATTCTTCCAAAGTTGGCACAAGTTGATAATCGGGAAATGTGAAGCAATGGTGTAAAGGATCAAAGAATTGAAAGAGCACCTTCATCATGTCTTCGTCAGTGTTGGAGGTGAGCAAGTTTAGTAGGCGACCATGTCTTTCGGTGAATGGATAATTTTCAGTAATCCTTGATGCTAGCTCTTTAAGTTGAGGAGGGATCCTTACAAGATTGACTTGAATAGTTTTTCTGCGAATAGAATCCTTGTCCTACAAAACAGAAACAAAGATAAATCCCAAGATCCTTGAAATGGTTAGTGAATGAGTATGATGTTATGATGTTCATGATGTTATGTACGAGTACGTATATACAAACAAAGAAAATAAGTCCTTAGGTTTAGGCTTACATGGAGTCTCATAGGTAAGTACCCTCTTGAAGTTTAGTTGGCTCAAACCTGTCCTAACAATAGTAACTGGGTTCTAAAGATCTCAATATCACTGGTTTGTTTCCTTGGTCATTGTTTTAGCACAAGTCTCTTTAATGGCGACTGAAATATACCAAAAAACCAAACCTCAATGAGTGTAGTATCGAGTATCTATCAACTTTGGACTACACCAAAGCCGGTCATCTCACTATGTCCTAAAGGCCAAGTTGGTCAAGTAAAGGTTCTAAAAGTTTATTAGTGCTTCATGATATCACTCAGCGGCCCCGTATTCTCCTTGATTAACTCAAGGGCTACCGGTACCCACAAATATGTCGCACTAACGTAGCTATTGCTTAGACCATGTCGGTATACCCCGCACAGTTTCCACAATGTATTGCTACTTACCTATAAGGTATCCCCAAATCTGGGTAGAGAATTCAAACCTAAATAAAGAACCATAATGTAAAGCAAATAAGACAAACAAAGAAAGCAAGTAAATGTGATCTAACCCTAAGGTAACCCCGCTTTTTCAATTTTCCCCAACAGAGTCGCCAGTTCTGTGATACAGTGGGAGAACTGACTTGGGTGTTTTGCGTTTGATCGCAAATGTTGTGGTTAGCAAGAGTCGCCACCAACTTTTCTTTTATCCAAAAGGAAAGGTGAAAAAGCACAGGAAATACCTTTGAGATTATTTATTGAGTTCGGGGGGTAGATTATGAAAAGGGAAGGTATTAGGACCCTTTTCATCCATGGTTTTCCATGGGGTCTTAGTTACTTTCTAGATCACTTGCTTTTGTTTGAAATTGTGCTTTGTGTGATTTTTTAAAAGTATTTTGTAAAGAGGCCATTGCTTAGGCAAACTTTGTAATGATTCTCATTCGTAAGAATGTATACAAAGTGTTTGATCTTTTGAAAATGTTTTCAAGTTTGTAAGATGTTTTGAAAGTGTTTGTTTTGAAAATAGCAAGGATGTTTTTTTTTAAAATTGAGCAACTAATTAGGATCATTCCACCTACTCAAAAAGTCTTTCATGTTCATTTTCTTTTTCCTTTGACATTGTTATCTTACCATTGATTTGGTAAGTAACCCTATCTTTGGATGTAAACAGAACGGGCGTGGGTCATCGTATAACCATGATTAGCAATGTTGCAAGGTATCTTAGCATTCTCTTTTAGGGACTAAGATCATTTGAAAGGCAACTTAGGTAGCATCATCGAGGGACTATGATCTTATATTTTGTTTGTTTTTGCTAAGATACCTCACATGCGTAATATGGCTATTTTGTAAAGGCAACCAAGTGGATTTACCCTAGGGGGTGTTTGTGTGTAAGTGTATTGTTTTCATGCTTGATTTTGTCTTTGATTAAGGTTTGCTATTTGTTAGCTTTAGTCTTTCCATACAAAC
The DNA here is from genome assembly GCA_948472305.1 of Vicia faba. NCBI lineage: Eukaryota > Viridiplantae > Streptophyta > Magnoliopsida > Fabales > Fabaceae > Vicia > Vicia faba. The sequence continues at coordinate 842,724,155 of OX451737.1, forward strand.
CCTAATTACTAGCAATTGTATATAAAGCGGTAAATTGCAAAATTTAAAATTACTATGCAATTACAACACTTGTGGGAGGGGGTGTACAAATTATAAATGAGGATTGAAAGAAAATAAACCTAGTTAATCTATTACAACCTTATTGAATTGGTACAAGAATGGAAATAAATAATGTACAAAAATGAAGAAATATACAAGCATGTGAATATAAAGAAAATGGATATTTTTGTTTGGATTTTTTAGGAAAAGGGAATTTGATTTTAACCTAATTAACTAGAAGAAAATAATTAATTAAAACTAAATTTACTAAGAAAAGATTTTAAATAAAACCCTAAATCTATTAATTGATTAAAAAGAAATTAAGCTTAAGAAAAGTATTTTTGGTATTTTTGTCTTGAAAATAAATTATAGTATTATAAAATATTTTTGGTCCTTTTTTGTTTTAAAATAATATATTTTAATGGTGTAAAAGAAAATAACTAAAACCTATTTTTAATTAAATTTACAAAGATAATTAGTAAAATAAATAAAGTATGATCAAATAAAGTATGATCAAATAAAATATTTTTGTGCGAGAAAAATAAATAAACTATGTCAAAATGTAAATCTACTATTTTTATATTTTTTATGATTTTTTTAGTATTAGAAAAATGATTAAGAAAACAAATAAATAAGAAAATAAGAAAAAGAAAATAAAACTGGGCCAGGGGTTTGAATAGCCTGCAAGGGGGTTAACAACAAGGAAAAAAAACATAAGGCCCAACGCCTACCAAAAAGAAAGTCAGAAAATGCAAAAAAATGTGAAAAAACCAAAAGGGTACCACTGGGGCTCGAACCCAGGTCCCTTTGGTTACAGGCGCGCGCTTCTACCACTGCGGTAGCTATACATCTGTTTATATAAATCAAACAATAAATACATATGGTAAACACGTTCCTGAGGACAACTTCATCTTCAACCTCACGCCCAGCCAGAAGCTCTGTAACTCAATCAATCCTCAACAAAAATGAAAAGTGTAAACTGGAAACTTGTAGCAAATTTCCTCACGATTTCAGAAATGTAAAGCATTAAAACTATAGATCAAAGGCAAAAATGAATTTCATTGGCCCTAATTTGAACCCTAAAAATCTCAGAAACTTCAATCTTAAAATTCTCTAAGCTCAAACAAAATTAATGCAAACTATGGACATGGTTAGCTTTAGGGCAATGATATCTACATGTTTCGTTCACAAATAAATCATTAATGATGCCTGTATGAAAAGTTCTAAAGTTAGAAAACTTACCTTGCAAGAGGGTATCGGGTTTGAAGTCTAGAGAAGTCCAAGTGCAAAGCTCTGTTTTTGAAAATGGTGGATGATGATGGAGGTGTTACAGTGGTGTTGTAGGGGTTGGGATTGTTTGTGTATGTTGTTTAGAAACTTTTGAAATCAAAAGGCCAAGAAACGCACGAGTAAATTTGAGGATTGGCTTCAAAACTCAGAAATGACAAGTTTTGAAGTGTTTTTAGTGATTCTGTGTTCTAAGTGTTTTCAGGGCTTAAGCATTCGTGTATTTTGTGGCAAATAGTTTATGTATGTATAATCAAAAGGTCTTGAGTGGTTTGGCAAGTCAGAAGTACAAGTTGCAAGCTATTTGCTATGTTACTTGATTTTCAAGAAAAGTGGGAAACCAATTTTCAATGTGAAGTACAAGCATGGGCTGGGTGATTGTAAGTTTCTAAACCGTTTATCTTATGTTATGAGACATGTATGATCAGAAGAGAACAATTTCAAGGCTCAAGAACAAGTTTTATGCAAAAAGTCACTTTATCAAAATGGCAATGTGCACTTTCTTCCCAAAATGGATATAAAGCATGGCCTTGCATTGAATGCTTGAGATGATACCTCTAACAGTTGTGCAAACAATTAATTATGGAGTGCCTAATAAGTTTGAGGCCTGCAAAGTAGAGTTTATGCAGCATAACTTTGAATTTGAATTTTGTTTATTGCAAAATGACTTGTAATTCAAGTGATAAAACCCTAACTCCATCTCTTCGATTCTCCCTAATCAAAAATGATATCAAGGAGTTCTTGGACATTTTTCAAATCTTGCAATGTGCTCTACAACCCATCTTTCAATTGCTTTTGAATATTCCCCTTGGAACTATATGAAAAAGTTCCATGAAGTTGGGTCAAAATCCTGACCAAATTAGGGCAAAATTTCACTAAGTGTTTTGTTTCATGACTATGTATTCTTAAAATTATAACTTGAGATCCAAGCACTTTTGGAAGGAGTTGTATGAAGAAAAGTTGTAGATTTCATGGAGATATACAACTTTCATGTTGGAAGTTTCTTTTGAATCAGCTTGCATCATGGTGAAAATTTTGCTCAAAGTTGTGAAAAAATAAGAAATTTCCAACACTGAGAAAATTTTCTAAGTTTAGAAATTTTCACTTTTCAAAATGAAATTTTGAATTTTGGATTTCTTGATGAATAAGTTTCATATTTTGACATGTTTTGATGAATTGTGATCTTTGGCATTGTGTGATATGGTGGGAAGAACTGACTGTTTTTTGGAATGTTGGTTTGCGTTTTGTGTTTGTTTTTGCAAAATGTCGCGGTAAGCAAGAGTCTCCATCGACTTTTATTTTATCCAACAAGGAAAGGAAAAAAGCACAGAAAAATTCCTTTTTCGAGATGTTTCTGAGTACGGGGGGTAGATTATAGAAAGGGAAGGTATTAGCACCCGGGCTCTTAGGTACTTGCTCATTGTTTTCAAAATTGTTTTCTTTGTGCTTGTGGGTTTAAAAAAGTTTTTGTTTTGAAACTTCAATTTAACTCTTGCTTCTGTCCTCAAGAGTGTAATGAAGTGTTTTTGAAAACTTTGTTTGAAAAGAAGTGTAAGTGTGAAAAAAAAGTTTTGTTTTGAAAGAGCAAGTATCTAAGAGTTAATCTACCTACTCGAAAAAGGAATTGTTCTATGCTAATTTCCTTTAGACAATGCTATCCCACTATTAGTGAGTGGGTAGCACCATCGTTGGAGTTTGAGGGTTAATTCGAATGAGGGACATACGGTCACTAAAGCAATGTTAGGACGCCTTAGCGGTAACCCTAATGTCTTAGATCATTTGTTTGAGGCAACAATATCTGAGGCAGCCATTTCGAGGTGACTATGATCTTTTAGATAAGAGGACAATCTCTAAAGAGACCTATACTCAATGATCGTTTACAAAGGCAACCAAGTGGGGTGTACCCTAAGAGTGCGCATGTGTGAATGTGTTGATTTCAATTATTTTTTATCTTTGCACATGTTAAGGGTGATCTAACCATTTTTAAATTAGGCAGTCATTCTTGTCATGCAAACCCTATTATCAAACATCTAACAGTTGTATAATTTGTGGAATTAAAATGCATAATTTAAAACTAAATTATTACAGTTGTATAATAAGGGAATACACACTATGCTTGCCACCACGCTATTTGTTTTTAGTTGTCAATATACTGCAAACAAAAGATAATATAATAAAACAGATTTCATTGGATAAATATAAAAAACGCGCCAAGATTTGAATGGACTAATGGGGACGTGACACGCATTGTCCCTGACCTCCAACCGTGGCTAAAAGATACAAACACTTATACCAACAGACAGAGGTCCGTCGCTACAAGCTTGTCCACCTTCAAAACTTTGTACCGGCCATGAAAATGGATTCTAAGACCAGGGTTGAGTTCGTCTCAACCTCCTGGATGCAACCATGCCCATATTTTGGGCCAATTATCCCTGAAACAAGAAACCCCAAAAACAAGAACAAAACCCTAATAATGGTGGATCTCGCTACAGGTCAGATAAACAAAATCAAATGATGCCAAAAGCTTGTAAATGATGTGGTGATCACAAATATGCAATTATTTTATTCAATGGATGCAAGAATAGTGCAAATCGAATTCAAGAATGTGGCGGATTCATGGACTACTTATAGTGCTCTAGGAAGCTTAAAAACGCGTGGTTTGGATTGGTTTCGCTTGTGGAGATGGCCAGGAAGAGATTGAGACAAGTTTCAAGTCTTGAGGATGCCTCTATGACTGATTTCGAAGTCCCACTTTTTCTGGTTTTTTGCAAACTTTGTTCTGCCTCTACAATTGATTTCCAACCCTGATTCTTGTGTGCATCGCTTCCTTATGTATTGTATAATACATTAGGGTTGTTTTCTTTGTCCAAATCTTGCTCTATCAATGCTCTTGATGTGTATTTGATTTGCTTTTACAAACTTTCCAAATTGGATTGATTTCAATCTTTTTTGCACACAATTGATTTGATACGAGTTTGACGATGGAAAGCTGTATAATGGAACCTGAAATCACCACAAAATCTTTGTTATCAATGCCTTTGGATTTTTATTTGATTTATTTTGATTTAAATCAAATTAATTAAAATAAAATCAAAATAATTAATAAAAAAATTATATGGACACATGGCCAAGGATGGAGCACGTGGGCTACAATGCAAACTCAAAACAAGTGAAAAAGAATGGGCCCATTTGGCAAAATTTGAAGTTTTGGGGATAGTTGACTTTTGGCAATTTTGCAAAAAATTCCAACTTCAACAATGCATAACTTCTTCAATTTTGAACTTTTGGAAGTTCTCTTGGACTTTTTAGAAATCTTGAGATGTCCTATAATCAACCCTTTTGGTCTCATCTCATTTTGATATTCCATGCTCAAGTTAGAAGCTTTGGAAAAAAAGGTGTTTTTGTTGACTTTTCAAAATGACCTATAATGTCCAAATTCATAACTTCTTGTGAATGCATTTTTTGATCTTGGGGTATGAAGATGGATTGTAGGTAATTGCATCCTATTCAAAATGAGATTTGGATGGGTCATTTCTCATAAAGTATGAGAAAGTTATGCTTGGTCAAAGTTGAGTGGACTTTTCCTACAAAACCCTAATTTAGCAACTTTTGAATCTTGATGAATTGTGAGAAATCCTTGATGAATCATGATCAAAACTCTATCAAATGATGAAATATACTTTAAAATGATAATTTTGACAAAAAACTTGAAGTTTGACTGTATTTGGGTCACAGTTGACTTTTGCTCTAGCAAAGTCGATTTTTGGACCTTTGAGCAATTGACTGAGCAAACTTCCTCTGCAAAGCTTAAAATTTGACATGGATGATTGTGATATGGTGGGAGAACTGACTTGAGTTTTGCGTTTGTATTCGCACTTGTTCGGTTGAGCAAGAGTCGCCACCGACTTTTTATTTTATCCTAAAGGAAAGGTTAAAAAGCACAGCAAAAACCTTTTGAGATATTTAGTGGGTTCGGGGGGTAGATTATGAAAAGGGAAGGTATTATCACCCTTTTCATACATGGTTATCCATGGGCTCTTAGTTACTTGGTTTTTAGATCACTTGCCTTGATTTTCGATTGTTTGAAATTGTGGTGTATGTGTGTGTTTTGAAAATGTTTTTTTGAAATAGACGCCTTTTGTGATACGGTGGGAGAACTGACTTGAGGTTTTGCGTTTGTATTCGCAAATGTTGCGGTTAGCAAGAGTCGCCACCGACTTTTTATTTTATCCTAAGGAAAGGTTAAAAAGCACAGCAAAACCCTTTTGAGATGTTTTCTTGGGTTCGGGGAGTAGATTATAGAAAGGGAAGGTATTAGCACCCTTTCTATCCATGGTTATCCATGGGCTCTTAGTTACTTGCTTAGATCACTTGCCTTTTGTTTTCAATTGTTTTAAATGGTGCTTGAGTGTGTGGGTTTTGAAAATGTTTTTGAAAAGAGGCCAATGTGGTGGCAACCTTTGTAATGATCCATGTGGGGATGTATACAAAGATGTATGTCTTTTGAAAAAGTTTTCATTTTGTTTTTGAAAGTTTTGTTTTGAAAGTGTTGTGATGTGTGATTTTGAATTTAGACAAGTGTTTTGTTTTGCAAGTTGATTCAAGTAACTAAGAGGTTATCTACTCCTAAATTTCTCAAAAAGATCATTGTTATACTTTTAACCCTTTTAACAAGTTTGCTCCACCATTGTATTTGGTGGGCAAGTTTGTGTTAGGATGTGAGAGGGACAGGCGCGGGTCATCGTTTTGACCATAATTGCAACGGCGTTAAATGTCTTTGGGCAATTTCTCTAAGGGACTTGATCATTTGTTTTTGTTTGTTTTTGAAAAGTTTTGTCGAGGGACTATGATCATTCAAATTGTTTGTTTTGCCCAAAGAAGTTTAACATGCAACATGGCCCATTTATTTGAAGGCAACAAGTGGAATACCCTAGGGGGTGCAAGTGTGATTTGTGTGTCCATTTTCATGCTTGTTTATCTTGTATTAGGTCAAACTATTTTTTATCGTTTTTCGCATACAAACCCTAATTCTAACATGTTATTATTAGAAAGCAATAAAGTGCGAAATTAAAATTACTAAGCTATTACAAAACCAAATATGGGAAGGGGGGTACAAATGTTCAAATGGGGGATATTGACAAGAATTTAAATCTAAATTATTACATCATTTTGAATATTTGCAATTTAAATAATGCATAATTAAATGTAAATTAAATAAATATGTGAAATGCAAAAAGAAAGTTTTTATGTGTATGAGAAAATATTATTTATGTAAAAGGGAAAAGAAAATAAAAATGTATTATTTTTTGAGTATTTTGAATTTAAGGCAAAAACCCTAATTTGAAAGAAAATGTATTATTATCTATTTATTATTTATAAAAATAAAATAAAATGAAGTATATTATGAAAAAAAAAGGGTATTTTTATATCAAATATTAATAAAAGTGAAAAATCAAGTATTTTCATATTTTTGTCTTAAATATATTAATAATCACATATATATATATGTATTAAACCCTAAATATGTATTATATACAAAATAAACATTTATTTAATATTTTAATAAATAAAATAAAAAAAGGTATTTTTTGTGTGAAATATTTTCAGAAAGTAAATGAAAATAAAAAGTGTATTTACATTATTTTTACATTTTATTCTAATAATCATATATATGTATTTATGTACAAATAAAGAAAATAAACAAATAAATATGCAATAAATGCAAAAAAATGATAAAAAAAATATTTTTAATTTTCTAATGTCATGAGAAAAAATAAACAAAGTCAGCCAAAAAAGAAAAAGTCAAAAATGTTAAAAAATAAACAAATGGGCTCAGGGGGGTGTGAATCAAGAAAGATGGTGTGGAAATCAAAATTACACAGGCCCAGCCCACTTCACTCCTTCTTCAACCTCCAGCTTCAAACGTTTGAAAAAACGCGCGCTTCTTGCTTCAATGTCTAACTCCTGATTCTTGGCTTTTCAGCAAAAACTCATAACACAAGAAATGTTCAGCATGAAGAGACGGTTTCAACCATATAAATAACTTGACCTATCTCTCTAAGATGAGGGAGAATTTCTCTCCCCCTCTTTTCTGACCTAACTTTTCATCAATGTTCAGACATGAAATTCTCTAAGCACACGAAACATAAATGAAATCTAATCATATGAGCATGTTCAGGGCTATGATTGTGACATGTTCTCTTCAAAAACCTAAAGCTAACAATGCCTAATAAGAGAGATAGAACTCCATGAATATACCTGTTCAGTTGGAATCGAGCTGGGCAATGGAGGATGTTTCAGAGTGAAATGATGACTTGTACAGCTTCCTTGAAGTGTAAGGATGCTTTTCCAATTCCTACTTTGTCTTGAAACTCCCTGAATCGAGCTAGTGAACTCCAACTGCAAAACAGAAAATTGAAAATGGTGAAGTGGCTTGGAGGTGTTACAGGTCTGATTTTAGGACATGGTTAGCTTGCATATATTGTAGGGAAGGTAAAGGAAAAGGTTTGAATCAAAATGCTTGAAGGGATTGGGAGTTTGCACTCAAACTGCAGGGGCTCTCCTGTTTGTGCAGTTTTGAGGTGATTTTGAGATGGAGGGTGCTTCAGATGGCAAAGGCTCGTGTGTTAGCTTGGATTTGGTCTATGAAAAGTGTTTGATAACTTTGTTCTTCTGTTTCTAAGCTGAGATGAGAGTTAGCATAAGTTATGGACTTTTCTTCACACTTAAGCTACAAAATGCCACCTTGCTTTCTAGGTCAGTACAGGCCCTCTAACTATGCTGCTATCCCTTGCCTTGATCAGTGCAATTTGCTCACAAACTTGTGCCAAGAAGATCTTGCTTGTACTTGCTTGGATTTCTAATTGACATAAAGCAAGCTTTTCAAGAATGGAAATAATGCTTTTTCTAGTTTAGGCTTAATTCCTTGTGTAATGACCAAAGGCTTAGAATAACAACTTGATTCATTGGTTTTGCATTAAATTAAGGAGTGTAATTTGGTTTTAGGACCTGTAAAGTAGCACAAACTATGCTGAGTTCAAATTTGCCAAGTTTATGAACATGCTTTGATGAAGAACAAAAGTGAATTTTTGCCAACTTGTGAAATTCGAATCTCTCAAGTTATGAGGTTGTTTGATGAGTTCTTGGACATTTTGGAAAGCTTGGAATGTTTACTATAATCCATCTTTGAAATGCAAATCAAAATTCCAAGTGGAAGGGTATGAAAAGTGGCCTTGAAGTAGGGTAGAAAACCTTGTCAAAATAGGTCAAATTTCACTAAGTTAAAAGATGGTTTAGTGCCCTTATTCAAAAAATTATAACTTGAGATACAGGCTTCAAATGAGAAAACTTTGTGAATCAAAGTTGTAGACTATGCAACAAGCTACAACTTTCATGTTTTGACCTTTGTTTGAATCCAAATGGATCATGGTGAAAAGATGGGGTAAAGTTGGGAAAAAATTAGGGTTTTCCATAACTTAGAAAAATTCTAAGTTATGAAAAATTCCATTTTCTAACCCTAATTTGCATTTTGTGATTTCTTGGTGAACAAGTTTCATGGTTTGGAATGTTTTGATGAAAAATGAATCTTGACTCTTGATTTTGACCAAAAAGTCAAAGTTTGACTTTTCAGTGTACAGTCAAAATTGATCAATTGACTGGGAAATTCAACTGTCAATCTTGTGTACTTGGGATCTTTTGAGCTTGATGAACATGTCAAGATAATTCCATTGAGTCCTTGAGGCCATATGTGAACTTGGCTTGCCATTGGTTAGGTCAAACAGTCAAAAATTGCCTTTGTGCAGTCAAAACCCTAAAAATGACCATTTTGCCCTTTTGGTGATCTGATCAAATTTCTTGGGGAATTGTGATCCATACTTGATCAAATGGTCTATATGAGTTTATAATGTTGATGTGGATCAAATTTCATGAGGTTTGACTGTCAATTGGCCACAGTTGACTTTTTCCCCAATACAGCTGATTTATAGGTCAACTGTCTAATTGACTGGGCAAAACTTGGAATCAAGACTTGAAACTTGGTATGGGTAAACTTGGGAGTCCAACATGAAGCATGAAAGTCATCTTAGGCATTTTAGGTCAAAACATCCTTGGGCAAACACAAACCCTAATTTGAGTCCACAGTGCAAGGAGAAGCCTTGAGCAGAGGAAACCCTAACTGTATCTTGATCTTCAAAGGTCTTGTGATGAGAAAATGCTGGGGAAATGGGAGGGCAAATTTTGGGGTACAACAGTTGCCCCTGTTCAATCTTCTTGGACCTGAAGAGTTAGATTGGCAAGCTTGCCTTTCGTGACTCGAGGGTAAAAGGAGATTGGACACTAGAGTGCCCGGAAATTTGCACTCTCATGCTGGAGTCTCAACAATGTGGTGTCGGGAATGGACTTATAGATGTCATTTGGAGAGATGGTGGATAGGGAGATGGGCTTATAGATGCCATCTGGAGAAGTGACGGAACCTTGTCGGGAATGGGCTTATAGATGCCATTTGGAAGTGTCGGTCGCAGAAGAGATTCCTTTGCGAGAAACTTGTGTATTTGAGGAAGGAGGATGTCTTCCTGGCTTGTTACAGGTGTTTGATCCTCAGTCTCCTGATGCAGATATGCCCTGGCTGGATACAGGTATCGAATCTACAATTGGTTGCTCACAGATGTGCCCTGGCTGGATACAGGAGTCGAATTTGGAAATAGTCGTCAATAGATGTGCCCTGGCTGGATACAGGAATCGAATCTTTGAACTCTTCAGACGTGCCCTGGCTAGATACAGGATTCGAGTCTGGAAATGTAGCAGTTGATAGATGTGCCCTGGCTGGATACAGGAATCGAATCCTTGAACTCTGCGGACGTGCCCTGGCTAGATACAGGAGTCGAGTCTAGAAACTGGTCACTCTCAGATGTGCCCTGGCTAGATACAGGTATCGAATCTGGAATTGTGACAGTTGAAGGTAGTCGTTTTTGAGATTGTCTTTTTCCTGAAAAGGCAAAGACGTAAGTTGTATGCAATGTCATGATGTATGATATGCATGATGTCATGATGTTCAACATTTGATGTTGTATGCGTTTCATCATGTATGTAAGCAAGATGTATGAAAATGTGAAATGTTTATGAGTGTAATTTCATCTTAGGAAAATAAATCCTTGACGAACGGCCGGGAAGCTGCTCTGCGGAAGAGATACTTGGCCGAAGTTTTGATGAGAGGCCTGCTGAGGACTTTAATGATGGATTCCGCTGAGGATGATGGTGATAAACTCCGCTGGGGAACTCCGAAGATAAACTCTGCTTGGGAATACCAAAGATAGACTCCGCTGGGGACTGAAGGAACTTTGCCGAGAGCGATCTTCCGTGGCTTTTAGCTGAGGATAACCCAGTTATAAGTCCTTGTGAGGAAATAACTCTAAATAAAACTCGGGCGAGACGTCCGTACTTTGCAGGGGATAAGCTTCCAGAATCTACTGGGGATGAGCTTTAAGACCTGCCCGGGAATGTTGGGCTTCTTCAGGATCGACGGGGGATCAACTTCTCTTGGGGAAAGTATTGCTGAACCTTGTTTTACTCTGCGGGGAGTTAAGATGATTTGGCCATATTTTTCAGTTGAACCTACCTTGGTGCCTTGGCGGACAAAACAACTAGACTGCATTAGACAACTCCACATTGCCCCTGTCTTTGATGTCACCTGTAATTAATCTCTTGTTTTATATGCAAATATTTATGAATCAGCAATTTAATGTTAAATGCATATATCAAAAATGAACATTGGACGTTCTTCGCAAGACAAAACAGAAAAAAGGGAAAACAATGGTAATTTGTATGGACAAGTGAATTTGTATTGATTTAAACTTTGCCTGTGAATAGGCGTCTTTTTTGTACAAGAGACTGACATCCTAGTAAGAGGGCATCGCCAAATAGTATAGAGTTTACATTTTGAAAAAGAAAACAAAACAGCTATGTGAACAATCCCACCGGGTTCCAACTCTGTTATTGCCTTTATGTCTTCGAACGTCTCATCGCTTTGCTGCTTAGTTGAAGATGAAGCCGATTGGTCAATGCCGAAATCTGGAGCCAGATAGTTGATGCCGAATTCCGGATGCGAAGTGATCCAATGAGACATAGTGTTACGCTTTTATCCCTAACTTTTGCCTGGACCGCCCTTTCGGGTTTTCAGTCCACCGGGATACCCTTTTTTGCCCAAGCCGCCCTTTCAGGTTTTCGACTTGCCGGGTGTACAGATTTTTTTTTCACTTCATCCCTTATTTTTGCCCGAACCCTTTTGGTTCGCCGGGAAGCCCTTGTTTTTGCCTAGGTATGTCAACCTAGCAGGTCTTTTATTTATGCGTAGTATTTTTTCACTATGTCTGCATTGGCGGGGTGAGGAAGGTCGTCACCGTCCATGGTGGTTAGGATCATGGCTCCTCCTGAGAACACACACTTAACCACAAATGGCCCTTCGTAAGTAGGGGTCCATTTGCCCCGGGGATCACTTTGAGGAAGGATGATGCGTTTGATTACCAGGTCCCCAACTTGATACTCTTGCGGTCTGACTTTCTTGTTAAATGCCCTGATCATTCGTTTTTGATACGTCTGACCATGACAGATAGCAGTGAGCCTCTTTTCGTCAATCAGATTTAATTGATCAAGTCGAGTCTGGATCCAATCATCTTCATTCAAGTCTGCATCCTTCATTATCCGGAGGGAGGGTATCTGGATTTCAATCGGCAAGACTGCCTCCATGCCATAGACCAAGGAGAAAGGAGTTGCCCCGGTTGATGTCCTTGCTGAGGTGCGGTACCCATGAAGAGCGAACGGTAACATCTCGTGCCAATCTTTATAGGTCATTGTCATCTTCTGCACAATTTTCTTGATATTTTTATTGGCTGCCTCTACAGCCCCATTCATCTTCGGCCGGTAGGGAGAAGAATTGTGGTGCTGTATCTTGAATTGTTCACAGAGTTCAGTGATCATCTTGTTGTTGAGATTGGTACCATTGTCCGTAATGATTCTTTCTGGGACGCCGTACCGACAGATCAGATTATGCCGGATGAAACGTGCCACGACGCTCTTGGTTACTGTGGCATAGGAAGCTGCCTCAACCCACTTCGTGAAATAATCGATCGCCACCAAGATGAAGCGATGCCCATTGGATGCCGTCGGTCGGATCTCACCGATCATATCGATGCCCCACATTGCGAAAGGCCAAGGTGCCGTTAGGACATTCAAAGGAACTGGAGGGACATGCACCTTGTCAGCATAGATCTGGCACTTATGACAGGTTCGGGAGTGTTGGTAACAATCGGCTTCCATTGTGGACCAGAAATATCCTGCCCGAAGGATTTTCTTAGCCATGGTGTGTCCACTGGAGTGCGTTCCGAATGTACCTTCATGCAGTTCCATCATGATTTTCTCCGCTTCAGCCTTATCCACACAACGTAGCAGGGTTGAATCATGATTCCGTTTGTAGAGAATGCCGTTGCTGAGGAAGAATTTTGCAGCAAACCTCCTCATGAACTTCTTATCATTGACAGATGCGCCTTCAGGGTATTCCTGAGCTTCCAAGTACCTCTTCACCTCGTGATACCAGGGTTTCTCAGTCACCTTCTCAGCCTCGAGCTCACAGCAGTACGCCGGTTCATCCAACTTCCAGATTATGATTCGGGGAGCCTCATTGTCCCATTTAACTTTGAACATTGAAGACATCGTGGCTAGTGCGTCCGCTAGATGATTTTCCTCTCTGGGGAAATGCTCAAAAGTTATCTCTTCAAAGTGGGGGAGCAAGGTCGACACATACTCTTTGTAAGGAATAAGATTCGGGTGTTTCGTATCCCACTCGCCCTTGATCTGATTGATCACGAGAGCGGAATCTCCGAAGACACTTAGAAACTTGATCCTCAAATCGATTGCAGCTTGTAAACCCATGATACATGCCTCATATTCTGCCATATTGTTGGTGCAGCTGAAACATAATCGGGCGGTGAGTGGAGTATGAGTCCCCTTGGGAGATATGATTACAGCGCCGACGCCGTTACCCAAAGCATTGGAGGCTCCATCAAAATGCATAGACCATCGGGATCCTTCCTCAGGTCCTTCATTCGGTCCAGGTACTTCACAGTCAGTTACCACCATGATGTCTTCGTCCGGAAAATCAAAGTTCAATGATTGGTAATCGTCCACAGGTTGGTGTGCCAAATGATCAGCCAGTACACTTCCCTTAATTGCTTTCTGAGTTGTATACTGGATATCATATTCTGTTAAGATCATTTGCCATCTCGCTATTCTCCCAGACAGAGCGGGCTTTTCAAATATATACTTGATGGGATCCATCTTTGAGATCAATAAGGTAGTGTGAGTCAGCATATACTGTCTCAGCCGGCGAGCAGCCCATACAAGAGCGCAGCAAGTTTTCTCAAGCAGTGAGTAACGAGACTCACAGTCGGTAAACTTTTTGCTCAAGTAATAAATAGCGTGCTCTTTTCGGCCAGACTCGTCATGCTGCCCCAGCACACACCCCATTGAATTATCAAGTACCGTCAAGTATAGTATCAGAGGTCTTCCTTCCACCGGTGGCATAAGAATGGGTTGCTCTTGGAGATATTCCTTTATCCTTTCAAAGGCGGCCTGACATTCATCATTCCAGCGTACCACTTGATCTTTCTTCAGTAATTTGAAGATTGGCTCACAAGTAGCGGTTAGATGTGAGATGAATCGGGCAATGTAATTCAGTCGTCCTAGGAAACCTCTGACTTCTTTCTCTGTTTTTGGAGTCGGCATCTCTTGTATGGCTTTTACCTTGGCAGGATCCACCTGAATACCTTTATCACTCACAATGAAACCTAGCAACTTTCCGGATCTTACCCCAAAGGTGCATTTGTTGGGATTCAACCTCAGCTTGTATAACTTGAGTCGATCAAACAACTTCCTCAGATGGTCAAGGTGCTCCTCCTCAGTTTGAGACATCGCTATCATGTCATCAACGTATACTTCAATCTCATGATGGATCATATCATGAAATAAAGCAACCATGGCACGTTGATAGGTTGCCCCAGCATTTTTCAATCCGAAGGGCATGACCTTATAACAGAAGGTGCCCCACTGAGTCACGAAGGTAGTCTTCTCCATATCCTCTGGAGCCATCTTAATCTGATTATACCCTGAAAAACCATCCATGAAGGAGAACACCTTGTGTTGAGCTGTATTGTCAACAAGGACATCGATGTGAGGTAGGGGGAAGTCATCCTTGGGGCTGGCCCTGTTCAGATCCCTGTAGTCGACACACATTCTGACTTTACCGTCCTTCTTCGGTACTGGCACCACATTGGCAACCCATTGAGGGTAAGAAGTCACTGCAAGGAACCCGGCATCAAACTGTTTCATAACCTCGGCCTTGATCTTTTCAGACATCTCTGGACGCATCCGTCGAACTTTTTGCTTTACCGGAGGGCAATCTTCCTTGGTTGGCAAATGGTGAACTACAATGTCGGCGTCCAAACCAGGCATATCTTCATAGGACCAAGCAAAAATTTCCATGTAGTCTTGTAGCATCTGGATCAATCGTTGCTTCACGCTGAGCTCTAGATTGGCACCAATCTTGACCTCTTTCCTATCTGTCTCAGTACCCAGGTTAATTGTCTCCACAGGCTCTTCATGTGGTTGAATAGCCCTCTCTTCCTGAAGTAGCAGTCTCGCAAGTTCACCAGGCACTTCGCAATCATCTTCACCTTCGTCTTCGGCCAAGTTGATCGGATTTTCGAAGTCATAACTGGCGGTAGCAGAGCTGTTACCAGTGAGATCCAGAGTGGATTGAAACCTGTATAAGTGAGTGTGTGTAAATATAGCTGTTTTGCAATATGTATAACACAGAAAGAAAAAGAGCACAAGATTTGAAATGCAACAAACGTCCAATGTTTTGATTGATGATATATGAAAATGTCATACAAAAAGCCCTCACAAATGGAGCTACGATGCCCCGGGCAGGACACCGAGCCAACAAAGTTTTAACATATTGTTTGTTACAAATTTGGAAATCAAAAGAAATCAATTACTGCGTGACAAATGTGATAGGGGTAAAATCCTTTGCCGTCCAGTTGCTAGGTCCGTTGCTGGTAGTCGGGTAGATCCAACTGTCAAACTCAACTTCCTCCACATCCTCCTCGATA
This sequence comes from Vicia faba, assembly GCA_948472305.1. Classification (NCBI taxonomy): domain Eukaryota; kingdom Viridiplantae; phylum Streptophyta; class Magnoliopsida; order Fabales; family Fabaceae; genus Vicia; species Vicia faba. The sequence goes on from OX451737.1 coordinate 842,739,640, forward strand.
GCATTCACCCTTGAGCTGGAAATAAACACCGGAGCCTTTCCAATCTTCTCTTTGCGCACCGCCTTCTGAGCCTCTGCAGTAAAGCCTAGCCCAAACTTGTCGTTCTTCTGAGTGAAGTCAGGAAGCTGACCCCAGTGTGCACAATTGCCTTTCTGAACCACAGCCCGGGCATCCCTTAGGGAAGCCATCTTCAAGGAATCATTCTCTTCGGTCATTGTCTCTGCAGCTGCTGAAATTGGATGCACCTCCTCGAAATGCTGGAAGGGGGTTTCAACGAACTCTCCGTCCATCTCGATGTACCTGAAGGAATTCAAATGGCTCACCATATACTCCTCTTCTCCTTGTACAGTGACGATCTTCCCCCTAACGAGATACTTCAGCTTTTGGTGCAAGGTGGAGGTCACTGCCCCAGCTTTATGGATCCAAGGTCGACCCAACAGACAAGAGTACGACGGACGTATATCCATCACGTAAAAGGTAGAGTCAAACACTTGAGAGCCCACACGAATAGGGATGTTAACCTCTCCATGAACCATCCTTTTGGAACCGTCAAAGGCTCTGACGATGATATTGCTGGGTTTCAACTCCATGCCCTCATAATCCAGACGATCTAAAGCCTTTTTCGGAAGAACATTCAAGGAAGAACCAGTATCCACTAATACATGTGCCAGAGTGGTGCCCCTGCATTCAATAGAGACATGCAGGGCATCATTGTGGTCTCTCCCTTTTGCGGTCAGGTCAGCATCTGAAAAACCCAAGCCGTTGTCCGCCGTCAGATTCGCTATGCAGTCAGTGAACTGAACTGCAGACGTCTCCTGCAGCACATGGGCCGTCTTGAGAAATGAGATCAAGGCCTTAGCATGGGCCTCGGAGCATAGCAATAGGGAGAGCAGGGAGATCTTGGAGGGTGTATGCCCCAACTGCTCGACAACATTAAAATCACTCTTCTTTATTATTTTTAGAATCTCCTCCATTTCTTGTCGGGAGGCCTCAGCATTTACGGGTATTGGTGCCTCCATCCGGGCAGGCTCTTCTTCAATCCCTTTGCCCCGAGAATTTGATGACTCGGCAGCAGGGGACACAATTTGATCAGCAACAAGACTAGGTAAACTTGCAGGTTTTATGAGGAGGGGTTTTCGAATAGCGGGCGGCGCAATGTCAGGCGAGAAGAGCCTGCCACTGCGGGTGACTTTAGCTGGACCGGTGATATCGCAGATACTGGCACTAGCGTCAAATTCTTGTTTGATTCCATTTACATACACGTCTGCCCCATAATGCCAGGGGACAGCTTTATCAGACACGTAAGAGAGGGGCCCTGGAACAGTAATGATCACAGGCGCAACTGTCATGATTTGAATAGGCTTCTTTGGGGGAGCCTTGATTGGATTTTTGAAGATGGTAATCACGGAAACTTCTTTCATTGGAACCAATTGAACAGCAGTCTTTTTGAATAGAATCTCCTTGCTATCCATTAGGCCTTGGATGCCTAACCTTAGCAGGGGACAATCAGATAGGGAAATAGCACAGAATGGGCAACCCTCGCCGCAACCCGGAAATAAACCGGCCCGCAGTAGGTTCTTCTTAACAGTCTTCAGAGGGGTAACAACTTCATTTACCGAAACAGCGTACACTTCTTCCTCAATGGCATTTACCCTATGCTGGGGCATAGGAGCCGTTACAACATTTGGTCTTTCCGGCGCTTCAAACTGAATTTCCTTTGCGTCGATCAGATCTTGCACTTTGTTTCTCAAGGCCCAGCAATCATCAGTAGTGTGCCCGGGACTATCAGAATGATAAGCACACCGGGCATTTGGGTTATATTTAGGAGACGCAGTGTTGACGACTTTAGGAGCTTCTTTGTGGGTCACCAGGTTGGTGGATAACAGTTGGGGTAAAATTTGAGATAATGTCATACTTAGTCGGGTATACTGCCTCTTGGGCCTTTCGCTTCTTTGTTGATTGTACTGCTGAGGAGCAGCAACAGGTTTGGAGATGACCAAAGCATTGACGGCTTGGCGACTTTCGGGCTTGACTTGTCTTCTAGGACCATAGACGGCACTTGCTTCTTTCTTAAACGGCCTCTTCTCAGCACTTGTAGAGGCAGCCTTCTGTATCTTGCCTGACCTGATGCCAGCTTCAATTCTTTCTCCTGTTAATATCAAATCTGTAAATCCAGTGGAGGAGTTACCAACCAAATGATTGAAAAACGGACCAGACAACGTCCCTAGAAACATATCAACCAGCTCTCGATCAGTTAACGGAGGCTGCACCCTGCCAGCCAAATCTCTCCATTTTTGAGCGTACTCTTTGAACCCTTCACCCGTCCCTAGAGACATACCCTGAAGTTGGGTACGCGTAGGAGCGAGATCAGAATTGTATTGGTATTGTCTGTAGAATGCGGTTGCCAAATATTCCCAGTGTCGGATGCTAGCTCCATCCAATTGGTAGAACCATTCGAGCTGTGACCCCGAAAGGCTATCTTGGAAGAAGTGAATCCAGAGGTTCTTATCTGCCGTGTAAGGTTGGATTTTCCTTACGTACGACCTTAGATGTAGCTTTGGGCAGGAGACCCCATCATATTTGGCGAAGGCAGGCGCCTTAAACTTGTGTGGAATGACTACCCCAGAAGATAACCCCAAATCTCCGAAATCCAGTCCCGGCACATTCTGAATCTCCATGGCGCTCAAGCGGTCCTCCAATTGTTTGTATCTGTCAGCAGCAGGTGGGTATTGTTCATCGTTATAGTCCGTCTCGTTGTCGGAGACTGCGGGACTAGGAGCTCCTCCCCCTTGGGGACTATTTTTCTCAGCAGAAGAAGTGGTTGGATCAGCTTCATTGTGGAGTGTGTTCCCAAATCTGCGTCCGGTGTTGAACAATGCAGTCCTCTTTTTCTTCTTCTTCTTTAGGAGTAGAGTCTTCAACTCTTGCTGACCTTGGGCTAGGCTTAGGACCATTTCTTGAAACTGTGCACTTTGGGCCTGAAGGGCCTTGATTGCTTGCTCACTGGAGGAGTCTGGATTCATGATGACTGTTCAAAATAAACAGCGAAGGAGATTAAACAACCTGTGAAATAGGGTACCTGCTATGCATATGGTGTAATGGAATGCGTATGTTTTATGTTTTCAAAGACAAACAAGATTCAACTTTGTAGACAAAAAGGGAAACACACTTCATTAGATTAAAATTTTCAATTGTTCAACAACTTGCCCTTAGGCATTACAGGAATGAAAAATACTGGAAAGGAAATAAACTATAAAAGGAAACATCCAAAGCTCCTCAATGCTCCCATGGCCTCCTCTTTTCAGTACTGATGTAGTTGTTCAGGACCCGTTCTTCCTCCAATTGCTTAGTCAGCCTTTGGATCTTCCTTTCCTGCTCGTTGAACTTCTCCCGATAGAAATCTCGTTCTTCCTTTAGTTGTGCCCAAGATCTCTTCATTGTATCAAAATCAGTGGGTATCTGAGGAGGGAGGACAGTTGGAGGAACCCCATCTTCATTGGGAGATTCCAGGATGATTGGTCTGACGGCTTCGTATGGCATACCCAACTTCTGAGCACGAATGCGGACCCATTTGCAATAGGGTTCCAATGGCAGAGAAGTCTTTGGTCCTAACTCATGTGGGTCAGCTTTGTGGATTCTGTCCCAAGCTTTAATGAATCCCTGGCGTAGTTTGTCACTGCCTGCCTGAAACTCAAAATGGAAGTGAGGAACCAGCATCTCATGAGGCCCATCTCCTCTGGCTCTTCCAAACTGACGGAGAGCTAAACACGGATTGTAAGAGATTCCTCCTTGGATACCAATCAACGGGACATTGGGGTATTCTCCGCAACGGTCGATAACAGCTACCTCATCCAAACCTCTGAGAGTCCAAGTGATATCCTTATCTGTGAGAGACATTAACCTCCGAGCCCAGCCTTTCCCTTCATCATTCTTCAGCGCGAACTTAGGAAGGTGCGAAATAAACCACCTTACTAGCAAAGGAGCACAACACCACGGAGTTCCCCGTTTTCGAGCAGTACGAGCATAGAGTTGTTGTAGAATATCACCCAAAAGAGTGGGTACCGGATTCCGAGACATGAAGATCCTTATGGCATGGATACTGATAAAGGTGTCAGGGTTGGGAAACAGCACCAGACCATAGATCAAAAGAGCTAGAACATCCTCATATGCCTTGAAGTCCAAGTCATTCCAGAAATCATTAGCCTTGCCAACCAGAAATTTGACCAAAAAGCCCTTGACCCCATTTCTAGTTTCCCAGTTGGACAACACCTCTTCTTTGGTCAAGGGGAGAATTGCAGCAATCTCTTCAGGCCTAGGAGTCTTTTCCAAACCAGTGAATGGAGTTTGTTCCAAGACAGGGATCCCAAGCAAATAAGAAAATTCTTCCAGGGTAGGAACCAGCTGGAAGTCTTGGAAGGTGAAACAGTGATGCAGAGGGTCATAAAACTGGGTCAGAACACTTATCAGTTGTTGGTCCCATTTTGCAGTGATCAAGCCAAGGAGAGAACCATGTCTGTTGATGAAGGAGGTAGTGTTTGGAATCCTTTCAACCAGATCCTTGAGTAAAACTGGTGTTTGAACAAAGTTGAGCCGGACAGTATTTCTACGCACGGGCATCATAATGTCCTACAAAACAGAGCAAAGATGAAACCTTTTTGTCTTTGAAATGGGTTAGCCTTTTATACAGGATGCATGCAATGGTATGATGGCATGATGCTATGATGAAACACACCACAAGTATTCACATAGGCAAATAAGGCACACAAGTCACACAAGACACCCTTAGGTTTCAGGCCAGCATGAGTTTCAGGTATTACCCTCTTTTGGTTTTGTTGGTTAAAACCTGTCCTATCAAAAGTAACCGGGTTCTAGAGGATCTCAAATCATTGGCTACCCTCAATCGGTCATAACTCCAGCATCGCAATCTTTTCTCGCGGCCAGAACCATCTCGAGAGTTTAGCCTCAATGAGTGTAGCATACTGCTACTGTCCTAATAGCCAAGTTGGTCAATTTAGGGTTCTAAGGTCGGTTGGTGTTTAATGACCCCTTAGAAGACCTATATTCTCCCCGTTACAACACAAGGGATATAGGTACAGACTAAGATGCCACACCAACGTAGCCACTGCTTCACCCAAGTCGGTCTACGCCGGACAGGTCCCTCACAGATTATGCTACCTAAAAAGGGTTTTTCCCAGATCCGGGTTAGGATCTATGAAACTCCGATACAAAGCCCACAAATGTAAAAGCAAACAAAGCAAACAATTTGAAAACAAAGGTGATCTAAACCCTAAGGTAACTCCACTTTTATGCATTCCCCAGCAGAGTCGCCAGTTCTGTGATACGGTGGGAGAACTGACTTGAGGTTTTGCGTTTGTATTCGCAAATGTTGCGGTTAGCAAGAGTCGCCACCGACTTTTTATTTTATCCTAAGGAAAGGTTAAAAAGCACAGCAAAACCCTTTTGAGATGTTTTCTTGGGTTCGGGGAGTAGATTATAGAAAGGGAAGGTATTAGCACCCTTTCTATCCATGGTTATCCATGGGCTCTTAGTTACTTGCTTAGATCACTTGCCTTTTGTTTTTAATTGTTTTAAATGGTGCTTGAGTGTGTGGGTTTTGAAAATGTTTTTGAAAAGAGGCCAATGTGGTGGCAACCTTTGTAATGATCCATGTGGGGATGTATACAAAGATGTATGTCTTTTGAAAAAGTTTTCATTTTGTTTTTGAAAGTTTTGTTTTGAAAGTGTTGTGATGTGTGATTTTGAATTTAGACAAGTGTTTTGTTTTGCAAGTTGATTCAAGTAACTAAGAGGTTATCTACTCCTAAATTTCTCAAAAAGATCATTGCTATACTTTTAACCCTTTTAACAAGTTTGCTCCACCATTGTATTTGGTGGGCAAGTTTGTGTTAGGATGTGAGAGGGACAGGCGCGGGTCATCGTTTTGACCATAATTGCAACGGCGTTAAATGTCTTTGGGCAATTTCTCTAAGGGACTTGATCATTTGTTTTTGTTTGTTTTTGAAAAGTTTTGTCGAGGGACTATGATCATTCAAATTGTTTGTTTTGCCCAAAGAAGTTTAACATGCAACATGGCCCATTTATTTGAAGGCAACAAGTGGAATACCCTAGGGGGTGCAAGTGTGATTTGTGTGTCCATTTTCATGCTTGTTTATCTTGTATTAGGTCAAACTATTTTTTATCGTTTTTCGCATACAAACCCTAATTCTAACATGTTATTATTAGAAAGCAATAAAGTGCGAAATTAAAATTACTAAGCTATTACAAAACCAAATATGGGAAGGGGGGTACAAATGTTCAAATGGGGGATATTGACAAGAATTTAAATCTAAATTATTACATCATTTTGAATATTTGCAATTTAAATAATGCATAATTAAATGTAAATTAAATAAATATGTGAAATGCAAAAAGAAAGTTTTTATGTGTATGAGAAAATATTATTTATGTAAAAGGGAAAAGAAAATAAAAATGTATTATTTTTTGAGTATTTTGAATTTAGGGCAAAAACCCTAATTTGAAAGAAAATGTATTATTATCTATTTATTATTTATAAAAATAAAATAAAATGAAGTATATTATGAAAAAAAAAAGGGTATTTTTATATCAAATATTAATAAAAGTGAAAAATCAAGTATTTTCATATTTTTGTCTTAAATATATTAATAATCACATATATATATGTATTAAACCCTAAATTTGTATTATATACAAAATAAACATTTATTTAATATTTTAATAAATAAAATAAAAAAAGGTATTTTTTGTGTGAAATATTTTCAGAAAGTAAATGAAAATAAAAAGTGTATTTACATTATTTTTACATTTTATTCTAATAATCATATATATGTATTTATGTACAAATAAAGAAAATAAACAAATAAATATGCAATAAATGCAAAAAAATGATAAAAAAAATATTTTTAATTTTCTAATGTCATGAGAAAAAATAAACAAAGTCAGCCAAAAAAGAAAAAGTCAAAAATGTTAAAAAATAAACAAATGGGCTCAGGGGGGTGTGAATCAAGAAAGATGGTGTGGAAATCAAAATTACACAGGCCCAGCCCACTTCACTCCTTCTTCAACCTCCAGCTTCAAACGTTTGAAAAAACGCGCGCTTCTTGCTTCAATGTCTAACTCCTGATTCTTGGCTTTTCAGCAAAAACTCATAACACAAGAAATGTTCAGCATGAAGAGACGGTTTCAACCATATAAATAACTTGACCTATCTCTCTAAGATGAGGGAGAATTTCTCTCCCCCTCTTTTCTGACCTAACTTTTCATCAATGTTCAGACATGAAATTCTCTAAGCACACGAAACATAAATGAAATCTAATCATATGAGCATGTTCAGGGCTATGATTGTGACATGTTCTCTTCAAAAACCTAAAGCTAACAATGCCTAATAAGAGAGATAGAACTCCATGAATATACCTGTTCAGTTGGAATCGAGCTGGGCAATGGAGGATGTTTCAGAGTGAAATGATGACTTGTACAGCTTCCTTGAAGTGTAAGGATGCTTTTCCAATTCCTACTTTGTCTTGAAACTCCCTGAATCGAGCTAGTGAACTCCAACTGCAAAACAGAAAATTGAAAATGGTGAAGTGGCTTGGAGGTGTTACAAGTCTGATTTTAGGACATGGTTAGCTTGCATATATTGTAGGGAAGGTAAAGGAAAAGGTTTGAATCAAAATGCTTGAAGGGATTGGGAGTTTGCACTCAAACTGCAGGGGCTCCCCTGTTTGTGCAGTTTTGAGGTGATTTTGAGATGGAGGGTGCTTCAGATGGCAAAGGCTCGTGTGTTAGCTTGGATTTGGTCTATGAAAAGTGTTTGATAACTTTGTTCTTCTGTTTCTAAGCTGAGATGAGAGTTAGCATAAGTTATGGACTTTTCTTCACACTTAAGCTACAAAATGCCACCTTGCTTTCTAGGTCAGTACAGACCCTCTAACTATGCTGCTATCCCTTGCCTTGATCAGTGCAATTTGCTCACAAACTTGTGCCAAGAAGATCTTGCTTGTACTTGCTTGGATTTCTAATTGACATAAAGCAAGCTTTTCAAGAATGGAAATAATGCTTTTTCTAGTTTAGGCTTAATTCCTTGTGTAATGACCAAAGGCTTAGAATAACAACTTGATTCATTGGTTTTGCATTAAATTAAGGAGTGTAATTTGGTTTTAGGACCTGTAAAGTAGCACAAACTATGCTGAGTTCAAATTTGCCAAGTTTATGAACATGCTTTGATGAAGAACAAAAGTGAATTTTTGCCAACTTGTGAAATTCGAATCTCTCAAGTTATGAGGTTGTTTGATGAGTTCTTGGACATTTTGGAAAGCTTGGAATGTGTACTATAATCCATCTTTGAAATGAAAATCAAAATTCCAAGTGGAAGGGTATGAAAAGTGGCCTTGAAGTAGGGTAGAAAACCTTGTCAAAATAGGTCAAATTTCACTAAGTTAAAAGATGGTTTAGTGCCCTTATTCAAAAAATTATAACTTGAGATACAGGCTTCAAATGAGAAAACTTTGTGAATCAAAGTTGTAGACTATGCAACAAGCTACAACTTTCATGTTTTGACTTTTGTTTGAATCCAAATGTATCATGGTGAAAAGATGGGGTAAAGTTGGGAAAAAATTAGGGTTTTCCATAACTTAGAAAAATTCTAAGTTATGAAAAATTCCATTTTCTAACCCTAATTTGCATTTTGTGATTTCTTGGTGAACAAGTTTCATGGTTTGGAATGTTTTGATGAAAAATGAATCTTGACTCTTGATTTTGACCAAAAAGTCAAAGTTTGACTTTTCAGTGTACAGTCAAAATTGATCAATTGACTGGGAAATTCAACTGTCAATCTTGTGTACTTGGGATCTTTTGAGCTTGATGAACATGTCAAGATAATTCCATTGAGTCCTTGAGGCCATATGTGAACTTGGCTTGCCATTGGTTAGGTCAAACAGTCAAAAATTGCCTTTGTGCAGTCAAAACCCTAAAAATGACCATTTTGCCCTTTTGGTGATCTGATCAAATTTCTTAGGGAATTGTGATCCATACTTGATCAAATGGTCTATATGAGTTTATAATGTTGATGTGGATCAAATTTCATGAGGTTTGACTGTCAATTGGCCACAGTTGACTTTTTCCCCAATACAGCTGATTTCTAGGTCAACTGTCTAATTGACTGGGCAAAACTTGGAATCAAGACTTGAAACTTGGTATGGGTAAACTTGGGAGTCCAACATGAAGCATGAAAGTCATCTTAGGCATTTTAGGTCAAAACATCCTTGGGCAAACACAAACCCTAATTTGAGTCCACAGTGCAAGGAGAAGCCTTGAGCAGAGGAAACCCTAACTGTATCTTGATCTTCAAAGGTCTTGTGATGAGAAAATGCTGGGGAAATGGGAGGGCAAATTTTGGGGTACAACACCTTTGTTTCGGCAACCATTGTAATGACTCGTGTTTGAGTATATACAACGGTGTGTATCTTTTCGAAAAGATGTTTCAAAATGTTTTTGGAAAGTTTGTTTTGAAAGTGTTTGTGAAGTGTGGTTTTTGAAAAGGAGGCAAGTGTTTTTGCAAGTTGATCTCAAGTAACTAAGAGTTTTGTCTACCCCTATTGTACTCAAAGGTTTTCTCTATGTTTTCAACCCTTTTTAACAATTTTGTTCCACCATTGAATTTGGTGGACAATCTTGCGTTTAAGATGTTTAACGGGACGGGCGCGGGTCATCGTATGGACCATGAATGCAATGGTGCCAAATGTCTTTGGAAATTTGCTTGAAGGGACTTGATCATTTTGATAGGCGACTTTCGAAAGCGTCATCGAGGGACTTATGATCATTTTGAATTCGTTTTGCCAAAGATACTCAACGTGCAAGCATGGCCCATTTTGGAAGGCAACATGTGGGATTACCCTAGAGGGTGCAAGTGTGATTGTGTATTGATTTCATATATTTGTCTTGTATTAGGTTATCTAGCGTTTGATTTTATGTACATGCAAACCCTAGGTCTAACCATGGTATAATTGAAAGCGGTAAATTGAGGGAATTTAAAAGTCTACGCTATTACAAATAGTATCCGGGAGTGGGGGTACAAATTCACAACGGGGGATGAGACTTAAACAATTACAACCAAATCGAATCGCGATCAAATGTAATCAATGTATAGCAAAGTATAGCAAATGTATAATGCATCAAATGTAAAATGTATTGCGTAAGTGTACGTGTATGAGAATTATTTACAAGTTAAGAAATGTGAATTTAATGTGAGGATTAAGTATTGTTAACCTAATGAAGAAAAATAAATGCTTTCTTTATTTAATTTGTAATCTTGTATTTTTCTTTAATATGTACAAAAAGTATTTTAATTAAAAGAAAGAAAAATGTTTTAAATTTTAATTATATTGTGTATATTAAAAATGTATTTTAATTGATTATGTACAAATAATATTTTTAAGAAAAGAGAAATATTTAAAGAAAATTAATATTTATATATGAAAAAGATTTATTAAAATAGTTTTAAGACAAAATCTATTAACCTAATTATATATTTTTTAATGCAATAAAATTAAAGAGAATTTTGTATAAAAGAATTAATGTGTTATTTATTTACAAACAAAATGAAATATATATTAGTTTTAAAAAAAGAAAATGATAAAATGATAAGTAGAAAAAGTTGTTAGTTTATGAGGAAAAAAATTATATGGGCTTAAGGGAGATCATGGCCCAAACAAATTAGTCAGGATAAAGGAAAAGAGGGGGGGTGCGTCTGTTAGTTTTGACAAATGGGCTTAAGCGTTGAAGAGGGCAAGGCCCAGTATTGACACGAGATTTTGTTTTAGGGTTCACTAGTTTTTGTTTCATTTGGACATAGCTTAGGCTTTACAGCGCCGTTCACTTGCTCTTCGTCTTCTTTGTTCGTTCTCCCACCTTCGCCTGAGTTTCCTTATTCGCCCAATGGCCACCGGTGCAGCCTCCACCTCTTCTCCCTCCAACGATTGCTCCAGCGGTGTTGTACAAGGTAACGAATCCTTAATCATTCGCGTTAGGGTTTATATCTCTTTCTTTTTTGTTGCTTACTGATTCGGATTAAATGTTGTTGTTTTTGTGAAAGGAGAAAGGAGATGGGTTTATACCTCTAGCCTTGGAGATGGAGACGAGGTGGACCGGAGGCACGTAGAGGGCCGGACGGAGGGATACGCGTGAGGTTGAGCTCGCTTGCTTCACTTGATGCCTTGGTACTCTGGTATTAGTGTCTTACTTCTTTTGTTTGGTGATGATGATGAACTAAACCACCACTTCTGATATCACTTCTTTCTTCTTTGTTGCCTTGATGCCTCGCCTTATGTGCTTCTGTTTGCTTTTCTTCTTCTCTCTTTGCTTTGCTTCTGTTGCCTAGCTTGATATGCTTAGGGATTTTGAGATGATGATTTGATTTTGTTGGTTACCCAATGATGAGCTCTTCGAGTTCTGAGGGTCTTCGTTGCTTTGAACGTTTGCCTTGTGTTTGGTTGTTGAATACTTTCAATGGTGTTGCTGTTGATCACCCAACGATGAGGAACTCTGAGGGTTTTGAGTTGTTTGCTTGAACTTGGTTTGGATGTTATGCTATTTCCAGTTTTAGGCTTATGGGAGGTTTTGACATTGTTTGATGGTTAAGGCTGGACATGTTTTATGCCTTGAGGGGCCTTAACAGGTTATTTGTGTTGTTTGGGATTTTGTTTCAGCAGGTTTTGGCCTTACTGGTTTTGGACATCACAGGTTTGGCTTTGAATGGTTATTGAGGCTTTTTGGATTTTAGACAGTGTAAGTTTGAGACTTGGCTTCTGTTCGTGCTTATGCAGGTTAACTGGTTTTGACTTGGACTCAGGTTTTGGCTTTGTTGGCTTAACACTGTCTTAGGCTTTTTCTGGTTCTGAAGCTTGGCTTCAGTTTGGTGCAGGTTAGGCTTGTATGGACCTGTTTGTGTGTTTGACAGGTTTGGATTTGAAGCTTGATGCTTTTGTCTTGCTTTAGCAGGGTGGAGGCAGTTTTTGAGTTATATTTTTTTCTTGTGATTTATGCCCCCTTTCTACTGTTCTATTGCAGTTAGTTTTATATCATTTTTCTATGTCTCAAGCCTAAAAGCCAGTAAGCCTGCTCTTTTCCCTCTTCTTCTCTCTCCAGTACAACTTAAAACAATAAAAAATGTTTGTGTTTGTACCTTTCTCTGAAAAGGCAACACTGGGAAATGATGAAATGAGCTATGCTTGCTTGCATATGTAGCTATCTCTGCATATTTGTCTTCTCTTTTCCATACTTTGTGCTGCATCTTGTACCTTTTGATACTTTGATATCTTTGACAGCTTTTTTGGCAGCTTGTGGAAAGTTTGAATATGAACTCAGTTTGGGACTTTGTGGTTCAATTTGAATTTGGACTTTGTAGAGCTGTCTTGCTTTGAACTATGCAGTTTTTTGACAAACTTGAACTTGTGCATTTTTTAATTCTGTGCATTCCAAGTTTAGCAAGCAAATATTCATCCCTCTTTGTGAACCGGGAGAAATCCCGTGAATTGCAGAGAGGGCTAACTGATTCCAGTCAGTTGCCTTTAATGATGAGCCCAAATTAATTGTCTGCTTTTAATTATTTATCTGCTTCTAACTTTTCTTCTTTTCTTTTGCAGATAAAAATTGAATGGAGAGGATTTAGCAACAGATGAAGAATGAAGAATTGAAGATTTAGAAAAAATTAGGATAGTCTTATTTTAAATTTAATTATTGTAACTATTATTATTATAAATACCGTGTAAATGAATACTTGTATTTACATAATAATTTGTAACAAATATTTAAAGATGAAATAAAAATTCTTTTTATCCAATTAATTCTTTTTATCCTTTTCAATTATTTATTTTATTATTTATAATTCTAAAATTATAATAAATGGAAATAAATTCCAATTATCTAAACTCATAATAATAAACAATTAAATAAACAATGTTTCAGCATCGATGAACTAATAAATCTGGTGCTTCACAAATCCAAAGCAAAGCACAGTCAATCACAACAACTGCCCAGACGTATTTTCCTTTTACTGTCTTTAATCAAACGCTGCAAATTCAAACCCAATGCATCCTTTCACTGATTTAGTCACACAAGGCGAATTCAATCCAAATCTCGGAATAACTTGCAAAGCACCGTAGAATCAAATCTTTGAGGAACCGCGCATAAAAACCCTAATTCCTGATTAAATGCCAAAGAACGTTCGCCTGATCAAAATTGAGCCAAAATCAACCAAAACCCTAAGCAAACTGTGTGAACTGTTCTAAACCCCTCAAAACTAAAGAAAACTCTAATTTTGTCTGACTGACGAGAAAAGTTTGTTTGACCGATTCTTGAGCCAGTTTGAAAAATCAGGAAACGCCTGAAGCTGTGATTTCTTGAGGAAAAATGCGAGGGCAAATTTTGGGGTACAACAGTTGCCCCTGTTCAATCTTCTTGAACCTGAAGAGTTAGATTGGCAAGTTTGCCTTTCGCGACTCGAAGGTAAAAGGAGATTGGACACTAGAGTGCCCAGAAAATTTGCACTCGGTAATGTGATGGTAGAGGGAATGGGCTTAAAGATGCCATTTGGTGATGGGCTTAAAGATGCCATCTGATGACTGCTGATAGGAGGATGGGCTTATAGATGCCATCTGGAAATGGGCTTAAAGATGCCATTTAGAAATGTTTGTTAGGAGGATGGGCTTATAGATGCCATCTGGAAATGTTGAACTGTATGTCAATGGTGAGTGGACGAGTATCAGAAAGGTATCCATGTTTTGGAACATCTCTGAACTGGGGGTCTGAGCCAGCAATAGATTGACATCCGTGTCTGGAGAATCCGTGAACTGTTTTCAAGAGTTGAAGCAGCATCCGTTGTTGGGAAGCGTCCGTGAAGAAGTTGCATCTGAACAAGTGATAGATTAACATCCGGTGTTGGGAAGAATCCGTGAACTATTTTCAGAAGTCTGAAGGAGGAACCGGTGTAGGGTTTCCTGATGATGAGTCCGTGTAAAACTGCATCTGGATGAATCTAGAACAAGTATCAAAATGTCGCCGTGTCTGGGTCACATCTGAACTGTCTCTGAGTGAATCTGGAATAAGTATAAGAATGTCGCCATGTCTGGGTCACATCTGAACTATCTCTGAGTGAATCTGGAATAAGTATCAAAATGTCGTCGTGCCTGGGTCACATCTGAACTATTTCTGAGTGAATCTGGAATAATTATCAGAATGTCGTCGTGCCTGGGTCACATCTGAACTATTTCTAGAAAGAATCTCGGAAGATGATGGTCTTTGTCTGTTGACTGATCTTTCCTGAAAAGGTAAAGAGTTAGTTGTATGCAATGTCATGATGCATGATGCAATGTATGTAGGTATGAATGTGATGAATGCGCATGTAGGCTGATGAGATGTCTTGCTGAGGATAGATGAATCCTGGATGACTGAAGATAAAAGAATCTTGACTGTTGCCGGGGAGAACAATTCCTTGGCTGCTGCTGTGGAGGGAAAGAATCTTTGATTGTTAAAAATGAGAAGTCTTGGGACCACTGTTGGGGAAATCAGAAGCTTGGGTTGTATGTCAAACTACTGGGGAATTCTTGTCTTGAGGAGATCTTCACCGGAGAATATTCGAATATTATGTGGGGAACTGAGAATGAGAGTCTTCAATCTGCTTGGGGATTGATAGTTGGAAGTTTTAGCTTCGCTGGGGATAATGAAACTTGACTCTGAGTGGAGTTAGCTTCTGGAAGGTTCTCTGGCTGGGGATTGCGAGAGTCCTCTGATTGCTGCAGGTGTTGGTCTGGAATAAGTTACTGAACGTCGCCATCTCTGGGTCACATCTTGAACTATCTCAAATCTGAATAAGTTATAGAATGTCGCCAAATCTGGGTCACATCTGAACTATTTCTGGAAGCAGGCTTGGATAAGTTATAGAATGTCGCCAAATCTTGGGTCACATCTTGAACTATATCATGAATGAAAATCTGAATAAGTTGCGGAATGTCGCCGAATCAGGGTCACATCTGAACTATATCTAGAAGGAAATCTTGAATAAGTTACGGAATGTTGCCGAATCAGGGTCACATCTGAACTATTTCTGGAAGGAAGTCTGAATGAGTTATAGAATGTCGCCAAACTTGGGTCACATCTGAACTATATCTAGAATGAAAATCTGAATGAATTATAGAATGTCGCCAAACTTGGGTCACATCTTGAACTATATCTGGAATGAAAATATGAATGAGTTATAGAATGTCGCCAAACTTGGGTCACATCTTGAACTATATCTGGAATGAAAATCTGAATGAGTTATAGAATGTCGCCAAACTTGGGTCACATCTTGAACTATATCTGGAATGAATTCTGAATGAGTTATAGAATGTCGCCAAACTTGGGTCACATCTTGAACTATATCTGGAATGAAAATCTGAATGAGTTATAGAATGTTGCCAAACTTGGGTCACATCTTGAACTATATCTAGAATGAAAATCTGAATGAGTTATAGAATGTCGCCAAACTTGGGTCACATCTTGAACTATATATGGAATGAATTCTGAATGAGTTATAGAATGTCGCCAAATCTGGGTCACATCTTGAACTATATCTAGATCTTGATTTTGTTGTGGGTCAGAAATTGGGAGTATACCAATCTTCTGAGGTAATGAGGGAATTGTTGAACACTCTTGACATTCGAATGCCCCAAGTGGTGATGAAGGAGTCTTGAATCAGATTACTCTGCAGATTGAGAGATTTCTTGAAATCTTGACTGGACTGCCCCAGGTTAACTGAACTTTGAAAGATCTGTTGGACCTTGACTGGACTGCCCCAGGTTAATTGGATGGTGACATGTCATGCCCCTTGTTGATAGGAGATTTTCAATGGAAGTGTCATCCTTTTGAAGTGATTCTGTTCACTGGGAGAGTTTTCGTTCCTCCGAACATTCGCTGTATGAAATTCTTCGCTGTCAAACAAATAGTCAAATCCGAATAGTGATATTCAAGTAATGCAAAGTTTATGTTTGTCTCGAAGTTTTGAAAAATGCGTTTCTTAGCAGAAAACTTTTTATAAGACAAGTCAACACAAGATTTAGAGCAAAGCCTTACAGGAGTCAGGATACCTTTTGTAACGGTATGCTTTCGAACTAACCCAAGCTTCAATTAGGACTTTTGAAGGGTTGTAATGTGGCATGGTTCACGGTTTAAGAAACAAAGGATAAAGGCTCAAAGTGTATTTGTACCCACCCGCTCTTCGTGATGTTCTTCAAACCTAAGCTCAGTTAATTGCGTGTCGCACTCTGTTTTGAGTTTGGAACGACCTTTTGGGTGATGGTTCACCAATTGAATTTGGGAGACAGTCATCATCTCCTTTTTCTTTTGCAACATTTTTTATGTTGCTGAGGATTTGTAATGACCTCACTATTTTGATTTTGATTTGTTATCCCTAACTTTTTCCTGACTGTTCCCGTTTTCGAGATTACAGTCAGCGGGATGCCCCAGCTTTCTTAAGCCTCCTTTGCAGGTTTTGGCTTGGTGGGATTTTCTCTTTTGAGAGATTGACTGCCTATGTGATAGGGAACCACCCTTGTCTTTTGACTTCCAAAGGAATGCTTTTTTTTGACGTCGTTCGTTGTGTTATGAACTGAGAGTTTGCGACTTCAATGCGCATTTTCTTTTGAATTAACTGAGATACTACCCTGCCCCAGGTTTATATCAAAGGTTTCGATTGTTTAGAACAGAAAACTCCTACTTCTTTGGCTCAAAGGGGTTGACTAGGGACTAACTTCCTTATAACTCCAGTGTTTGGGATTTAAAAGAAATGCCTGTACATCATCAGCAAGGTCTGTTCAAAAGCATACGGTATGAGATTATGGTATTGTTTCGCCATCCTCCCTCTAAAGGCTTGCAGCTTTTTATCAAGAGTTAAATGTCAAAAAGAAATCATAAGAGTAATGAAAGCGAATGAATGAATTCAAGACAAACATATGCAATGCATTAATGAAACAGAGTTTGGACATTAAAAGATAATTGTTTGAATAATCCAAGAAGTTACAACTTGAAAATTTGAACGAAACAAAAACAAACTCAATGATTTGGCATAGGAGGAGTGATCATGCTGGGGTCTCTGGGGGACCAAACTCAATCTCCTTGGCATCGATCATGTCTTGGATCTTGTTCTTCAGAGGCCAACAGTTGTTGGTATCATGCCCCGGGCTATCAGAGTGGTATTCACATCTTTCATTGGGGTGATAGGTAGGAGCAGAAGTGTTTGGGTTCCGGAGAGGAGCCCTCAATGTAATCAGATCCCTCTTCAATAAGTGTTGCAGTGCTTGAGACAGTGACATGTTGATGTTGGTGAACTGTCTCTTAGGTGCGACCTCCTTATGCTGATGCCCCTGTCTTTGCTGAGCAAGTGTAGGGTTAGAGATCACGACTGCCCCTACATGTTGGTCAAGACGACCCTTTTGACTGCTCACGGCATTGGACTCCTTCTTTCCGTTGTAGGGAATTATCCGAGTATCGGAGGTTGTAGCTCCTTGGATCTTTCCACTTTTGATGCCAGCTTCGACCCTTTCGCCGGTCAGTATTAGCTCGGTGAACCCAGCGGAGGAGCTTCCAATTAAGTGCTTGAAGAAAGGCCCTGTCAAAGTTCCCATGAAGATGTCAATCAGCTCTCTGTCAGTTAAAGGGGGTTGCACCCTACCAGCCAGATCTCTCTATTTTTGAGCATACCCTTCGAAGCTCTCGTCAGAACCCATGGTCATGTTCTGCAATTGCACGCGAGTTGGTGCGAGATCAGCATTGTACTGATATTGTTTGTAAAAGGCTGTAGCCAGGTCCCCCCAGGTGTGGATGCGAGAACTCTCCAATTGATAGAACCACTCGAGTTGAGTCCCTACCAGGCTTTCTTGGAAGAAATGGATCCAAAGCCTCTTATCAGCTGTGTATGGTTGAATCTTGCGGACATAAGACTTTAGATGCATCTTAGGGCAAGAGACTCCGTCGTACAGAGAAAAGGTAGGAACTTTGAACTTTGAAGGGATGACCAATCCAGGAACTAGGCCCGTGTCTCCTAGATCCAAGCCGGGTATTTGTTATATCTCCATAGCAATGAGGCGATCCTCCAACTCTTTGTATTTGTCATCGACGAGAGGATATTGCCCCTCGGAGTAGTCAGCTTCTTCTTCAACAATCTCCACATTGTGGTCTTCTTCAAGACTACCTCCTGTGTTGGATGGAGTTGCAAGGTCTTGGGTCTTAGGTCTTCTCCTCAAGTTCAGGATGCGGACTGCCTTCTTGGACTTCTTCTTCTTGTCTTCGAGAAGAAGAGCTGTCAGATCCTCTTGCCCTTTACCCATAGCCAGCAGCATTTGTTGGAATTGAGCATTTTGAGCTTGAAGATCTTTCACTGTTTGTTCTATATCCATCTTACTGAAATAAACAGTAGGAAGAATAAGGAGACCTTTATGGGAGAAACCTGTTATGCAATGATATGTGTGATATATATGCAATGTTTTCAAGGATCTCTTGGGGTAAACACAAGAGAATGTTAGAGGTTGAACTTCGATCTTTTATTGGAGAACTTTGCACCGGTGGATGTCTTTCCACGAGAATCAAGCTCACCATGTCAAGTGGGTCATAGCCCCTGATTCAACTTATTGTACTTGATCTTTGATTGGAGAACTGTGCACTTGTGGATGTCTTTCCACAAGAATCAAGCTCACCATGTCAAGTGGGTCATAGCCACTGATTCAAGTTGTTGTACTTGATCTTTGATTGGCATTGGTTAGAGGAGAAACCTCTTGCCCCTTGGTAGACGTCTTGGTTCAACGTATCCCTGTATCAACAGAACCCTCGAAATCCTTGAAATGGTTATTGAAAATGCTATGGTATGATGCTATGATGTACATGTATGCAAAAAGCAAGTGAGTGTATATACAGACAAACATATTCACACAAAGCAAACAAGTCCTTAGGTTTAGGCTTGCATGAGGTTCAGGTACTACCCTCTTTCAGTTTCGTTGGTTAAAACCTGTCCTATCAAAAGTAACCGGGTTCTAGAGGATCTCAATATCACTGACTACCCTCAATCGGTCATAACTCCAGCATCGCTATCTTTTCTTGCGGCCGGAACCATCGCGAGAGTTTAGCCTCAATGAGTGTAGCATACTGCTACTGTTCTAATGGCCAAGTTGGGTCAATTTAGGGTTCTAAGGTCGGTTGGTGCTTAATGACTCCTTGGAAGACCCATATTCTCCCCGTTTCAACACAAGGGATATCGGTACAGACCAAGGTGCCACACCAACGTAGCCACTGCTTCACCCATGTCGGTATACCCCGGACAGGTGCCTCGCAGATTATGCTACCTAAAAACGGTATTCCCCAGATCCGGGTTAGGATCTATGAAACTCCGATGCAAAGCCCACAAATGTAAAAGCAAACAAAGAAATCAATTGAAAACAAAGGTGATCTAAACCCTAAGGTAACCCCACTTTTAAGTTTATCCCCAGCAGAGTCGCCAGTTCTGTGATACGGTGGGAGAACTGACTTGAGTTTTGTGTTTGTATTCTCACTTGTTCGGTTGAGCAAGAGTCGCCACCGACTTTTTAATTTATCCTAAAGGAAAGGTTAAAAAGCACAGCAAAAACCTTTTGAGATATTTCGTGGGTTCGGGGGGTAGATTATGAAAAGGGAAGGTATTAGCACCCTTTTCATCCATGGTTATCCATGGGCTCTTAGTTACTTGGTTTTTAGATCACTTGCCTTGATTTTCGATTGTTTGAAATTGTGGTGTATGTGTGTGTTTTGAAAATGTTTTTTTGAAATAGACGCCTTTGTTTCGGCAACCATTGTAATGACTCGTGTTTGAGTATATACAACAGTGTGTATCTTTTCGAAAAGATGTTTCAAAATGTTTTTGGAAAGTTTGTTTTGAAAGTGTTTGTGAAGTGTGGTTTTTGAAAAGGAGGCAAGTGTTTTTGCAAGTTGATCTCAAGTAACTAAGAGTTTTGTCTACCCCTATCGTACTCAAAGGTTTTCTCTATGTTTTCAACCCTTTTTAACAATTTTGTTCCACCATTGAATTTGGTGGGCAATCTTGCGTTTAAGATGTTTAACGGGACGGGCGCGGGTCATCGTCTGGACCATGAATGCAATGGTGCCAAGTGTCTTTGGCAATTTGCTTGAAGGGACTTGATCATTTTGATAGGCGACTTTCGAAAGCGTCATCGAGGGACTTATGATCATTTTGAATTTGTTTTGCCAAAGATACTCAACGTGCAAGCATGGCCCATTTTGGAAGGCAACATGTGGGATTACCCTAGAGGGTGCAAGTGTGATTGTGTATTGATTTCATGTATTTGTCTTGTATTAGGTTATCTAGCGTTTGATTTTATGTACATGCAAACCCTAGGTCTAACCATGGTATAATTGAAAGCGGTAAATTGCGGGAATTTAAAAGTCTACGCTATTACAAATAGTATCCGGGAGTGGGGGTACAAATTCACAACTGGGGATGAGACTTAAACAATTACAACCAAATCGAATCGCGATCAAATGTAATCAATGTATAGAAAAGTATAGCAAATGTATAATGCATCAAATGTAAAATGTATTGCGTAAGTGTACGTGTATGAGAATTATTTACAAGTTAAGAAATGTGAATTTAATGTGAGGATTAAGTATTGTTAACCTAATGAAGAAAATTAAATGCTTTCTTTATTTTATTTGTAATCTTGTATTTTTCTTTAATATGTACAAAAAGTATTTTAATTAAAAGAAAGAAAAATGTTTTAAATTTTAATTATATTGTGTATATTAAAAATGTATTTTAATTGATTATGTACAAATAATATTTTTAAGAAAAGAGAAATATTTAAAGAAAATTAATATTTATATATGAAAAAGATTTATTAAAATAGTTTTAAGACAAAATCTATTAACCTAATTATATATTTTTTAATGCAATAAAATTAAAGAGAATTTTGTATAAAAGAATTAATGTGTTATTTATTTACAAACAAAATGAAATATATATTAGTTTTAAAAAAAGAAAATGATAAAATGATAAGTAGAAAAAGTTGTTAGTTTATGAGGAAAAAAATTATATGGGCTTAAGGGAGATCATGGCCCAAACAAATTAGTCAGGATAAAGGAAAAGAGGGGGGGTGCGTCTGTTAGTTTTAACAAATGGGCTTAAGCGTTGAAGAGGGCAAGGCCCAGTATTGACACGAGATTTTGTTTTAGGGTTCACTAGTTTTTGTTTCATTTGGACATAGCTTAGGCTTTACAGCGCCGTTCACTTGCTCTTCGTCTTCTTTGTTCGTTCTCCCACCTTCGCCTGAGTTTCCTTATTCTCCCAATGGCCACCGGTGCAGCCTCCACCTCTTCTCCCTCCAACGATTGCTCCAGTGGTGTTGTACAAGGTAACGAATCCTTGATCATTCGCGTTAGGGTTTATATCTCTTTTTCTTTTTTTTGCTTACTGATTCGGATTAAATGTTGTTGTTTTTGTGAAAGGAGAAAGGAGATGGGTTTATACCTCTAGCCTTGGAGATGGAGACGAGGTGGAACGGAGGCGCGTGGAGGGCCGGACGGAGGGATACGCGTGAGATTGAGCTCGCTTGCTTCGCTTGATGCCTTGGTACTCTGGTATTTGTGTCTTACTTCTTTTGTTTGGTGATGATGATGAACTAAACCACCACTTCTGATATCACTTCTTTCTTCTTCGTTGCCTTGATGCCTCGCCTTGTGTGCTTCTGTTTGCTTTTCTTCTTCTCTCTTTGCTTTGCTTCTGTTGCCTAGCTTGATATGCTTAGGGATTTTGAGATGATGATTTGATTTTGTTGGTTACCCAATGATGAGCTCTTCGAGTTCTGAGGGTCTTCGTTGCTTTGAACGTTTGCCTTGTGTTTGGTTGCTGAATACTTTCAATGATGTTGATGTTGATCACCCAACGATGAGGAACTATGAGGGTTTTGAGTTGTTTGCTTGAACTTGGTTTGGATGTTATGCTATTTCCAGTTTTAGGCTTATGGGAGGTTTTGACATTGTTTGATGGTTAAGGCTGGACATGTTTTATGGCTTGAGGGGCCTTAACAGGTTATTTGTGCTGTTTGGGATTTTGTTTCAGCAGGTTTTGGCCTTACTGGTTTTGGACATCACAGGTTTGGCTTTGAATGGTTATTGAGGCTTTTTGGCTTTTAGACAATGTAAGTTTGAGACTTGGCTTCTGTTCGTGCTTATGCAGGTTAACTGGTTTTGACTTGGACTCAGGTTTAGGCTTTGTTGGCTTAACACTGTCTTAGGCTTTTTCTGGTTCTGAAGCTTGGCTTCAGTTTGGTGCAGGTTAAAGGCTTATGCAGGTTAGGCTTGTATGGACCTGTTTGTGTGTTTGACAGGTTTGGATTGAAGCTTGATGCTTCTGTCTTGCTTTAGCAGGGTGGAGGCAGTTTTTGAGTTATATTTTTTTCTTGTGATTTTTGCCCCCTTTCTACTGTTCTATTGCAGTTAGTTTTATATCATTTTTCTATGTCTCAAGCCTAAAAGCCAGTAAGCCTGCTCTTTTCCCTCTTCTTCTCTCTCCAGTACAACTTAAAACAATAAAAAATGTTTGTGTTTGTACCTTTCTCTGAAAAGGCAACACTGGGAAATGATGAAATGAGCTATGCTTGCTTGCATATGTAGCTATCTCTGCATATTTGTCTTCTCTTTTCCATACTTTGTGCTGCATCTTGTACCTTTTGATACTTTGATATCTTTGACAGCTTTTTTGGAAGCTTGTGGAAAGTTTGAATATGAACTCAATTTGGGACTTTGTGGTTCAATTTGAATTTGGACTTTGTAGAGCTGTCTTGCTTTGAACTATGCAGTTTTTTGACAAACTTGAACTTGTGCATTTTTTAATTCTGTGCATTCCAAGTTTAGCAAGCAAATATTCATCCCTCTTTGTGAACCGGGAGAAATCCTGTGATTTGCAGAGAGGGCTAACTGATTCCAGTCAGTTGCCTTTAATGATGAGCCCAAATTAATTGTCTGCTTTTAATTATTTATCTGCTTCTAACTTTTCTTCTTTTCTTTTGCAGATAAAAATTGAATGGAGAGGATTTAGCAACAGATGAAGAATGAAGAATTGAAGATTTAGAAAAAATTAGGATAGTCTTATTTTAAATTTAATTATTGTAACTATTATTATTATAAATACCGTGTAAATGAATACTTGTATTTACATAATAATTTGTAACAAATATTTAAAGATGAAATAAAAATTCTTTTTATCCAATTAATTCTTTTTATCCTTTTCAATTATTTATTTTATTATTTATAATTCTAAAATTATAATAAATGGAAATAAATTCCAATTATCTAAACTCAGAATAATAAACAATTAAATAAACAATGTTTCAGCATCGATCAACTAATAAATCTGGTGCTTCACAAATCCAAAGTAAAGCACAGTCAATCACAACAACTGCCCAGACGTATTTTCCTTTTACTGTCTTTAATCAAACGCTGCAAATTCAAACCCAATGCATCCTTTCACTGATTTAGTCACACAAGGCGAATTCAATCCAAATCTCGGAATAACTTGCAAAGCACCGTAGAATCAAATCTTTGAGGAACCGCGCATAAAAACCCTAATTCCTGATTAAATGCCAAAGAACGTTCGCCTGATCAAAATTGAGCCAAAATCAACCAAAACCCTAAGCAAACTGTGTGAACTGTTCTAAACCCCTCAAAACTAAAGAAAACTCTAATTTTGTCTGACTGATGAGAAAAGTCTGTTTGACCGATTCTTGAGCCAGTTTGAAAAATCAGGAAACGCCTGAAGCTGTGATTTCTTGAGGAAAAATGCGAGGGCAAATTTTGGGGTACAACAATGATCTTGAGAACATATTAGGATATTGGTGAGAACTTGGGGTCACTTGGACTCAAGGATCTTGATGTAATGTGAAATCCTAATTTGGAATAGACTGCCTTAGGAGATAGCTTGTCTAGTCAATCCTTGAGCAACCTTGAGCAACTTGGAGATTTTTCTTGCAATGTTTTGAGAAATATGAGAGGGCAAATTTTGGGGTATAACATCTGCCCCTGTTCAATCTTCTTAAACCTGAGGAAGAAGATTGGCTTTCATGCCTTTCGTGATCCGAAGGTGGAAGATGATTGAACACTAGAGTGCCCAGAAATTTGCACTCGCATGAAGTTGTAATTGTCTTGTGATGTCGGGAATGGGCTTACAGATGCCATTTGGAGATTGCTGACAGGAGGATGGGCTTAAAGATTCCATATGAAGGAGTGTCGATCGCATAAGAGATTCCTTAGCGAGAGCTTGTATACCTGTTGTTTGAGGAAGATTCCGCTGGGGAAGTCTGATCTTTGTTGAGATTTAGGAACTTACCCATAATTCAACTGAGGTGTCGAGATTTAGGAACTTGCTCGTAATTCAACTGAGGAAACTTCTCTGCTGAGATTTAGGAACTTGTATGTAATTCAACGGAGGAACTTTGTCGAGATTTAGGACTTTGTCTGTAATTCAACTGAGAAAAACATATCTGCTGAGATTTAAGAACTTGTCAGTAATTCGACTTGGGGAAACATCTTCATCGAGATTTAAGAACTTGCCCGTAATTCAACTGAGAAAACTTCTCTGCTGAGATTTAGGAACTTGTTTGTAATTCGACAGAGGAACTTTGTCGAGATTTAGGACCTTGTCTGTAATTCAACTGAGAAAACATCTCTGTTGAGATTTAAGAACTTGTCAGTAATTCGATTGGAGGGAAACATCTTCATCGAGATTTAAGAACTTGCCCGTAATTCAACTGAGAAAACTTCTCTGCTGAGATTTAGGAACTCGTCTGTAATTCAACGGAGGAACTTTGTCGAGATTTAGGACCTTGTCTATAATTCAACTGATAAAACATCTTTGTTGAGATTTAAGAACTTGTCAGTAATTTGACTGGAGGGAAACATCTTCATCGAGATTTAAGAACTCGCCCATAATTCAACTGAGAAAACTTCTCTGCTGAGATTTAGGAACTTGTCTGTAATTCAACGGAGGAACTTTGTCGAGATTTAGGACCTTGTCTGTAATTCAACTAAGAAAAACATCTCTGTTGAGATTTAAGAACTTGTCAGTAATTCGACTTGGGGAAACATCTTCGTCGATGTGATACGGTGGGAAAGAACTGACTGTTTTGGATATGCTGGTTTGTATTTTGCGTTTGTTTTTGCAAAATGTCGCGGTAAGTAAGAGTCGCCACCGTCTTTTATTTTATCCAACAGGAAAGGAAAAAAGCACAGAAAAATTCCTTTTTCGATATGTTTCTCGGGTCCGGGGGGTAGATTATAGAAAGGGAAGGTGTTAGCACCCTTTCTATCCGTGGTTATCCACGGGCTCTTAGGTACTTGCTCAAAATGTTTTCAAAATTTGCTTTTCTTTGTGTTTGTGGGTTTGAAAGAAGTTTTTGTTTGAAAGGTGTAAGTGCGAAAAGTTTTGTTTTGTTTTAGAATGAGAAAGTACTTAAGAACCATCTACCTACTCGAAAAAGGAATTAGTCTGTACAAATGTCCTTTAGACAATGCTATCCCACTATTGAGGAGTAGGTAGCACCGTCGTTGGAGTTTAAGGGTCAATTCGATTAAGGGACGTGTGGTCACTAAAGCAATGTTAAGATGCCTTAGCGGTAACCCTAATGTCTTAGATCATTTTATCCGAGGCAACCGTTTCGAGGCAACTATGATCTTTGGACAAGAGGACGACCTCTAAAACTTCCTATACTCAATGACTACGTTCGAAGGCAACCAAGTGAGGTGTACCCTAAGAGTGGCATGTGCAAGTGTGTTATTTCGGTTAATTTTATCTTTGTACATGTCATGGGTGAGCTATGTTGATTTTAAGTTCATACATTGGATCTTGTCATGCATTCCCTATTATCAAACATCTAACAGTGTATAGTTACGGAATTTAAATTGCGGAAATTAAATCTAAACTATTACAAGGCGTCGGGTATTTACACCGTCAAAAACAACCCTTTAATTTAAATTGCGGAAAGTAAAATAAAGCGATAAATAAATTAAAGTCCTAATTAAAGCTATTACATTCCGGAAGCAATTACAATATCATAAATGGATCGTATGCGAGGAAAATTAAATCGGGCGCATTTTTTAGGGTTTTGACCCTTTTTTTGAAAGAAAACTTTTTTTGTTTTGTTTATTTTTTGAATTAAAAGGCAATAAATCTAAATTAACAATTAAATTAATTATTTAATGAAAATACTTTTGGATTTTTGAGTATTTAAGGAAATAAAATAAAATTGATTTAAAGTTAGTAAAACCTAGTTATTCTAAATTGATTTTAATTATTTGCAAAAAGATATTGAAATTATACCTAATTAAAACTAAGTTAATTAATTAATATTTATTTACACAAATAAAGTCAAATTTAATTTTAATAAATAAAAATAATATTTTTTTGTGTTTTTGATTTTATGAGAAAAATTTTAATTGGTTAGTAATAATAAAAATAATTAATTAAAACAATAAAACAAATAAATAAATATAATGAAAAGAAAATAAACCAAGGGGGTGTTGGACCCAAGAGGAGGTGAGCTCAGCAATCTCCAGGCCCAATTATGCTAGCCTGCTTTGACTTTCCAGGATCTCACGCGCGCCTGTTGACTAGAGTACATGGTGGATGTCCAATATGGGCCACCAGATCTGGCCTGTAGGCCATCTGGCGCTTGGAATCTGAAGGTGTATGGTAATCCACATGTTTGAGTGTGTACTGGAACATCTGTGGAAAAACAATACAAAGCAAATTGGTGGACCTGGGATTCGAACCCAGGTCCCATGGGACTTTGACACGCTTCCCTTACCAACTCAACCACTGCATCTTTTTGTTAAATGAATAAATAACAATTAGGCAAAATACCCTTTTTAGTCCTTTAAGTTTACCCCAAGGTCCATTTTGGTCCTTTATCTAAAAAAAGTGTCAAACTGGTCCTATAATTCTTTCAAAAGGACCATAGGAGTCCTTTCCGTCCATTTTGGTCCTTTTTGGTTCAGCCCATCCTTCTTTATTTCAATTTGTAACTCCATTATCTTATGTTTCAGCCCATCCTTCATTTCCTTTAGATGATATATCTCCATCTTTGCTCCATCAAGCTCATTTTGCAGCTTCTCCAATGAACCAAAAAGGACCAAAATGGACGGAAAGGACTCCTATGGTCCTTTTGAAAGAATTATAGGACCAGTTTGACACTTTTTTTAGATAAAGGACCAAAATGGACCTTGGGGTAAACTTAAAGGACTAAAAAGGGTATTTTGCCTAACAATTATTATAAAGAACAAACAATTAATATGCTGGAATAAAAAACAAAAGCGCGTGAGATTTGAAACAGCCAACGGGGGAAGGACACGTGATCATCTTCTTCGTTGAAACACTAGTTTTCTTACCTGCGGATTTTTATCCGCAGCAAGATCCGTGGGTTCGTCCTAAAATTAATTCTAGGTTGTAGAAATACAATCCAAGGCCATGGTTCGCTTCGTCTCTCCTTCCTGAGCACGTCTATACCCATTATTTGTCCCAATTTTTTCTATAAAGCAAACGCCTAAAAACAAGGAACGAAAACCCTAGGTTCGGGTGTTACATTACAGGCCATAAAAACGAAATCGAATATTGCAAAAAGCTTAGAAATCACACAAGGATCATAACCATGCCAATAATTTGTCAAAAAAATGCAAGAATGAGAGGTTGCAGTTTCGTGTACAGGGGTATGTTCAAGAGGACTCACAACGCGTTTGATGAGGTTTCAGGGCTTGTGACTGGTTGCTTTTGCTTCAGTGGATCTCCAGCAAGAGGTCTATGTTGATATTTTGCCTTGAATTGGACTCTAAGGTTGATTTCGATTTCAAACTTTTCAAGCTTTTTTCCAGTTTTGGTATTGCAGTTTGTGCAGCCTCTAGCTCGTGTCCTTTGTGCCTTTGCATTGTACAAGTATATGGGAATGAATTAGGTTAAAGTTTGGGCTTTGAATCCATGAGCATTGATGTTTGAAGATTTGATATGAATCACCATTAAAAAGCTTCTAAAATTGTCTCAAATCAAATATTTTGTTCATAACATGGCATGATTCAGATTTGATCTTGTCCATGATGATATTTAAGACCTATAATGATCAAAAAGATACCAAGTGATTAAGATTTGCATTTTATTTGGATTTAAATTGATTTAAAATGAATTAAATCAATAAAAATCAAATAAAATAGAAAAATTAATAAATGGACATGAGACTGAAGATAGAGCACGTGTGTAGTGTGACAAGATCAAATCAAGTGGAAAAAAGTGGGCCCATTTGGCAAAATTTGAAGTTTTGGGGATAGTTGACTTTTGGCAATTTTGGAAAAATGCCCAACTTCAACAATGCATAAATTCTTCAATTTTGAACTTTTGGAAGTGTTCTTGGACTTTTTAGAAACCTTGATATGTCCTATAACCAACCCTTTTGGTCTCATCTCATTTTTATATTCCATGCTCAAGTTATAAGTTTTGGGAAAAAGGTGTTTTTGTTGACTTTCAAAAATGACCTATAATGTCCAAATTTGTAACTTTTTATGAGTGCATTTCTTGATCTTGGGGTGTGAATATGGATTGTAGTAAATTGCATCCTATTCAAAATGAGCTTTGGATGGGTCATTTCTCATAAAGTATGAGAAAGTTATGCTTGGTCAAAGTTGAGTTGACCTTTCCTACAAAACCCTAATTTAGCAACTTTTGAATCTTGATGAATCTTGAGCAATCCTTGATGAATCATGATCAACCCTTGATAAAATGATGAATTATCCTTAAAAATGAGAATGTTGACAAAAAATCTTGAGGTTTGACTATTTGTAGGTCACAGTTGACTTTTTCCCTAGCACAATCGATTTTTTGGGCCTCTTGAGTAATTGACTGACCAAACTTCCTCTGCAAGGCTTGAAATTTGACATGGATGAACTTGATAACATATTAGGACATTGGGGAGAATTTGAGGCCATTTGGATGTAAGTACCTTGATGCAACACAAAACCCTAATTTGAGATTGACTGCCTTAGGAGATGATTTGACTGTCCAACTCTTGAGCCATCTTGAGCAACTTGGAGATTATTATTGCAATGTCTTGAGAAATATGGGAGGGAAAATTTTGGGGTATAACAGTTGCCCCTGTTCAATCTTCTTAAACATGAGGATATAGATTGGCTTTCGGGCCTTTCGTGATCCGAAGGTGGAAGATGATTGATCACTAGAGTGCCCAGAAATTTGCACTTACATGAAGTGGTATCAACCTGGTGATGTCGGGAATGGGCTTACAGGTGCCATTTGGAGATTGTTGGTAGGTGGTTTTGTCTTCTTTGACTGGATTGGCATCAGAAAAATCTTTAGGAATCGATTTAACTGGACCAGGGGAGGCTTTGTCTTCTTTGACGGGATTGTCTTCTTTGACTAGATTGTCTTCTTTGACGGGTTGTCTCTTTTGACGGGTTGTCTCTTTTGACGGGTTGTCTCTTTTAACGGGTTGTCTTCTTTGACTGGATTTGCATCAGAAAAATCTTTAGGAATCGATTTAACTGGATTTGTCTCCTTTGACTGGCTTTGCCTCAGAAAAATCTTTAGGAATCGATTTAACTGGTTTTGTCTCCTTTGACTGGCTTAGCCTCAGAAAAATCTTTAGGAATCGATTTAACTGGTTTTGTCTCTTTTGACTGGCTTTGCCTCAGAAAAATCTTTAGGAATCGATTTAACTGGTTTTGTCTCCTTTGACTGGCTTGGCCTCAGAAAAATCTTTAGGAATCGATTTAACTGGTTTTGTCTCCTTTGACTGGTTAAGAGCTTAACTGCATCCTTCCTGAAAGGTAAAGGTCAGTCATATGCAATGCATGATGGGGATCAAGCAATGATGTTCTCAACATAAATGAGATTGTATTTGTATGATGCGTATATGCATGTATCATGATGTATGGAAATGTAATGTTTTAGCTGGGGAAAATAAATCCCGGATAGCTGCTGGAGAATAGAGTTGAATTCTTCGTTTTCGCTGAGGATGATGAACGAAGATGATTGTGAGAATAATCCTGTAGGAGAAGAGAACTCTGTTGGGGAATAGACTAATGAAGAGATCACTCTGTGGGGAAGAGATGCTCTGTTGAGGATTTTAACGATAAACTTCGCTGGGGATTTCGCTGATAAACTCCACTGGGGAATGGATTACCGTTGCTGGTGATACTGAATCTGTTGAGGATTGAATTCCTGTTGGGGGAAAGAAAGAACTTTGCTGGGGATGATCTTTCAGTTGTGAGTTACTGGGGATAACCCTGTTAGACTCCTGTGGGGATAATCCTTTGAAATCTGCTGAGAATGACCCTTTGAGCTTGGCTGGGGAGATTTATTTTTGTACTCCGCTGGGGATAAACTTCCAGAGTCTACGGGGGATGATGCCTCGACTTTGTTCGGGAAGCTTTTTCAGACCGTGCTGGGCAATATTGACTCCACTGGGGTATCTTGTATTCTTCCAGGGAACATTCTTATACTCCGTTGAGGAATATTAAGACTGACGGGGATACTCTTATACTTGCTGGGGAATATCTTTATACTCCGCTGGGGAATATTAAGACCTTCTGGGGATACCAAGCCTTTTTAGCGTTGATGATGGATGAACTCTGCTTGGGGAGAGTATTGTTGATTCGTTCACGGTTGCAAGTCTCAGCTGGGAAGAGCTACCATTACTGTCTTACTTTGCAGGGAGTGAAAGTGTCTTAGCCATATTCTTCAGCTGAATTTACCTTGTACCTGGCGGACAAAGCAACTATACAGTTCGGACAATTCTTATTTCCCCTGCTTCTGATATTACCAGTAATTCGTATTTTGTTTCACATGTAAATATTTATGAGCAGCAATTAATGTCAAATGCATATATCAAAAGGGAACATTGGACGTTCTTTGCAAAACAAAACAGATAAAGGAAAAACAGTTTGAAATTTGTCTGAAAATGAATTTGTATTGACTTGAAGTTTGGCCTGTAAATAGGCGTTTTTTGTACAAGAGGCTGACGTTCTAGTAAGAGAACGCCTCCGAACAGATAGAATTTACAATTTGTGAAAAGAAAACAAAACAGTTATGTGAATAATCCCACTGGGTTCCAACTCTGCTATTGCCTTTATGTCCTCGAGCATCTCATCACTTTGCTACTGGTTGAAGATGAATCATATTGATTAGTGTCGTTCGAGCTTGATAGTCGATACCTAAGTCTGGATGCAAGGTGATCCAATGAGACATAGTGTTACGCTTTGATCCCTAATTTTTGCCTGGACCGCCCTTTCGGGTTTTCAGTCCACCGGGATACCCTTTTTTGCCCAAGCCGCCTCTTCAGGTTTTCGACTTGTCGGGTGTACAGATTTTTTTTCTCATTTTCATCCCTTATTTTTGCCCGAACCCTTTTGGTTCACCGGGAAGCCCTTATTTTTGCCTAGGCCAGTCAACCTAGCGGGTCTTTGATTATGCGTAGTATCTTTTCACTATGTCTGCATTGACGGGGTGAGGAAGGTCGTCACCATCCATGGTGGTTAGAATCATAGCTCCTCCTGAGAAAATGTTCTTAACCACAAATGGCCCTTCGTAAGTAGGGGTCCATTTTCCCCTGGGATCACCTTGAGGTAAGATAATGCGTTTGATTACCAGGTCCCCAACTTGATACTCTTGTCGTCTGACTTTCTTGTTAAATGCCTTGATCATTCGTTTTTGGTACGTCTGACCATGACAAATAGCAGTAAGTCTCTTTTAGTCGATTAGGTTCAGCTAATCAAGCCGGGTCTGAATCCAGTCATCTTCACTCAAACCTGCATCCTTCATGATTCGAAGAGAGGGTATCTGAACTTCAATAGGAAATACTGCCTCCATGCCATATACCAAGGAATAGGGTGTTGCCCCTGTTGACGTCCGCGCTGAGGTATGGTACCCATGAAGAGAAAATGGTAACATCTCGTGCCAGTCTTTGTATGTCACTGTCATCTTCTGCACGATCTTTTTAATGTTCTTATTAGCCGTTTCGACAGCCCCATTCATTTTCGGCCGGTAGGGAGAAGAGTTATGATGCTGTATCTTGAATTGCTCGCAGAGCTCAGTGATCATCTTGTTGTTGAGATTGGTACCATTGTTCGTAATGATCCTCTCTGGTACACCGTATCGACAGATCAGATTATGCCGAATGAACCGTGCCACGACATTCTTGGTTACTGTAGCAAAGGAAGCTGCTTCAACCCACTTCGTAAAGTAATCAATTGCTACCAGGATGAAACGATGCCTGCTGGACGTTGTAGGTCTGATCTCACCGATCATATCAATGCCCCACATTGCAAAAGGCCAAGGTGCCGTCAAGATGTTTAGAGGAACTGGAGGTATGTGCACCTTATCAGCATAGACTTGGCACTTGTGACATGTCCGAGAATGCTGATAACAATCGGCTTCTATTGTGGACCAATAATATCCTGCCCGAAGGATTTTCTTTGCCATGGTATGTCCACTGGAATGAGTCCCGAAAGTACCTTCATGTAGCTCCACCATGATCCTTTCTGCTTCATTCTTATCCACACAACGTAGTAAGGTTGAATCATGGTTACGCTTGTAAAGGATGCCATTGCTGATGAAGAACTTCGCCGCGAACCTTCTCAGAAACTTCTTGTTATTAACAGATGCACCCTCGGGGTATTCTTGAGCCTCAAGATATCTCTTTACTTCATGAAACCAAGGCTTTTTTGTTACCTCTTCAGTCTCAATGTCACAGCAATGCACAGGTTTGTCCAATCTTTCAATGATAATCCGGGGAGCTTCATTGTCCCAATTGACCTTGAACATAGAAGACATTGTAGCTAACGCGTCCGCCAACTGATTTTCCTCTCTAGGGAAGTGTTCAAAGGTTATCTCCTCGAAATGGGGAAGCAACATCAATACATACTCCTTGTAAGGAATAAGATTTGGGTGTTTCGTATCCCACTCGCCTTTGATCTGACTGATCACGAGAGCGGAATCTCCGGAAACACTTAGAAACTTAATCCTTAGGTCAATTGTTGCTCGAAGACCCATGATGCATGCTTCATACTCCGCCATATTGTTGGTGCAGTTGAAACATAGTCGGGTGGTGAATGGAGTATGAGAGCCTTTAGGAGATATGATCACAGCGCCAATGTCGTTACCCAAAGCGTTCGAAGCTCCATCAAAGTACATAGACCATCGGGATTCTTCCTCAGGTCCTTCATTCGGTCCAGGTGTCTCACAATCAGTTACCAACATGATATTCTCGTCCGGAAATTCAAAGTTCATAGACTGGTAATCATCCACTGCCTGATGTGCCAAATGGTCTGCCAACACACTTCCCTTGATTTCCTTTTGGGTCGTGTGCTGGATGTCATACTCAGTCAAGATCATCTTCCATCTCTCTATTCTTTCGGACAAGGCAGGCTTTTCGAAGATATACTTGATTGGATCCATCTTTGATATCAACAGAGTAGTGTGAGTCAACATATACTGTCTCGGCCAGCGAGCAGCCCATGCCAAAGCGCAGCAAGTTTTCTCGAGCAGTGAGTATCGAGTCTCACAGTCGGTAAACTTTTTGCTAAGGTAATAAACAGCATGCTCTTTTCGGCCAGACTCGTCATGTTGACCCAGCACACACCCCATTGAGTTGTCGAGTACTGTCAAGTATAAGATCAGAGGTCTCCCTTCAACTAGTGGCATCAGGATAGGTGGCTCCTGGAGATACCCTTTGATCTTTTCGAAAGCGGCCTGGCATTCATCGTTCCAACGTACCACTTGATCTTTCTTCAGTAGCTTGAAGATTGGCTCACAAGTAGCAGTCAGGTGTGAGATGAATCGGGCAATGTAATTCAGTCGTCCCAGAAAGCCTCTGACTTCTTTCTCTGTTCTGGGAGCTGGAATCTCCTGTATAGCTTTCACTTTTACCGGATCCACTTGAATACCTTTGTCGCTTACGAAGAAACCCAGCAGCTTACCAGATCTCACCCCGAAGGTGCACTTGTTCGAGTTTAACCCCAGCTTGTACAACTTCAGCCTGTCAAACAACTTCTGCAAATGGTAAAGGTTTTCCTCCTCAGTCTGGGATCTCGCAATCATATCATCGACATATACTTCAATCTCATGATGGATCATGTCATGAAACAAAGCAACCATGGCACGCTGATACGTTGCCCCAGCATTCTTCAATCCAAAAGGCATGACCTTGTAGCAAAAGGTACCCCACTGAGTAACAAAGGTCGTCTTCTCCATGTCTTCGGGAGCCATTTTAATCTTATTATAACCGGAGAAACCATCCATAAAGGAAAAGACTTTATGCTGAGCAGTGTTATCAACCAGAACGTCGATATGAGGTAGAGGGAAGTCATCCTTGGGGCTTGCCCTGTTCAGATCCCTATATTCAACACACATTCGGACCTTACCATCCTTCTTCGGCACAGGAATCACAATGGCCACCCACTGAGGGTAAGAAGTAACTGCTAGAAAACCGGCGTCAAACTGTTTCATAACTTCAGCCCTTATTTTCTCGGACATCTCTGGGCGCATTCTGCGGACCTTCTGTTTCACTGGAGGACAGTCTTCCTTGGTAGGCAGGCGATGAACCACAATATCAGTATCCAACCCAGGCATATCTTCATAAGACCAGGCAAAGATCTCAACATAGTCACGCAGCATCTGAATCAATCGTTGCTTCACATTAAGCTCCAGATTTGCACCGATCTTAACTTCCTTCTTATCTATCTCAGTACCCAGATTCACTGATTCCACTGGCTCTTCGTGCGGCTGAATGGCCCTCTCTTCCTGAAGTAACAGTCTTGCAAGTTCACCAGGCACTTCGCAATCATCTTCACCTTCGTCTTCTGCTAAGTTGATCGGATTTTCGAAGTCATAACCGGCAGTAGCAGAGTCGTTACCAGTAGGATCCAGAGTGGATGTAGACCTGTATATGTGAGTGTGTGTGTAAAATAGCTGTTTTGCAATATATAATAAAGAAAAACAAGGAGCGCAAAATTTTAAATGCAAGAAAACGTCCAATGCTTTTATTAATGATATATGTAGATGACACACAAAAGCCCTCACAAATGAAGCCACGGTGCCCCGGGTAAGACACTGGGCCGTAAATTTTAAAACATTGTCTGTTACAAATTCAAAACAAAAAGTTTCATTACTGGGTAACAAAAGTAATAGGGATGAAGTCCTTTGCTGTCCAGTTGCTTGGTCCACCGTCGATCGTAGGATAGATCCGATTGTCGAACTCAGACTCTTCAGCATCGTCTTCAATGGCATTCACTCCCGAGTTGCTGATGAACACGGGAGGTCTTCTAATCTGTGCGTTCCGAACAGCCCTTTGAGCTTCTGCAGTGAAACCCAAACCAAACTTGTTAGTCTTCTGTGTAAAATCAGGGAGTCGTCCCCAATTTGCACACCCACCTTTCTCAACAACAGCCCGGGCATCCTTGAGGGAAGCCATCTTCATAGGAGAATCTTCAACAACAGTCTCAGCTGACGCCAATGTCTGGGGAACCTCTTCAAAATGTTGAAATGGAGTCTCAATGAACTCCCCATCCATCTCTATATATCGGAAAGAGTTGAGGTGGCTAACCATATACTCTTCCTCTCCTTGCACTGTCATAATCTCCCCTTTGACCGGGTACTTCAGTTTCTGATGAAGTGTTGAGGTTACGGCCCCAGCTTTGTGGATCCATGGGCGACCCAGCAAACAAGAATAAGATGGTCGAATGTCTATCACATAGAATGTAGAATTGAAGACCTGAGAACCAACCTTGATCGGGATATCAACTTCACCGTGCACCATCCTCTTAGACCCATCAAAGGCCCTGACAACGGTGTTGCTTGGTTTTAGCTCCAACCCTTCACAATCCAACCGGTCTAGAGCTTTCTTAGACAAAACGTTCAACGAGGAACCAGTATCCACCAATACACGAGCGAGAGTAGTGCCCCTACATTCAATGGAGACATGCAGGGCATCGTTGTGGTTCTTCCCTTTAGCAGTTAAGTCGGCGTTAGAGAAACCCAATCCATTATCAGCAGTTAAATTGGCCACGCAATCTGTGAACTGATCAGCTGATGTCTCTTGTGGCACGTGGGCAGTCTTCAAGAAGGTAATCATAGCCTTGGCATGGGCCTCTGAACATAACAACAGTGACAACATAGAAATCTTGGATGGGGTTTGCCCCAGCT
This sequence comes from Vicia faba, assembly GCA_948472305.1. NCBI lineage: Eukaryota > Viridiplantae > Streptophyta > Magnoliopsida > Fabales > Fabaceae > Vicia > Vicia faba. Next base: position 842,775,938 of record OX451737.1, read on the forward strand.
GCTCAACTACATTGTAGTCACTCTTTTTAATAATATTTAGAATCTCTTCCATCTCTTGTTTAGAAGCTTTAACAGTAATCGTCTTTGGTGCCTCCGTCTGGGCAGGCACATTAGTGGTGATTCCCTTGCCCCGAGCGTCAGAGGGCTCGGTGACAGGGGTAAGAACAGGAACTTGAACAGGAATAGTAGCAGGTACACTGGCAGGTGTAATAACAACAGGTTTTCGGGCAGTTGGCGGAGAGATATCAGGTGAGAAAAGTCTTCCGTTGCGGGTGACTTTAGCAGGTCCAACAATATTGCTGACGTCAATATCAGCATCAAACTCTTGCTTAACTCCATGGAAATAAACATCAGCCCCATAGTGCCAAGGGACAGCTTTATCAGAGGTGTAGGGGATGGGCCCCAAAACAGTGATGATCACAGGTGCAATTCTCGGAACAAATGTAATTCTAACAGGCTTCCTCGAGGGAGCCTTGGAAGAATTATCGAAAATGGTAATTATGGCAACTTCTTCAGAAGGAGCTATAGGAACAAAAGTATTCTCAAACAGAAATTCCTTACTATCCATCAGGCACTGGACACCTGATTTCAAAAGTGGGCAACCAGTAGGTAGAACAGAACACATACGGCAACCTTCGTCACAGCCCGGAAATAAACCGGCTAGCAACAGGTTCCTCTTCACAGTCAACAGAGGGGTAACTATATCATTCATAGAAACCACAAATGAGTCTTCATCTATAGCATTCACTCCATGCTTGGGCATAAGAGCAGTCACAACATTAGGCCTCTTGGGCGCCTCGAACTCAATCTCCTTCGCGTCGATCAAGTCTTGTATCTTATTCTTCAAAGTCCAACAATCATCTGTATTATGCCCCGGGCTATCAGAGTGGTAAGCACAGCGGGCATTAGGGTTATACCTTGGTGACATTGTATTTGGATTCTTTGGGGCTTCCTTTAGACTCACCAGATTAGTCTTCAGCAACTGTGGCAGAATCTGAGATAAGGTCATGCTGAGACGAGTGAATTTCCTCTTAGGTCTCTCATCCTTTTGTTGATTGTTGTGCTGAGGAGCACCAGCAGGTTTTGAAATAACAACCGCATTAACAGCTTGGCGGTGTTCCGGTCTATTCTGGTTTCTTGAACTGTAGACGGCACTGGACTCTTTCTTAAACGGCTTCTTCTCGGTGCTTGATGAGGCACCCTTCTGTATCTTACCAGCCTCAATCCTCTCACCGGTTAAAATAATCTCTGTAAACCCAGATGAAGAGCTTCCAATTAGATGGTTGAAAAATGGACCAGACAGGGTCCCTAGAAACATATCAACAAGCTCCCGATCAGCCAAGGGTGGTTGTACTCTTCCGGCGAGGTCTCTCCACTTCTGAGCATAATCTTTGAATCCTTCACTCGTTCCCATTGACATACCCTAGAGTTGGGTACGCGTGGGAGCGAGGTCGGAGTTGTACTGGTACTTCCTGTAGAAAGCAATAGCCAAATCTTCCCAACTGCGGATACTGGCTCCATCCAACTGGTAGAACCACTCAAGCTGAGTCCCTAAGAGACCGTCTTGGAAGAAGTGGATCCATAGGTTCTTATTTGCGGTGTACGGCTGAATCTTCCTCACATATGACCGGAGGTGCATCTTCGGACAAGAAACTCTGTCATACTTAGCAAAGGCTGGTGCCTTGAATTTGTGGGGAATCACCACCCCAGATGATAGACCTAGATCACCAAAGTCCAGACCAGGCACTTTCTGAACTTCCGTAGCACTCAAACGGTCTTCCAGCTGTTTGTATCTATCCTCGGCCGGAGGATACTGTTCTTCATCGAAGTCCGTCTCGTTGTCGGAGACCACAGGGCTAGGAGCCCTCCTTTCTTCCTGACTATCTTTCCCTCCAGATGAGGTGGTCAGATCAACTTCATTTTGTAGCCTATTCCCAAACCTGTGCCCAGTGTTGAACAGGATGGTCCTCTTCTTCTTCTTCTTCTTCTCTTTCAGAATCAGGGTCTTCAGATCTTGCTGACCCTTAGCTAGATTCATGAACAGCTCTTGAAATTGGGCATTCTGGGCCTGTAGGGCCTTGATGGCTTGCTCAGTTGAAGGTTCAGTAGACATGATGAGTGCTGAAATAAACAGCGAAGAAGATAAGAGACCTGTAATGGGTACCTGTTTATGAAGTGCATGGATGAAATGCGTATGATTATGATTTCAAAGACAATCGAGAGATTCAAATTTGTAAACCAGAAAGGAAACACACTTTATTAGAAAAACTTTGGAATTCAAATTGTTCAACGGATGCCCTTAGGGCGTTACAAAAAGGGAAATACTGAAAAGTAAATGAAAACTGGAAAGGAAATAATCAAAGGCCCATCAATGCTCCCATGGTCTCTTCTTCTCAGTGCGGACATAATCGTTGAGAATCCGCTCGTTCTCCAACTGCCTAGTCAACTTCTGGATCTTTTGCTCTTGCTCGTTGAACTTTTCTCGGTAAGAATCCCGTTCCTCTCTCAGCTGCATCCAAGACCTTTTCAATGCCACAATGTCAGTGGGCATATGAGGATGGAGGATGGTTGGAAGAACCCCTTCTGCATTAGCAACTTCAAGAATGACAGGCCGGACGGCTTCATAAGGCATACCCAGATTTTGGGCACGGATACAGACCCATCTGAGATATGGCTCCATCGGAAGTGAAGTCTTTAGGCCCAGCTCATGTGGATCAGATTGGTGAACTCTATCCCAAGCCCTTATGAATCTGCGACGTTACTCGTCGCTATCCCCTTGAAAATCAAAGATGATATTACGCATTAACAGCTCGTGAGGTCCTTCTCTTCTGGCTCTTCCAAACTGATGGAGAGCTAAGCACGGATTGTAAGAAATTCCTCCATAGGTTCCTATCAGGGGAACATTGGGGTACTCCCCACATCGATCAATAATAGTCACCTCATCCATACCCTTGAAAGTCCAGATAATATCATTATGCGAGAGAGACATAACCCTATATGCCCAGCCCATGCCTTCTTTGTTCTTCAGCACTGACTTGGGAAGATGCGAAATAAACCACCTTGACAATAATGGAGCACAGCACATCAAAGTTCCCCGCTTTCGGGCAGTACGAGCATAAAGCTGATGAAGGATGTCACCCAAGAGAGTGGGTATAGGGTTGCGAGAGATGAAGATCTTTACCGCATTAACATCAACAAAAGTGTCAGGATTCGGAAACAATACCAAGCCATATATCAGAAGAGCCAGAATATCCTCGAATGCCTTGAAGTCTAGACTATCCCAGAAATAGTTAGCCTTACCAACCAAGAACTTAGTCAGAAATCCCTTTGCTCCACTCCTAGTTTCCCAATTAGCCATTACCTCCTCTTTAGTCAAATGAAGGGCTGAAGCAATCTCTTCATATCTAAGGGTCTTCTCCCAACCAGTAAACGGGGTCTGCTCCAGAACAGAGATACCGAGCAGCTCAGAGAACTCTTCTAGGGTGGGAACCAGCTGATAGTCTTGAAAAGTAAAACAATGATACAGCGGATCATAAAACTGGACTAGGACACTCATCATCTGCTCGTCCAATTTGGAGGTGACCAAACTGAGAAGATAACCATGCCTCCTGATGAAGGAAGTAGTGTCAGGCATCTTGGCAACCAACTCTTTAAGCAAGGTGGGAACCTGGACAAAGTTGATCCGGATGGTATTCTTACGCATGGGCATCATGATGACCTACAAAACAGAAAAAAGATGAATCCCTCCTGTCTTTGAAATAGGTTAGTCCAATGCAAGATGTATGCAATGTTATGATGTCATGATGTCATGATAGTAAGCACACCACAAGTATCCACAAAAATCAAATATGGTAAAGGCACACAAGTCACACAGAGAGCCCTTAAATTTCAGGCCGCCAAGGAGCTTAGGTACTACCCTCTTTCAGTTCAGTTGGTTTAAACCTGTCCTAAAAATAGTAACCGGGTTCTAGAGGATCTCAATATCACTGACTACCTTTAATCGGTCATAATTCCAGTTTAGCAACCTTTTCTTGCGGTCGGAATCATCGCGAGAGTTTAGTCTCAATGAGTGTAGCATACTACTACTGTTCTATGGCCAAGTTGGTCAATTTAAGGTTCTAAGATCAGTTAGTGCTTAATGACCCCTTAGAAGATCCATATTCTCCTCGTTCCAACACAAGGGATATCGGTACAGACTAAAGTGCCACACAGGTCTACGCCGGACAGTTCCCTCACAGTTTATTGCTACTTACCTAAAGGGTATCCCCCAGATCCGGGTTAGGATCTATAGTAACTCCGATACAAGCCCACAAATATAAATCATACAAAGCATACAATTGAAAACACAATGATTTAATCCTAAGGTACACCCCACTTCAGAATATTCCCCAGCAGTGTCGCCAGTTCTGTGATACGGTGGGAAAGAACTGACTGTTTTGGATATGCTGGTTTGCGTTTTGCGTTTGTTTTTGCAAAATTTCGCGGTAGGCAAGAGTCGCCACCGTCTTTTATTTTATCCAACAGGAAAGGAAAAAAGCACAGAAAAATTCCTTTTTCGAGATGTTTCTCGGGTCCGGGGGGTAGATTATAGAAAGGGAAGGTGTTAGCACCCTTTCTATCTGTGGTTATCCACGGCTCTTAGGTACTTGCTCAAAGTGTTTTCAGAATTTGCTTTTCTTTGTGTTTGTGGGTTTGAAAGAAGTTTATGTTTGAAAGGTGTAAGTGCGAAAAGTTTTGTTTTGTTTTAGAATGAGCGAGTACTTAAGAACCATCTACCTACTCGAAAAAGGAATTAGTATGTACAAATGTCCTTTAGACAATGTTATCCCACTATTGAGGAATAGGTAGCACCGTCGTTGGAGTTTAAGGGTCAATTCGATTAAGGGACGTGTGGTCACTAAAGCAATGTTAGGATGCCTTAGCGGTAACCCTGATGTCTTAGATCATTTTATCTGAGGAAACCGTTTCGAGGCAACTATGATCTTTGGACAAGAGGACGACCCCTAAAACTTCCTATACTCAATGACCACGTTCGAAGGCAACCAAGCGAGGTGTACCCTAAGAGTGGCATGTGCAAGTGTGTTATTTCGGTTAATTTTATCTTTGTACATGTCATGGGTGAGCTATGTTGATTTTAAGTTCATACATTGGATCTTGTCATGCATTCCCTATTATCAAACATCTAACAGTGTATAGTTACGGAATTTAAATTGCGGAAATTAAATTTAAACTATTACAAGGCGTTGGGTATTTACACCGCCAAAAACAACCCTTTAATTTAAATTGCGGAAAGTAAAATAAAGCGATAAATAAATTAAAGTCCTAATTAAAGCTATTACATTCCGGAAGTAATTACAATATCATAAATGGATCGTATGCGAGGAAAATTAAATCAGGCGCATTTTTTAGGGTTTTGACCCTTTTTTTGAAAGAAAGCTTTTTTTTTGTTTTTTTTTTGAATTAAAAGGCAATAAATCTAAATTAACAATTAAATTAATTATTTAATGAAAATATTTTTGGATTTTTGAGTATTTAAGGAAATAAAATAAAATTGATTTAAAGTTAGTAAAACCTAGTTATTCTAAATTGATTTTAATTATTTGCAAAAAGATATTGAAATTATACCTAATTAAAACTAAGTTAATTAATTAATATTTATTTACAAAAATAAAGTCAAATTTAATTTTAATAAATAAAAATAATATTTTTTTGTGTTTTTGATTTTATGAGAAAAAATTTAATTGGTTAGTAATAATAAAAATAATTAATTAAAACAATAAAACAAATAAATAAATATAATGAAAAGAAAAGAAACCAAGGGGGTGTTGGACCCAAGAGGAGGTGAGATCATAAATCTCCAGGCCCAATTATGCTAGCCTGCTTTGACTTTCCATGATCTCACGCGCGCCTGTTGACTAGAGTACATGGTGGATGTTCAATATGGGCCACCAGATCTGGCCTGTAGGCCATCTGGCGCTTGGAATCTGAAGGTGTATGGTAATCCACATGTTTGAGTGTGTACTGGAACATCTGTGAAAAAACAATACAAAGCAAATTGTTGGACCTGGGATTCAAACCCAGGTCCCATGGGACTTTGACACGCTTCCCTTACCAACTCAACCACTGCATCTTTTTGTTAAATGAATAAATAACAATTATTATAAAGAACAAATAATTAATATGCTGGAATAAAAAACAAAAGCGCGCGAGATTTGAAACAGCCAACGGGGGAAGGACACGTGATCATTTTCTTCGTTGAAACACTGGTTTTCTTACCTGCGGATTTTTATCCGCAGCAAGATCCGTGGGTTCGTCCTAAAATTAATTATAGGTTGTAGAAATACAATCCAAGGCCTTGGTTCGCTTCGTCTCTCCTTCCTGAGCACGTCTATACCCATTATTTGTCCCAATTTTTTCTGTAAAGCAAACGCCTAAAAACAAGGAACGAAAACCCTAGGTTCGGGTGTTACATTACAGGCCATAAAAACGAAATTGAATATTGCAAAAAGCTTAGAAATCACACAAGGATCATAACCATGCCAATAATATGTCCAAAAAATGCAACAATGAGAGGTTGCAGTTTCGTGTACAGGGGTATGTTCAAGGGGACTTACAACGCGTTTGATGAGGTTTCAGGGCTTGTGACTGGTTGCTTTTGCTTCAGTGGATCTCCAGCAAGAGGTCTATGTTGAGATTTTGCCTTGAATCGGACTCTAAGGCTGATTTCGATTTCAAACTTTTCAAGCTTTTTTCCAGTTTTGGTATTGCAGTTTGTGCAGCCTCTAGCTCGTGTCCTTTGTGCCTTTGCATTGTACAAGTATATGGGAATGAATTAGGTTAAAGTTTGGGCTTTGAATCCATGAGAATTGATGTTTGAAGATTTGATATGAATCACCATTAAAAAGCTTCTAAAATTGTCTCAAATCAAATATTTTGTTCATAACATGGCATGATTCGGATTTGATCTTGTCCATGATGATATTTAAGACCTATAATGATCAAAAAGATACAGAGTGATTAAGATTTGGATTTTATTTGGATTTAAATTGATTTAAAATGAATTAAATCAATAAAAATTAAATAAAATATAAAAATTAATAAATGGACATGATACTGAATATAGAGCACGTGTGTAGTGTTACAAGATCAAATCAAGTGGAAAAAAGTGGGCCCATTTGGAAAAATTTTGAAGTTTTGGGGATAGTTGACTTTTGGCAATTTTGGAAAAATGTCCAACTTCAACAATGCATAACTTCTTCAATTTTGAACTTTTGGAAGTGTTCTTGGACTTTTTAGAAACCTTGAGATGTACTCTAACCAACCCGTTTGGTCTCATATCATTTTGATATTCCATGCTCAAGTTATAAGTTTTGGAAAAAAAGGTGTTTTTGTTGACTTTCAAAAATGACCTATAATGTCCAAATTTTTAACATTTTGTGAGTGCATTTCTTGATCTTGGTGTGTGAAGATGGATTGTAGGAAATTGCATCCTCTTAAAAATGAGCTTTGGATGGGTCATTTCTCATAAAGTATGAGAAAGTTATGCTTGGTCAAAATTGAGTTGACTTTTCCTACAAAACCCTAATTTAGCAACTTTTGAATCTTGATGAATCTTGAGCAATCCTTGATGAATCATGATCAACCCTTGATAAAATGATGAATTATCCTTCAAAATGAGAATTTTGACAAAAAATCTTGAGGTTTGACTATTTGTAGGTCACAGTTGACTTTTGCCCTAGCACAGTCGATTTTTTGGGCCTCTTGAGCAATTGACTGACCAAACTTCCTCTGCAAGGCTTGAAATTTGACATGGATGAACTTGAGAACATATTAGGACATTTGGGAGCATTTGAGTCCATTTGGATGTAAGGACCTTGATGCAACACAAAACCCTAATTTGAGATTGACTGCCTTAGGAGATGATTTGACTGTCCAACTCTTGAGCCATCTTGAGCAACTTGGAGATTATTCTTGCAATGTCTTGAGAAATATGGGAGGGCAAATTTTTGGGTACAACAGTCGAGATTTAAGAACTCGCCCGTAATTCAACTGAGAAAACTTCTCTGCTGAGATTTAGGAACCTGTCTATAATTCAACGGAGGAACTTTGTCGAGATTTAGGGCCTTGTCTGTAATTCAACTGAGAAATACATCTCTGCTGAGATTTAATAAGTTGTCAGTAATTCGACTTGGGGAAACATCTTCGTCGAGATTTAAGAACTCTCCCGTAATTCAACTGAGAAAAACATCTCTGTTGAGATTTAGGAACCTGTCTGTAATTCAACGGAGGAACTTTGTCGAGATTTAGGACCTTGTCTGTAATTCAACTGAGAAAAACATCTTTGCTAAGATTTAAGAACTTGTCCATAATTCTAATGAGGTAAAAGCTTCAAAGCTTTGAATTTTATGAGAATTTAACCGCATCCTTCCTGAAAGGTAAAGGTAAATTGTATGTAATGCATGATATGTCTCAGGTAATGAGGTTCTCAAAATAAATGAGATTGTGTTGTATGATGCGTATATGCATGTGTCATGATGTATGGAAATGTAATGTTTTTAGCTGGGGAAAATAAATCCTGGATAGCTGCTGGAGAAAAAGAGTTGAATTCTTTGTTTCTACTGGGGATGGAGCACGAAGATGATTCTGAGAATAAACCTGCAAGAGAGGATAACTCTGTTGGGGAATAAACTAATGAGGGGATTACTCTGTGGGGAAGAGATGTTCTGCTGATTTAGAGAAATAAAAACTCAGTTGGGGATGAATTACCGTTGTTGGTGATAGTGAACCTTGTTGGGGATTGAATTTCTGTCTGTGAAAGGAATGAACTCCGTTGGGGATGATTTTCCAATGGCGACTTCACTGGGGATAACCTTTTAGACTCTACTGGGGACAATTCTCCAAAATCCACTGGGGAAGGTTTTCCAGACTCCGCTGGGGATAATTGTCTAGTGCTGATGATGGATAAACTCTACTTGGGGAGAATATTGCCGACTCATTCGCGGTTGCTAGCCTCAACTGGGGAGAGTTAACATTACTGTCTTTCTTTTACTCTGCGGGGAGTGAATGTTACTGGGATGCATGCTAAGGATATGACGATGGCTTTGCATCAAGACTTCTATGCCCCTGTATCTGCGGGAGAAGGTGCCTGCGGAGGCCTTGTGGATCGAGTATTATCCCAACCTATGAGGTGCTTGGTAATTTCCGATTGAAGTGACAAGTCTTCTTCTGGTAGGCAAGTGAAGAGATGACGGGACATAGTCATACGCTTTGATCCCTAACTTTTGCTTGGACTGTCTTTTTAGATTTTCAGTCCACCGAGATACCCTTTTTTGCCCAAGCCGCCTTTTTAGGTTTTGACTTGCCGGGTGTACAAATGTTTTTCGTTTTTATCCCTAATTTTTTCCCGAACCTTTTTGCTTCGTCGGGATGCCCTTATTTTTGCCTAGGCCTGTCAACCTAGCGGGTCTTTGTTCATGTGCAGTATTTTCTGACTATGTCCACGCTCTCAAGGTGCAGGGAGTTGTCACTGTCAGTAGTGTTGTGTTGCTACAATACCAGAATATGTTTGTCTGATCAGGCAAGATTCGTTGCTGGAATTCATGTCCAATGCCCTAAGCAATTCAGATGGAGATTTGCCCCTGGATAATTTGGCATCTTTGAGAGATTCCTTGAATCTTGACTTGACTTCCCCAGATGATGGACAATGATCATGTCTTCCCCTTGGTTGGAAGTGCTTTTTTCCACTTGAGGTGACCCTTTTTATTGAAAAGTTTTTTTTTTGTTCACTAGATATTCGTCGTGCGAATTTCTCTGCTGTTTGGACAAATAGTCATATGCAAACAATGTTATTTTAAGAATGCAAAGCTTATGTCTGTCTTGAAGTTTTTGAAAATGCATTTTTTCAGTAAGATAGGAAAATTTTGTCAAATGTGACGTCAACTCAGGATTTACAGCAAGCCCTACAGGAGTCAGGATACCTTTTGTAACAGTATGCTTTCGAACTAACCCATGCCTCAGCTAGGACTTTTAAGGGTTATAACGTGGTCTGGTTCACGGTTCAAGAAACAAAGGATAAAGGCTCAAATTTTATTTGTACCCACCCGTTCTTCGTGATGTTCTTCGATCCTAAACTCAGCTAATCGTGTATTTAGATCCCGTTTGAGTCTTTGCTCTAATATTCCAGTGTTGATTTGGATACTGACAGATTATTTTGAACAGGCAGTTATTTTGTTGAGGGTTTGTAGGACCTCTTTCTTTTTTATTTCATTATCCCTGTCTTTTTGCCTGAACTGTTTCTTTTGTGATTACAGTCAGCGGGATGCCCCAGTTTTTTGTAAGTCTCCTTTATAGGTTTTGACTTAGTGGGCTTTTATTTCGAAAGATAATGACTGCTTGTCCTTACGATTATACGGAACCATCATTGTCTCTTGTTTTGGAAGGACGTCTTTGATGTCATTCATTGCGCACCTGGATTAACTGAGAAAACTACCCTGCCCTAGGTTAGAATTAAGGGTTTTAATTTGTGTAAAAAGAAAAACTCCTACTTCTTTTGGATCAAAGGGGTTGACGATGGATTATCTTCCTTATAACTCCACTGTTTAGAATTTGAAACAACGCCTGTACATCATCAGCGGGGTCTGTTCAAAAGCATACTGTAGAGATTTGATATCATTTTTGTCATCCTCCTTCTAAAGGCTTAAAATTTTTTAATCGAGAGTTGAACATCACAAAAAATGAAAGCAATTTGAATATAGTGAATACGAATGGATTGATTCAAAACAGACATATGCAATGCATTGATAAAGTAACAAAGTTTGACATGAATAAATGTCTGAACAATCAAAAGAAAATTACAAATTAAAAATTCCAATGAAACAAAAAGTCTTCTTGTCTCAGGACTTGTCACTTCAAATGGTGAGCTTTAGAGGGATGATAGAAGAACTCAGCCTGACCATCTTGTGTGAATTCCAATGCTCCTTCATCAATCAGGTTTAAAATTTTGTACTTCAACTTCCAACAGTCGTCAGTATCATGCACCGGGCTGTTAGAATGGTATGCACACCTTGCATCAGGATTGTAGTTGGGTGAAGAAGTCTTAGGATTTGGATGAGGTCCTACTAACGTCACCAGATTCAATCTCAACAGGTGTTGCAAAGCTTGGGACAGCGGCATGTTGAGCTTGGTAAACTGCCTATGATTAACCTGTTGTTTATGGCAAGGTTGTTGTTGGACCCGTGAGGTAGTAGCAACTTGTAGAGGTCCATTCTTTACCAAACCAAACCCTTGTCCTCTTCGAGGCTGATAAATGACTTGGTCCCCGACCTTGACTGTTTACTTCATACTGTTGTATCTGTCTTGATGAAGCTGGTTGATAATGGTTCTCAGCTCTTCTTGTTCCTCCACAAGGGATATCAGTACCAACTAAAGTGTCACACCAACGTAGCTACTGCTTCAACAGTATCGGTCTACGCCATACAGTTCCCTCACAGTCTATTGCTACTTACCTAAAAGGTATCCCCAGATCCGGGTTAGGATCTATAGTAACTCCGATACAAAGCCCACAAAGATAAAGCATACAGATCAAACAATTGAAAACAATATGATGAACTAATCCTAAGGTACACCCCACTTTTTTTCCCCAGCAGAGTCGCCAGTTCTGTGATACGGTGGGAAGAACTGACTATTTTTTGGAATGCTGGTTTACGTTTTGCGTTTGTTTTCGCAAAATGTCGCGGTAAGCAAGAGTCGCCACCGAATTTTATTTTATCCAACAAGGAAAGGAAAACAGCACAGAAAAATTCCTTTTTCGAGATGTTTCTGAGTACGGGGGGTAGATTATAGAAAGGGAAGGTATTAGAACCCTTTCTATCTGTGGTTATCCACAGGCTCTTAGGTACTTGCTCATTGTTTTCAAAATTGTTTTCTTTGTGCTTGTGGGTTTAAAAAAGTTTTTATTTTGAAACTTCGATTTAACTCTTGCTTCTGTCCTCAAGAGTGTAATGAAGTGTTTTTGAAAACTTTGTTTGAAAAGGAGTGTAAGTGTGAAAAAAAAGTTTTGTTTTGAAAGAGCAAGTATCTAAGATCTAATCTACCTACTCGAAAAAGGAATCGTTATATGCTAATTTCCTTTAGACAATGATATCCCACTATTAGTGAGTGGGTAGCACCGTCGTTGGAGTTTGAGGGTCAATTCGAATGAGGGACATACGGTCACTAAAGCAATGTTAGGACGCCTTAGCGGTAACCCTAATGTCTTAGATCATTTGTTTGAGGCAACAATATCCGAGGCAACCATTTCGAGGCGACTATGATCTTTTAGACAAGAGGACAATCTCTAAAGTGACCTATACTCAATGACCGTTTACGAAGGCAACCAAGTGGGGTGTACCCTAAGAGTGCGCATGTGCGAGTGTGTTGATTTCAGTTATTTTTTTATATTTGCACATGTTAAGGGTGATCTAACCATTTTTAAATTAGGCATTCATTCTTGTCATGCAAACCCTATTATCAAGCATCTAACAGTTGTATAATTTGCGGAATTAAAATGCGGAATTTAAAACTAAATTATTACAAGGCGTCGGGTATTTACATCGCCAAAAACAACCCTTTGAAAATAAAAAGCATAAAAATAAATAAATGTCCTATTAAAACTATTACAAGCCGGGAGCAGATACATTAATTGGATAAAGAAAAATAAAGCGCGACGCGAAATTAAATCGGATGCAAAATTAGGGTTTTGACCCTTTTAAAAGAAAAATGATTTTTTGTTGTTTTTATTTAAGAAAATAAATTAATCCTAAAATTAAATACTAAATTAATTATATTAAATTAATTAAATGAAAAATAATAAATGACATATTTTTGGAGTTTTTGATATTTTAAGAAAGAAAAAAAAATAATTAAATGAATGTTAAAACCTAATTAATTCTAATTGATTTTATTTATTTGCAAAAATAAATTAAAGTTATTCTAGAATTAAACCTAATTAATTAGTTAGTATTTATTAATAAAAATAAAATTCTGAATATAAATTGGGCAAAAAATGTTTTTGGTGATTTTTTGATAAAAAGAAAATTTGTTTATTGGTTAAAAATTAATTAAATAAAATAAAATAACTATATATATATATATATATATATATATATATATATATATATATATATATATATATATATATATATATATATATATATATATATATATATATATATATATATATATATATATATATATATATATATATATATATATATATATATATATATATATAAGAAAGAGTGAGAATGGGCCTTTTTTGGAGGGTGTGGAAAGCATTTTTGTTGGCCCATTTGAAGCTGACCCAATTGACTTTTTGTGATCCTGTGCCCATGCATTGACTAGCCTTTTGGTGGATATTCAATACTTGACCACCAGATCTAGCCACCTGGCCATCTGGCATGTTGAGGAGTGAGGGAGTATGGTGGGTCTTAGGCTGGCATGTGCACTGGATTATCTGCAAGAAAACATTATTGAGAAAATGGGGGACCTGGGATTCGAACCCAGGTCTTGAAGGGGAATACACACTATGCTTGCCACCACGCTATTTGTTTTTAGTTGTCAATATACTGCAAACAAAAGATAATATAATAAAACAGATTTCATTGGATAAATATAAAAAACGCGCCAAGATTTGAATGGACTAATGGGGACGTGACACGCATTGTCCCTAACCTCCAACCATGGCTAAAAGATACAAACACTTATACCAACGGACAGAGGTCCGTCGCTACAAGCCTGTCCACCTTCAAAACTTTGTACCGGCCATGAAAATGGATTCTAAGACCAGGGTTGAGTTTGTCTCAACCTCCTGGATGCAACCATGCCCATATCTGGGGCCAATTATCCCTGAAACAAGAAACCCCAAAAACAAGAACAAAACCCTAATAATGGTGGATCTTGCTACAGGTCAGATAAACAAAATCAAATGATGCCAAAAGCTTGTAAATGATGTGGTGATCACAAATATGCAATTATTTTATTCAATAGATGCAAGAATAGTGCAAATCGAATTCAAGAATATGGCGGACTCGTGGACTACTTACAGCACTCTAGGAAGCTTGAAAACACGTGGTTTGGATTGGTTTCGCTTGTGGAGATGGCCAGGAAGAGATTGAGACAAGTTTCAAGTCTTGAGGATGCCTCTATGACTGATTTCGAAGTCCCACTTTTTCTGGTTTTTTGCAAACTTTGTTCTGCCTCTACAATTGATTTCCAACCCTGATTCTTGTGTGCATCGCTTCCTTATGTATTGTATAATACATTAGGGTTGTTTTCTTTGTCCAAATCTTGCTCTATCAATGCTCTTGATGTGGATTTGATTTGCTTTTACAAACTTTCCAAATTGGCTTGATTTCAATCTTTTTTGAACACAATTGATTTGATACGAGTTTGATGATGGCAAGTTGTATAATGGAACCTGAAATCACCACAAAATCTTTGTTATCAATGCCTTTAGATTTTTATTTGATTTCTTTTGATTTAAATGAAATTAATTCAAATAAAATCAAAATAAATAATTAAAAAATGATATGGACACATGGACAAGGCTGGAGCACGTGGCTACAATGCAAACTCAAAACAAGTGAAAAAGAATGGGCCCATTTGGCAAAATTTGAAGTTTTGGGGATAGTTGACTTTTGGCAATTTTGCAAAAAAGTCCAACTTCAACAATGCATAACTTCTTCAATTTTGAACTTTTGGAAGTGCTCTTGGACTTTTTAGAAAGCTTGAGATGTCCTATAATCAACCCTTTTGGTCTCATCTCATTTTGATATTCCATTCTCAAGTTAGAAGCTTTGGCAAAAAAGGTGTTTTTGTTGACTTTTCAAAATGACCTAGAATGTCCAAATTCATAACTTCTTGTGAGTGCATTTTTTGATCTTGGGGGTATGAATATGGATTGTAGGTAATTGAATCCTATTCAAAATGAGATTTGGATGGGTCATTTATCATAAAGTATGAGAAAGTTATGCTTGGTCAAAGTTGAGTGGACTTTTCCTGCAAAACCCTAATTTAGCAACTTTTGAATCTTGATGAATTGTGAGCAATCCTTGATGAATCATGATCAACCCTTGATCAAATGATGAAATATCCTTTAAAATGAGAATGTTGACAAAAAATATTGAAGTTTGACTGTATTTGGGTCACAGTTGACTTTTGCCCTAGCACAGTCGATTTTTGGACCTTTGAGCAATTGATTGAGCAAACTTCCTCTGCAAGGCTTGAAATTTGACATGGATGATCTTGAGAACATATTAGGATATTGGTGAGAACTTGGGGTCACTTGGACTCAAGGATCTTGATGCAATGTGAAACCCTAATTTGGAATAGACTGCCTTAGGAGATAGCTTGTCTGGTCAATCCTTGAGCAACCTTGAGCAACTTGGAGATTTTTCTTGCAATGTTTTGAGAAATATGGGAGGGCAAATTTTGGGGTACAATGCATTGGATTTTGACCAAAAAGTCAAAGTTTGACTTTTCAATATGCAGTTGACTGCAAAATTCATCTGTCAACCCATTGGAATTGCAATGTTTTGAGCCATGTAATTAGGTCAAAATGATGGAATTGAACTCTTGAAATAATTCCTTAAAGCAATTGATCATTTTCTAGGTCAAAAATCAGAAATTGCCCTTTCCTAGTCAAAACCCTAATTTTGACCATTTCGCCCTTTTGAAGATTTGATCAAATTTCTTGAGAAATTATGGTCCAAAATTGATCAAATGATACATATGAGTTTAAAATGTTGATGTGGACCAAAAATTATGAAGTTTGACTGTAAATTGGCCATATTTGACTTTTTCCCCAATACAGTTGATTTTTAGGTCAACTGCTCAATTGACTGATCAAAAGTGTGATCCAAAGCTTGAAACTTGACATGAGTAATATTGAGGGTCCATAATGATCCATGAAATTCATACGGCGCATTGGAAGTTCAAATATCCTTGTGCAATCTCAAACCTTAAATTTGGTCATCAGTGCTTAAGAAGGTGTCTTGAGCTGATCAACCCTAGTGCAGTCTTGAGCCAAAGGAGATCTTGTGAGCAAATTCTTGATAAATGAGAGGGAAAATTTTGGGGTACAACAACGTGTTGTGTATCAATGTTGTTCAAGTATTTTTGTGAATTTTCTTGTTTTCGTAATGTTTGTTCAAGTGCTTGTTAGGACACTTATTTTCGGTTGCGCGTTGAAGAAAAACATCGGGTGATGAGAGGAAGTTATTATTCACACAATAAAGGCATACATCTAACAACGTAAAACAAGCACATTTTATTTTTTTTAAGTTGCTTTATTGTTTTTCATTGTATTGGTATAGGTAGTGTGCTGAATGTTATCTAAACAAGTTGAAATTGGACTAGTTTTAAAATTCTGAGCAGAGTTGAGCATGCTTAGCGCACTCTGCTGCTCCATTCTTCACTTTTGAACTTGTTTATCCACTTTCACTCGGTATTTTAGTATGTTTATAGTAGTTTGTTAATGTGTTAATTTTTATTGTCCAAAAGCTTATCGTGTTTAGCTTGAGGAAATTTGTTGGTTGTAAAGTATGTATATCTAATAAATTGAGTTATGTAGGTTTAGTGGAGGTTTGGCCTGAATTCAGATTCATTCTATTTTTATGTGTTTTTTTGCTACCTCTTAGCTCACCCTTATGTGGCCACTTAGCATGTTTTGTCCCGCTTAGCACGCTTAGCTGAGTGCCAGTGGTATTTTTGCTTCACTTGGCCCTCCTTTTTTCCCACTTTCACCAAGGTTATTCAGAATAGTAAATAACAATAGTATTACTAATTATTTTATTTTTGTTTGGATTTCAATTTTGGTTTGATAGCTTCAGGTTGCATTTGGTGATTTTCCGATTCTGGGTGTTTCAACTTGCGGATGTATGGTAATGATATTGTTTTTGAAGGTGCTTCATCCAAGGTACTCGTTTATCACTTTCTATAGCATAACATGTTTAGGAAACTTATAATTTGTACAAATTCTATGTTATTTATTCTTTTGCATTACTTGCTTTTTGATTGAATCGCTTTAGTTCCTTTTTACCCCAAATGTGAAAAAGTTTTCATTGTTCGTATATGTTGGAGGCCACAATTCTTATTAGCTGAATTTTATTATGTTTAATCTTTCATTTGTATTGATTGTATGAAAGCATGAAAAGGATCAAGTCCTTTTTGTTTCATTTTTAGCATAACTACCTGACTAAATAGGCAATTCACTCTATGAGTGTGTGAGCCTTTGTTATCCCCCTTTGAGCCTTTTTGCCATATCCATGTTGTATTTGAACTTGATGCTTGTCTATGAGTATTTAGTTCTCTTTGTGTATAAATTTTGATTACTTTTGTTTCTTGAACCCGCAACCTTGTGTTGTTGTTTGAATTTTTACATTGCCTTAGAATGTATGGAGTATTCACCCTTTGATGTTGGTTGAATTCAAGTTGGGGAGAGCAATGTTTGCTCATTTTTTTGTTGGTTGCTATACGGTTGTAAAAAGAAAGAAAAAAAGAAAGAAAAGAGAAAGAAAATAAAAAGAAAGAAAAATATGAAAAAGTTTTGAAAAAGAAAAACAAAAAGAGTATCAGATGATGTTGTGGTAATAAGTTATGTGTTTTGGTATGGCAATTTGGGAATGTAGAAGAAAGTTTGATTAGAATTTTGTATTTGAAACTTAGTGAGTTGATCACTCCCTTAGTTTTAGGTAAGTTGTTGTTTCAATTAGCTTTAGAAATTCCCCCTTGTTTGTTAACCAAGCCACATTACAACCTTTAAAGCCCTTGTGATTCATGCCTTTATGTTTTCAATATGATTTTTGGATGACAGCATAATTTAGTCTTTTGTTTGCAAGATTGTTAGATGAGTGTCAAGTTCTCACCTTTGTGTGTTTTTAATCCCTTGATGAATTTTTGTTAGGTGTGATTCATAATGTGAGCTTGTATTGTTTTAGATGGTTTAGCATGATTTTTGTACTTAGGATTAGTTTCGTCCTCATGTTGTCGTTGTTGGATTGTGGTAAGTTTTACCTTGTTTGTGCGTTTTTGTTTGAACCATACATTTGTTTTCCGTTTTCAAAACTTGTTGATTCATGATTCTTTGGTTGATTACTTTTGCTTCTCTAAATTGTTTGGCCTTGTTTGAGGACAAACAAGTTCAAGTTGAGGAGAGTTGATAAGTGCCAAAATATCGTTATTTTGTATATATAAGTTTTGTGGCACTTATCTATTCTGTTGTTGATATTCTTTGAATAATTTCCCACTTTGTTTATAAATATGTACACTTTGTGTATTATTATGTTTTTGAGTCATTTGTGTACCATTTGATAGTTTTTCATTCATTTTGTAGGTATTGGTGCATGTTTGGAGCATTGAGCAATAAGGTATCGAGAGCACAACTCTAAATACGCGTTTTTAGAAGAAAAATCCAGTGGAGCCCGTTTAGCGCGAAATGTAGGCACTACCACGAGTTTTGTGTAGTTTGGCATAAAGTTGGGCTTTTGAGCCTGCTAAGTGCGGTGAGTGCGGTTAGCGGGATGTAGGCGATTTAGTGTGTTTATTTAGGTGCATCCCGCTAAGCATGGTCTATTGTTTTTGCTTTTATACTTTCATTTCATTCATTTAATGTGTTATGGATATTTGAGGTATTTGTTCCCAACTCCATCACCCTTCATTCTTGGTAGTTTAGAGGTTAGAAAATAATATTTATGGCTTATAGTCAGATGATTCGGGGCCGGGAGCTTGGTTGATCGTGATTGACATCGTGAAAGATTTAGTTTCTTCTCCATTTCTTCTCTTTGCAACCATCTTTTGTTGGGGTTTTGTTTGTAAGTATTCTTTGTTTATATGTATATTTATTACTCATGGCATTGTATGAAGCTTTATTTACAAATTAATGTTGATGATTGCTTACTTTATTTGGGTTTGGGTTGCTGCAGACATGTACGGTTTGAATCCGGATTTAGGATGAACATCTATTGGGTTTTGATTCTATAAATAGATTAAGGCTTAGTATTCATGTTGTTGTACCCCAAAATTTGCCCTCTCATGTTTTCCAAAGTCTTCCCCTGCATGGTTGATCACAAACCCTTGCCTAAGGAAAAAGAAAATTTTTGAGTGGTGCTTTAAGTACCTTTCGATTGGCATTCTGAAAGACCCTTCGATTGGTATTCTGAAGGAGCCTTTTGATTGGCATGGACAAGCACTTTGATTGGCATTATAGACAAGTACTTCGATTGGAATTCTGAAAGACCCTTCGATTGGTATTCTAAAGGAGCATTTCAATTGGCATTATGTACAAGCACTTCGATTGGCATTCTGAAAAACCCTTCGATTGGTATTCTGAATGAGCCTTTCGATTGGCATTATGGACAAGCACTTCGATTGGCATTATGTCAAGGCCTTCGATTGGCATTCTGAAAGACTCTTCGATTGGTATTCTGAAGGAGCCTTTCGATTGGCATTATGGACAAGCCCTTCGATTGGCATTCTGAAAGACCCTTCGATTGGTATTCTGGATGAGCCTTTCAATTGGCATTATGGACAAGCACTTCGATTGGCATTATGTCAAGGCCTTCGATTGGCATTCTGAAAGACTCTTCGATTGGTATTCTGAAGGAGCCTTTCGATTGGCATTATGGACAAGCACTTCGATTGGCATTATGTCAAAGCCCTTCGATTAGAATTCTGAAAGACCTTTTTGTTTGGCATCCTGGGCCAAGCCTTTCAATTGGCATGCCAAGGGATCCTTCGATTTAGCATTGTGTCAAGGCAGCTTCGACAGGCATGTTAACCATGTCCTTCGATTAGCATGAACATCATCTTTCGATTGGCCTGTTAACAAAGCCTTTCGATTGGAATTTTAATTAGTACCCTTCGATTGATATTTGGACCAGGGCCATTTGAAGAACTCCTTCCAGGCCATTTGAAAGAGGCCATCAAGAGGGCACTCAAGAAAACATGTCCAGGTACACTGAACATGAGAAAATGGCATGTTTCCCTTGCAAATATAGAAATAATTAAATGCTGATTGTGGATTTAATTCCTGAGTTAAAGGCCAGATTCTTGCCTTTTCTGTTCCTAAAGAGTTGATTCGACCAGAGTGATTCTGTTCAAATCAAGACCAATCGAAGAGCAGGGCCTGAAGGCATTCGAAAATCAAAAGTGTCCAGGTTCATTCCAGATTCCAAAGAGACATGAATATTTCAAAAAAAGGAAATATTTTAATATGTCTGATTCTTGTCTCATGGCTTTAAAGGCCTGGTTAAATGGCTGTCCCTTGCCATTTTCATGCACCCTCACACCCCTATAAATACAAGGGCCAGCATACAGTGCAAAGGGCGGAACAAAAACATTACAAAAATTATAGAACAGGAACGAAAAGAAGAAAAGAAAACTCTACAGAAACACAAAGACACATAAAACTCTGCACGAAAAAACACAGGAAGAATAGAGAAAAGAAACAGATTTGGAGATACGCTGCCCACAACCCACCAAAGGTCATCAGCATTATCATCCAGGCCAAAGCAGCCATCCAGCGAACATATCCACACCCAGAGCCACAGATCATACATCTTCAATTGGTAAGGGTTTGCAAAACCAAAATTGCACCTTCATGACGTTTAAATACACATTGCATATGTATTCTTGTTATTACTGATTGTGTTGCATGTAAGCTGAAGTGCAAAGATGAGATCGTGCCATTACTTGGGCACGATCTGAGTTTCTCCTTCGAACCTGAGAATAAAACAAACCCAGACCCAGATTCAGCAGATTCACGTTGAGGAAGGATCAGAATTGGGAGGAGATTCTAATCAGGGGGGTAAAGTCCCCCCTGGACCTTTAACATTTGTTTCATTTTGCAGGAAATATATTCTCAGAATCCTGTTCAGAGTTTCGAAGCTTAGCAGCCTAGCTTCGAACTGGATCCAGGATTTCCAGATCGAAGGATGGCATATCCAGATCAAACACCCCCAGAGTGCAGCCCCTCAGGCACCTTCGATCAAGCCTCTTCATTGGGTCGAAAGACAGCCCACACCTCTTTCGACCCAGGCCTCCAGAATTATACTTTTTTTTTTCATTTACTGCCTGTTCCTTCGATTTCATCTTTGTTTTGACTACTTTATTTCTTTTTTTAAATCAACATAAAATCAATTAAAAGAAAAACCACAAAAACATTAGGCTAGTTTTTTTCTATTAAGTTAACTTTGTTAATTAATCATTTAATTATCTTAACATTTTCTCAAAACTAAAATTAAGTAGATTTAGATCATTTTCCCAAAATAAAATAAAACAACAAAAAGATTTTATTCTTAGGATTTTTAGAGGTTATTTTCAGATTCGTGCGCGTTTATTTTATTGTAACTGCCTACTGGTTTGTAATAGCTTAACTAAGACTTTTACACTTTATTGCTTTATTCCCCCAATTTTGGACATGTAAATAATCCCCCTCCCCGAAGCCTTGTAATAGTGTAGGATTTACAATTCCCGCACTTTAAATTCATGTACATATATTAACTGTTTAGATGTATGCTAACTAGGATTGCATGACAAGATCTATCTTAATTTAAAATCAACCGTAGCTCACCATAACATGTACAAAGATAATATAAACTGAAAATTGACACACTCGCACATGCCACTCTTAGGGTACGCCTCACTTGGTTGCCTCGAATGTGGTCATTGAGTATAGGATGTTTTAGAGGTCGCTCTCTTGTCCAAAGATCATAAGTTGCCTCGAAACGGTTGCCTCGGAAAAATGATCTAAGACACTAGGGTTACCGCTAAAGCGTCCTAACATTGCTTTAGTGACCACACGTCCCTTAAATCGAATTGACCCGAAAGCTCCAACGACGATGCTACCTACTCCTCAATAGTGGGATAGCACTGTCTAAAGGACATTTGCACAGTTTAATTCCTTTTTGAGTAGGTAGAGGTTCTTAAGTACTTGCTCTTTTGAAAACAAAAACAAAACTTTTCCCACTTACACTCTCTTCAAAAACAAAACTCTTTTCAAAACCCACAAACACAAAGAAAAGCAAACTTTTGAAAACATAGTGAGCAAGTACCTAAGAGCCCGTGGATAACCACGGATAGAAAGGGTGCTAACACCTTCCCTTTCTATAATCTACCTCCCGAACCCGAGAAACATCTCGAAAAGGAATTTTTCTGTGCTTTTGTCCTTTCCTTGTTGGATAAAATAAAAGACGGTGGCGACTCTTGCTTACCGCGACATTTTGCAAAAACAAACGCAAACGCGAACCAGCATTCCAAAACAGTCAGTTCTCATTCCCACCGATCACACATGTGAGTATCGGTTCTTAATGCCTCCGTGTTGTTTGAGTTATGCACAGAATCGCCTATGAGAGCAATACATTTGATATCTCGCTATGCGTTAGAAATGACCTTTGTGTGAGTGATACGTGATGATATTGGTGAGTAGTTTAGGTTGATTGCAACTGGGTAGTAAGTTTAAGTATTTAACGGGTATGTGAAATTCAATTTCGAGAGTTCTCTCGTTTCCGAAGAATAAACTCTTTTTCTGTTCATAAGTTCAATTCCCACATTTACCATTTAAACCCATTCAAATCCAAACTCATAAACGCGAGACTTGTCGAATGGAAATTCAGTAGCCACTAATTCCTATGGAAACGATATGATAAAACTAAGTAAATACTTACTTTTTATGCCGTTTTACTGCTTCAACAATTGGGTAGTACGTTTTGTTTGTTATAGAGGTAAACTAATGCTTACATAAGGTTATGTGATGTTTGTAGATGGTGATTGTAAAATAAAAATGGAAAAAGATTGAGAGAAAAGTGAGTTTCGAAAATTCCAACCTTAATAACAATAATGGAATTTGATGATGATTTCTTGTGTACAACAACAATGGGCTTGTGTTAGGTTTTATAGCAGCTTGGTTTAGGTTAGGATAGAGGTTTGGGACAAGTCTTGAGGCCTTAATGCTTCTCATTGGCTTAATTCAAACAAAATTAAAATGATGTACACCATGGCTAAGGTTTGGTTTTTGCTCCAAATGGCCATTTTCAGCTCTTGTTTTAGGGTTGGATAACTTGCATTTGAGGTTTGGAATGAGTGTATTTAGATTAAACTTCATGGATAAGTCTTGATCAAGATTTGACATTAAGTGTACTTTTGGAAATTTTGGAAAAATGCCTTATGTGACATGCTCATGGTTGCACCACTTTTGGCAAAGTTTGGGTCTTGTGTTTGGTGTCTTGTGTACACTGATAATGCATGTTATGATGCAGCAAAAGGATTGGTACATTGCATAGAAACATGGAACAAGACCTTGATTTGATTTTGATGTATAATTTTGTTCACTAAATAACCTTGCCATAGCTACTTTGCAAAATCATAACTTGCTCAAGCAACAAAAATTCTTCTTGGTATAAATGGAAAGATGTGATCATGAACTTCAACTTTTATGTTGAACACTTGCATTGAATCATCTTGGATCATGGAGAAAACTGATCATCAAAAACCATAGTTAAAGTTGTTTGACACTTAGAAAAAATTCTAAAGTGTTTTGACAATTTTCACAATTTGACATCTCATTTTACCTTGTTGCTACAGGAAATTGAGGAATGCTTTTGAATCCAAACTCTTAACCTTGATGTAGTATCATTTGAAATCTTGAATAGTATCCCTTGTTTACTCAAAATGGATGCTCGAGGAGGAAGTTGTAACATTGAAAAGTCACCTTCATGAACATGAAATTTTGACACTTAGAAAAAATTTCAAGTTTCTCAAATATGATCAATTTTCACAAACTTATTGAATTTAATGATTTTTCTTGATTAAATCCATCCATCATTCATATTTTCTTGAAATTTGACTTGATATGACCCTTATTGACCAAAAATCTCAAAAAGTCAAAGTGGCTTTTAAGAAAATTGATGAATTTTTCCACTAAATCCATCAATCTTCCAATCATTTGAAAACCCTAATTCCAAGATGCAAAGTTACATAACTTGAAATTATAAGATGACCGTGAAGAAATGATTTTGATGAATCCTTTAAAAATGACAAATCCTGAGGCCCAGAATATAAACTCTAGTTCCTAACTTTATCTGATGAATTTCAAAACCCTAATGCCTTGATGGACAAGAAAACTTAGGCAAAGGATGACTTGAGATGCTTGAGATCCCTAGTTTCATTTGATAACGTCTTAAGGTGTTGAATAGGATAAAAACACTAATTAAACTTAATACCCTGATGAACCAATGATGAAACCCTAGCACTGAGGAAGTCTTGCAGAAGATATCCCTTATGCCTTGATAGATAAGATCATGATGATGATGAAACAATCTTTGCTAGCTTGAATAAGAAATATATGATCCCATGCCTTGAGAGCCAATGTTATGCATGATTGTGAAGCAAGTAACCTAATGGAAGATGCAGGTGAATCTGAAGCATAAAGCCAAATAGGGTTAGAAATAGGAGGGCAAATTTTGAGGTGCAACATAAGGCTTGGGAATTTTTTTGTTGCCAAGTTGTAGACATTGTTCAGTATGTAAGAAGCTCCTTGCATCCCTAGGTTGGCTTAAATTTGTTGAATATTCGGGAGCATTTCTTGTTCATGTATCAACGGTTGTGATGGAGCTTATTGTGAAGGTTAGCCTTGGAAAAGTTGTTGTATAGGTTGGAAGAGCATAAATCCTTGGAATGTTTCTAGGTCAATTCTTGGAGGATAAAGATCTTCTTGTGCATAAATTCATGGAGAGATCATAAGAATTGGATCACTCTCCACTAAAGGAGAAGGTCGATATTTGCTAGTTTTTACATCCACAACAACAATGTGACGTTAGGTGGTAGATATGTAATTTTCCACTTTTTACGTAAATTGTAAGTCTTTCCTTCTTCGATGAACCTCAGTTGTTTTCCCTTGAGTTTCATTGATGCATGTTATATCTATCTTCTTTTTCTTCTTTGGGTCATGCATTTTCCTGATTCATTGCTCCCTCAGAATTATTATTTGCTTTAATTGTTTCCTCAAGTTTAAGCTTTTCCAGGTACCATTTCTCCCCTTGTTTACTGCTTGTTATTTTTCCATTCTTTTTTTAGTACTGGCTAATATGGGAGACGACCTTGAAAATCTTCTAAAAATATTCGGTGATGCAAGTGATACTTCATCTTGCACTAAAATAGTAGACTAGACTTTGCATTTTTAGCAATTAATCAACCTGTTGCAAACCTCATTATTCTTAGGGACAACTTTGGATGTAGTGTGGGTTCTGTGATACGGTGGGAGAACTGACTTGAGGTTTTGTGTTTTGTTTTCGCAAATGTTTCGGTTTAGCAAGAGTCGCCACCGACTTTTTATTTTATCCTAAGGAAAGGTCAAAAAGCACAGGAAAGACCTTTGAGATGTTTTCTTGAGTTCGGGGAATAGATTATGAAAAGGGAAGGTGCAAGCACCCTTTTCATCCATGGTTATCCATGGGCTCTTAGTTACTTGTTTAGATCACTTGCTTTTGCTTTTTAATTGTTTGAAATGGTGCTTTGTATGTGTGGTTTTGAAAATTCTTTGAAAAAGAGGCCTTGTCTAGGCAACCTTTGTAATGATTCTTGTTTGAATATATACAAAGGTGTTTGTCTTTTTGAAAAGATATTTCAATGTTTTGAAAGTTTGATTTTGGAAATGTTTTGAAATTGTGTTATGAAGTGTGTTTGAAAATAGCAAGGATGTTTTTGCAAGTTTTTGATCAAGTAACTAAGAGCTATCTACCCTATTTTAATCAAAGATCTTTCTTATGTTTTTAACCCTTTTGACAGTGTTATTTCACCATTGCATTTGGTGAACAACCTTGTGTTAGGATGTTAAACGGGACAGGCGCGGGTCATCGCATACAATCATTGAAAGCAACTTGTGAGACGCTCTGGCAATTTTGTAAGGGACGAGATTGTTTTATCGAAGGCAACATCGAGGGTCATTGAGGGACTACGATCTTTGTTTATCGAAGGGGAATTTGCTAGATTGTCTCATATTCGAGGGACATGATTGCATTTTCCGAAGCAACAAGCGAGGTTACCCTAGAGGTGCAAGTGTGCATTGTGTTTATCATTTTCATGCATTTGGATCTTGTATTAGGTCATCTAGCGATTGATTTTAGATTTTCGCATACAAACCCTAATCTCTAGTCATGGCATATTTGAAAGCGTAAAGTGCGAGAATTAAATTCTAAGCTATTACAAAAGTATCATGGGGATGGGGGTACAATTATTTACAAATGGGGATGGATCTCACAAGGATAACAATGTCCAAATATTATGTGTTACAACCAAATCGAATCGTCACAATTCAAATATAAAGCTATAACAAAACATAAAAATAAAGAGAATCAATAAATTATGAAATGCATGTATTTATTTACAAATAAACAAATAAAAGTCTGTTCTAAAAAAAATAAAGATCAAGTATTATTATTATTTTTGTATGTGTTTTCTATTAATCATGTGAATAAAAAGTTTAAAAGAAAAATTAAATGAACAAAGTTTCTATTATTCTTGTATTTTTTATTAATGTAACAATTATTAATAAAAGAAGAAAATAAAATTAATTTACGAAAATAAATATTATTAGTGTATTTATTAAGAAAACAAATTAATTTTAAATGAAATAATTAAAACAAACAAGTATTTGTTAATTAGAAGAAAGGAAAATGGGCTTAAAACTTGAGAAATGGGCCCAAATAATAATGGACAAAGAACAAAAAGGTCAGAAAGGAGAAAAGAGGGGGGGGGGAGTACGTTGGCCACATGCATTCTGGGCTCATGTTGTTTAGGCCCAAGGATGAGTTTTGTACAATTATTTTTGGGGTTTCAGAATTAGGGTTAGGGCGTTCCTTGTACAGCGGCGCCATTTCGTTCTTCCTCTCATCTTCGTCTCTCTCAGAAACATGCGCTGATTCTCCCTTAAGCCCTAAGTCGCCGGAGCGCCGCCCCCTCCCACTCTCTCATCCTCTCACAGTGGTCCACGGCTTTTGTTTGAACGGTACGATTTGTTTCCTTTTGGGTTTTACAGTTTTGTGTTTGTTTGCATGTCCAAGTTACTTTGTTTTAATCCATGGTGTTTATGTGTTTGATATACAGTAAAGGTTTGAGAAAATCATACCTTGAGAGATTTGTTTCTGGAAAATGGAGGGAGAGAGATTGGAGGGTGAGTCGATGCTCCTTGGTGGCTTAGCGGCGCAAGGAGGGAAAAGATGATGTTTCGCTTCTGGTATCTCTTTTCTTGACTTGTTAATGATAAACTTTTTCTGAAACTTCTAAGACTCTTTTCCTCTCTCTTTGATATTGATGATGATGGCTATTCTGAAATCTTTCCCTCTCTTCTGAACATTGATGATGAATATGAAACTTGTTATTGTTAGTGATTGATAGCTTCTGAAACTGTGTTGGTTTGATTTTGTTGATGATGAAAAAATTCTGAAACTAATTGCCTTTGCTTCTGAAACTCTTTCTTTCTCTTTCCTTGAATGTTGAAGGTTAATGGATTGGATTGTTTATGATGATATGAGAATCTGAAACTTGTTGCAAGCTTCTGACACTATGTTTTGATTTGTGGATTTTGTTGAAACTGAGTTCTTGTTGGTGATTGATAGCTTCAAAGGGTTTTTTGTGATTTATTGAGTTTGCAGCTTTTGGTATTGTTGTAGTTTCGTGCAGGTTTATTTGTAGTTTTGCAGTTTGGAACTGTAGGCTTGGCAAACAGGTTGGGAAGCTTTGTTGGTTTGCTTGCTGAGTTTGTAGTTTGGCCTGTTTGTTTTGCAGTTAGCTTGGTTGAGCTTGTTTTGCAGTTTGGGACTGCAGGTTTATGGCTTGTCCTGTTTGCAGGTTGCTTGCTAGCAGGTTTTGGCTTGTTTGCAAGTTGTGCAGTTTTGGCTAGCCAGTTTGGTGGTGGTAGTTTGCTACAGCTTGTTAACAGGTTTGTAGAGTTTTGTAGCAGGTTTGCAAGTTTGCAAGTTGTGCAGGCTTTGGAGTTTATTTGAGCAAGCTTGGCTTGTTGAGTTTGTATGATCTTCTGCAGGTTTGAGGGTTTACAGTTCTTAAGCTTGGCTCTAGTGTTCTCCCCCTTTGACTATTATGCAGTCCTTTTCTTTTATATCTTTTTTTTTTTGCCTTTGATAACTTGAGACAGCCTGCTTTAGCCAAACTGCAAACTTCTCACACAAGGTCCTCTCTTTCTCTCTTCCTCTCTCTATGAAATAAACACTTTTTGATTATTATATTATATTCTGAAAAGTTGCCTATGCCTGGAACATGATGACATCTATGACAAGCCTTTGGCTTGTCAATTGGTTTTCCTTCTGCATTGTATTTGCCTGCTGCATTTACCTTCTTTACTTTATGCATTGTGTACTTTTCTGACTGCATACTTTTTGCGTTGTACTTGGTTGCTTCCAATTGCTTTGTAACTCAGTTTGCTTTAGTTGTTATGCTTATATTTGAATTCATCTTGGTTACTGCAGTTTGGTATTCAGTTTGGTTTTGCTTTAGTATGCTTTGCTTGCAATGCTTGGTTACTGCAGTTTGGTATTCAGTTTTGCTGCAAGTTTGCTTTGTATGCAACCTTGTACCTTACTTTGTACAGCATGGCCCATGTTTTTGCATTTGAACCAATTGTATGCTTGCATTTTATTTTTTACTTTTCTCTTTGTGAACCAAGAAGAGCAATCTTCTTGTGATTTGCAAAGAGAAAAATAAAAACATGATGAACAAATAGCATTCTGATTTCGGACGGCAAACTTTAATGATGACCTTCTCTTTTCTTTTTTTGTTTGAAAATTCTTTTTTTCAATTAACTATACTAATTTATTTTTCTTTCTTCTTTTTCAGGTGAATGCAACTTGGACGATAGAGGAAGCAGAGGACTTTGAGACCTTGAGCATGGGAGCACTGAAGCTTAGGAGATTTAAGCTTAGAATTAGATAGACTTTTTTTCATTTATTGTAAACATTTATTTCTTTTTAAAATACTATAAGTTGTAAAAACTTACAATATTCAAAAATAATAAATTATCTTTTGTAACAATCATTTGCAATGAATGAAAAAATCTTTTATGAGATCATTTGATAATCCAATAAAACTTTCTACTGTCAATATCTTTCAATTCTTCCTTTGCTTCTTCGCTTTTTTATTTAAGATTCCCGATCCAAAATAACCGAAATTACATTCCAGCATTTCCAATACAGATAACTTAAAAATCCAAGTAATCCCAAAAACTTTGCAATCTCATAACTTGCAACAACATTCCAATCAACATACGCGTTGTGTATTCCAATAAGCAAGCAAGCATTCCAATAACAAGCAAACATTTAGTTCCATTAACAAGCAGATGCCTTAATATTCCAAATGAGAGTCTTAGCCCTTATCCCAGATAACCAGGCTTTGAGAACGACCAGTAAACTTGAACAAGCGTGAAAACATGTAGCAGCTAATTAAATTTCTGGGGATTATGCTTCTTCTGAGAAATGCGAGACAGAAACCCTAATTCTTGATTTTTTGCCAAAGAAAGGTCTGTTTGATCAATTCCTGAGCCAATCTTAAAAATCAGAGAAAACCCTAGGGTTGTGATTTCTTGTGAAAAAGGGAGGGCAAATTTTGGGGTACAACAGTTTCCCCTGTTCAATCTTCTTGAACCTGAAGAGTTAGATTGGCGAGTTCGCCGTTCGCGACTCGAGTGCCCATAAATTTGCACTCGTCAAAGCATAGTTGAGGGAATGGGCTTAAAGATGCCATTTGGAGATGTGACAGAACCTTGTCGGAGATGGGCTTAAAGATGCCACCCGAAAATGTTTATTGAACTGTATGTTGTAGGTGAAAGAATGAGTATCAGAAAGGTATCCATGTTTGGAACGTCTCTGAGCTGGGGGTCTGAATAAGCAATAGATTAGCATCCGTGTTTGGAGAATCCGTAAACTGTTTTCATGAGCTGATTCTGAACAAGCAATGGATCAGCATCCATGTTTGGAAGCGTCCATAAATTGTTTTCAGAAGTTGAGTCTGAACAAGCGATAGATTGACATCCATGTTTGGAATCAACCGTAAACTATTTTCAGAAATCCTTGAAGTTAAATAAGCAATAGATTAACATCCATGTTTGGAGTATCCGTAAACTGTTTTCAGAAGTTGAGTCTGAACAAGCGATAGATTGACATCCATGTTTGGAAGCAACCGTAAACTGTTTTCAGAAATCCTTGAAGTTGAATAAGCAATAGATTAACATCCATGTTTGGAGTATC
This sequence comes from Vicia faba, assembly GCA_948472305.1. Taxonomy (NCBI): domain Eukaryota; kingdom Viridiplantae; phylum Streptophyta; class Magnoliopsida; order Fabales; family Fabaceae; genus Vicia; species Vicia faba. Next base: position 842,806,225 of record OX451737.1, read on the forward strand.
CGTAAACTGTTTTCAGAAGTTGAGTCTGAACAAGTGATAGATTGACATCCATGTTTGGAAGCACCCGTAAACTGTTTTCAGAAATCCTTGAAGTTGAATAAGCAATAGATTAACATCCATGTTTGGAGTATCCGTAAACTGTTTTCAAAAGTTGAATCTGAACAAGCGATAGATTGACATCCATGTTTGGAAGCACCCGTAAACTGTTTTTATAAATCCTTGAAGTTTGAAGCTTGCTAAACTTATCATGTGAAGGGTAAAATATTAGCTGAAACACAAAGTTATGTTGCATGAAATGTATGATGCAATATATGTGTTTTATCAATGTTTATGATATATGAATGCAATGTATGCGCATGTGAGTTGATGAGTTGTCTGGCTGAGGAAGATAAATCCTGGATAGCTAGAGATAATAAAATCTTTGACCGATGTCGGGGAAAATAAATCCTTGACTGCTGCTGGGGATTCAAAACCTGGGAGGCTTCAACTTGAAAAAGTGAGAACAAGAATCTTTGTTCTACTGGGAAATAACTCTGTGGGGAGAATCTTTATCCTGCTGGGAAAATCAGGAATTTTGGGTTGTATGCCAATCTACTGGGGATTCCTGTTCTGTTGTTTGAGGAGAACTCCGCTGGGGAACTGAGAATGAGAATCTTCATTCTGCTGGAGGAATTGAGAATGAGAAACTTCATTCTGCTAGAGGAATTTGTGCTGAGGAGTCAAGAACGAGAATCTTCGATCTGCAGGGGATTAAAAACTCTGACAAACTTGGCAACTTCACTGGGGAATCAAGGATTAGACTCTTGATTTTGTTGGGGAGTAAAAACTCTGTGAGGAATAGCTGTACTGTTGGAGAGTAGCTTTCCTGTTGGAGAGTAAGCTCAGGATTCTGGGAAAAGCTTATTCCTGTTTGGAAGAAATTCAGGAGTTAAGTCGTATGCCACTTTGAGAATGAGAAACTTCATTCTGTCGGGAATATCAAGAATTCAGGTTATATGCCACTTTGAGAATGAGAATCTTCATTATGTCGGGAATATCAAGAATTCAGGTTATACGCCACTTTGAGAATGAGAATTTTCATTTTGTCGGGAATATCAGTAATTCAGGTAATATGCCACTTTGAGAATGAGAATCTTCATTCTGTCGGGAATATCAAGAATTCGGGTTATACGCCACTTTGAGAATGAGAATTTTCATTATGTCGGGAATATCAGTAATTCAGGTAATATGCCACTTTGAGAATAAGAATCTTCATTCTGTAGAGAATATCAGTAATTCAGGTAATATGCCACTTTGAGAATGAGAATCTTTATTCTGTCGGGAATATCATTAATTCAGGTAATATGCCACTTTGAGAATGAGAATCTTCATTCTGTCGGGAATATCAGTAATTCAGGTAATATGCCACTTTGAGAATGAGAATCTTCATTCTGTCGAGAATATCGAGAACTTAGGTGTGTGCCACTTTGAGAATGAGAATTTTCATTCTGTCGAGAATATCAGGAATTCAGGTTATACGCCACTTTGAGAATGAGAATCTTCATTCTGTCGGGAATATCAGGAACTCGGGTTATGTGCCACTTTGAGAATGAGAATCTTCATTCTGTCGGGAATATCAGGAGGTTGGGTGTACGCCAATCTACTGGGGAAGCGAGAATGAGAATCTTCATTCAGGCGTTTGGGTCAGAAGGTTGGGTGTATGCCAATCTACTGGGGTTTTAAGGATGAGAATCTTCATTCTGTTAACGGTATCAGGAGCTTGGGAGTATACCAATCTTCTGAGGTTTCAAGGATGAGAATATTCATTCTTGAGAGGAAAAGAATTTCAGGAACTTCATTTGTCCGTCATTATGCTGGTGGGTTGTTTCTGCTGAGATTTAGGAACTTGTCTGTAATTCAACTGAAGTAAAAGCTTTTGTCGAGATTTAGGAACTTGTCCGTAATTTGACTGAAGAAAAGCTTTGTCGAGATTTTGATTGTACCTTTCCTGAAAGGCAAAGGTTAGTGGCATATATCAAACAATGATGTTCTCAAAATAAATGAGATTGCGTTGCATGATGTCCCGATGCACGGAGGTGTAATGTTTTTCAAGACGACCTTTCGCTGGGGAAAATAAATCCTGAGCTGATGAAGGAGAAAAGAGTTGGATTCTTTCTCTCTGATAGTGAAAAAATCTGGAAGTGGATCAGAATAAATCATTGAGAGACTTATCTGAAATAGCAAAACCCGAAACATCTTCTACTGGAATAAGAATCAGGGAGATCTTAGTGTCAATCTGATCAAAACAGAGAGGGTCTTGGATTAACTTTGACTCAGCCGAATGATGAAGGAGTCTTTGACGACTGCTACTCCAACAGGTGATGAAGGAATCCTCGACGACCGTAACTCCAACAGGTGATGAAGGAATCTTTGACGACCGTAACTCCAACAGGTGATGAAGGAATCCTCGACGACCGTAACTCCAACAGGTGATGAAGGAATCTTTGACGACCATAACTCCAACAGGTGATGAAGGAATCTTTACCTTCCGATCAATCTGCGCATGTTATGAATGTAATTTTGCTTTGGAGAATAAATCCCTGACAAATGTTGGGGAAATAAACCCATGACCGCTGGTCTTCTAGAGAGGTGATGCACTTTTCGAGGATGCTTGAATTTATTTTTAGAAAGATTTTGGAGAGATTCGTCACTGCCCCTAGTATCAAATGTTTGCGGCACTGCCGGGAAACTTGGAATGTACGTAACCTTTTGATGAGATTGACGTTTTAATGCCCCAAGTGATGGTGAGGGAGACTTGCCCCAGGTTAATCTGCAATTGAGAGATTTCTTGAAATCTTGACTGGACTGCCCCAGGTTTACTGGGCTTTGAAAGATTTGTTGAAATCTTGACTGGGCTGCCCCAGGTTTACCGGACTTTGAAAGATTTGTTGAAATCTTGACTGGACTGCCCCAGGTTTACTGGATAATACCATACCAAGTCCCCTTTTGTTGATAGGATATTTTTGCAACGGGAGTGTCATCCCACTTGAAGTGATTTTATTCACTGAGAGAGCTTTCATTCATCCGAACATTCACTGTGTGGATTTCTTCGCTGTCAAACAAATAACCATGTGCAAACAACGATATTCAAATAATACAAAGTTCATGCTTGTCTTGAAATTTTTAAAAAATGCGTTTTTTAGCAGAAAGCTTTTATAAGACAAATTCAACACAAGATTTAGAGCAAAGCCTTACAGGAGTCAGGATACCTTTTGTGACAGTATGCTTTCGAACTAACCCATTCTTCAATTAGGACTTTTGAAGGGTTGTAACATGGCTTGGTTCACGGTTTAAGAAACAAATGATAAAGGCTCAAAGTATATTTGTACCCACCCGCTCTTCGTGATGTTCTTCAATCCTAAACTCAGTTAATTGTGCACTTGAACTCCAAATGAGTCTGAAACGACGTTTTTGGTGATGGTTCACACCAGTTGAATTTGTTGGAAGGCAGTCATCATCATTTTTTTTGCAACATTTTCCATGTTGTTAAGGATTTGTAATGACCTCTTTCTTTTGATTTATTATCCCTAATTTTTGCCTGACTGTTCCTGTTTTCGAGATTACAGTCAGCGGGATGCCCCCAGCTTTCTTAAGCCTCCTTTGTAGGTTTTGACTTAGCGGGCTTTTTTCTTTTTGAGAGATAATGAATGCCTATGAGATAAGGAACCATCACTGTCTTTTGGTTCCAAAGGAATGTTTTTGATGTCATTCGCTGTATTACGAAATGAGAGTTTGCGGCTAAACGCGCATTCGAATTAACTGAGAGACTACCCTTCCCCAGGTTTGATTAAAGGTTTCAATTTGTGTTAAAACAGAAAAATTCTAATTCATTGGCTCGAAGGGATTGACTAGGGATTATCTTTCTTATAACTCCAGTGTTTAGGACTTGAAAGAAACGCCTGTACATCGTCAGCAAAATCGGTCCAAAAGCATACTGTATGAAATTATGGCATTTTTCGTCATCCTCCCTCTAAAGACTTGTAACTTTTAGCAAGAGTTAAATATCATAAAGAAAGTAGGAAGCATAATTCAAGAATAGTGAAAACGAATGGATGAATTCAAGACAAACATATGCAATGCATTAATGAAACAGAGTTTGACATCAACAGATAATTGTTTGAATAACAAAAGAAATTACAACTTGAAAATTCAAATGAAACAAAAGTCTCTTAGTTCGAACTTGTCATTTCAGGTGGAGAACCCTCAGCGGAAGATTTTCATCTGGCCATCCTGTGTGAATTTCAGCACTCATCTATCAACCAAATCTTGGGTCTTGTATTTCAAAGCCCAACAGTCGTTGGTGTCATGTCCAGGACTATAGGAGTGGTATACACAAAATGCGTCGGGGTGATAGCCAGGAGCAGAGGTATTGGGATTCCGAAGAGGATCCTTTAAAACAGCCAGATTGACCTCCAACAAGCATTCCAGTACTAGAGATAATGGTATGTTAATCTCAGTGAAGTGCCTTCCAGATGTATTTTGCTTACACCGATTTCCCTGTTGACGCTGGCGAGGTTGTTGTTAGGCTTGCGACCCTGAAGCAAGCTGGGGAGACTTTCCCTTGTCTTCTTGTCTCAAAGAAGGCTGAATAATGACTTGATCTTCAACCCTAGTTGTTTGCCCCACTTGGTTATCTTGAAGAAGTTTGTTGATGAGGACCCTGAGCTCCTCTTGTCCTTGAGCCAAGTTTTGAATGAGATCCATCTGGCCCACCAGTTGTCCCATCATCTGGATCTTCATTGTTGCCAACTCAATTTGTAGCCCTTCCAATTGATCATTCCTGATGCCGCCTGGATTCCCTGGGACCATGCCCCTTGTGAGGAGAGCTTTCACATCTTCCTGCCCCTGGGACAGGTTCAAGAATATTTCTTGAAGTTGAGCGTTTTGAGCCTGGATATCTTCGACAGTCCTCTCTAGAGCCATCTCTACTGAAATAAACAGTAGGAGAATAAGGAGACCTGGAAGGGAAAACCTGTCATGATACGATGCATGATATGTGGATGCATGTTTTCAAGGATCTCGCGAGGTAAACACAAGAAAATGTTAGAGGTTGAACTTCGATCAACATTTTTGATTTGGAGAACTTTTGTATTGGTGGATGTCCTTCCACGAGAATCAAGCTCACCATGTCGAGTGGGTCATAGCCCTTGATTCAAGTTGTTGTACTTGATCTTTAACGGTGTTCATTTAGAGGAAAATGAATCATCTTGCCCTTTGGTAGACGTATGGTTCAACGTGACCCTGTATCAAAGACCCTCGAGATCCTTGAAATGGTTATTGAAAATGCCATGGTATGATGTTATGATGTTATGTACAAGTATGCAAAAATAAGCAAGTGTATATACAGATAATCATATTCACATAAAGCAGACAAGTCCTTAGGTTTAGGCTTGCATGGAGTTCGTAGGTAAATACCCTCTTGAAGTTATTTGGCTCAACCTGTCCTAGAAATAGTAACCGGGTTCTAAGGAGCTCAATATCACTGGATTATTTTCTGTGTTCATTGTTTTCAAGTTTGCCACTTTATGGCGGCCGAAATATTCCAAGAAAACAACCCTCAATGAGTGTAGTATCGAGTATCTACCAACTTCAGACTGCACCAAAGCCGGTCATCTCACTACCCCTAATAAGGCCAAGATGGTCAAGTAAGGTTCTAAGAGTTCATTAGTGCTTCATGACATCTGTGATACGGTGGGAGAACTGACTTGAAGTTTTGCGTTTGTTTTCGCACTTGTTCGGTTTAGCAAGAGTCGCCACCGACTTTTGATTTTATCCTAAAGGAAAGGTTAAAAAAGCACAGGAAAAACCTTTTGAGATGTTTCGTGGGTCCGGGGGGTAGATTATGAAAAGGGAAGGTATTAGCACCCTTTTCATCCATGGTTATCCATGGGCTCTTAGTTACTTGGTTTTAGATCACTTGCCTTGATTTTTGATTGCTTGAAAATGGTGTGTGTTTTTGTATTTTGAAAATGTTTTTGAAATAGACGCCTTTGTTTCGGCAACCGTTGTAATGACTCGTGTTTGAGTATATACAAGGGTGTGTATCTTTTCGAAAAGATGTTTCAAATGTTTTTGAAAGTTTGTTTTGAAAATGTTTGTGGAGTGTGGTTTTGAAAAAGTAGGCAAGTGTTTTTTTGCAAGTTGATCAAGTGACTAAGAGTTTTGTCCACCCCTAATGTACTCAAAGGTTTTTCTCATGTTTTAACCCTTTTTAACAATTTTGTTCCACCATCGTATTTGGTGGACAATCTTACGTTTAGGATGTTTAACGGGACAGGCGTGGGTCATCGTATGGACCATGAATGCAATGGTGCCAAGTGTCTTTGGCAATTTGCTTGAAGGGACTATGATCATTTTGATAGGCAACTTTCGAAAGCGTCATCGAGGGACTTATGATCATTTGAATTGTTTGGCCAAAGAAACTCGACGTGCAAGTATGGCCCATTTTGGAAGGCAACACGTGGGATTATCCTAGGGGGTGCAAGTGTGATTGTGTATTGATTTCATGTATTTGTCTTGTATTAGGTTATCTAGCGTTCGATTTTATGTACATACAAACCCTAGGTCTAACCATGGTATATTTGAAAGTGATAAATTGCGGGAATTTTAAAGCCTACGCTATTACAAACAAGTATCCGGGAGTGGGGGTACAAATTCACAAATGGGGATGAGACTTGAATAATTACAACCAAATCGAATGGCGGTCAAATGTAATATGTATCAAATGTACAGAACTAAGCAAATGTATAATGTATCAATGTAAGTGTATTGTGTATATGTAAGTGTAAGTGTACGTGTAATTTATTTACAAGTTGAGAATTGTGTACTTAAATGTATTATTAAGTATTGGTCACTTATTTCTTTTGTTGATTTTTGTTAATTATGTACTAATAAAAGTTTTAATCTTAAGGAAAGAAAAGTATTAACTTTAAAGAAAAATTATGTAATTATGTACAAAGAAAGGAAAATTTAATAAAAGAAAAAATTTTATGTATTTTGTTGTTTTATGTACAAATAAGAAAATTTTAAGAAAAGAAAAATGTTCAAATTCTAAATATCAATGTCTTATATTAAGGAAAAGTGTTTCCTATGTATTAATGTACTTTAGTTAGTAATTTTGTGTATAAAGAGATTATATATATATATATATATATATATATATATATATATATATATATATATATATATATATATATATATATATATATATATATATATATATATATATATATATATATATATATATATATATATATATATATATATATATATATAAAAGAAAATTAAGGTAAAAATCTATCAATCTAATTAAACTTAAAGCTCATGTAAAAGAAAGTTTTATAATAATAAAAAAAAGAATTAAGGTAATTTTTATTTACAAATAAGATTAGGTTAGTTTAAATTGTAGAAAAAAGGATAAGTAAAAAAAAGGGTTAGCTTAAGTAAAGAAAGGGAATGGGCCTAAAGGGTTTAATCAGAATGGACATGAGGGGGGGTGTATTCAGGAACACAAATGGGCTTTTGCGTGATTGGAGGGCAAGGCCCAAGAGGCTTCTCACAATTGTCTTTAGGGTTTGTCAAAGTTTATTCATTTGGGGAAAACTTAGGGCTTGTTACAGCGGCGGCGTCGTTCTCTTCATTTCGTTCATTCCTCTTCTTCTCTCGAGCCAGAGCGTCCAGAACAATGTCCCTTGCCCAGCCACCAGCGCCACCATCTATCTCTTTCCCTCTCCATGGTTGGACCAAGCCAATATGCGAAAAGGGTAACGATTTCGCCCTTGCATTTTTTAGGTCTTTAGAACAATTGTACGATTTTAAACTTCATGGTTTGATTCATGATTATTATTATGTTTTGCATGCAATGTGAGAAGAATGAGCAGAAAAATACTACCTTTAACCTTGGGGATGGGGGAGGAGAGGATTGGGAGGCGCTATGGAGGCTTGACGGCGAGAAAGTGGTGATGATGAACTTGCTCTTCCTGGTTTGTGTATTTTCACCTTTTTGTGGTTTAATGATGACAAACTGAAAACCTAGTTTGATCACCTTTTCCTCTTCTTCTGTTAGCCTCGCTTCTGCTTATGTATGCTTCTATGTGTTTGCCACTGTATGCTTTAGCTTGATGCCTTGAAATGCTTGCCCTGTGATGAGGCTTCCTCTGAGGGCTTTTTGTGTTAGTTATACTGATGCTTCTGTGTCTTCTTCTTCTTGTCGCTTCGTATGCTAGCTTGATACGCTTAGGGATTTTTTGATGATGAGACGCTTGGAATGTTTGATATCTGATATGTTCTGAGTATACTTCTGAGATGATGATTTTTGCCCAGTGATGAACCCTAGGTTCTGAGGGATTTGGGGGATTCTGTATGTGTTGGAATGCTTGGTATGTTTGGTTGATGCTTAGGCTATGGCGTTGGTTGGATGCTTGACAAAGCTTGACAGGTTAGGACAAAGGCTTTGAGGTTTATGGTTTTGACACAGGTTTTGTGCAGGATGTAAGAGGCTTTGGCTTGATGAAGGCTAAGGCTTCTGGTTTCTTTGTTTAAGCTTCAGGGCTTTGCAGGTTTGCAAGGTTTAACAGTTTGAGGTTTGATTTCCAGCTTGTGGTGGAAGTTTTGTGTTCTTTAGGCCACCCCCTCTTTTGAACCAAGGCTTTGTGTTATATATCTCAAACAGGTTCAGGGTTTGAATCAGGTTTGAAGGTTTAAGTGTGGATAGGCCATTCTATTTCTTTTTCTTGACAGTTTTGTTTGTATTCTGATTTTTTATATCTCTGCCTTCTGCTCTACTGTTTTATTGCAGTTTTGTTTTTATATATTTCTTTCTCAAGCCTAAAGCCAGTAAGCCCATCTTCTTTCACTCTCTCTCCTCTCTCTCTAGTACAAATTTAAAGCATTTTATTGCTTATGATTTGTCTTTTACTGAAAAGATAACTGCCCAGGAAATGATGAAATGAACCTTGCTTGCTTGCAACATGTTTTCTCTGCACTTTATGTCTTCTTGATATCTTCCCATATCTTCTTTTGACAGCATTTTGCTTCCTTGTGACAGTATCTTGTACTTTTGTATCTTGACCTCCTTTGGACAACTTTTTGGCAGCTTGTGGAAAGTTTGAATTTGGAACTTTGTAGTTCAGTTTGAACTTTTATAGTGGTACATGCTGTTGGAGACTTTTGAAATTATGCAGCTTTGACAAATTTGAATTTGTGCAATTTAATTTTTGTGCATTTTCATACTTTATTCCTTTGCAAGCATTTTTCATCCCTCTCTGTGAACCGGGAGAAATCTCGTGATTTGCGGAGAGGGAGAACTGATTCCGGCCAGTTGCCTTTAATGATGAGCCCAAATTAACTATTTGCCATTCAATTATTTTGACTGTATTTGACTTTTTCTTCTTTCTTCATTTTTTTTTTTGCAGATAAAAATCAAACGAAGCAGAGGTAGCAATGGATGGAAGATGAAGACTTAGGAATATTCCTAGGATAGTTTTATTTCAATTTTAATTGTCTGTAAAATTATCATTGTAAATACTTCGTAAATGAATACTGTATTTAAATAATAATTGTAACAAATAAATTAAAGATGAATAAAATCTATTTTTTTACCAGTTAATTCCTTTTCTTCTTCTCAATTGTTTATTTTATTATTTATAATTCTCAAATTATAATAAATGGAAATAAATTCCCATTATCTTAACTTAGAATAAATAAACAATTAAATAAACATTGTGGTTTTAGCATCAATCAATTAATAAACCTGGCGCTTCAAAAATCCAAAGCAAAGCACAGTCAATCACAACAACTGCCCAAATGTCTTTTCTCTTAATGATTCAATCAAACACTGCGAACTCAATCCAAATGACTCTTTTCACTGATTTAGTCAAACATTGCAAACTCAATCCAAATGCCTCAGTCCATATCTCGGAATAACTTGAAAAGCACTGTGGGATTAATTCTTTCTGAGAATGCGCGCACAAAAACCCTAGTTCCTGATCAAATGCCGAAGAAGCATTCGCCTGATCAAAGCTGAGCCAAAATCAACCAAACCCTAAGCAAACTGTTTGAATTGTTCCAGAGCCATGAAAATCAATGAAAACCCTAACTTTGTCTGACTGACGAGGAAATTCTGTTTGACCGAATCTTGAGCCAGTCTGAAAAATCAGGAAAAGCCTGAAGCTTATGATTTCTTGTGGAAAAATATGAGGGTAAATTTTGGGGTACAACAGTTGCCCCTGTTCAATCTTCTTGGACCTGAAGAGTTAGATTGGCAAGTTTTCCTTTCGCGACTCGAGGGTAAAAGGAGATTGGACACTAGAGTGCCCAGAAAATTTGCACTTGGTGATGTGATGGTGGAGGTGAATGGGCTTACAGATGCCATTTGGTGATGGGTTTAACGATGCCATCTGGTGACTGCTGGTAGGAGGATGGGCTTATAGACGCCATCTGGAAATGTTTGTTAAAGAGGATGGGCTTATAGATGCCATCTGGAAATGTTGAATTGTATGTCCTTGGTGAGTGGACGAGTATCAAAAAGGTATCCATGTTTTGGAACGTCTCTGAACTAAGGGTCTGAACAAGAAATAGATTGACGTCCGTGTTTGGAGAATCCATAAACTGCTTTCAGGAGTTGGAGTTGAGTAAGCAATAGAGCAGCATCCGTTGTTGGGAAGCGTCCGTAAACTGTTTTCAGAAGTTGAAGAAGGAACCGGTGTAGGGTTTCCTGATGACGAGTCCGTGTGAAACTGCATCTGGATGAATCTGGAATAAGTATTAGAATGTCGCCGTGTTTGGGTCACATCTGAATTATTTATGGATGAATCCCAGAAGATGATGATCTTTGTCCGTCGACTGATCTTACCTGAAAAGGTAAAGAGTTAGCTATATGCAATATCATGATGTGTGATGCAATGTATGTTATATCAATGTTTATGATATGAATGCGATGAATGCGTATGTAAGCTGCTGAGCTATCTTGCTGAGGATAGATGAATCCTGGATGGCTGAAGATAAAAGAATCTTGACTGCTGCCGGGGAGAACCAATCCTTGGCTGCTGCAGGGGAGTTAGCTTCTGGAAGACTCTCTGGCTGGGGATTGCAAGAATCTTCTGATTGCTGCAGGTGTTGATCTGGAATAAGTTACTGAATGTCGCCATCTTTGGGTCACATCTTGAACTATTTCTAGATCTTGAGTAAGAATCTTTTGAGTTCGAGAAGGAACCGGTGTAGGGCTTCCTGATGATGAGTCCGTGTAAAACTACATTTTGGATTTGAGATCTGTATGAGTAGCAGAATGACTTCCGTGTTTGGAGTGTATCTGAAACTGTAACTAGGATCTGAATGAGTAACAGAATGGCTACCGCGTCTGGAGCGTATCTGGACTGTACCTTGGAGTAGAGATCTGTATGAGTAGCAGAATGACTTCCATGTCTTAGAGTATATCTGAAACTGTAACTAGGATCTGAATGAGTGACAGAATGGCTACCGTGGCTGGAGCGTATCTGAAACTGTATCTTCCGACAGGTGATGAAGGAATTGCCGAACACTTTTGACATTTGAATGCCCCAAGTGGTGATGTAGATAATTTCCTGGCTTGTTACAGGTGTTAATCCATAATCAGTCGTTCACAGATATTTTCCTGGCTTGTTACATGTGTTGATCCGGAACTTAAGAAAGGTGACAGAATGGCAACCGTGTCTGGAGCACATCTGGACCGTATCTTCCAACAGGTGATGAAGGAATTGCTGAACACTTTTGACATTCGAATGCCCCAAGTGGTGTTGATCTGGAATAAGTTACTGAATGTCGCCATCTCTGGGTCACATCTTGAACTATCTCTAGATCTTGATTTTGTTCAGGGTCAGAAATTGGGAGTATACCAGTCTTCTGAGGCTTCAAGGATGAGAGTCTTCATTCTTGAGGGTTAACTGTTATCTGGTCGTAATCCAGCCTTCACAATAACTTGCTAAGCTGTTATCCGGTCGAATCCGGGCTTCACGGCTTGTGCTGAAGATATACCATTATCTGGTCGCAATCCAGGTTTCGTAGTATTCTTGACTACTGTCTGGTCGTAGTCCAGGCTTCACAGAAACTTTGTATTGCTATCTGGTCGTAATCCAGTCTTCACAATAACTTGCTAAGCTGTTATCCGGTCGAATCCGGGCTTCACGGCTTGTGTTAAAGATAAACCACTATCTGGTCGATTCCAGGCTTTGTAGTATTCTTGACTGCTGTCTGGTCGTAGTCCAGGCTTGGCGATTGTCTGACACTGTTATCCGGTTGTAGTCCGGTCTTCATAATATGTTGTAGAGATCAAGATACTATCCGGTCAAATCCGGGCTTTATAACTTGAATTCAGGAGATCTCACTATCTGGTCATAATCCAGGCTTTGTGGTAGACTGACACTGTTATCCGGTCGCAGTCCGGTCTTCACAATATGCTGTAGAGATCAAGATATTATCCGGTCAAATCTGGGCTTCATAACTTGAATTTTGTGAGAATTTGATCTTTGACGACTGTGGCTTCCAACAGGTGATGAAGGAATTGTTGAACACTTTCGACATTCGAATGCCCCAAGTGAAGATGAAGGAGACTTGCCCCGAGTTCACTGAACTTTTTGAGAGATTTGTTGAAACCTTGACTGGACTGCCCCAGGTTAACTGGATGGTGCCATGTCATGCCCCTTGTTGATAGGAGATTTGTCGATGGAAGTGTCATCCTTTTGAAGTGATTTTGTTCGCTGAGAGAGTTTTCGCTCCTCCGAACATTCGATGTATGAATTTATTCGCTGTCAACCAAATAGTCAAATGCAAGCAGTGATATTCAATCAATGCAACGTTTATGTTTGTCCTGAAGTTTTGAAAAATGCGTTTTTTAGCAGAAAACTTTTCATAAGGCAAATCAACACAAGATTTTAGAGCAAAGCCTTACAGGAGTCAGGATACCTTTGGTAACAATATGCTTTCGAACTAACTCATGCTTCAATTAGGACTTTTGAAGGGTTGTAACGTGGCCTGGTTCACGGTTTAAGAAACAAAGGATAAACGGCTCAAAGTATATTTGTACCCCCCCGTTCTTCGTGATGTTCTTCAATCCTAAGCTCAGTTAATTGTGCGTCGCACTCTATTCGAGTTTGGAACAACCTTTGGGTGATGGTTCACCAGTTGAATTTTGGGAGACAGTCATCATCTCCTTTTTCTTTGCAACATTTTTCATGTTGTTGAGGATTTGTAATGACCTCACTATTTTGATTTTGATTTGTTATCCCTAACTTTTGCCTGACTGTTCCCGTTTTTGAGATTATAGTCAGCAGGATGCCCCAGCTTTCTTAAGCCTCCTTTACAGGTTTTGGCTCAGTGGGCTTTTTTTTTTTTGAGAGAGATAATAACTGTCTATATGATAGAGAACCGTCACTGTCTTTTGATTCCAAGGGAATGTTTTTCTTTGTCATCGTTTGTTGTATTACGAACTGAGAGTTTGCGACTTCAATGCGCATTTTCTTTTGAATTAACTGAGATATTACCCTGCCCCAGGTTTATATCAAAGGTTTTGATTGTTTAGAACAGAAAACTCCTACTTCTTTGGCTCGAAGGGGTTGACTAGGGATTATCTTCCTTATAACTCCAGTGTTTGGGAATTGAAAGAAATGCATGTACATCATTAGCAAGGTCTGTTCAAAAGCATATTGCATGAGATTATGGTATTGTTTCGTCATCCTCCCTCTAAAGGCTTGCAGCTTTTTATCAAGAGTCAAATATCGTAAAGAAGGCATAAGAGTAGTGAAAACGAATGGATGAATTCAAGACAAACATATGCAATGCATTAATGAAACAGAGTTTAACATCAACAGATAATTGTTTGAATAACAAAAGAAATTACAACTTTGAAAATTCAAATGAAGCAAAAGTCTTTCAGTTTGAGCTTCGTCACTTCAGGTGGGGAACCCCTCAACGGAAGATCTTCATCTCCCCATCTGGCATGAATTCCAGCACTCCAATGTCGATCAGATCTTGAATCTTGTTCTTCAAGGCCCAGCAGTCGTCGGTGTCGTGTCCCGGGCTGTAGGAGTGGTAAACACAAAATGCGTCGGGACGATAGTTAGGAGCGGAGGTATTGAGCTTCCGAGGAGGATCCCTTAAAGTAAGCAGATTGACCTCCAACAGGAGCTTCAGTATGAAGGATGATGGTATCTCAGTTTCGGAGAAATGTCTTCCCGACGTATTTTGGTTACGCCGATTACCCCGTTGACACTGGCGAGATTGTTGAGGGGGTTGTGACCCTGAAGCAAGCAGAGGAGACGTCCCCTTGTCTTCTTGAGTGGATGGAGGTTGAGTGGCGACTTGCTCTTCAACCTCAGATGTTTGCCCCAGTTGGTTGTTTTGAAGCAGTTGGCGGACGAGAACTCTGAGTTCCTCTTGTCTTTGAGACAGGTCTTGGATGAGAGCCATCTGGCCCACCAACTGTCCCATCACTTGGATCCTCAAGGTTGTCAAATCAAACTGCAGCTCCGCAAGCTGATCACTCCTGGCATTGTTTGAAGTCTCCTGGACCAAGCCCTTTGTGAGGAGAGCTTTCATTTCTTCTTGCCCCAGTGACAGGTTCAAGAACATTTCCTGTAGCTGAGCCGTCTGGTCCTGGATATCCTTGACAGTCCTCTCTAGAGCCATCTCTTACTGAAATAAACAGTATGAGAGTAAGGAAACCTGAAAAAGGAAAAACCGTCAAGATGCAATGCATGATATGTGGATGCATGCTTTCAAGGATCTCTTGGGGTAAACACAAGAGAATGTTAGAGGTTGAACTTCGATCTTTGATTGGAGATCTTTGCCCCGGTGGATGTCTTTCCACGAGAATCAAGCTCACCATGTCAAGTGGGTCATAGCCCCTGATTCAAGTTGTTGCACTTGATCTTTGATGGCATTTATTAGAGGAGAAACCTCTTGCTCTCTGGTAGACGTCTGGTTCAACGTAACCCTGCATCAAAAGAACCCTCGAGATCCTTGAAATGGTTATTGAAAATGCTATGGTATGATGTCATGATGTTATGTACATGTATGCAAAAGCAAATGAGTGCATATACAGGCAATCATATTCACACAAAGCCAACAAGTCCTTAGGTTTAGGCTTGCATGGGGTTGCAGGTAAGCACTCTCTTGAAGTTAGTTGGCTCATTATGTCCTAAAATAGAAACCGGGTTCTAAGGAGCTCAATATCCTTGGATTGTTTTCTGTGTTCATTGTTTCGGCTTAGCCACTTAACTGGCAACCGAAATATTCCAAGAAAACAACCCTCAATGAGTGTAGTATCGAGTATCTATCAACTTCGGATTGCACCAAAGTCGATCATCTCACTACCCCTAAAAATGCTAAGATGGTCAATTAAGGTTCTAAGAGTTCGTTAGTGCTTTACGACATCACTCAGCGGCCCCGTACTCTCCTTGACTGAACTCAAGGGTTACCGGTACTCACAAATATGTCACACTAACATAGCTTACTGCTTCAACCGTGTCGGTATACCCCGCACAGTTCCCTCACAGTTTTATTGTTATTTACCTAAGAAGGTGCCCCAAATCCGGGTGTAGGATTTTCAACAAACCCAAACAAGGACCCAAAAAGTAAAGCAATCAAGGCAATCAAAGCAAAAATGTAAAGGTGATCTAAACCCTAAGGTAACCCCACTTTTATATCAGATCCCCAGCAGATTCGCCAGTTCTGTGATACGGTGGGAGAACTGACTTGAAGTTTTGTGTTTGTTTTCGCACTTGTTCGGTTTAGCAAGAGTCGCCACCGACTTTTTATTTTATCCTAAAGGAAAGGTTAAAAAAGCACATGAAAAACCTTTTGAGATGTTTCGTGGGTCCGGGGGGTAGATTATGAAAAGGGAAGGTACCCTTTTCATCCATGGTTATCCATGGGCTCTTAGTTACTTGGTTTTAGATCACTTGCCTTGATTTTTGATTGCTTGAAAATGGTGTGTGTTTTTGTGTTTTGAAAATGTTTTTGAAATAGACACCTTTGTTTCGGCAACCGTTGTAATGACTCGTGTTTGAGTATATACAAGGGTGTGTATCTTTTCGAAAAGATGTTTCAAATGTTTTTGAAAGTTTGTTTTGAAAATGTTTGTGGAGTGTGGTTTTGAAAAAGTAGGCAAGTGTTTTTTTGCAAGTTGATTAAGTGACTAAGAGTTTTGTCCACCCCTAATGTACTCAAAGGTTTTTCTCATGTTTTAACCCTTTTTAACAATTTTGTTCCACCATCGTATTTGGTGGACAATCTTGCGTTTAGGATCTTTAACGGGACAGGCGCGGGTCATCGTATGGACCATGAATGCAATGGTGCCAAGTGTCTTTGGCAATTTGCTTGAAGGGACTATGATCATTTTGATAGGCAACTTTCGAAAGCGTCATCGAAGGACTTATGATCATTTGAATTGTTTGGCCAAAGAAACTCGACGTGCAAGCATGGCCCATTTTGGAAGGCAACACGTGGGATTACCCTAGGGGGTGCAAGTGTGATTGTGTATTGATTTCATGTATTTGTCTTGTATTAGGTTATCTAGCGTTCGATTTTATGTACATACAAACCCTAGGTCTAACCATGGTATATTTGAAAGTGATAAATTGCGGGAATTTTAAAGCCTACGCTATTACAAACAAGTATCCGGGAGTGGGGGTACAAATTCACAAATGGGGATGAGACTTGAATAATTACAACCAAATCGAATGGCGGTCAAATGTAATATGTATCAAATGTACAGCACTAAGCAAATGTATAATGTATCAATGTAAGTGTATTGTGTATATGTAAGTGTAAGTGTACGTGTAATTTATTTACAAGTTGAGAATTGTGTACTTAAATGTATTATTAAGTATTGGTCACTTATTTCTTTTGTTGATTTTTGTTAATTATGTACTAATAAAAGTTTTAATCTTAAGGAAAGAAAAGTATTAACTTTAAAGAAAAATTATGTAATTATGTACAAAGAAAGGAAATTTTAATAAAAGAAAAATGTTTATGTATTTTGTTGTTTTATGTACAAATAAGAAAATTTTAAGAAAAGAAAAATGTTCAAATTCTAAATATCAATGTCTTATATTAAGGAAAAGTGTTTCCTATGTATTAATGTACTTTAGTTAGTAATTTTGTGTATAAAGAGATTTATATATATATATATATATATATATATATATATATATATAAAAGAAAATTAAGGTAAAAATCTATCAATCTAATTAAACTTAAAGCTCATGTAAAAGAGAGTTTTATAATAATAAAAAAAAAGAATTAATGATGACAAACTGAAAACCTAGTTTGATCACCTTTTCCTCTTCTTCTGTTAGCCTCGCTTCTGCTTATGTATGCTTCTATGTGTTTACCACTATATGCTTTAGCTTGATGCCTTGAAATGCTTGCCCTGTGATGAGGCTTCCTCTGAGGGATTCTTTGTGTTGGTTATACTGATGCTTCTGTGTCTTCTTCTTCTTGTCGCTTCGTATGCTAGCTTGATACGCTTAGGGATTTTTTGATGATGAGACGCTTGGAATGTTTGATATCTGATATGTTCTGAGTATGCTTCTGAGATGATGATTTTTGCCCAGTGATGAACCCTAGGTTCTGAGGGCTTTGGGGGATTCTGTATGTGTTGGAATGCTTGGTATGTTTGGTTGATGCTTAGGCTATGGCGTTGGTTGGATGCTTGACAAAGCTTGACGGGTTAGGACAAAGGCTTTGAGGTTTATGGTTTTGACACAGGTTTTGTGCAGGATGTAAGAGGCTTTGGCTTGATGAAGGCTAAGGCTTCTGGTTTCTTTGTTTAAGCTTCAGGGCTTTGCAGGTTTGCAAGGTTTAACAGTTTGAGGTTTGATTTCCAGCTTGTGGTGGCAGTTTTGTGTTCTTTAGGCCACCCCCTCTTTTGAACCAAGGCTTTGTGTTATATATCTCAAACAGGTTCAGGGTTTGAATCAGGTTTGAAGGTTTAAGTGTGGATAGGCCATTCTGTTTCTTTTTCTTGACAGTTTTGTTTGTATTCTGATTTTTTACATCTCTGCCTTCTGCTCTACTGTTTTATTGCAGTTTTGTTTTTATATATTTCTTTCTCAAGCCTAAAGCCAGTAAGCCCATCTTCTTTCACTCTCTCTCCTCTCTCTCTAGTACAAATTTAAAGCATTTTATTGCTTATGATTTGTCGTTTACTGAAAAGATAACTGGCCAGGAAATGATGAAATGAACCTTGCTTGCTTGCAACATGTTTTCTCTGCACTATATGTCTTCTTGATATCTTTCCATATCTTCTTTTGACAGCATTTTGCTTCCTTGTGACAGTATCTTGTACTTTTGTATCTTGACCTCCTTGGGACAACTTTTTGGCAGCTTGTGGAAAGTTTAAATTTGGAACTTTGTAGTTCAGTTTGAACTTTTATAGTGGTACATGCTGTTGGAGACTTTTGAAATTATGCAGCTTTGACAAATTTGAATTTGTGCAATTTAATTTTTGTGCATCTTCATACTTTATTCTTTTGCAAGCATTTTTCATCCCTCTCTGTGAACCGGGAGAAATCTTGTGATTTGCGGAGAGGGCGAACTGATTCCGGCCAGTTGCCTTTAATGATGAGCCCAAATTAACTATTTGCCATTCAATTATTTTGACTGTATTTGACTTTTTCTTCTTTCTTCATTATTTTTTTTGCAGATAAAAATCAAACGAAGCAGAGGTAGCAATGGATGGAAGATGAAGACTTAGGAATATTCCTAGGATAGTTTTATTTCAATTTTAATTGTCTGTAAAATTATCATTGTAAATACTTCGTAAATGAATACTGTATTTAAATAATAATTGTAACAAATAAATTAAAGATGAATAAAATCTATTTTTTTTATCAGTTAATTCCTTTTCTTCTTCTCAATTGTTTATTTTATTATTTATAATTCTCAAATTATAGTAAATGGAAATAAATTCCCATTATCTTAACTTAGAATAAATAAACATTGTGGTTTTAGCATCAATCAATTAATAAACCTGGCGCTTCAAAAATCCAAAGCAAAGCACAGTCAATCACAACAACTGCCCAAATGTCTTTTCTCTTAATGATTCAATCAAACACTGCGAACTCAATCCAAATGACTCTTTTCACTGATTTAGTCAAACATTGCAAACTCAATCTAAATGCCTCAGTCCATATCTCGGAATAACTTGAAAAGCACTGTGGGATTAATTCTTTCTGAGAATGCGCGCACAAAAACCCTAGTTCCTGATCAAATGTCAAAGAAGTGTTCGCTTGATCAAAGCTGAGCCAAAATCAACCAAACCCTAAGCAAACTGTTTGAATTGTTCCAGAGCCATGAAAATAAATGAAAACCCTAACTTTGTCTGACTGACGAGGAAAGTCTGTTTGACCGAATCTTGAGCCAGTCTGAAAAATCAGGAAAAGCCCGAAGCTTATGATTTCTTGTGGAAAAATATGAGGGCAAATTTTGGGGTACAACAACATCACTCAGCGGCCCCGTATTCTCTTTGATTGACTCAAAGGCTATCGGTACCCACAAATATGTCGCACTAATATAGCTATTGCTTCAACCATGTCGATATACCCCGCACAGTTTCCACAACGTATTGCTATTTACCTATGAATGTTTCCCAAATCCGGGTAGAGGATTTCTAACCCAAACAATAGAACCAAATGTAAAGCAATTAAGGAAAACAAGATAAGCATGCAAAGGTGATCTAAAACCCTAAGGTAACCCCACTTTTAGAATTTCTCCCCAGCAGAGTCGCCAGTTCTGTGATACGGTGGGAGAACTGACTTGAGGTTTTGCGTTTTGTGTTTGCAAATGTTTCAGTTTAGCAAGAGTCGTCACCGACTTTTTATTTTATCCTAAGGAAAGGTCAAAAAGCACAGGAAAGACCTTTGAGATGTTTTCTTGAGTTCGGGGAGTAGATTATGAAAAGGGAAGGTGCAAGCACCCTTTTCATCCATGGTTATCCATGGGCTCTTAGTTACTTGTTTAGATCACTTGCTTTTGCTTTTCAATTGTTTGAAATGGTGCTTTGTGTGTGTGGTTTTGAAAATGATTTGAAAAAGAGGCCTTGTCTAGGCAACCTTTGTAATGATTCTTGTTTGAATATATACAAAGGTGTGTGTCTTTTTGAAAATATATTTCAATATTTTGAAAGTTTGATTTGGGAAATGTTTTGAAATTGTATTGTGAAGTGTGTTTGAAAATAGCAAGGATGTTTTTGTAAGTTTTTGATCAACTAAGAGCTATCTACCCTATTTTACTCAAAGATCTTTCTTATTTTTTTAACCCTTTTGACAGTGTTATTTCACCATTGCATTTGGTGAAAAACCTTGTGTTAGGATGTTAAACGGGACAGGCGCGGGTCATCGCATATAATCATTGAAAGCAACTTGTGAGACGCTCTAGCAATTTTGTAAGGGACGAGATTGTTTTATCGAAGGCAACATCGAGGGTCATCGAGGGACTACGATCTTTGTTTATCGAAGGGGAATTTGCTAGAGTGTCTCATATTCGAGGGACATGATTGCATTTTCCGAAGCAACAAGCGAGGTTACCCTAGAGGTGCAAGTGTGCATTGTGTTTATCATTTTCATGCATTTGGATCTTGTATTAGGTCATCTAGCGATTGATTTTAGATTTTCGCATACAAACCCTAATCTCTAGTCATGGCATATTTGAAAGCGTAAAGTGCGAGAATTAAATTCTAAGCTATTACAAAAGTATCATGGGGATGGGGGTACAATTATTTACAAATGGGGATGGATCTCACAAGGATAACAATGTCCAAATATTATGTGTTACAACCAAATCGAATCGTCACAATTCAAATATAAAGCTATAACAAAACATAAAAATAAAGAGAATCAATAAATTATGAAATGCATGTATTTATTTACAAATAAACAAAATAAAAGTCTATTCTAAAAAAAAATAAAGATCAAGCATTATTATTATTTTTGTATGTGTTTTCTATTAATCATGTGAATAAAAAGTTTAAAAGAAAAATTAAATGAACAAAGTTTCTATTATTCTTGTATTTTTTATTAATGTAACAATTATTAATAA
Source organism: Vicia faba (assembly GCA_948472305.1). Lineage (NCBI taxonomy): Eukaryota > Viridiplantae > Streptophyta > Magnoliopsida > Fabales > Fabaceae > Vicia > Vicia faba. Next base: position 842,827,336 of record OX451737.1, read on the forward strand.
AAGAAGAAAATAAAATTAATTTACGAAAATAAATATTATTAGTGTATTTATTAAGAAAATAAATTAATTTTAAATGAAATAATTAAAACAAACAAGTATTTGTTAATTAGAAGAAAGGAAAATGGGCTTAAAACTTGAGAAATGGGCCCAAATGAAAATGGACAAAGAACAAAAAGGTCAGAAAGGAGAAAAGAGGGGGGGGGGGGGGGTACGTTGGCCACATGCATTCTGGGCTCATGTTGTTTAGGCCCAAGGGTGAGTTTTGTACAATTATTTTTGGGGTTTCAGAATTAGGGTTAGGGTGTTCCTTGTACAGCGGCGCCATTTCATTCTTTCTCTCATCTTCGTCTCTCTCAGACACATGCGCTGATTCTCCATTAAGCCCTAAGTCGCCGGAGCGCCGCCCCCTCCCACTCTCTCATCCTCTCACAGTGGTCCACGACTTTTGTTTGAACGGTACGATTTGTTTCCTTTTGGGTTTTACAGTTTTGTGTTTGTTTGCATGTCCATGTTACTTTGTTTTAATCCATGGTGTTTATGTGTTTGATATGCAGTAAAGGTTTGAGAAAATCATACCTTGAGAGATTTGTTTCTGGAAAATGGAGGGAGAGAGATTGGAGGGTGAGCCGGTGCTCCTTGGTGGCTTAGCGGCGCAAGGAGGGAAAAGATGATGTTTCGCTTCTGGTATCTCTTTTCTTGACTTGTTAATGATGAACTTTTTATGAAACTTCTAAGACTCTTTTCCTCTCTCTTTGATATTGATGATGATGGCTATTCTGAAATTTTTCCCTCTCTTCTGAACATTGATGATGAATATGAAACTTGTTGTTGTTAGAGATTGATAGCTTCTGAAACTGTGTTGGTTTGATTTTGTTGATGATGAAAAAATTCTGAAACTAATTGCCTTTACTTCTGAAACTCTTTCTTTCTCTTTCCTTGAATGTTGAAGGTTAATGGATTGGATTGTTTATGATGATATGAGAATCTGAAACTTGTTGCAAGCTTCTGAAACTATGTTTTGATTTGTGGATTTTGTTAAAACTGAGTTCTTGTTGGTGATTAATAGCTTCGAAGGGTTTTTTGTGATTTGTTGAGTTTGCAGCTTTTGGTATTGTTGCAGTTTTGTGCAGGTTTGTTTGTAGTTTTGCAGTTTGGAACTGTAGGTTTGGCAAACAGGTTGGGAAGCTTTGTTGGTTTGCTTGCTGAGTTTGTAGTTTGGCTTGTTTGTTTTACAGTTAGCTTGGTTGAGCTTGTTTTGCAGTTTGGGACTGCAGGTTTGTGGCTTGGCCTGTTTGCAGGTTGCTTGCTAGCAGGTTTGGCTTGTTGGCAAGTTGTGCAGGTTTTGGCTAGCTAGTTTGGTGGTGGTAGTTTGCTACAGCTTGTTAACAGGTTTGTAGAGTTTTGTAGCAGGTTTGCAAGTTTGCAAGTTGTGCAGGCTTTGGAGTTTATTTGAGCAAGCTTGGCTTATTGAGTTTGTATGATCTTTTGCAGGTTTAAGGGTTTACAGTTCTTAAGCTTGGCTCTAATGTTCTCCCCCTTTGACTGTTATGCAGTCCTTTTCTTTTATATCGTTTTTTTTTGCCTTTGATAACTTGAGACAGCCTGCTTTAGCCAAACTGCAAACTTCTCACACAAGGTCCTCTCTTTCTCTCTTCCTCTCTCTCTATGAAATAAGCACTTTTTGCTTATTATATTATATTCTGAAAAGTTGCCTATGCCTGGAACATGATGACAGCTATGACAAGCCTTTGGCTTGTTAATTGGTTTTCCTTCTGCATTGTATTTTCCTGCTGCATTTGCCTTCTTTACTTTCTGCATTGTGTACTTTTCTGACTGCATACTTTCTGCATTGTACTTGGTTGCTTCCAATTGCTTTGTAACTCAGTTTGCTTTAGTTGTTATGCTTATATTTGCATTCATCTTGGTTACTGCAGTTTGGTATTCAATTTGGTTTTGCTTTAGTATGCTTTGCTTGCAATGCTTGGTTACTGCAGTTTGGTATTCAGTTTTGCTGCAAGTTTGCTTTGTATGCAACCTTGTACCTTACTTTGTACAGCATGGCCCATGTTTTTGCATTTGAACCAATTGTATGCTTGCATTTTATTTTTTACTTTTCTCTTTTTGAACCAAGAAGAGCAATCTTCTTGTGATTTGCAAAGAGAAAAATAAAAACATGATGAACAAATAACATTCTGATTCCGGACGACAAACTTTAATGATGACCTTCTCTTTTCTTTTTTTGTTTGAAAATTCTTTTTTTCAATTAATTGTACTAATTTCTTTTTCTTTCTTCTTTCTCAGGTGAATGCAACTTGGACGATAGAGGAAGCAGAGGAATTTGAGACCTTGAGCATGGGAGCACTGAAGCTTAGGAGATTTAAGCTTAGAATTAGATAGACTTTTTTTCATTTATTGTAAACATTTATTTCTTTTTAAAATACTATAAGTTGTAAAAACTTACAATATTCAAAAATAATAAATTATCTTTTGTAACAATCATTTGCAATGAATGAAAAAATCTTTTATGAGATCATTTGATAATCCAATAAAACTTTCTACTGTCAATATCTTTCAATTCTTCCTTTGCATTTTCGCTTTTTTTAATTAAGATTCCCGATCCAAAATAACTGAAATTGCATTCCAGCATTTCCAATACAGATAACTTAAAATTCCAAGTAATCCCAAAAACTTTGCAATCTCATAACTTGCAACAACATTCCAATCAACATACGCGTTGTGTATTCCAATAAGCAAGCAAACGTTTAGTTCCATTAACAAGCAGATGCCTTAATATTCCAAATGAGAGTCTCAACCCTTATCCCAGATAACCAGGATTTGAGAACGACCAGTAAACTTGAACAAGCGTGAAAACATGTAGCAGCTAATTGAATTTCTGGGGATTATGATTCTTCTGAGAAATGCGAGAGAAAAACCCTAATTCTTGATTTGTTGCCAAAGAAAGGTCTGTTTGATCAATTCCTGAGCCAATCTTAAAAATCAGAGAAAACCCTAGGGTTGTGATTTCTTGTGAAAAAGGGAGGACAAATTTTGGGGTACAACAGGTTCCATCGAAGATGGTAGCGGACCCTCGGGCTCTCACACTGGTGAAAATACAAAATCATTATGCTAGTCTCATTACTAGGGATACTGATGTTGTCCTTTCTTCTATTGAGTTTGTTGAGGCTCAGTGGGATGAACTAGGAACTCGTCTCTTTATTAATTCACTTAGATTTGTAATGGTCGGGAACCTAATTTTAAGGAGGTTAGGGGTCATCTCTACTTTTTTATACATTCCCTAATTCATGATATGCATTATATTTTTCATGATAGTTTGGAAAACATTGATTGAAATGAGCGTCAAGGTCTCGTCATACCTACTGATGTTGTTCATTAACATTGGGTGGAGGTGGAGTTATTAGGAACAATTTCCTTCTTCAACAACACAATGAAATTGGAGGATACTTTTAGAGATGTGAGACCATACTCTTATTGGTATGCTTCCCATATCGACCCCAACAAAAGGATTTGTAGTTCTTTTAATTTTGCACCATACATTTCTATAAATATTTTCTTTTCAGGTTGGGATTCAAGTTTCCATTTAACAACTTCGAGGAGGGGGTGTTGAACTACTTGATAATTATCTATCTCTCAATTACACATGGTAGCTTGGGCATTTATCAAAGTGTTCCAATATTGGTATGAGTAAACGGAGAAGGTGTTAACCTTGAAATTATTTTTCCATCTCTTCAATGTGACGCACACTTTGGTCAACAAAGACCAGGGATAAGGGTTGCTCTCATTTTCCAATCGTTGGACATCTTTGATGTCTACCTTAAGAATTGGAAAAACTTCAAGGATCATTAATTTTTTGTGACCCCCCAGAATCAAGAGGATTTTTTTTTTGCATCATTCTAGAAGGAAGTCCTTCCCTCTCTCCCACTCCCTTGTTCGAAGCGGTTGAAATGTAAAGACAATATTCAGAAGTTTTGGTCTCGACGCCATTTCTTTTGTGCTCCAGAATATATGCCTACGCCTATAAATCTTTGACCCCAGAGGAAGAGTCATTGAAATATGACTTAGCCTCATTATAGGAGAGTTTATGTTATGAAGAGGGAGATAGACCTTCAAACGCGTCACCCTCATAGCAAAAAAGGCGATATATTAATACATGAACAATTGTGGAAGTGACCACTTCCTTCGAGAGAAAATATCTTTTTTGGTGAGGAGAGGGAATTATCTTTATTTTTTGCCCTTATTATTAAAAAAAATTATATTGATTGTATTCTTATTTTATTTTTTTGCAAATAACATGGGCGTCTTGAGGAATATCTTAAAGAGGCTGGGGAATATCTTAAAGAGGAAGAATGACCACATTGTCAAGGATTCTCTTTTGTTTCCCTCTCCGACTCCTACTATGTACTTGGTTGAAACAAGAATATATGTGGATCCAAAATAGAATGAGACTTCACTTGTTAGGAAAACACAAATGACTTGGGTCATATGGGAAAATACGATAGAGAAAAGGCCTTCATCCTTTGAAATACAAAGTAAGATGTTTTAAGATCAGTCCACATCTTCCACTAGTGAAACCGCCAAGAGGGGTCATGGAAAAGGTCAAGATTTGAGGATAATCCTTCCAAAAGACCTAAGTCATTGAGGCATGCCTCTTAAAGGGTAACCATGGCGGTGATTCACCTGCTCCTGCCTCCTTCAAACTCCTAGATATCTTTATATCACGAGGACTCGTTCTATCAAGGAGGTGTAGTCCTGCATCCCCTAAGGGAATTGTGCCTACATCTGGAACATCATTAACACTACTAAGTTTGAGTTAATGGATGAAACAACCTTTAACATGTATCAAGGTGCTTATTTGTTGTCCTTGGTGGTTGTTGGTCGTGGTGAGGTGTTCTTTCCTAGGAATATTTCTAAGGAGAGCATAGTGCCTTGGTTGAGAATGATAAATCCCTTGGAAAATTCCATACTTATTTGGCTAACTCTGAGACGACCATAGAGGCATTGGCTTCCAAGGTCAATGAGGTTGAGGAAAACCACCATAAAAAAGAGGGAAGACCACTTCAAAGAGATGAATGCTCACGAAACTGGTTGGCTGAGGCAAAGAAATATTTTGATGTCTCTATCGATGATATCATAAATTTTATCCATGCCACCTTTTTAGAATGCTCTCGTCCAAATGGAACTCTTTTGTCCCAACATAGAGATCCATCAGGAGTTGTTGGACCTAGGGAAGGTAGTTATGAATGGGGAGCTAGTTAGTGACGACGAATGAGCCTTTTAAATTTGTTTAATAATGCTTGTAGTTTGCAGTTGACTTTGGCGATTGTAATAATATTTTATCAAATATATCATAAATTTTCTTTTTTATGAATCTACTCCTTCATTACTGAGTTTGACATACTTGTTCATTATTTAGCTTTACATGACTTTATTCTCTGCATAATATTCCATAATTTTATTTTATCATGTGTCTTTCTATGATTTTATTTCATCATGTGGTCTTCAATGATTTTATTTCATCATATAATATTTAATGATTTTATCTCATCAGTTATGCGCCTGAGTTGTAGGCTGAAGTGTGTTTTGACGTCTCTAGGGACCGTGCCCATCCTAAAAATTAGTATAATCCGTCAAAACATTTGATTCTTGCTTCATTCACCGTCTTCTTGATCTCATTCTCAGCTTTCTTTTTTCTAAGTTTCGTCATTTTTACACCTAAGTCATTCTTTAAAATGATTATTTTTTACTCCAACTTTACTCCGAACCCTTTCATTCTACCACCATAATTATTTACTCTTAGTTCTAGAACCTCTTGATTCTCCCAATGTCTCTTTAACTATTTTTCAAATCTCTCTGACCATCTTATTCCATATATCATTATACTTCTTTCTGATTGTCCAAAACTTCCCTCCAAGATCTTGTGTTGAAAACTTCCTTATTTTTCTTTATTCAAATATCACTATTAAATCTGAGACGCTCCCATGTGACTTCTTCCCTTTACTCTCCTCTTGATTCTTACATCCATAACCAATACTCTATGTTGATTAGTCAAGCTCTCTCTCAAAAAAAATTTACAGTCCAAAAATATCTTCCCACATGCCTTCTTAATAAGAAAGAAATATATCTAAGAATATGTCACCTCACTGTTATATGTGATAAAATGCTCATCTCGTTTCCTAAATCAAGCAAGTATTAGCTATAGTAAGATCAAAAGCTAAAGAAACTCTAAGATAAACTTATCCTTTGTTTACATCCCTGAAATCATAACTCACATGCATGTCATCAAAACTTCTTGATATGCTCCATATATGTCTATTTAGATCTCATTGTATAAAAAGCTTCTCTTCTAGAGATATATCATAAAATAAACTTTCTAAATCCTCTCAAAATTTTGTCTTAAGGTGTTCGGCTAACCCAATCTAAGATGCATATAAACATTAAAAGCGTTAAAGATTCTTGATCGAATACAAGTTTCAAGGCTATGATTCTATCTCTTACTTTTTTACATCCATAATATCTTTCTTCCACTCATTATCCACGATAACTTCCACCCCATTTCTTGATCTAACTTGATCTTTCTCTTAACTATAATATCTATTATTTTCATAAATTTTCCAATGAGTGTGCATAAATTCTATAATTCAAAACAAATCTTACTCTCATAAATTAACTTCTTTATCCATACCCATTCATGAAAATGTGAAAACCTTTTATTTTCATGAAAATGTGAGAACCTGGCTTATTTTAGCTTATATGTTGCTTACTGACACATTCCCATTATTTGTAACTATTTCTAACTGATAAAGTTTAGCGTAACTAATACTATGTGATAAATAAGGTCTAGCAAGTGCGTGGAAATTTTATATTATGAAATGTCTTGAATACTGAAACATTCATTCCAACAAAACTTAGTACCTAGAGCATTTCTTGTTACAGAAACCTCGCTACCTAATTCACACATTTCAATTTTCAAACGTTACATTTTAAAAAAAAATATGGGATATGTTAGAAAAAAAATGTAATATAATTAAGGGTTTATTTGAAAAAAAATAATTAATGTTCTTTAAAAGCTGAAGAGGATCTTATAAAAAAGAATAAGAAAAAAACTCAAGAGAGTCAAGACGGATATAGTGTTTATGAATACATGTCTTTTAAATTCTTAGAAGAAACGTGCAATCTCAAAGGTTTGATCATGACAATTTGGTGACTTGAGCTTTCTGGCATTTTATACTTAATTATCTAACACTAACAAGCAATATTGAGTAAGCACACATAAAAATGAAAACAAATACCTCGAAAGTTATATACAATCATGGTAAAAGAGATTAAAAACCAAATTCTGCAGTATGAATGTAAGATGATAAAGAAATTCTAATGCAGAAAAAATTATTCAGTCATATAATCCATCTGTCACAGTTTCTAGCACAACAAGCTCCTCTTCTACACATGTTCCCAGTCTGTTGCCAAGCCATCAAAGTGATAATTGGGAGGCTGAAATTCGTAGGTTCTATCCCCCCAATCCAGGTGAATCTCCTTTGGAGTTGATTCATCCACAGCAGTGTAGAGTTTGAGATTAGCATTCAAACTTTCACCCTCTAATGCATCTTTTGTAATTACTGTCTCCTTTATTCCTTCACCAGAAAATTCAAACAATTTCTCTGTTGAAGATACAGAACTTGAATCTTCAGCAGCCCGGGACTTGAGAAAATGAAATCTAGCCAAAACAGATGTCTCATATTCAGCCATGTTTTTCCCAGGAATTAGAAAATCCGGAAAGAAATTGACCTGGTTTTGATTATCTGCTTCTTGAGCTGCCAAGATGTCTGCTGTGTGCGATGGTGTCTCCAAATCATTAGCGTTGATGCACGAATTGTCATCCCTGGATTTAATAACATTGTATCTGGCCATAACAGAAGCCTCGTCATTTCCAGCCACTTCCTTGTTTATGCCAGAAACAGCATAATTGTGGATGAAATTATACAAGTTTTGACCACCATCTGCTTCAGGTGTCAATGAATCAAGCCTGTTCATATCAGAAGAAAATTTCGACTGGGAAAGTTCCTTTGGAATGGTAGCAGCAGAAGAATCAGAGTTTAGACATTTGTTAACTTCAATTGCAGAACTCTCACTCCTGCTTAAACTAGGAATAACTTCTGATTTTGAATGCTGCTCCATGTCTAAAGCATTGTATAAGATACAAAAAGAACATTAGCTTAAAAACTGAAGGATAAAAATGGGCCAAATTGAGACTAAAAACAAAATGTCAACCTCTTTGCTTGTATGACTGTTTCTCCATTTCAATCTTCATTTGATTGTAGCGATTTTTGTAAGAGACGGAACATAATGCAGCCTCAGCCTCAAGCCATAGATTTTTATACAATAGAGTCTGAGACTCTGTTGCTTCATCATCATCAAAATTCTCACTAAGAATATTCTTTATAGCCTATAAATCAAAAGTAGACCAACACGCGTGATTTTTTCAGTACTGCTATAATATCCCCACATTTCTAGACATGCATTAGTTAAGAGAAAAATAACACTGAATGAGATATCAAATTACCTTAGTCATGTTCTCTTCCTTTGTCATTTCTGCACCACCGCTTAGGGAAATGAAGCCTGAAGGCATCCAATGTGGCTTCTCAGATCTAAAACAGAGATCTGCCTTTTGAGCAAGCTGATTTTCAGGCTCATCCACAGAGTACTCTGGTGCTATCTTGGTTAATTGGACCCCCTTGAAACACACATTTGGAGAACATAAACAGGTAAGATAGGGCTAATAGTTTTAAAAAAAACATGTAAAACAATACTACCTTCTTTAATATCACGGAACCAAAAAAACCCAGAAGCCTTATCCCCATCCCTCCAAAAATATGGGTATATAATGTCTACATACTGAGTTAGAAGAAAAATACTATAAACTTAATCTATAGCTACATATATCTCTTTTCTGTTATTACATTTTACAAAATAAGTATATGTATCAATCTTTGTTATAGGTTTCTTCTTGCAACGACTCTGGTGTTTGATACTTTTCAAGTTGAAAAATGCAGTCGCATGCTTGCTAACATATAGACTGGATTTCTTGCTCAGAAATTTACAGTGATATCAACCATGCTGCATCTCATTATCTTAAAATAGACAAATTTTATATTAAACATGAAGATACAGCATGCTAACCTTTGCAGTAGAAAGTTACATTGAGATGGGTTTTTGACAACCAGTTCTAACTAAGATCCACACCGCTAACAAAATATATTTAAAAATTGAACTGAACTAGATACCTATAAAATTGATTCCCAATCTATCTTTCAGAGGACAACACATAACATAGTAAAACTAATTCTCCTCTATATCAATAGCACTCTTCTTTGATCATTCTCTCATTCTCACTATTTTACATACCACATAAGCAATCGTTAAGCTATATAACAAAACATTTTTAATCCAAACACGTGTCACAGGAAAACAAACGCATCAAAATCACTCTAATCACATGAAAAGTAATGATTACAAGGCCAAATATTTCCTTGGTGACTTCATGTTTTTAAAGCTTCAAAAAAGTTCAACAATATAGAAGGGGACTTTAAAGTGTATATTCAGTAATTGCACTGTTTGATACAAAATTTAACATCATATTGAAAAAGGGTCAATTTACTACGATGGCCAGCAAAGGTGTTTATAGAAGTCTGGAAATTTTGTCTACTATGCTATGTTTGGATATAAATGAATTTCAGTTTTTGTTAAATTCATATCATCAACCAGTGAGGCAATTAAACAATATAAATTTTCAATAACTCCATAACCTCTCTGCAAGGCTGTGGGTTATTATTGAATAGAAGAAATAATTACATACCTGTTGAAGTTCACATGATTCTACAGCACATCTAGAAGTTTCTGGCTGACGAAGAAAACATTCTTGAGCCAAGTTAATTCGCTCAGCATTCTTCAAAACACATGTATTAAGATTGGTGATCACATCTATAAGGATATTGCAATTTTGTTCTTCCAGCTCAAAAGCATCATTTAAACAATGGTTAAGAAGCAACTGTGAAAATTTGTTCATGGTATCAACCAGCATCTGGGCATTTAATTCCTCAGTTGATACTTTTGCGGCTGATTTTTCAGATGTAGTAGATGCATCTTCCACTGAAGAAGACAAAGACAGGGCATGTCCTCCGGTAAGAGATGTAGCAGACGCTGAGCATATATTCTCATTGCATCCGGTATCTGCACCACCAAAGCATAAGGTATGTAGTTTTTGAGACGCCAATTTGTTTTCCTCTGTAACTTGATGCTCGTAATGAGAAGATCCATACTCACAGTCAATTGGCTTGGTTGGTGGTACACTATTATCCTTCATTTTGGTAATATCATCTTGATATTGAAGCTCGTAATCACAAGATGGCTCAGAGTGAAAAGGTCCAGCATTCACTACATTGCAATCAGCAGATGCAAATCTTGCTTCTGAATTTTGTTTCAAGGAAGAACCCACTGAATATGTTTCCTGATCAGCAATTTGAATGTGCAATTGGAAGCTGCTGTCACATGGCTTTTCGACATTATTTTTGCCATCAAGAAGAAAACTCTGAGGCTCCCGAATAACAGAACCACAGCATTCATTTTTAGGCACATTTTCAGGAGGAAAAACCTGAGAAGATTCATAATAAGAAAAATGAGCAGCAGGAGCTCCTTTCCAGCAAGGTGAGTCTACAGAGGGATTACACGGATCACCAACACACTCAAAAGATTTATCAACAGAATTAACACCCTGAATAGCATTGAGTCCCAAACTTAAAAGACCTGGATTTGGCTGAAGATATGGAAATTCATGTCTTGCTTTATCTTTATAATCCACAACATCCCCTGAATCATTCATGTCTGAAACCATTGCATTGTTTGATGAGGAAGCTTCATTACTATCTAGATTCATGCAGAGATTTAAACCAAAGCAAGCAGCAGCCTCGTTTATATCATTGAATTTTTTGGGTCCAGAGCTTCCATCTGGGACAAAAATGCCAAGGTTTAAATCTGTGCATGATCCTGTTATAGATGTCGAAGAAACAGTATCAACTCTTGTTTGTTTATCTTGCTGCCCCAAGTGTTTGTCATATACACCAGTATATGAAAAGTGATGGTCCCCTGAATCTACAGCTAATTTCAAGGGGGCCTCATGATGAGTCTCTAGAGACAATGGAAGAGAATGCAAAATCGATGTATGTGAAAAATCAACCGGCATGGGTTTGGTAGGTCTCCACCAGCAAGATTTATCATCAACACAATCCCCACTTGTAGGCAAGCTATGTTTCTCCCAACCAATCATATGTGGAACCTCACCATGACCATCAGTTATATCTTGACACCCAGCATTTGGGAGTTTGGTAGTCCTCCACCAGAATGGTTTATCATCGAGAGGATCCGCACTTGTAGTCAAGCTATGTTTCTCCCAACCAATCATATGTGGACCCTCAACATGACTGACAGTTACATCCTGACACCCTGCATTTAAGAAAATAATAATCGTATTTATATAGTAGATGAAAAGTTGATTTTCTATTTAGCATCATCAAAATAAAATATTGCTTTTCTTCCTTAATGCGAAGAGCCGCCATACCAGCTGCTTTGTGGCGCTGTTATAGCGGATTATGAAGGAAAAACCCGCAATATTTACCATTGCGGCAAGCCCAAAAACCGCCATATATATTACGCCACGGCGCCGCTATTTAATAACACTGCTTTAAGTACGTTCTTCAATAATACTTTTCAATCATTGTTTAGTTAGAAACAAAGAAAGAGCATTGATCTTACCGGTTAGAAAGAAGGTTTACATTGAAAAATATTTTCAGAAGTTGTCATTTCAATTGGAGACAAAAGCCTCATTACAATTTGGAAGCCTTAATTTTGTATCACTGGATGACTGTAAAAATGCTTATCCAACAAAAAGTTGCATGCAAACTACTGTTTCAGTTATCTGTTCTCTTCTTCATGTTTGGTTATTTCAAATAAAGTATGTGTTTCCTTCATCTTTTCTGATTACCAATACATTATACAGTCTTTCTCAATAAAAAAAAGAGTCCCTAATGAAATTATACAAATACTATCAACATCCCATAATAAGCTCTTAAAATTTTCAAAAACCCTTTTGCATTTAATCAACTCTTAATTCAACAATTAATGAATTGATATACACATTGAAGAATGAAAATTCACTTTGAGTAAGCAACACAATGAGCTCAAGAAATCAGAAAAGCAGAAAAACAAGATAAAAAAATATACCTGACTTCATCCTTTCATCAGCAACAGAGCCAGTAAAATTAGTTTGATTCAATCCAAAACCACGCCCAACTCCAATCTGATTCCCTTTACCATTTCCAAAATCCGCAAACTGATTACCAACAGTTTGACCAGCAAACCCTAACCCTAACTCATTCGCCTTATTAGCCCTAACTCCAATCTGATTCTCTTTCCCATTCCCAAAATCCGCAAACTGCTTAGCAACATTTTGATCAGAAAACCCTAACTCATTCATGTTATTAGCATAATCACCTCGAGAAACCCCATCCGAGGCGGTAAAACCCGAAAACGAAGACCAATGATCCGGTACAACCGAAACAGAAACAGAATCGCGATCTTGATGAACCCCATACGAATTGAAATATTGTTGGGGTTCATATCGATCTGGATATCTATATGGGAACCCAGGGCGCGCAGCATCGCCTGGATCAATAAACGGAGGCGAAACTTCAACGGGAGAAGATCGCTTAACACTAAACGGTGTAGCGAAAGCTGATAAATTGGATGAAGGTGATGCGTAATAACTCCAATCGTTGTACGATCCAAAACCCTTCATAGCTTAACGATCTTGATTACGCATGAACAACGAAAATTAATCAATTAACCTGATAAAAAAAGACGAAAAAATCAAAATCATACAAGAAAAATGAACACGAATTTGATAGAAAGATTGAATTGCATACCTGAGGAAACTGCAACGCGAGTGAAGGTTTGAGTATGTCGCCACTGTTTTTTCTGAGTTTGTTTCGATGAAAACGAACTGAATCGTTTATATATAATAATTAAGAATACAGTATCTCTCTCTGTAGCTGTAGCAATTTGTTACATATTGAACGAAAATTGGGGCGAAAATCTGTGAGGATCTTTTTTTATTAATTTCTACTTTATAATATTTTTATTAGTTTGATATGTTTTGTTTAGAGTTTAATAACTTGGTCAAACGGTTAATGGTTTTGAATTTCGTGTTTAATTAAAATAAAATATTAAAATGAAAGATTAATTTTAATCAAAAAATCTTTTATGTTAATTTTTATTTTTCATGTTCATTATTAATTGGAAAATGATATTTTTTACACTAATTTTAGGTATTCAACACGGGTTATGGTCTTCTCTATTTTATTGAAGAAATCGAAAATGCTATTGATCTGACCTGATCAGAAGGTTTGGACCGTCACGGCTTACTCCGAGCTGAAGGCTTTTTGAACGAGGAGGGGGGGTACCTGCAAGGCACTCCGATGCTAAAGTCAGTGGGAGTACGAGCAGATAATAGAGTTGAGGTTAGAATGATGAATACCTGACCCTCTGGAAGCAGAGGGTATTTATAGCCCCCAGCGCTGGGCCAAGGTTCCTTCATTGGGCCGGGCGGATTTGGCCCAATGGAGGAACTGCCAGGTTCTACGTGGGTAGTGGGGACCAGCACGTGGTCCCCTTCCTGGATATGCTGCATGAAGTGCGGGCGGACGGAGACGCGGTCTTTCCGGAGTATCGTTGGGGCAATGGAGGACTAAGTCTGCCCTAGCAAGTCAGCTCGAGACCATGTCGAGCTACGCGACACGGTGCCGAGCTCGACGCCAAGACCTCGAGCTGGACAGCGAGGGTCGAGCTGGACAGCGAGGGTCGAGCTGGACAGCGAGGGTCGAGCTGGAAGCCAGGACGTAGAGCTGGACGGCAGGCTGTCGAGCATGACTTCATCGTGGGGCTGGACGCCGAGATGTCGAGGTGGACATCAGGGTGTCGAGCATGGACGTGACCCCCTTTGCCCAGTGTGGTCCTTAGTGAGTCCCTTTGGACTGGGCCTTAGTAATGCTTTTGGGCCTGTCGGGCCCAGTCCAGAACAGGAGCCCCCAAGTCGTGGTTCCTTTGCGAGGAGCTATGACTTGAAACAAAGTTGTTCCGTCGCTGAGGTCTCGTGCCCGGGATGGAGGCGTGGACCCTCGAGGGGTCTCCTCGTGCCGTGCTCGGAGACGTCCTCGGTGGTGGATGCGTGGAGGATCCGTGCCGGGCGCGTCAGTCGAGCACACGAGGCATCTTTCGGGAGTTGTGCCGCCACCCTAGGGGGGTAGGGCCATCATTGCGTTGGGAGCAGTGCGTCGAGGAGATGGAGTCCGTGGCTGAACGAGGTGACGTTTGGTATTCCACGTCATCACTATAAATAGGGTCCTTGGGGCCCCATAATACGTTTTCCGTTCTCCGTGCTCTCTCCGTTGCCGCTCTCAACACTCTCTCCAATCGTGACTTCCCGTCTCAGATTCTTCATTTCTTAGCCAAATCCCAACTTTGATCCAAGTAAGTGATCTATTTTCTTCATTTTTCTGTTTTAGAATGCATGATTCTTGGAAATTGTAGATGTTTTAGGACCGTTAATGTTGGGTTAGCCCGGTAAACTTGCGTTTTGCCCGACAGATTTATGTCTAGGGCCGGCAAACGCATACTTGTGGCCGACACATTCATAGTTTTAGGTGAAAAACTTCAGAGCTGCCCGGGGTCTTCATGATCCTGGGCGCCTGATTCATGACGGTGCCCGGTATGTTTATGGTCGTGGTCGTGGGCTTCATAGTGCGGCTCGCCATGTTCATACCTCGGGTCGACATGTTTGAAGAATGGTCGCGCAGTTGGTTTGAGGAAGAACACTGGGTTCAGGAGAGTCGGGGAGGCATCCACTTGTGAAAATGGACTTGTGTAGTAGTGTATGGACGACATGATTATGTCGAGCATAGGACTTCATGCTCAATCTGATTGGTTTCCCGTGCTCTGCAGGTAACCATGGCGGATGAGCCGAGCTCCTCCGGTCGTCGTGATAGCGAAGAACAGAGCGCCGACGAGTCGGCCAACCTTATAGACACCGTGACCGACCCATCACTGGAATGGGTGGGCGCCGAGCCTCGGGGGACGGCGTCGATATACAGTCGGGATGACCGACATCCATTCACCGTTATCGAAGAGGGGCAGGACCAGCCCGACTTCCAGCAGAATTTCGTGGTCATGCTGCCGTCGACCAACGCCAGAATTTGTTCAATGTACCCGGACTACAGCTTTGCGATGTACGAGATCGCGTTTAAAGACTTGGGGCTGCGGCTGCCGTTCACAGACTTTGAGACCGGGGTCTTTACGCATTTGGAGCTGGCCCCGTCCCAGCTACACCCAAACTCTCTCGCCTTCATCCGGGCGTTTGAGCTGACGTGTCGCTACTTAAGGATAGGGGCGACCATCCCTCTCTTCTTTCGGGTATTCCATCTACAGCGTCAGTCCCGAGGAGGGAAGCACAGCTGGGTGTCCCTGAAGCAGTCGAGGAGACTGTTTAGGATGTACATGGACTCTGTGAGGGGGTTCAAGGATAAGTGGTATGTGGTACGCCCTACTACCGACTCTGCTGTAGATTCCCTCTTCGAGGAGGAAGGGCCGGTCAGCGATGATGACGGGGAAGCAATGTTGGCCGACGACGGGAGCCCCGTGTTAGGACGTCGGGCTATGTTCCCGGTGTACTGGATGTCCCGACACTTCGAGCATGGAACAGGTTATTTCCATACCGCAGTCGGGGACATGTGCACGGAGGATCAGCGGGCGTATGAGGCTCTCTGCAACTTTGTCGACAGTTTTCATCCCGCCCAATGGGTTACGCGGGAAGGGAATGATATCCTCGACAAGGACGGTTACCCGACATTCGAGGCTCGCCCGATCGACACCAAGGCGATGGTGGAATGTTCGACATATAGGCAGGCAGCCCGCCTGTTAGGTTGTTTGTTTGAAATTCTTTACTCGTCATTTATTTACGCGTTTTGCTCGATACTGACTTTTCTTTTACTTCGTGCAGGTACGATGGCCAGCCGACATGAAAGGCTCCTGAAATTGTCAACCGGCCAGAGGCGAGGTAAGAGGGTCGTGCAGCCCCCGCAAACGACGAGAATGGGACCACCGCCCAGCATGAACGTTCCTCAGCCGGTGAGGGTGGATTCGACGTCGAGCTCGGGAGCAACGTCAGATCCAGAGGTCGAGGAGATTGACGCCAGCGCCGTTTTGACGCAGAGGAAGAGGACCCGCGTGGAAGGCGGTTCGACTGTCGGGGGAGATGCCGGTGCTGTTCAATCCTTTGCCTTCCCCCCTTGCTTCGAGGAGGAGGGCTTTTTCGAGCGGTTCCCTCCGACCGTGGTCGCTCATGAAGCCGAGGCCATAAAGAGGATGACTAAAGAGGAGAGGAAGTCGCGGCTGGTCGCCAGCGTGGACGGGCTGGTTAAAATGGCCGAAATGGCTCTGGTGTTATCTGAGGATGCAGGGGATGCTGCTCATGTTGAAGAGCTCGAGCAGGAGAAGGCGGCCTTGACTGCGAGCTCGCGGAAGTTGAAGGTCGCTCTGGAACGCTCCGAGGGGATGTTCCAAGAGCAGACTGCGATACTTGATGCCGAGAGGGAGATGCTGACCTTGGAAAAGGAGAAGTCGGGGAGGTTGACTGAGGAAGGGGAGTTGCTCCGGACCGACAGGGATCGTTTGGCTGCTGAAGTCGAACGCCTGGGTAAACAGGTTGAGGAACTGAATGCTGTTCAGCAACCCGCCGAAGATGAGCCTGAGGACCTAGTGGTTTTGAAGAGTCGGGCTGAGCTTATTGCCCATATCCGGCTCCTCGAGGCGGACGCAGTCGGTGCTCTGGAAGACGGGTTCAATTCTGCAGTCGACCAGCTCTCATTGCTAAATCCCGGCCTGGTCACCGAGGGCATCGGGCACACCCACCGGGTTGTAGGTGGCGCGATCATTCCTCCGCCCGACTCTCCCAGCGTCGACAATGATGATAATGTGGAAGTTTGATATTTGTATTCTTTGGATAGCGGGCCTGCGTGCCCTTGATATTTGAATTTGTATTCTTTGGGCCTGCGTGCCCGTTCATTGTATGTTTTGAACATTGTCGGCCTTCTTGGTCGGTTTAATATTGCTTTGTTGCCTTCGGGCGTTTATACCTTGTTATTTATTTTGGATTTTCTGCCCTTGTATGAACTCACATGCTTGTATGAATTTAGCTCAAGTCCCGGGCCCGAGGAGTGCCCGTAGGTGGCTCTGATTTGGCGAGCGACTATGCTCGTCTCTATTTGTGTGCAATCCCGGCCCTATTTTGGTTGGCCGGGGTGGCTTAAGCGTTGCGCTCGAGGGGAGAGGTTTTCTTTTGACCCTTGTAGATGTCCCGTTATTCTTGATGGAATGTCGGGCATTTCGGAGCGAGGTTGCTCAGTCGGGCGTGGAGCCCGTAGGGACGATTCGCCCTTGGCGTGAACTGCCCATCGCGAGCTGGGTGTTCTGCCTTGTGGGTACGACGACGGTGGGGCTCGGTACAGCTGTCCACGTCGGGCACTATAGATCGTCAACGTCTACCGCGCGATGCCGTGCCATTTTGGTCGTGTGTCGGCCTGTACCTTAGCCTTAAACGAAGTTGGACGTTTTTCCTCGTTGCCCGAGCATGGTTGCTTTTGGTCGAGGGTCCTAGGTGTTGACAGTTTCTAACTGTAGTACTGCTTCAACTTAGCAGCATTCCAGGGTCTTGGTAATGGCTCTCCGTCTAACTGCTCGAGGTAGTACGCCCCGGTACCCGTGGTGCCGTGGACGCGGTAAGGTCCTTCCCAGTTCGCGGCCAACTTCCCTTCGCGGGAGTCTTTCTGGTTTCTGCGTAGTACCAGGCTGCCTATTTCGAACTCGCGCTTGATGACCTTGTCGTTGTGGCGTAGAGCCACTCGTTGTTTTAGGGTTGCTTCACGCAGGGCAGCCCCCGATCGGATTTCCTCGACTAGGTCGAGTTCATCCCTTAGTGCTTCGTCATTCATTTCTTCGTCGAGGGGTTCCTCTGTTCGTCGAGATGGTTCCATGATTTCGACTGGGATGACAGCTTCGGTGCCGTACGTTAGCCGGAATGGTGTTTCACCCGTCGTTGAGTGGG
The DNA here is from genome assembly GCA_948472305.1 of Vicia faba. NCBI lineage: Eukaryota > Viridiplantae > Streptophyta > Magnoliopsida > Fabales > Fabaceae > Vicia > Vicia faba. Next base: position 842,845,556 of record OX451737.1, read on the forward strand.
GTGTGGTGCGGTATGCCCACAGGACGCTGTGGAGCTCCTCGACCCATCCTCTTTTGGCTTCGCCGAGTCGACGTTTGAGCCCTCGGAGGATGACTCTGTTCGCGGCTTCGGCTTGCCCGTTGGTCTGAGGGTGCTCGACCGATGTGAAATGATGTTTGGTCCCCAGTTTGGTGACGAAGTCTCGGAATCCGTGGTCGGTGAACTGGGTACCGTTGTCGGTCACCAGTGCCTGCGGAATTCCGAACCTGGCGAGCACGTTTCTTTTGTAGAAACGGAGGATGTTATGTGAGGTGATTTTCGCGAGGGCCTCGGCCTCGATCCATTTTGTGAAGTAATCCACGGCGACGATTAGAAATTTGTTCTGATAGGTCCCTTGCACGAAGGGCCCGAGGATGTCCATGCCCCACCAGGCGAACGGCCATGGGGATGACAATGTGCTCAGCTCGTGTGGGGGAGCGAGGTGCATATCCCCGTGCTTCTGGCACTTGTCACATTTTTTCACGTGTTCCTTGGCGTCCTGTTGCATCGTCGGCCAGTAGTATCCTGCTCGAAGGGCTTTCCTTGCCAAGGATTTACCGCCCATGTGCTGGGCGTTGATACCTTCGTGTATCTCCCGCAGTACGTCGGGGATGGAGGACTCGTCGATGCATTTCAGGAGGGGAATGGAGAATCCTCTTCGGTACAGTTTCTGCTCGAGGACAACATAGGAGCATGCTCGACGCTTTATTATGGCAGCGTCGGCCTGATTCGTCGGAAGTTCTCCTTTTGTTAGGAAATTGTAGACCGGGGTCATCCAAGACGTGGCGTCCTCAATGGCATGGACCTCGACCGTAGTCGAGGGTGGTTCGATACTCGGACGTGCCAGAGATTCCTGGATGACGGATTTATTCCCGCCTTTCTTTCGTGTGCTCGCGAGTTTGGACAATATGTCCGCCCTCGTGTTTTGCTCGCGGGGAACATGAGAGATTTCTGCTCGTACGAACTTTGCCATGTGTTTTTTGACTAAGTTCAGGTACTCAATGAGGTTGTCATTCTTGGCCTGGTAGCTTCCTTGTACTTGGGAAGCGACGAGCTGGGAGTCGGTGTAAATTTGAACTTCGCGGGCTCCTAGGTCCTCGGCTAATCTCAGTCCCGCGAGCAGGGCTTCGTATTCTGCCTGGTTATTTGATGTCGGGAAGGAGAGAACCAAGGAGTGCTCGATTACCACCCCTTCTTCGTTTTCCAGGAGGATCCCTGCGCCGCTTCCGGACGAGCTGGAGGCTCCGTCGACGAAGATGGTCCACTTGTGTTCCTTTCCCGGGGGAATGTCGTTAGAGGTCATCTCGGCGACGAAGTCGGCCAAGGCTTGTGCTTTCAGGGCTTTCCTGCTCTCGTACTGAATGTCGAATTCAGAGAGTTCCAGGGACCACTTAAGCATTCTGCCCGCCATATCTGGCCGACCCAGGAGTTGTCTCACCGGTTGATCGGTTCGCACGACAATGGTGTGTGCTAGAAAGTAGTGTCTGAGCCTCCTCGCAGCGTTGACGAGGGCCAGTGCAACCTTTTCTATCTGTTGATACCTGCTCTCGGGGCCTTGTAAGGCTTTGCTCGTGAAATAGACGGGTTTCTGCCCGTCGGGAGTCTCGCGGACAAGAGCTGCACTGATGGCTTCGTTTGAAACTGCCAAGTATAGGTAAAGTGGCTCGTTGTCATCTGGTCGAGACAGCACGGGCGGTTGAGACAGGCTCTGCTTCAGATGGCGAAGTGCGTGTTCGCATTCCTCGGTCCATTCGAAGGCTGCTTCCTTTCGAAGGAGTTTGAAAAAGGGAAGGGCGTGCTGAGCGGACTTCGCGACGAAGCGTGAAAGTGATGTCAACATGCCATTCATTATCTGTATCGACTTCTTCGACGTTGGAGTCGGGAGGTCGGCGAATGCTCGGCACTTGTCGGGGTTGGCTTCAATGCCTCGTTCTGTTAGATAGAATCCGAGGAACTTTCCTGCCTTGACCCCAAATGTGCACTTCTCGGGGTTGAACCTCATCTTGCATTGTCTTGCTTGGGCGAAGACAGTCTTGAGATGAGCTGCGTGATCGGTGTCTGCTCGAGATTTGACGATCATGTCGTCCATGTACACCTCGAGCATGTCGCCGATCTGTTTGTTGAACACTTTGTTCATCATGCGTTGGTACGTCGCGCCGGCGTTCTTTAGTCCGAAGGGCATTACGTTGTAGTAATAGTTGCCCGAGCTGGTCATGAACGCCGTGCAGCGTTTGTCGCCCGGAGCCATTGGGATTTGATTGTATCCCGAGTAAGCGTCCATGAACGACAAAGTTTTGTAGCCGGCCGAGTTGTCGACCAGCATATCAATGTTTGGTAGAGGAAAAGCATCCTTCGGGCAAGCCCGATTGAGATCGGTATAATCAACACACATTCGCCATTTTCCATTATTCTTTTTAACAAGTACAACATTTGACAGCCAGGTGGAGTACCGGGCTTCAGAAATAAAATTTGCCTCTAGGAGGTCTTTTACAGCTTTTTCAGCAGCCTCCGTTTTTTCTGGAGACTGCCTACGCCTACGTTGTACTACTGCCTTGGCGGCTGGATCAATGGCGAGGTGATGACAGGCGACCTCAGGGTCGAGTCCGGGCATCTCTGCAGCGCTCCAGGCGAAGAGATCAGCATTCTCGCACAGACAGGCCTTGATTTGCTTCCTGGCCAAGTCGGGGAGGTCCTTGCCAATCTTCACTCCCTTGGTCGGGTCTGCTCCGAGGGGAACGAGTTCGAAATCGCCGTCCGGAATAGGTCGGAGGGGGATTTGCTCGCTGCTGGCCGGCTCGTCTTGGTCAAAACGGGCGTCGAGCGCAATGGAGTCGACCTTTGGTGGAGCCTTCTGAACTTCTACCTCAGGAGATGCTCTGTCGGGCTCTTGCTTTGTCTTCTTGATGGGCCTAGTGCTGGGACCCACGTCGACAGTATCCCGACCCCTTGAAGCGGCGTTGAAGCACCTGCGGGCAGCAGCGAGGTCGCCCTGGATGGTGGCTACCCTTGCCCGTTTGGTGTAGAACTTCATCTTGAGATGGACAGTTGAGGGAACCGCTGTCAGCTCTGCCAATGTCGGCCTCCCCAAGATGCAATTGTACAGGGACGGGCAGTCAATGACGAGGAAGCGGACCTTCACCTGTCTTGTAGCAGTTCCTTCCCCGAACGTCACGAGGAGCTCGACATATCCCCAAGGTTTGGACGTCGAGCCGTTGAAGCCTTGAAGGTCCGAACCTATATATGGAGACAGATGTGAGTCGTTCAGTTGTAAGGTCCGGAACAGCTGAGTGTACATCACGTCGACGGAACTCCCTTCGTCGACCAGGATGCGATGCACGTCAAAATTGGCCATCTTTGCCCTTATCAGCAAGGGGATGACTGCGTTCGGTGCTCCGCCGGGGAGCTCTTCCAAGTAGAAGGTGATAGGCTCTGATCTGCCCCTCACCATTTCGAATGTCACAGTTTGTGGAGGGGCCTTGTCGACCAGTTCGTCCAACTTCCTCTTTGCTGAGTTGATGGTAAGGTCGTTGAACCCGCCCCCGTTGATGACCATGGCGGAGGGGAAGTATTCCCACCTGCTGTGTGTAGTCAGGGGCTCCTGCAGGAGCTCGGGAAGTTCGAAATCCTCGGGCCTGGTTACTGAGAAGGCGGTCTAGATTGGCACCGACTCGTCAGATGGTCGGGCATCTTCTTCGGGCTCCTTTGCCTCGCGGGCTTCACGACGGGGAGCGTCGTTTCTCCTGTACTGTGCCAGTCTCCCCCCTTTGATGAGGGTTTCAATGGCGTCCTTCAGGTGGACGCAGTCCTCTGTCAAGTGACCATGACTCCTATGGTACTGACAGTATTTGTTTTTGTCTACTCCTGGCTTGGCAGGAGCTGGTCGGGGACGCTTGACGCCACCGTCTTTAAAATCTGTGCTTGCACACTCCGCCAGAATACGCTCGCGGGAAGCCGTGAGCGGAGTGTACTCAGTAAACCTGCCCGAGGGGCCCCTTTGTTCCCGGACCTCCCGGGGTCTGTCTTCCTTCCTCTTCTCTCCGGTGCGTCGGGGAGGAGGGTCTTGTCTCGAGCTGCTGCCATGATTGCGAGCCCTGGAGTCTCGTGCCCTGTTGGCAGCTTCTCTCTCCTCGTAGTCCATGTATGCTCGGGCTTTGTCGAGGAGAGCATCAAAAGTTGCAGGTGGCTCAATGCCCACAGCTTTCCTGAATTCTGTGCCGGGGAGGAGGCCCCTCTCCAGCAAGTACCTCTTCATGTGGTCCGCGCAGGGGACCTGGATTGCTTCCCGGTTGAAGCGGTTGATGAATTCCCTCAAGGTCTCATCATGTCTTTGGATGATGGCCTCGAGGGCTGCCTCGGTCTTCGGGTGGCGACGAGATGCCGTGAAGGAACTGATGAACTGGTTCTTCAAGTTCCGCCACGAGGTGATGGAGCCCGGGGCAAGTCCTTTGTACCAATCCATGGCCGCCTTCCTGAGAGTTGTTGGGAAGAGACGGCACTTGATTGGCCCCCCGACATTGTGATAATGGAGCATGGCTTCGAACCCGTCAATATGGTCGACTGGGTCCGCCACTCCATCATACTCCTTTAGGTGTGGGGGCTTCTCCATGCCCGGGGGGATGGGTGCGTCCATGATGGCCTGCGACAGGGGACCGCGGGGGTCGTCCTCGTCGCTCCTTTCTGGAGAAAGAGAAGGGGTCCTGGAGTGATGTCTGGCACGCTGGTCGTGCTGAGATTCCCTCGAGCGTGATGCTCGGTGGGTGAAGGTCACACGCCCGTCTCTGTTGTGTCTCCTGTCGTGCCTCGATGGGTCGCGACTGGGTTCTTCGGCAGGGATGACGGGCTGTCTTTCATACTGGGGCCGCCTCTGCCTTGGTGGGGGAGAGGGGCTCCTAGAGTTCTCCCTGTAATGTCTCCGCGGGGGAGTAGGGTGTCGAACTTCTTCGACCCGAGGAGGTGGAGATGGTGGCCTTTGATGTCTCCTCGGGGGACGTCGGTCATTTTCAAGTGCCCTTAGCCTTTCTCCTTGGGCGAACAGGAGATAGTTCGTCTGGTTGATGGCCGCGAACAGTGCCTGAGTCGTGGCATCTGCCCCGGCAGGGACTTGGACTTCATGGAACCGGGCAGCTTGGCGATAGGCGAGAGCCTCCGGGTCGTCTTCGAGTCTTGGAGGAGGTGTCGAGGATGACGCAGTGTTCCCGTCCCTGCGAGTGGAAGGTCCAGGGGCGGTTGTCACGGGGATGGTATTGTGGCCGGCATCACTGGGATTGTCCAGATGCCCATTCTTGTCCGCGAGACCGTTGTTGGTGTCGAGGACGCGGGTGTGTTGTTCTTCACGAGTTGGGGTAGCCATGACAGTGAATGGATTGAGCTTTGGTCTTTGAAACTGTTCGTTAGACGGGGAAGCTGTTTCCCACAGACGGCGCCACTGATCTGACCTGATCAGAAGGTTTGGACCGTCACGGCTTACTCCGAGCTGAAGGCTTTTTGAACGAGGAGGGGGGGTACCTGCAAGGCACTCCGATGCTAAAGTCAGTGGGAGTACGAGCAGATAATAGAGTTGAGGTTAGAATGATGAATACCTGACCCTCTGGAAGCAGAGGGTATTTATAGCCCCCAGCGCTGGGCCAAGGTTCCTTCATTGGGCCGGGCGGATTTGGCCCAATGGAGGAACTGCCAGGTTCTACGTGGGTAGTGGGGACCAGCACGTGGTCCCCTTCCTGGATATGCTGCATGAAGTGCGGGCGGACGGAGACGCGGTCTTTCCGGAGTATCGTTGGGGCAATGGAGGACTAAGTCTGCCCTAGCAAGTCAGCTCGAGACCATGTCGAGCTACGCGACACGGTGCCGAGCTCGACGCCAAGACCTCGAGCTGGACAGCGAGGGTCGAGCTGGAAGCCAGGACGTAGAGCTGGACGGCAGGCTGTCGAGCATGACTTCATCGTGGGGCTGGACGCCGAGATGTCGAGGTGGACATCAGGGTGTCGAGCATGAACGTGACCCCCTTTGCCCAGTGTGGTCCTTAGTGAGTCCCTTTGGACTGGGCCTTAGTAATGCTTTTGGGCCTGTCGGGCCCAGTCCAGAACAGCTATTATCAATATTTTTATTGTATAAAAATTAAAGTATATAAAATATATGTCATATTTCAATAATATAAATGTATTATATCTTAATACTTTAATAATATTACTCTTCATTTTTATAAAGAAATATTCATTGAAGAAATCGAAAATGCTATTATCAATGTTTTTATTGTATAAAAATTAAAGTATATAAAATATATGTCACATTTCAATAATATAAATACATTATAACTTAATACTTTAATAATGATACTCTTCATTTTTATTAAGAAATAGAGAGGATTTCAACTCGTTATATACGATTTAGATATGATGTTTAAATATGGTTCAATTTTTAGGTGTTTAAATAATATCAGTCTTAGTAATTTTAAGTAAATTTTCTTCGAACTAGTATTCTTAAATTTTGAATAGTTATATAGTAATTTAAATTCATTTTAATATTTATTAATTAAAATTGTTATATCTCTTAATGAATTTTTGGAGACAAAATTAAGATTATTTAGTAATTATAAATATTAATTAATTTATTTATTATTTATTGATATTAACTAAAATCACTCATTCTTATAATTTACTGATTTATTTTTTATTTTATTTATTATTAATTAAAACACTCATTCTCATAATTTAAGGATTGATTTATTTATTAATTTTTTAAAATGGTAGAGAACTTATTTATTTATTTTTTATTTCCTAAAATTATAGATTTGAAAAACTATCATTTCTATATCTTAAAATTTAAATATTTTTTGCTACGAGTCATCTTCAATTGTGTTTTTATTTGACTTTAAGATATACAAATTTAATTATCATGATCAAATTTAGCTTACTACTCTTAGTTTTAATTATGTTTTTTAAATAAAAATGTTGACATCACAAAATACATTTTTTATAAAAAAAATATATTATTGAAAAAGTTAAATTGTGGAAAAGGATGACTTAAAAAACTCTAATTCTTTTTTACTTTTATTATTAAAACTAAGGTTAATTTAGTAATTATGAATATTAATTTATTAATTTATTAATTATTTATTTATTTATTATTAATTAAAACAACTCATTCCAATAATTTAAGGATTTATTTATTTTTTATTTATTATTAACTAAAATAACCTATTCCCAATTTAAGGATTGATTTATTTATTAATTTTTTAAAATTGTAGTGAATTTATTTATTTATTTTCTAAAATTGTGAATTTGAAAAAAAATCACTTTTTGCCACGAATCATATTCATAATTTATTTTATTAAAATTTATTATTTGTTTTATTTTTTATTTTTATTTTTATTTTTGAACCAAGATGCTGTATATTAATTCAAAAAGCAGTTACACCAAGGCGATCTCAACAGATTCAACCAGCAAAATCTACAAAAAGGCTAAATCATTAATCTAGCAATATTAGGCCTAAACTTTCTATTTCCCCAATATCTATACACTATACAATCGATAATTTTCTCTACCGAGTTGTTCCTATAATTAGTACTATCAAAAATTGTAGCATTCCTAAGAAGCCAAGTCTCATGAATTGTTTCAGTAAACGCCGTTTTGAGCACAGTTGCACGCCAACCCTTGCCTCTTGTACTAGTCAAAATCCACTTTAATTCATCCATCCACTGTAGTGGATTATGGTTGATCTCCAGCCAAGCTAAGATGGTCATCCAAATTGCAGAAGTTTTCGAGCAGTTAAAGAAAATATGATTAGCATTTTCTTCCTCCGAGCCACACAAACTACATAGGCTCTCATGAACAATTCCAAAGCGCAATAGCCTATCTTTTGTAGGAAGCTTACCATGACACAAAAGCCAAACAGTAAATTTGGCCTTTGGCCTTGCATAATTATGCATAAGTAAGTTGCTCCAAGTACTCCTACTCAAGTCATCGATCAGTACCATATACACTGTTTTCATGGAAAACTTACGATGCAGAAGCATTTGGTCCCAAAGATGTTGGATTAAGGTGACCTCACTTCTGAGGTTCATAATATTCCTCATAGTCCACGTCCAGTTTTGCCCCACATTAACTAAAACCACTCATTTTTATAATTTAAAGGTTTATTTACAATCATGTTGTCTCATTATTGTTAATAATATTTTGTAATTTGTCTTTGTTTTTTTATTTTTATTTTCTTTTATTCTTAATTTTTTGGTTATCGAATAATTAGGTTATATTTTATTAGTTATAAGTTTGTTGCAAAAGAAGAATTGGTGAAAGAAAGAAAATTAAAATAATTGTGTGACCGACATTAAATATGAATGGTGATTATATTGTATACTTTCTTAACTTTTAGATTTTTCTTTATTTACATTCACATATATATTATTGTTTTAATTTTAAAAAAAAAATGTTTTAATTATGTTTTTATTTAACTTTAAAATAAAGAAATTTAATTATCATGATCAAGCTTAACTTCAACTAATTATACTATTTTTAGTTTTGATTATGTTTTTTTAAATATAAATTTTGATATCATAAAATATATTTTTTATAATAAAAAAAATATTGCTGGAAAAGTTAAATTGTGAGAGGTGGCTTAAAAAACTCTTATTCTTTGTTACTTTTATTATTCTTATTTTTTATGACTTAAAATTATAATATTTTTGTTAATGTTTTCATCTCAAATATAAACAAAAGTTATATAATTCACAAGCTCAATCATTAACATGTACAACACTAGGTTTCAAATTTTTAAGAGCTTAATTTTTTTTATTATTACATAGAAAAATATTTTTAAAAAACATACAACATCAAAAGCATAAATTTGAGGCCGCCGTTCAAAAATAATATTTTGGAGAGACTATAATATAAAATTTTAATTAATGAATTTGCTTCAAAAATGTATTTAGTTCATAAATTTTCTACAAAAGTGTTAGGAGAAAGACTCTTTTTAAATACTCAGAAACTTTAAGTTGAATGAAATGATATGTATTTATGATTTAAATAATACTGAGTTTTTTAATGTTTCATGTATTAAATATATAATTTTATTTTTGGTGCTCCTTCAAAAGTTGTTTTTCTTCTATTTTAACTTCAAAATATTATCTCCTTTTTAATCCACTTATTTTTAATTGAGATGAAATATATTACTTATAAGTAACTTATTTAACTTATTAATTATTTTTATGTGATTTTTGTTTGAAGTAGTTAGATGATCATGGAAAGGGATTTGATACTTTTACTTTTGGTAACTTTGATACTTTTTTGTGTAACTATCTAATCATCATCGTTTTTTATTAAAATAAATTATTTAATTCAATTCAATTCAAAACTATATCTTTAATTTATAATAATTATAAATAATAATTTAATAGAATTTACCGTGCATCGTACGGATTGACATCTAGTAATTTATTATGGTTTATTAGTGATTCGTCTAGCGTCATCCATCTTGTCAAACGTATTTATTGTAGTTTATAGTATGTTTATTTATATTTCAATAATACTTTTCAATCATTGTGACATCGAAGATTCTCATGTCACCATAAATTCTAATAAGAATCTCATCGGTCACCAATCGAATAATCGAGCATCCCAAGTATTTCGAATAAGCTTTGAGTCTAAAGGCATCAGTCCTTCATGAACCTAGGAAGCAAAATTGGACACATCCATTAAAGGCCAACTATCTTCTGAGTTGAAGACCTAGTCCTCTCGATCAACCGACAACCATGTCTCCCAGACATCACATCTGAGGGTGAGCGACTGGTATAGACTTACGACCGACCATAGTATTTAATTTATTTATTTGTAAATTATTGATATAATAATGGAATGAAATACATGTATATGTATATATACTGCTATTATTTTATTGTTGTTCTGCTTTCTGCCTTGTCCCCTCTTTAGGACGTCGAACACAAATTCACATAACAATGGACTAAGGTACAATCAGTGCAGTTAATGCCTGAGCTAAAGACTACAGGGGTGTTATCAAAGACACTTTGTACTTCTGACCAAAGCAATCAAAATCCCTTAGTGTTGATCACGCCTCCAGATTCTAGGGGTGTTGTCATAAACAATTTACACGTTAGACCAAAACAATCAAATCCCCTCGACTCTGAGTATGCCTCTAGATTCCAGGGGTGTTATCGGAGACTTTTTGCACGTCCGATTAAAGTAATCAAATTCAATCAGCATCGAGTGTGCCTCTAGATTCTAGGGTGTTGTCAGAGAGGCTTTCCACGTCTGATCAAAGCAATTAAATCCCTTCAGCATCGAGTGCTCCTCCAAATTCTAAGGGTGATGTCAAAGGCGTTTTTCACGTCCGACTAAAGTAATCAAATCCCTTTAGAGTCGACCGTGCCTTCAAAAATTAAGGGTGATTTTGCAGACGCTTTGCACATCCGATTACAATAATAAATTCTCCCACAATGCCTTGTGCACCTTCAGAGCTTAGGGGGGGTGCTCAAGACGCTTTACACGTTTGACTATAATAATCAATCCTCATAGAGCCTTGCACGATGTCACACGTAGAGAAGATGTAGCGGTAAAAATTTGAGACTAAGATATTAATTGACTTAACTCATATCAGTGAAAGTCGCCATCACACTTTATTGTTTCCAAAGGGAAAATTGGAAAAGAGCGAATAAAACCAAAAATGAAATAAAGATCAAGGTACGGGGGTCGGTTATGCAAAGAGAAAGTATCAACACTCTAAGCATCTACGGTACTCTGCAGGATCCACTTTGTTTGTTCAAATCAAAGAGTGTGTTATCTAAAGCTTAAACTTGCTAAAAGGAATGCACGAAAGAGCATTTACAAACAAAATAAATGTTTTTTATTATTGCACCCATCGCGGTTGCGAATCTTTGTGCCTACATACCCCCTTCATGCAATAAGGGATCAAGGCACTCGTAGTTCTTCTAAAAAAGAACAAAAATGTGATGTGTTACTGATTTTAAATGAAGAGACAAGTCGCAATTTTTAGGAGATAAATCTCAACTAATTATCCAACAGGTGTGAGGAAGATGGATCGTGCGTCAATATGAGGGGGTTTGGAAACGCCTCTGGCTCTCAAGTGGAAAAGTCGACATCTTTATAACCATGGGGATAGGAGGATGATATCTCGACTATAAATGAATCATGTCTAATCTTGAAAAAGATTTTTAAATGAAAAAAGGTACAATATGGCACAAAAAGGTTTGAATGAGGTTGAATATTTTTCTGTGGAAATAACAAATAATTCCCTATGGAGGGATGTCTGCTACTTCTCCACTTATTTGCAAAAGAATTTGTGATTTGAACCATATAAAATACTGTGAATGGAATGAAGGCAAGCTTCGGGAATAGACTCACTCATCCTTCTCCACTTCTAAAGGCTCGTGGAAGTGTGATTTTCATCATTATTTATTAAGTGTTTTGAGAAGTTTGAAGAAAAGAAGTTTGAAAAGTCACTCAACATAGTCGAGGTTTATTATGAAAGTGGTTCGAGTTTATTGAAAACAAGAAGACTTTGAAAAGGATGAAAAGATTTTGAAAATTAAAGAATGGGAAGAGATGAAAATAATATCCTATGTACAAGAGAATAAAAGATAAGATAAAGAAGTTCTGACCAAATAGGAGCTGACACTTGACAAATAAAGTCAATAAGAATTTTCATCATTTAGATTAAAGCCACAAGCAAATAAATAAGCCAAGAGTATATCATGTACCATGTGAAAATAAATCACAAGCAAACAGTATCAGAGAAAACCAAGGCGTCAGATAAAACTCAAAACATCGGATAAAACTGAAAGTATCGGATAAGAATACATGTATCAGATGAAATTCCCAACAAACAGACAAAGTCGTGATAACTGAGAAATAGTCTAAAACTCTCATGTGAAAAGAAAACACAAGTCAAATTGGGTTAGAAACATGTATCAAAGCTAAATGAATGAAATGAGATATCAAATGGATGTTTAATTAATTAATCAATAATTGATAAAAAATAATTAATTAGGTTAAGACAAATTAATTAGCAAAACTAATTAATTTATAATAACAGAACCAACTAACCACATCAATATTTGATTAATTAACTAGAGCAACAAAAGTGTGTAAAGGTAAAATCAAATAACCAAATAACAATTATTAACAATTAAATGATTAACACACAAAATTAATTAAGTTAATTGAAATTATTTATAAAATTAACTTGATCATCATTAGCTTAATTAAATAAAACCAATTATCAAAATTAGTTAACAATTAATAAATGATAAAAATAAACTAAAACAATTAAAACAAAATTATTAAGAACAAATAAAACAAAATTATTAAGAACAAATAAAATGGACTTGGAAGTTAGCAATATATGGCAATGCAAGGAAATAATTCACGTGGGTCAGAATTTGGGTTAGAATTTCAGTGTGCTAAAATTAAAATCAATTGTGAGGCTAACACGTTTTCCTGTTTGCGTTTTCATAGAAATGCACACTCCTTCTTCTGAAGTGAAATGAGGAAAAAGTAAAAAAATTAATGTCTTATTATTTTTACAAGGGCATTTTCGTCCAAATTTTTTATTTGTAGGGATAGCGAATAGCTGTAGGGATATAGGGAAAAAATTTCAATAACGAAAGGGTGGTTTGGGTTGCAACAAAAAACAGAACTGAGTTCAATGTAACATGATAATCAGAAGAAGAAAAAAAAGATTTCTTATTCCATCTCACACTTCTCTAGTGCACCATGCGAAATTCCAAAAATTCCCCTGAAAAGAGGAAATATATTTGTCATCAGGATCTCCAGGCCATTTTCCAGCAGTATACTTAAAGGTACTTGCTTTTCCTTCACTCCTTTTCCAATCAGACAATACGCAACGACTCTTCCAACCATCATCATTTTTATTCCACAAAAAATCAATATTAAATATAGTTAGAAAGCTAGCTTATGTTACTATGGAATCATCAATCAACTAACTGAAACTATAGCAAAAGAAAACATAATATAGTTTATAGTTTGGTTGGGAGCTAAAGGTAGAAAAAACATGAGAGGTCATGAGTCTAAGTAAGGTGAACATAAGAAAAGATGGTTTAGCTTACCTTAGAATTTCTCTTCAAAAAAGACTTCGGCAAAGGATGAATGAGTAGTTAATAGAATGAAAAGCAAAATGTTGAAAAGATGGGTTGAGATTCCCATCGTATCTCTTAAAATTCAGACAATGGAACTTCAAATGTTTAGTTTAAGAAGAAGAACATTAAGTAGTAGTTTCCAGAAGAACATTAAGTGTGTACTTTTGTTTATTAGGAATCAGAAGTACACTTCCTGAAAGTGTATTTTCGATTTTACGTAAATGCAACTTAAAAAAGATGTGCACTAGAAATATATTTCCAATTTCAAGGAGTATTTTAGAAATTGAATAGAATTTTACTTTTGGCCATGAGATGGAATAAAAAATTCCCCAAAAAAAAACCAAAACAATAGATAAAAGGGAATTCAGTCGGGTTTAGTGGTAATTAAAAGGCCTGAACAAAAATCCACAATCCCAAATGCTAGGTGTAACGCCAATGTTTAATTAATTATTTAATTAAATATTTTCGAATATTTTTTCGATTAAAATTTTTGAAGTTGTGAAATGTTGATTTAAGTTGTGTCGTTCTTAGTTGAATTAATTAGTTGATTAAGTCATACGATTAACATTGAATAATACTATTATTATTTATGTGGGCTTATTTTAATGTTAGAAGTAGTAGAAAGGGAGGTGTAGAAATTTAAGCCCAACAAGGCAAAATAAGAATAATAGTATAGTAGTTATATTATAATAGATGTTTAGAAATAATATGAAAATAGAAGTATCAGTAGAAAGAAAGAAGAATAGGTTTTGGCAGAAGAAGAAAATAAGGGTTTTGGAAGAGATACGTAGGAGTGCAAAGAGAAGACAAAGTTGGGTGCAATCGGAGAGTTAGAGCAACATTCAATCCAAGGTAAGAGTGGAGTTCTGACTCTATAATAGGATATGTGATGAATAGTATGTGGGATTAGATTGTAAAATTGTTTCTATTTGTATATGAAATTGATATATATATATATATATATATATATATATATATATATATATATATATATATATATATATATATATATATATATATATAATATATATATAATATATATATATATATATATATATATATATATATATATATATATATATATATATATATATATATATATATATATATATATAATATATATATATATATATATATATATATATATATATATATATATATATATATATATATATATATATATATATATATATATATGATTTGGTACTGATATTATTATGGTGCCCTATATATGTATATCCTGCTTTCGTTAGAATACCGCAAAATTAATTTCATTGTTATGAGTAAACTGGCTTTCGTTGTTATATATATATATATATATATATATATATATATATATATATATATATATATATATTATATATATATATATATATATATATATATATATATATATATATATAATATATATATATATATATATATATATATATATATATATTTGAAGCATAATTTGTTGTTATATATATACATATATATATTTGAAGCATAATCCCTTATTGTACATATTGCATTGTCTATAATTTAATAGAGTTAGCAATTACTATTTGTTGTACCCCAAAATTTGCCCTCTCATTTCATCAACATTTTTCATCACAAGACTCTTGGAACTCAAGATCAAGCTAGGGTTTGCTCTGCTCAAGACACCTCCTTGCACTGTTGACCTAAATTAGGGTTTGAGTTTGCACAGGGATGTTTTGACCCACAATTCCCAAAGTTACTTTCATACTTCATGTTGGACTCACAAGTTTATCCATACCAAGTTTCAAGCCTTGAATCAAATTTCTGCCCAGTCAATTGGACAATTGACCTATAAATTAGTTGTATTGGGGAAAAAAGTCAATTGTGGCCAATTGACAGTCAAACCTTATGAATTTTGACCCACATCAACATTATGAAACTCATATGAACCATGTGATCAAGTTTGGATCACAATTCCACAAGAAATTTGATCAGATCACTAAAAGGGCAAAATGGTTATTTTTAGGGTTTTGACTGTGCAAAGGCAATTTTTGACTGTTTGACCTAGCCAATGGCAAATCAAGCTCAACCATGGACTCAAGGACTCAATGACATCATCTTGACTCATTCAACAAGTTCAAAAGGTCTCAAATGCATAGGATTGACAAATGAATTTTTCAATCAACTGATCAAAATTTGACTGTACACTGAAAAGTCAAACTTTGACTTTTTGGTCAAAATCAAGTGCCAAGATTCATTTTCCATCAAGATGTGTCAAATTATGAAACGTTTTCATCAAGAAACCCAAAATTACAAATTAGGGTTTGAAATTGAAAATTTTCATAACTTAGAAATTTTCTAAGTTATGAAATTTTCTTAATTTTTCCTACTTTGTCCCACATTTTCACCAAGATGCAAATGGATTCAATCAAAACTTACAACATGAAATTTGTATTCAATCACAAAGTCTACAACTTTTATTCACAAAGTTTTATCAAAAGAAGTTTGGATCTCAAGTTATGATTTTTGGAACAAGGGTACCTAAAACTTTTAACTTAGAGAAATTTTGCCCTAGTTTAGGCAGGATTTTGACCCATCTTCTTGGCCATTTTTCACATAGTTCCACTTGGAGTCTTAAGTTGCATTTCAAATATGGATTATATTACATGTTGCAAGCTTTCCAAATTATCCAAGAACTCCTCAAACACCTTTGTGGTTAGGGAGAATCGAATGCTTGAAGTTGGCAAAAATTCACTTGTAACCATGGCCTATACATGTTCATACCACTTGCCAAATCTGAACAAACTAGCTTAGTACATAATTACAGGCCTCTAAATCAATTTAAACTCAAAAATTGAATGCAAATACATTGGACATTGGCATTGTTCTGATCAAGAGAGCATTGTACAATGAACATTTCCATTTTGAGCATAAATGTCATACTTCTATTTTCATAAAGGCCACTTTGTGTCAAATTGCATTTTTCTTGAGCCTTGAACTTTTTTCCTTGCAGCAAACAAGTTCCCTAATCTTAGGCATAGTACACCAACTTGAGCATGCTTGTAACTAGCCTGTACAGGCCATAGCTTGGTCACTTCACATCTTTGCTTTCAAAACAAGTCAAATGGCAAAAAGCTCATAACTCACATATCTGATATATTGAACTCAAGCAAAGTTTTCAAACAAGTTTCTCACATCCTTGCAAGCTAGAAGCACGAGCCTTTGACCTCTCAAACCTCCTCATACTCAAAAACAACATTTTCTTGCAAAACAGGGCAAGCCCTGCAGAATCACTTCCATCTTCAGTTTGCCTCGTGTGTTTTGCCTCAAACTTGTTCCAATACCTTCCATTCAACTCACTCAAACTATACCAAACCTCCATTACCAACTTTAACTCCATTTACAGTGTTCACCATTTTTGTTTGAAAGCTTTACAGGTTGAGTTCTGTAGCACGATTCAGGCCACTTCAAAACAAACTAAGCATTGGGAAAGGTTCAGGGGACATCAAGCAAGCTCAAAAGAACCTCAGGCCCCATTGAAAGTTGCTGCATTGTCCAGCTCGAACTCAACTGAAACAGGTATTTCATAAACTTCTATCTCTCTATTTAGGAACATTTAGACTTAGGTTTGTGAATGAAAGATGTTGTATTCATTGCCCTGAAACCATACATGTGCTTAGTTTTCATTTATATTAATCATGCTAGGAGAATTTCATCCATGAACTTTATGAAAAAACTAGGTTAGAAATTAGGGCCAGAGAAATTCTCTCTGGTCTTTGAGAGTTAGCTTAAGTTTTTTATATGGTTAGATTCGTGATTTGATGCTCTACAAGTTTCATGTTTTGAGTTTTGTCAAAGGATCACGTTTCCAGGAATTGGCAGTTTGTACACAGAAGGCGCGTGTTTTT